>CANSNZ010000549.1:0-1200000 GCA_947646795.1 Beta lomatogona | reverse complement strand
TATAAAGCACATACAATTTTAAAAATTTACTTTGACCATAAGCATATCTTAGAATATGTTAAAAACTAGTTATATTTTTGTTAGACTCATCTTAGAAAAACTTCTATAATATTATTTTCATATCCTGCCTTTTACCTATATGTAGTAAGAGAATATTAAATATTAATGGTCATAATTCTATTGGAGTAATTTTTACCTATATGTAGTTAGAGAATAGTAATGGTCATAATTCTTTTACCTCGTATAAACAAAGAAGTAGCATTACTTTTTATTTTAATAATTAAGATAAGGAAAGTGTCCAATCAGATCTAGATACGCATGGGAGTGGGGAAAGGTTAGGAAAGATTCCATCCCCAAAGCAAGCTGAACTTCTAAACGTCGCCCCCAAATTACTTAAAATCGCCCCAACTCCCTTCTAAAAATACCATTATACCCTTGGCTGTTTTTACAACTCTCTCTCCACCACCACCTAAAATCACTAACCACCAATCGCTACCTCTCCGACCCACCGACTATCACCACCGACGAGCACAAAATTCCGACGAGTAATTCCGACGAGTAATTTTTTTTTTTAAATGAATTTCATGGGGCCAACGTGTGGCCTGCACGTTGGCCCCATGAAATTCGTTAAAAAAAAAATTTCATTTAAAAAAAATTCGTCGGAATTTTGTGCTCGTCGGCAAAGTGGTTGGCGGTGGTGATCGTGGGTGGTGATGGTTGATGCGCTCAAGTTATACGATGTTCTTGTGGTATTTTAGGTGCACATTGCTAAGGGATTTGTTCGTAATTGTTAAGGTTTGCATATAAAATCATCCTTAGCGGAAGTTCGGAGTTTTGCGATATAAGTTGTGTTAATGTTATGCATTCCGAGCTTCCAAGGTAAAATGCATTTGAGCCGAGCATCACAAGCCACAAGCTCGCCAAGCCAAGCTCGAAGCATCGCAAGCGAGCACGACTGCCCAGCGCCCATCGCCAAGCAGCCCGCACACCCGCAAGCTCAGCAAGCCGAGCCGCCCAGCGCCCATCGCCAACCCGGCCCGGCCCAGCGAAGCATCGCTCGCCCATCGCTCACCGCCCCGCGCCCCCGGCGCCTCGCACAGCCAGCCCGCCTTGCCCGGCGCCCATCGCACGCCCAGCATCTCGCACCTCGCGAGCATGGTAGCACCTCGCGACCTGTATCTCGCACCTCGCGAGGATTCTCGCACGGTGCGACTCGCGTGGTTTTGGCCCGGCTCTTCAGCTCGTTGCGAAGGCGGTAGCTTATCGCACGGTGCGACACCGGTATCGCACCTCGCGACCCCTAGGTCGGTCTAAATGTCGGCTGACTTTTGAGCCTTAGTATAAATACTAAACTTTGTTTTTAGACCTAGGGGGGCAGCGACCACAAGGGGATGGAGTTTCCAAAACTCCACTCCTCTCTTGTTGTCTTCTCTTTTTAGTTTTTATTTTCTAGTTTAGTTTATGTAGATTTCAATTATGGGATTGGCTTATGCTATGCCGATTGTAGCTTGAACCGTTCTTGAACGAGATTTATATGGAGCTTCAAGCATTATTGTGAGATCTTTCTTCTCTATTTATTTCCTTTGATTATGGTTTAATTTCTATGCTTGCTTTCAATGGTTTTTGCATGATTATGCTAGGAATATTACTAGTTTGATTGTGTAATTAATCTAATGCTAGATTTAAGAATAGGATCGGATTGTTTTATTCTTTTATCATTTGGTAGCAAACTAGGGAGTAATTTAGATGCTGATCATCTTGGTTATTTCTTGGGGAAATTGAATCAACTGTTGAATGTTTATCGCTTGTATGACGTTAGCAGGTCTATTGGTTCTCTGTGTTTAGTGCTGCTATCGGATTGAATTTAGACGCAGATCGGACTAGGTTATCCTTTAGTTAGAGTTTTATAGTCACGCTGATCGTGCTATTCAACTAGGAATAAGGAGAACACGAGATTAATTCTCGACAATAGATAATTATGGAAATAATTAGAGTGGATGTTCAAGGATTGATAATGAATTGAAGTGCATGTTAATCGGATTCAAGATCCTTCCTATAATTGATTTCTCATTTTGTTTATATGCTAGTTAGTTGTAGTTTAGTTATAATCTACTTGAAACCCCCCTTTGTTATTATTATTAGGTTTCTCGGCCCTTAGCTTAATCTAGGTTTCGAATCACGCTGAATATAAAACTCGTCCCTGTTTCCCTGTGGATACGACCCTTACTTCCCTTATACTAGTTTAGTGTAAAAGAGAGTAGGAGAAATTTTATCTTTGGCCGGGCGCGGTGCACGACGACACATCCGGGCCCGCCCAATGGTGAAGATGAGAGATAATATGAATTAGGGGAGGAGTTAAGTTGGAGTAAAAATCAAAACAAAAATCCTAAGGGTATAATGGTATTTTAAGAGGGGAGTTTGGGAGATTTTAAGTAATTTGGGGGCGATGTTTAACAATCCCCCAAAGCAAGTAAGCAACCTTTAATTTATAAGAGTTCATTTAGGATAAAATGAGAAGATTCTCAAAATGAGAAAAAAAATTACACAAGTTTTTAACTGAATGTACATATTTTTTTAAACTAAATGTACAACATTTGTAAATCCTATATATACATGGTGCAACCAAATCGTACTCAATCAATCAAAAATATTTTCAAAGTTATTTTAGTTTTTCATTAATCTCCAAAACCCCCCTATTTTCAGGGGTTGTGAGATAGTTGTATTGTTATGTGGCGCAACAGATGTATGGAAAATGTTCTTTTTTTTATCTTGACATTTTTTTAACAAGATATGCTTTTTTTTTTTAAAAAAGAAAGTTATTTAGCTCGGAAACTAAAGTATAAATAAGTAGTTCATAAAATATGCACATTTAGCTCAAAAAATTATGGGGGTGCTTAGTTGACAAAGTTTTAGGTTAAAAAAGTGAGATTAGAGATGAATAGAGAGGTTTGACTAGTCCAAACTCTAATGAGAGTGTTTGGTTGAGAGAGGATTGAAAAAGAGGTTTGAGCCCAAAAAGCTAATTTTGAAAAAGCTACTAATAGGAGCTTTTGGAAGAGATGTTTGTGAATTTAGTTGTGTAATGACGAATATATCCTAAAATTGGTCAAATTTACTACCTTTTACCAAAAAAAACTCCACCAATAAATTATTTCAATATCTTTGTTGGTCATTTCACGTAATAAATTACCAATCAGCTAACATCTCTACCAACCACTTTAACATAAACAGCTAATACAACCAGGTAGTCAAATAAGCTGATACAATCAGCTAACAGCTAACAGCTAATGCAAAACAATTAATATCTAATCTCTAGTTGCTAAACAGGGGCCTATATGTCACTCTGTCATTCTCATCCTTATCTTTTAAGAAACTTTTTATTGGATCTCTGAAATATATACTGGCAAGTAAAGAAGGATTTTGTCCTCGATCAAGTGTAACAAACTAAATGTATATGGACAAATTATGGAGATAATATATTCAATAATATTAGGTGACCGCGACGTTTTGCTAGAAGCTAATTGCGGTTTGTTGGGCTAGTATAATTGGTCCAACTACTAATATATATTGGGTCCTATGAGGTCACACAATGTGACAACCCTTGGATATTACCCAAATCCATTTGTGAAATTGGTTGGGCGATTTTTAGATGGGTGGGATGAGTTGTAACTCATGAGTTTATTAGACTCATAATGTGTGATATTATGAGGCAAATAAAGCCTCATGAAACATCTCTTTGTAACCACCTTATATAAAGATATGAAGTAGAGAGGTTTTTTTACATCATCTTTGAAGAGGAAAATCTGATTTTTCTCTTTGCTCTTTTCCCCCCATTCGGCTGTCACACACCTCAAAAGCAAGGGAGTTCTTCTCTCTTCCGTACTATCATACGTGGTGATCCAAGGGTTGTTCGTGGACCAACACTAGAGGAATGACGTTTGACGTTCTAAAGGATCTCCACTAGAAGGCTTGTGGTGTAAGAGGAATTCACGCATCAAGAGGTATATTCCATACTCTTAATAAATTCATGTTAATTTATGCAAAAATCTTGGTGTTAGATGTTTGAGTATATGATACTCATTTTCCGCATTAAGCATCTAAATTCCTACAGAGTGGTATCAGTTAGCCTATTGCATAGATTAATATGATCATGTTGATGCATGTTTTCCTTCATTTTTTAATTCCTTTAGGGGAGGGTATTAGCATGAGGATACTTTTTGCATGGTTAAAATTTGATTTTAATCTAGTGGGAGTATAAAAGTCGTTTATACATTTTTCAATACATATATATATATATATACATATATATACATACATACATATATATATATATATATATATACATACATATATATACATATACATATATATGTATATATATGTATATATGTATATATATGAATGATTCATGAATTGCATGCTTTGTTTTTATGCGTAATATGATTATGTATAATTTAGTGGCATAAATTTTTAAATTTGAGGCCAAGTATGATTTCTTTATACATAAAAGTGTTTTAATGTATAAAGAAAATCATGTGTTTATCGATTAAAATTCCCTGAATTGAGATCGAAAAACGGAGGCAGGGCCTGGTCGCGAGGTGCGACCCTGGTCGCGGGTTGCGACCTTGCTCTCTGGTCGTAACGGCTGGTTCTTGTTTTCAACAGATTAAAACGTTTAAATCCGTTTTTTCCCTTAATGCATATGAAGTAGCCTTTATGCTTGGTATCCTATGCTAATGCTTAAATGAATTAAAATTATGTTGGGAGTTCATTTTATGTTAGGATGTTAGTTTTAATAAGTTGATTAATTCTTTCATGCTAGTATATGTGATTGAATATTATGTTATGTTTATATTTTTAATATGATTAAAATATATGTGGTGCCTAAAAGTGCTTATGTATTTTAAATTTAATAGTTGATTAAATTTGTTAGATTAATATTTTAAATCCCTTGGGAGATAAATTCTAATATGATTAAAAATTTCTTAAGGTACTAACCATTTGATTTAATATGAGATTAAATCTAGATGGTGTTATTATGTTTTAAAGTTGTTAAAGTATAGTAATTTATTTTAATAGTTGATTAAAATGCATGTTTTATATATATGATATTATGAATGCTTGCGGTGACTAGTATGGCCCAAACTTAGATAGAAAATACGATCTGCGTATCGTTAATGTATTTTTGTAATCTAAATACGATCTACGCATTGTTGGTATTTTTGTAATTTTTACTTTAAAATTCCAAAATATTTATTCAAGTTAATAAGAAGAATGGTGATTTAATCTTATCCATGAAGCACAAGGATGGAGATCCATGGTGATTAAAAAATGGAGGCCTGAAAGAGTAGTCTTTAGGGTTAGGGGCCATACTAGGATCACATTTTATTTTATGCATTTAAATATTGCTTTTGAATGCTTTCTAAGTTTTATTATGCATGTGATTTATTTTTACAATGAGTTCACTAGTAATTAAATCACATAATAATTTACTTAGGTCCCTAAAGCTAATATTGGGTAATTGCTTCTATTAAAACCTTGATCGTTAGTAATAGGTTCTGCCAAAGCAGAGTGTTACTTCCAATCTTGGGCTAAGTAGAGTAAATTTCCAAAATTTTCATGTTTAGTTTGGTTTGGCCCAACAAAATCATCAAAACGGTTTTGGATTTTGAAGCAAAGGATTGGGTTTTTGTGGTTGGGTGACAAGTTCTGTCTAGGATTAGGAAGACTCTCCCCAATGTTGTGGGTAACTTCCTTACCTGAGAGCTTTAATCACCTTAGCAATCACCCATCAACTAAGAATTACAATTGTTGTAATTAGTAAAGGAGTTTACTTACCTTTTAAACTTGGTTTTAAAATGAGGCCAAAGTCTACTTATTAATCATGTTTCTCACATTATTTCGAATGTGCAGGGACTAAGAAGGAGTAGAACCTTGGCTAAAGGGGAGGTAGAACTGCGCGTTGGAAATGGTGCAAGAGTTGCGGCCGTTGCAGTTGGGACTTATAGTCTACCTTTGCCTTCCGGTTTAATATTAGAGCTTAATAACTGTTATTATGTTCATGCTATTACCAAAAACATTATTTATATTCCTGTTTTGGATAATGAAGGGTTTTCATTTACAATTGAGAAATGTTGTTTCTCTGTTTATTTGAATTCAATGTTTTATGCCACTGCTAAAAGGTCTAATGGTCTATATTTCTTAAACTTAGACAAAGATGTCCTTAACATAGACAAAAAAAAAACATAGATCAAGCGATACTAATCCTACTTACTTATGGCATTGTCGTTTAGGACATATAAACGCGAAACGCATTCAGAAGTTACATAAAGATGGACTTCTAACATCCTTTGACTTTGAGCCATTTGATGTGTGAGAATCATGTTTAATGGGTAAAATGACAAAGTCACCTTTTACTAGAAAGGGTGAAAGGGCCAGTGATCTATTGGGCCTAATACATACTGATGTATGTGGACCAATGAGCACAAAAGCTAGGGGAGGGTTTGGGTACTTCATTACTTTTACTGACGATTTAAGTAGATATGGGTATGTCTATTTAATGAAGCATAAGTCGGAATCATTTGACAAGTTCAAAGAATTCCAGAATGAAGTCCAAAACCAGCTTGGCAAAACAATCAAAGCACTATGATCCGATAGTGGTGGTGAGTATTTGAGCCAAGAGTTTAGTGATCACTTGAAGAGTTGTGGAATTCTTTCACAACTCACTCCGCCTGGAACACCTCAGTTGAATGTTGTACCCGAAAGGAGGAACCAAACTCTACTTGATATAGTTCGGTCTATGATGAGTTTTGCTGATCTACCAATCTCCTTCTGGGGATATGCTCTCGAAACTGCTACTTTTACACTTAATAGAACTCCATCATAGGCAGTAGAAAAGACACCATATGAGATATGGAGTGGAAAAGTTTCAAGCTTGTCTTTTCTATGTATTTGGGGTTGTGAGGTTTATGTAAAACGTTTACTTTCAGATAAACTCGCCCCTAAATCGGATAAGTGTTTCTTTGTGAGTTATCCCAAAGAAACCAAGGGCTTTTACTTCTACCATCGAACTGAGGGCAAAGTGTTTGTTGCTCGTCGTGGTGTCTTATTGGAAAAAAGATTTTATTTCCAAAAAGGCAAGTGGGAGTAATATATTTCTCGAAGAAGTTCGAGAAAAGCAACAAATGGACATAGTTCAAAACACAAGTGCCGACTGTGGAGCTTGAAGTAGTTCCTCCTTTGGAGGAATCTTCTCCCATAACTGACCAAGTGTTGGAGGATGTGCATCCCGTACACGAACCTCCTACTGTCCCACTCGAATCTAATTCGTGCGAAAATTCTCAAATTATTGAGAAGAAAATTTCTCCTGTTGCAGCCCCTCGTAGGACTAGTAGACCAAGAATACCAAACAAAAAGTTTGTTGATTTCTTGTTAACCGAAAGTTATGAGATAATGATTTCAGAATTTGAGGAACCTACTAGTTACAAGCAAGCTTTGATGAGTGAAGACTCCGAAAAATGGCTTGAAGCCACGAGGTCCGAAATGACATCCATGTCTGAAAATCAAGTATGGGACTTGATGGATTTCCCCGACGGGGTTACACCTATTGGATGCAAATGGGTTTTCAAAGTGAAAACAGACAATAATGGTAACATTCAGGTTTACAAAGCAAGGTTGGTTGCAAAAGGGTTCAAGCAAGTTCATGGTATAGACTATGACGAAACTTTTTCACCAGTAGCAATCCTAAATCCATTCGGATACTCCTAGCTATTGCTGCCTTTTATGATTATGAGATTTGGCAAATGGATGTCAAAACCGCTTTCTTGAATGGGTTCTTGAAAGAGGATGTGTATATGACACAACCGGAAGGTTTTGTGGATCCAGAATATCCTAGGAGGGTATGTAAGCTTGAAAAGTCCATTTATGGATTGAAGTAAGCATCCATGAGTTGGAATCTTCGTTTTGATGAGGCAATTAAACAGTTTGGTTTTCTCAAAAATGGAGAAGAGTCTTGTGTTTACAAGAAGGAAAGTGGGAGTAACATAGTCTTCTTGGTCTTGTATGTAGATGATATACTTCTCATAGGAAACGACATTTCCATGCTTGAGTCAGTCAAGGAATGGTTGAAGAGTTGTTTCTCTATGAAAGACCTTGGAAACGCTGAGTACAGTTTGGGGATCAAGATTTATAGGGATAGGTCTAAGAGGATGGTTGGACTTAGCCAACGGACTAATATAGATAAGATTGTTACTAAGTTCAATATGGAAAACTCTAAGAGAGGTTTTCTACCCATGCAACATGGTGTGTCGCTTAGCAAGACTCAGTGTCCTTCTGGACCTGATGATATTAAGCGAATGAGTAGTGTTCCTTATGCGTCAGCTATAGGGTCCATTATGTACTCCATGATTTGTACTCGCCCAGATGTTTCATATGCCTTGAGCATGTGTAGCAGATTCCAATCAAATCCAGGTGACGCACACTAGAGTGTAGCTAAGAATATCCTAAAGTACTTAAGAAGGACTAAGGATAATTTCTTAGTGTATGGAGGTGAAAGTAAGTTAATTGTTGAGGGTTACACAGATGCGAGCTTCCAAACTGACAAAGATGATTTTCGATCCCATTCTAGTTTCATCTTTTGTCTAAATGGAGGGCCAGTGAGCTGGAAAAGTTCAAAGCAAAGCACCGTCGCTGATTCTACAACAGAAGCTGAGTATATTGCTGCGGCAGATGCAGCAAAGGAAGCCGTTTGGATGAAGAAGTTCATTCTAGAGCTAGAAGTAGTGCTTAGTGTTGGAGATGGTATTGTTTTACATTGTGATAACAATGGTGCCATAGCTCAGTCTAAGGAACCAAGATCACATCAAAGGTGTAAACATGTACTTAGGAAGTTTCATCTCATTCGAGAAATCGTTGAGAGAAAAGAGTAATAGTTAGCAAAGTTCATACGGATAGCAATGTCGCTGATCCTTTGACTAAAACATTGCCTCAGCCTAAGCATGAGAGTCATACTAGGGCTATAGGGCTTAAGCATGTAGGAGAGTGGTTTTGATTGTGTACTATTTACTTTTAACAGTTTTTTCACCAAATACCCCCAACAAATTAGAAAATTCACCATATACCCCCAATGTTTCAGATATTCACCATATACCCCTGAGTTTCCGAAAAAGTTCACCAAATGCCCTTTTCTTAACCGCCGTTAACTCACCGTTAGCTTTATTTACAATTTTGCCACAATTAATCCCTAACCCTAAAATCTAAACCCTAACCCTAAACAATAAACCTAACACTAACCCTAATCCAACCCTAACCCTAACCCCCCGCCCCCCCACCCCATCCCCCAAGACCACCCCCACCCTCCCCCCCGTCGCCCGGTCCACCACCCCTCCCCGTCGATTTCCCCAGCCCCCACCCATCCCCTTCGAATTCCCAACCCCCTCCCCATCGATTTCCCCCCCACCCCTCCTCTTCGAATTCCCTACCCCCACCCCCTCCCCTTCGAACAACCATTGTAAGGTAAATCGCAACCCTCCCCAGTCAATTTTTCTCTCTCCTCTTTTCTTCATTGTTCGATCTTCTTCGGTCTGTAAAGTTCGATTTCGAGGGGGAGGGGTGAGGGTGGTGCAAGCAGTTCTAGGAGAGTGATAGATGCAGAGAGAGAGGAGATGAGATACGAGCGAGATAGGGAGGTGTTGGGACGCGTAAAGGTGGCACTCGGAGGTACGCGGTGGTCGGCTAATGACGGCAATAGATGGGTGGTGCGTCCGGATTTGGGAAAAACAGAGGAGAGAGAGAGAGTGCGAAAATGGAGGCCTTGGGTTTCTTTGGGCTGCGTTTTTCCGGCGAACTCAAGGAGGACTGGACTGGCGGGGGAGGGGGGAGGGGTGGGGCGCCGGCCCGAGGTGGAGGGGAGGGTGGGGGGGGGGGCATGGGGGTGGAGGGGAGGGGAGGGGAGAGTGGGTTAGGGGTTATATTAGGGTTAGATTAGGATTAAAGTTAGAGTTAGATTAGGGTTAGGGTTTAGGGTTAATAATGGTAAAATGGTAAATAAAGCTAACGGTGAGTTAACTACATTTAGAAAAAGGGCATCTGGTGAACGTTTTCGAAAACTCAAGGGTATATGTGAGTATCTGAAACATTGAGGGTATATGGTGAATTTCATGATTTGTCGGGGGTATTTGGTGAAAAAACCGTACTTTTAATTAGTTCACAGTTGTAGTTACTCTTGTGATATGTTTGGTTATGTTTATCAATAAAAGGATATGTTCTTATTTAATCTTGGTTTAGTATTAAATAAAATGTTCAAAGTATTTTATAACGTTTGATAGGATTGTCAAATACGTGATTTGACAAATGAAACCCTATCTAGTGAACAAGAGTTATAATATACTTTGGTCCCTAGTTCGAATCATTAAAGTTGAACGTAAATGATTCAGTATCATGGACTAGATTGCAAGTTGATTGGTAGCGCAGTTTCATGGGCTATGGGGACATAGAGATGTCTAGTAATTTGCATAGGCGTGTATAGTTGATACACGTTGGGCAGACCTAGTGGGAGTTCTCTAAAAGGTTTATGAGAAATCTCATTAATATATTTAGTGGATTCTTTTGACATAAGTATGACACTATTCTGACTTAAGGATTAGTATGTTTTTGACACTGCAAAACGTCGTGCCGTAAAAGGAGGCTATAAAGCTCAGTGATCGGAACTGCTACGAATTGAGTGGGAGTTTTGGTTATACAAGACTGGATAAAGTCCTCCTAAGAGTTAGGATTGGTGTTTTGGCCTCTTGAAGAGCGAGAACTGAAAATGCATGGCCGTGCTCAAATAGATTAAGGAGTTAATCGTTTGTTTCGACAGTTCGAACTCGGATTTCAAGAAACAACTTGAATATTGGTATGGTTTACATACGATGTTACCATGTCATCAAGTTAGACATTAAGCGACTTAAGGAGTTTGCTAGAAGCTAATTGCGGTTTGTTGGGCTAGTATAATTGGTCCAACTACTAATATATATTGGGTCCTATGAGGTCACATAATGTGACAACCCTTGGATATTACCCAAATCCAGTTGTGAAATGGGTTGGGCGGTTTTTAGATGGGTGGGATGAGTTGTAACTCATGAGTTTATTAGACTCATAATGTGTGACATTATGAGGCAAATAAAGTGATACGCTCAAGTTATACGGTGTTTATATTATATTTTGGGTGCTTTTTGCTAAGGGTCTTGATCATAATTGTTAACGTTTGCGTTTTATTTAGCTCTTAGCGGAAGTTCAGAATTTTGTATATTAATTATAGTTAAAGTTGTAAGTTCCGAGCTCCTAGAAGAATTAGTGTTTGGAACGACTCAACATCGTTATACTTGCCAAGCGTCGCCACATGTTCCAATCAAGCATCGTCGCAAGCCGTAGCCGAGCATAGCACCAAGCCTACCGAGCAGCCAGCATCATCGACCATCACCGCACGCTCAGCAGCCGAGCCTGCCCAGCTCTCATGCGCGCTCGAAGCCCAGCACTACCGGAAGCCAGCAAGCAGCACAACGCAGGTCGCACCTCGCGAGATTTCTCGCACCTCGCGACCTGCTGCTCGCACCTCGCGAGTTACTTCGCACCTCGCGACTTCTTGGCCTGCCCAGCTCTTCAGCTCGTGTTGGAGGCAGTAACTCATCGCACGGTGCGACCTATACCGCACCTCGCGACCCCTAGGTCGGTGTAAATGTCGGCTGATTTTTATGCTTTAGTATAAATACCAAAATTGTTTTTGGACCTAAGGGGGCAGCAGCCACAAGGAGATGGAGTCTCCAAAACTCCACTCTTCTCTTGTTGTCTTCTCTTTTTAGTTTTTATTTTCTAGTTTAGTTTTTGTAGATTTCAATTATGGGATTGGCTTATGCTATGCCGATTGTAGCTTGAACCGTTCTTGAACGAGATTAATATGGAGCTTCAAGCATTATTGTGAGATCTTTCCTCTCTATTTAGTTTCTTTGATTATGGTTTAATTTCTATGCTTGCTTTCTATGATTTTTGCATAATTATGCTAGGAACGTTACTAGTTTGATTGTGTAATTAATCTAATGCTAGATTTAAGAATAGAATCGGATTGTTTTATTCTTTTATCAATTGGTAGCAAACTAGGAAGTAACTTAGATGCAGATCGTCTTGGTTATTTCTTGGGGAAATTGAATCAACTGTTGAATGTTTATCGCTTGTATGACGTTAGCGAGTCCGTTGGTTCTCTCGTGTTTATTGCTGCTATTGGATTGAACTTAGACGCGATCGGACTAGGTTATCCTTTAGTTAGGGTTTTATAGTCACGCTGATCGTGCTATTCAACTAAGAATAAGGAGAATGCGAGATTAATTCTCGGCAATAGATAATCATGGAAATAATTAGAGTTGAGGTTCAAGGATCGATAATGAATTGAAGTGTATGTTAATCGGATTAAAGATCTTTCCATAATTGATTTCTCATCTTGTTTATATGCTAGTTAGTTGTAGTTTAGTTATAATATACTTGAAACCCCCCTTTGTTATTATTATTAGGTTTCTCGGCCCTTAGCTTAATCTAGGTTTTGAATCACGCTAAGTATTAAACTCGTCCCTGTTTCCCTCGTGGATACGACCCCTACTTCCATTATACTAGCTTAGTGTAAAAGAGAGTAGGAGAAATTTTATCTTTGGCCGGGTGCGGTGCACAACGACACATCCGCGCCCGCCCAAATTTTGGCGCCGTTGCCGGGGAAACGGTGTTACTAGTTTGTATTTAGTGTGATTTTTGGATGGTATTGCTTGTACTCTTTCTTTTTGGTTGGCCACTCATATAAAGAATTCCCTTTTTGTTTTAGTTTCTAGTTTTCATCTTCCATTGAGCTCCATGTATTTCTCTTTTGTATTTTGGACAAGAAGCATGGAACTTGTTGCTTAAACTCTCTTGGGAATGGTTGATTGAAGCTTTTGACGGTTTATTGTAAGATTTACTCTTTCTCATACTCTATAACTTGGTTATTGTCTAGCTTTACACATTTATATTAATGGTCATGACTTGGATTAGCTAGGAGTACTACTAGTTGATGTTTGTTGTTGACTTAATGCTAGGTTTTGGATATAATCTGATGTTATATGCTCAACCATGTTGTAGTAAGCTAGGTATTAACAATGCATTGCAAGAGTTCTTCTCAATCAATTTTGCAGGTACTTGAAGTGGAGATTGATGGAACCATCATTGTCACACATGGAGCACAACCCAATGATTAAGCTTAAGGTACTAAGTCGAGCTCACGACTTTAAACAACAGCGCTTCTCGGGAGGCAACCCGAGACCCCTTTATTTTCTTTCTTTTCCTTTATTTTTCATCAAATTTCCACCACCACAACAAATTTTCTTTCACCCACCGCCCACACACTACAAAAGATCCACAACCAATCTTAATTCACTTGTCACCAAAATCCACAAAAGAAAACCCGTTGGGAGGACTTCAATAGCTAGGAGTTGGTAACACTAGAGGATTGAGATTGTTAATGTATCTTTTCGATCTCTTAAGCTAGGTGCAAATCTCAAAAATTTAAACAAAATTTATTTGAGTGATTCGAGGGAGAGGGTTGTGAGTTGAGTTATGAGATTTGAGTTGGTGTTGTTAAGAATTTTGAGTTTGACGGATTGCTTTTCATAAGTTTTGAGCATTCGATCTTCGATTTACCCGATTTTCGATCCCCCCCATTTTCGGTTTACTTTTTCTTTTAATTGTCGACACATTGAGGACAATGTGTAGTTTAAGTAGGGGGGAGGGTATTCTCATTCTCATGTATCTATGTTGTATTTATTACTTTCAATTTGAAAAAAATGAAAATGAAAAAAAAAAATATAAAAAAAATATATATAAAAAAAAAAAAAAAAATGAATGATGATGAAGTGAATCCCGCTGAGTTGAAAACCCGCAAGGGCGGGCGACTCGGGTAAAATTGGGGGGCTCGGATAGGTCGAAAACCCGGAAGGGCGGCCTATGCAAAAAAAAAAAAAGAGCTAATTGAGCGGGTGAGTTTTGTGAGCCGGAAAAAGAAGAGAGATGAAAAAAATGTGAGAAGCTAGGATGAAAACCCGAAAGGGCTCCTAGGCAAAATGAGAGATTAAGAGAGAATTATATACTTTGAAAACTCATTTGCCGGAGATGGTGTCATAAGGTAGAAAGCGTTTTCGGGTAATGTTGGTGAATTCATCCTTGATTTTGTGAAGATTTGTTTTGGCTTCCACATTATTTTGGTTAATTGTTTGTTTTTGGGAGTAAGCATGGAATTTATCCCTTTTTGTCACGGCTTGCTATTCTACGTTGGTTGTACTAGTAGTATAGTAGTAGTAGGTCATCTTTTGGAGGTTTGGGAGAGCTGATAGTTTAATGTGTCGTGAGCTGACATTTTGATTTTTGTTGGTGTTGCTGGTTAAACTTGTTGGTGTTGCTGGTTATTGTTGTTGTTACGTCTTTATATATTTCAGGTGAGCTTGAATCTAAGTGTGGGGAATCATCGTCCCTTACGTTTAGGTTTTGAGCGGATGTTGTTAAGATGTGATGATGATGATGTAGTCGATGGAGAGTGTAGGTTGGTGTCGATAGCTTGGGTGATGATTTATTTGGTGATTCTCATTTTTGAGTTTACTCGAGGTCGAGTAAAGTTCAAGTGTGGGGTATTTGATACGCTCAAGTTATACGGTGTTTATATTATATTTTGGGTGCTTTTTGCTAAGGGTCTTGATCATAATTGTTAACGTTTGCGTTTTATTTAGCTCTTAGCGGAAGTTCAGAATTTTGTATATTAATTATAGTTAAAGTTGTAAGTTCCGAGCTCCTAGAAGAATTAGTGTTTGGAACGACTCAACATCGTTATACTTGCCAAGCGTCGCCACATGTTCCAATCAAGCATCGTCGCAAGCCGTAGCCGAGCATAGCACCAAGCCTACCGAGCAGCCAAGCATCATCGACCATCACCGCACGCTCGGCAGCCCGAGCCCGCCCAGGCTCTCATGCGCGCTCGAAGCCCAAAGACTACCTGGAAGCCGGCCAAGCGAGCCAACGCAGGTCGCACCTCGCGAGATTTCTCGCACCTCGCGACCTGCTGCTCGCACCTCGCGAGTTACTTCGCACCTCGCGACTTCTTGGCCTGCCCAGCTCTTCAGCTCGTGTTGGAGGCAGTAACTCATCGCACGGTGCGACCTATACCGCACCTCGCGACCCCTAGGTCGGTGTAAATGTCGGCTGATTTTTATGCTTTAGTATAAATACCAAAATTGTTTTTGGACCTAAGGGAGCAGCAGCCACAAGGAGATGGAGTCTCCAAAACTCCACTCTTCTCTTGTTGTCTTCTCTTTTTAGTTTTTATTTTCTAGTTTAGTTTTTGTAGATTTCAATTATGGGATTGGCTTATGCTATGCCGATTGTAGCTTGAACCGTTCTTGAACGAGATTAATATGGAGCTTCAAGCATTATTGTGAGATCTTTCCTCTCTATTTAGTTTCTTTGATTATGGTTTAATTTCTATGCTTGCTTTCTATGATTTTTGCATAATTATGCTAGGAACGTTACTAGTTTGATTGTGTAATTAATCTAATGCTAGATTTAAGAATAGAATCGGATTGTTTTATTCTTTTATCAATTGGTAGCAAACTAGGAAGTAACTTAGATGCAGATCGTCTTGGTTATTTCTTGGGGAAATTGAATCAACTGTTGAATGTTTATCGCTTGTATGACGTTAGCAGGTTTGTTGGTTCTCTGTGTTTATTGCTGCTATTGGATTGAACTTAGACGCGATCGGACTAGGTTATCCTTTAGTTAGGGTTTTATAGTCACGCTGATCGTGCTATTCAACTAAGAATAAGGAGAATGCGAGATTAATTCTCGGCAATAGATAATCATGGAAATAATTAGAGTTGAGGTTCAAGGATCGATAATGAATTGAAGTGTATGTTAATCGGATTAAAGATCTTTCCATAATTGATTTCTCATCTTGTTTATATGCTAGTTAGTTGTAGTTTAGTTATAATATACTTGAAACCCCCCTTTGTTATTATTATTAGGTTTCTCGGCCCTTAGCTTAATCTAGGTTTTGAATCACGCTAAGTATTAAACTCGTCCCTGTTTCCCTGTGGATACGACCCCTACTTCCATTATACTAGCTTAGTGTAAAAGGGAGTAGGAGAAATTTTATCTTTGGCCGGGTGCGGTGCACAACGACACATCCGCGCCCGCCCAAATTTTGGCGCCGTTGCCGGGGAAACGGTGTTACTAGTTTGTATTTAGTGTGATTGTTGGATGGTATTGCTTGTACTCTTTCTTTTTGGTTGGCCACTCATATAAAGAATTCCCTTTTTGTTTTAGTTTCTAGTTTTCATCTTCCATTGAGCTCCATGTATTTCTCTTTTGTATTTTGGACAAGAAGCATGGAACTTGTTGCTTAAACTCTCTTGGGAATGGTTGATTGAAGCTTTTGACGGTTTATTGTAAGATTTACTCTTTCTCATACTCTATAACTTGGTTATTGTCTAGCTTTACACATTTATATTAATGGTCATGACTTGGATTAGCTAGGAGTACTACTAGTTGATGTTTGTTGTTGACTTAATGCTAGGTTTTGGATATAATCTGATGTTATATGCTCAACCATGTTGTAGTAAGCTAGGTATTAACAATGCATTGCAAGAGTTCTTCTCAATCAATTTTGCAGGTACTTGAAGTGGAGATTGATGGAACCATCATTGTCACACATGGAGCACAACCCAATGATTAAGCTTAAGGTACTAAGTCGAGCTCACGACTTTAAACAACAGCGCTTCTCGGGAGGCAACCCGAGACCCCTTTATTTTCTTTCTTTTCCTTTATTTTTCATCAAATTTCCACCACCACAACAAATTTTCTTTCACCCACCGCCCACACACTACAAAAGATCCACAACCAATCTTAATTCACTTGTCACCAAAATCCACAAAAGAAAACCCGTTGGGAGGACTTCAATAGCTAGGAGTTGGTAACACTAGAGGATTGAGATTGTTAATGTATCTTTTCGATCTCTTAAGCTAGGTGCAAATCTCAAAAATTTAAACAAAATTTATTTGAGTGATTCGAGGGAGAGGGTTGTGAGTTGAGTTATGAGATTTGAGTTGGTGTTGTTAAGAATTTTGAGTTTGACGGATTGCTTTTCATAAGTTTTGAGCATTCGATCTTCGATTTACCCGATTTTCGATCCCCCCCCCATTTTCAGTTTACTTTTTCTTTTAATTGTCGACACATTGAGGACAATGTGTAGTTTAAGTAGGGGGGAGGGTATTCTCATTCTCATGTATCTATGTTGTATTTATTACTTTCAATTTGAAAAAAATGAAAATGAAAAAAAAAATATAAAAAAAATATATATATAAAAAAAAAAAAATGAATGATGATGAAGTGAATCCCGCTGAGTTGAAAACCCGCAAGGGCGGGCGACTCGGGTAAAATTGGGGGCTCGGATAGGTCGAAAACCCGGAAGGGCGGCCTATGCAAAAAAAAAAAAGAGCTAATTGAGCGGGTGAGTTTTGTGAGCCGGAAAAAGAAGAGAGATGAAAAAAATGTGAGAAGCTAGGATGAAAACCCGAAAGGGCTCCTAGGCAAAATGAGAGATTAAGAGAGAATTATATACTTTGAAAACTCATTTGCCGGAGATGGTGTCATAAGGTAGAAAGCGTTTTCGGGTAATGTTGGTGAATTCATCCTTGATTTTGTGAAGATTTGTTTTGGCTTCCACATTATTTTGGTTAATTGTTTGTTTTTGGGAGTAAGCATGGAATTTATCCCTTTTTGTCACGGCTTGCTATTCTACGTTGGTTGTACTAGTAGTATAGTAGTAGTAGGTCATCTTTTGGAGGTTTGGGAGAGCTGATAGTTTAATGTGTCGTGAGCTGACATTTTGATTTTTGTTGGTGTTGCTGGTTAAACTTGTTGGTGTTGCTGGTTATTGTTGTTGTTACGTCTTTATATATTTCAGGTGAGCTTGAATCTAAGTGTGGGGAATCATCGTCCCTTACGTTTAGGTTTTGAGCGGATGTTGTTAAGATGTGATGATGATGATGTAGTCGATGGAGAGTGTAGGTTGGTGTCGATAGCTTGGGTGATGATTTATTTGGTGATTCTCATTTTTGAGTTTACTCGAGGTCGAGTAAAGTTCAAGTGTGGGGGTATTTGATACGCTCAAGTTATACGGTGTTTATATTATATTTTGGGTGCTTTTTGCTAAGGGTCTTGATCATAATTGTTAACGTTTGCGTTTTATTTAGCTCTTAGCGGAAGTTCAGAATTTTGTATATTAATTATAGTTAAAGTTGTAAGTTCCGAGCTCCTAGAAGAATTAGTGTTTGGAACGACTCAACATCGTTATACTTGCCAAGCGTCGCCACATGTTCCAATCAAGCATCGTCGCAAGCCGTAGCCGAGCATAGCACCAAGCCTACCGAGCAGCCAGCATCATCGACCATCACCGCACGCTCAGCAGCCGAGCCTGCCCAGCTCTCATGCGCGCTCGAAGCCCAGCACTACCGGAAGCCGAGCAAGACAACGCAGGTCGCACCTCGCGAGATTTCTCGCACCTCGCGACTCCGTTGCTCGCACCTCGCGAGTTACTTCGCACCTCGCGACTTCTTGGCCTGCCCAGCCTCTTCACTCGTGTTGGAGGCAGTAACTCATCGCACGGTGCGACCTATACCGCACCTCGCGACCCCTAGGTCGGTGTAAATGTCGGCTGATTTTTATGCTTTAGTATAAATACCAAAATTGTTTTTGGACCTAAGGGAGCAGCAGCCACAAGGAGATGGAGTCTCCAAAACTCCACTCTTCTCTTGTTGTCTTCTCTTTTTAGTTTTTATTTTCTAGTTTAGTTTTTGTAGATTTCAATTATGGGATTGGCTTATGCTATGCCGATTGTAGCTTGAACCGTTCTTGAACGAGATTAATATGGAGCTTCAAGCATTATTGTGAGATCTTTCCTCTCTATTTAGTTTCTTTGATTATGGTTTAATTTCTATGCTTGCTTTCTATGATTTTTGCATAATTATGCTAGGAACGTTACTAGTTTGATTGTGTAATTAATCTAATGCTAGATTTAAGAATAGAATCGGATTGTTTTATTCTTTTATCAATTGGTAGCAAACTAGGAAGTAACTTAGATGCAGATCGTCTTGGTTATTTCTTGGGGAAATTGAATCAACTGTTGAATGTTTATCGCTTGTATGACGTTAGCAGGTCTGTTGGTTCTCTGTGTTTATTGCTGCTATTGGATTGAACTTAGACGCGATCGGACTAGGTTATCCTTTAGTTAGGGTTTTATAGTCACGCTGATCGTGCTATTCAACTAAGAATAAGGAGAATGCGAGATTAATTCTCGGCAATAGATAATCATGGAAATAATTAGAGTTGAGGTTCAAGGATCGATAATGAATTGAAGTGTATGTTAATCGGATTAAAGATCTTTCCATAATTGATTTCTCATCTTGTTTATATGCTAGTTAGTTGTAGTTTAGTTATAATATACTTGAAACCCCCCTTTGTTATTATTATTAGGTTTCTCGGCCCTTAGCTTAATCTAGGTTTTGAATCACGCTAAGTATTAAACTCGTCCCTGTTTCCCTGTGGATACGACCCCTACTTCCATTATACTAGCTTAGTGTAAAAGAGAGTAGGAGAAATTTTATCTTTGGCCGGGTGCGGTGCACAACGACACATCCGCGCCCGCCCAAATTTTGGCGCCGTTGCCGGGGAAACGGTGTTACTAGTTTGTATTTAGTGTGATTTTTGGATGGTATTGCTTGTACTCTTTCTTTTTGGTTGGCCACTCATATAAAGAATTCCCTTTTGTTTTAGTTTCTAGTTTTCATCTTCCATTGAGCTCCATGTATTTCTCTTTTGTATTTTGGACAAGAAGCATGGAACTTGTTGCTTAAACTCTCTTGGGAATGGTTGATTGAAGCTTTTGACGGTTTATTGTAAGATTTACTCTTTCTCATACTCTATAACTTGGTTATTGTCTAGCTTTACACATTTATATTAATGGTCATGACTTGGATTAGCTAGGAGTACTACTAGTTGATGTTTGTTGTTGACTTAATGCTAGGTTTTGGATATAATCTGATGTTATATGCTCAACCATGTTGTAGTAAGCTAGGTATTAACAATGCATTGCAAGAGTTCTTCTCAATCAATTTTGCGGTACTTGAAGTGGAGATTGATGGAACCATCATTGTCACACATGGAGCACAACCCAATGATTAAGCTTAAGGTACTAAGTCGAGCTCACGACTTTAAACAACGGCGCTTCTCGGGAGGCAACCCGAGACCCCTTTATTTTCTTTCTTTTCCTTTATTTTTCATCAAATTTCCACCACCACAACAAATTTTCTTTCACCCACCGCCCACACACTACAAAAGATCCACAACCAATCTTAATTCACTTGTCACCAAAATCCACAAAAGAAAACCCCGTTGGGAGGACTTCAATAGCTAGGAGTTGGTAACACTAGAGGATTGAGATTGTTAATGTATCTTTTCGATCTCTTAAGCTAGGTGCAAATCTCAAAAATTTAAACAAAATTTATTTGAGTGATTCGAGGGAGAGGGTTGTGAGTTGAGTTATGAGATTTGAGTTGGTGTTGTTAAGAATTTTGAGTTTGACGGATTGCTTTTCATAAGTTTTGAGCATTCGATCTTCGATTTACCCGATTTTCGATCCCCCCCCATTTTCGTTTACTTTTTCTTTTAATTGTCGACACATTGAGGACAATGTGTAGTTTAAGTAGGGGGGAGGGTATTCTCATTCTCATGTATCTATGTTGTATTTATTACTTTCAATTTGAAAAAAATGAAAATGAAAAAAAAAATATAAAAAAAAAATATATATATAAAAAAAAAAAAAATGAATGATGATGAAGTGAATCCCGCTGAGTTGAAAACCCGCAAGGGCGGGCGACTCGGGGTAAAATTGGGGGCTCGGATAGGTCGAAAACCCGGAAGGGCGGCCTATGCAAAAAAAAAAAAAAAGAGCTAATTGAGCGGGTGAGTTTTGTGAGCCGGAAAAAGAAGAGAGATGAAAAAAATGTGAGAAGCTAGGATGAAAACCCGAAAGGGCTCCTAGGCAAAATGAGAGATTAAGAGAGAATTATATACTTTGAAAACTCATTTGCCGGAGATGGTGTCATAAGGTAGAAAGCGTTTTCGGGTAATGTTGGTGAATTCGTCCTTGATTTTGTGAAGATTTGTTTTGGCTTCCACATTATTTTGGTTAATTGTTTGTTTTTGGGAGTAAGCATGGAATTTATCCCTTTTTGTCACGGCTTGCTATTCTACGTTGGTTGTACTAGTAGTATAGTAGTAGTAGGTCATCTTTTGGAGGTTTGGGAGAGCTGATAGTTTAATGTGTCGTGAGTCGACATTTTGATTTTTGTTGGTGTTGCTTTGGGTTAAACTTGTTGGTGTTGCTGGTTATTGTTGTTGTTACGTCTTTATATATTTCAGGTGAGCTTGAATCTAAGTGTGGGGAATCATCGTCCCTTACGTTTAGGTTTTGAGCGGATGTTGTTAAGATGTGATGATGATGATGTAGTCGATGGAGAGTGTAGGTTGGTGTCGATAGCTTGGGTGATGATTTATTTGGTGATTCTCATTTTTGAGTTTACTCGAGGTCGAGTAAAGTTCAAGTGTGGGGGTATTTGATACGCTCAAGTTATACGGTGTTTATATTATATTTTGGGTGCTTTTTGCTAAGGGTCTTGATCATAATTGTTAACGTTTGCGTTTTATTTAGCTCTTAGCGGAAGTTCAGAATTTTGTATATTAATTATAGTTAAAGTTGTAAGTTCCGAGCTCCTAGAAGAATTAGTGTTTGGAACGACTCAACATCGTTATACTTGCCAAGCGTCGCCACATGTTCCAATCAAGCATCGTCGCAAGCCGTAGCCGAGCATAGCACCAAGCCTACCGAGCGGCCAAAGATCATCGACCATCACCGCACGCTCGCAGCCGAGCCCGCCCAGCTCTCATGCGCGCTCGAAGCCCAGCACTACCGGAAGCCAGCAAGCAGCACAACGCAGGTCGCACCTCGCGAGATTTCTCGCACCTCGCGACCTGCTGCTCGCACCTCGCGAGTTACTTCGCACCTCGCGACTTCTTGGCCTGCCCAGCTCTTCAGCTCGTGTTGGAGGCAGTAACTCATCGCACGGTGCGACCTATACCGCACCTCGCGACCCCTAGGTCGGTGTAAATGTCGGCTGATTTTTATGCTTTAGTATAAATACCAAAATTGTTTTTGGACCTAAGGGGCAGCAGCCACAAGGAGATGGAGTCTCCAAAACTCCACTCTTCTCTTGTTGTCTTCTCTTTTTAGTTTTTATTTTCTAGTTTAGTTTTTGTAGATTTCAATTATGGGATTGGCTTATGCTATGCCGATTGTAGCTTGAACCGTTCTTGAACGAGATTAATATGGAGCTTCAAGCATTATTGTGAGATCTTTCCTCTCTATTTAGTTTCTTTGATTATGGTTTAATTTCTATGCTTGCTTTCTATGATTTTTGCATAATTATGCTAGGAACGTTACTAGTTTGATTGTGTAATTAATCTAATGCTAGATTTAAGAATAGAATCGGATTGTTTTATTCTTTTATCAATTGGTAGCAAACTAGGAAGTAACTTAGATGCAGATCGTCTTGGTTATTTCTTGGGGAAATTGAATCAACCGTTGAATGTTTATCGCTTGTATGACGTTAGCGTGTCCGTTGGTTCTCTCGTGTTTATTGCTGCTATTGGATTGAACTTAGACGCGATCGGACTAGGTTATCCTTTAGTTAGGGTTTTATAGTCACGCTGATCGTGCTATTCAACTAAGAATAAGGAGAATGCGAGATTAATTCTCGGCAATAGATAATCATGGAAATAATTAGAGTTGAGGTTCAAGGATCGATAATGAATTGAAGTGTATGTTAATCGGATTAAAGATCTTTCCATAATTGATTTCTCATCTTGTTTATATGCTAGTTAGTTGTAGTTTAGTTATAATATACTTGAAACCCCCTTTGTTATTATTATTAGGTTTCTCGGCCCTTAGCTTAATCTAGGTTTTGAATCACGCTAAGTATTAAACTCGTCCCTGTTTCCCTGTGGATACGACCCCTACTTCCATTATACTAGCTTAGTGTAAAAGAGAGTAGGAGAAATTTTATCTTTGGCCGGGTGCGGTGCACAACGACACATCCGCGCCCGCCCAAATTTTGGCGCCGTTGCCGGGGAAACGGTGTTACTAGTTTGTATTTAGTGTGATTGTTGGATGGTATTGCTTGTACTCTTTCTTTTTGGTTGGCCACTCATATAAAGAATTCCCTTTTGTTTTAGTTTCTAGTTTTCATCTTCCATTGAGCTCCATGTATTTCTCTTTTGTATTTTGGACAAGAAGCATGGAACTTGTTGCTTAAACTCTCTTGGGAATGGTTGATTGAAGCTTTTGACGGTTTATTGTAAGATTTACTCTTTCTCATACTCTATAACTTGGTTATTGTCTAGCTTTACACATTTATATTAATGGTCATGACTTGGATTAGCTAGGAGTACTACTAGTTGATGTTTGTTGTTGACTTAATGCTAGGTTTTGGATATAATCTGATGTTATATGCTCAACCATGTTGTAGTAAGCTAGGTATTAACAATGCATTGCAAGAGTTCTTCTCAATCAATTTTGCAGGTACTTGAAGTGGAGATTGATGGAACCATCATTGTCACACATGGAGCACAACCCAATGATTAAGCTTAAGGTACTAAGTCGAGCTCACGACTTTAAACAACAGCGCTTCTCGGGAGGCAACCCGAGACCCCTTTATTTTCTTTCTTTTCCTTTATTTTTCATCAAATTTCCACCACCACAACAAATTTTCTTTCACCCACCGCCCACACACTACAAAAGATCCACAACCAATCTTAATTCACTTGTCACCAAAATCCACAAAAGAAAACCCGTTGGGAGGACTTCAATAGCTAGGAGTTGGTAACACTAGAGGATTGAGATTGTTAATGTATCTTTTCGATCTCTTAAGCTAGGTGCAAATCTCAAAAATTTAAACAAAATTTATTTGAGTGATTCGAGGGAGAGGGTTGTGAGTTGAGTTATGAGATTTGAGTTGGTGTTGTTAAGAATTTTGAGTTTGACGGATTGCTTTTCATAAGTTTTGAGCATTCGATCTTCGATTTACCCGATTTTCGATCCCCCCCCCCATTTTCAGTTTACTTTTTCTTTTAATTGTCGACACATTGAGGACAATGTGTAGTTTAAGTAGGGGGGAGGGTATTCTCATTCTCATGTATCTATGTTGTATTTATTACTTTCAATTTGAAAAAAATGAAAATGAAAAAAAAAATATAAAAAAAATATATATATAAAAAAAAAAAAATGAATGATGATGAAGTGAATCCCGCTGAGTTGAAAACCCGCAAAGGCGGGCGACTCGGGTAAAATTGGGGGGCTCGGATAGGTCGAAAACCCGGAAGGGCGGCCTATGCAAAAAAAAAAAAAAGAGCTAATTGAGCGGGTGAGTTTTGTGAGCCGGAAAAAGAAGAGAGATGAAAAAAATGTGAGAAGCTAGGATGAAAACCCGAAAGGGCTCCTAGGCAAAATGAGAGATTAAGAGAGAATTATATACTTTGAAAACTCATTTGCCGGAGATGGTGTCATAAGGTAGAAAGCGTTTTCGGGTAATGTTGGTGAATTCATCCTTGATTTTGTGAAGATTTGTTTTGGCTTCCACATTATTTTGGTTAATTGTTTGTTTTTGGGAGTAAGCATGGAATTTATCCCTTTTTGTCACGGCTTGCTATTCTACGTTGGTTGTACTAGTAGTATAGTAGTAGTAGGTCATCTTTTGGAGGTTTGGGAGAGCTGATAGTTTAATGTGTCGTGAGTCGACATTTTGATTTTTGTTGGTGTTGCTTTGGTTAAACTTGTTGGTGTTGCTGGGTTATTGTTGTTGTTACGTCTTTATATATTTCGGGTGAGCTTGAATCTAAGTGTGGGAATCATCGTCCCTTACGTTTAGGTTTTGAGCGGATGTTGTTAAGATGTGATGATGATGATGTAGTCGATGGAGAGTGTAGGTTGGTGTCGATAGCTTGGGTGATGATTTATTTGGTGATTCTCATTTTTGAGTTTACTCGAGGTCGAGTAAAGTTCAAGTGTGGGGGGTATTTGATACGCTCAAGTTATACGGTGTTTATATTATATTTTGGGTGCTTTTTGCTAAGGGTCTTGATCATAATTGTTAACGTTTGCGTTTTATTTAGCTCTTAGCGGAAGTTCGAATTTTGTATATTAATTATAGTTAAAGTTGTAAGTTCCGAGCTCCTAGAAGAATTAGTGTTTGGAACGACTCAACATCGTTATACTTGCCAAGCGTCGCCACATGTTCCAATCAAGCATCGTCGCAAGCCGTAGCCGAGCATAGCACCAAGCCTACCGAGCAGCCAAAGATCATCGACCATCACCGCACGCTCGGCAGCCCGAGCCCGCCCGCTCTCATGCGCGCTCGAAGCCCAAGACTACCGGAAGCGCCAGCAAAGACAACGCAGTCGCACCTCGCGAGATTTCTCGCACCTCGCGACCCGCTGCTCGCACCTCGCGAGTTACTTCGCACCTCGCGACTTCTTGGCCTTGCCCAGCTCTTCACTCGTGTTGGAGGCAGTAACTCATCGCACGGTGCGACCTATACCGCACCTCGCGACCCCTAGGTCGGTGTAAATGTCGGCTGATTTTTATGCTTTAGTATAAATACCAAAATTGTTTTTGGACCTAAGGGGGCAGCAGCCCACAAGGAGATGGAGTCTCCAAAACTCCACTCTTCTCTTGTTGTCTTCTCTTTTTAGTTTTTATTTTCTAGTTTAGTTTTTGTAGATTTCAATTATGGGATTGGCTTATGCTATGCCGATTGTAGCTTGAACCGTTCTTGAACGAGATTAATATGGAGCTTCAAGCATTATTGTGAGATCTTTCCTCTCTATTTAGTTTCTTTGATTATGGTTTAATTTCTATGCTTGCTTTCTATGATTTTTGCATAATTATGCTAGGAACGTTACTAGTTTGATTGTGTAATTAATCTAATGCTAGATTTAAGAATAGAATCGGATTGTTTTATTCTTTTATCAATTGGTAGCAAACTAGGAAGTAACTTAGATGCGAGATCGTCTTGGTTATTTCTTGGGGAAATTGAATCAACCTGTTGAATGTTTATCGCTTGTATGACGTTAGCGGGTGTCCGTTGGTTCTCTCGTGTTTATTGCTGCTATTGGATTGAACTTAGACGCGATCGGACTAGGTTATCCTTTAGTTAGGGTTTTATAGTCACGCTGATCGTGCTATTCAACTAAGAATAAGGAGAATGCGAGATTAATTCTCGGCAATAGATAATCATGGAAATAATTAGAGTTGAGGTTCAAGGATCGATAATGAATTGAAGTGTATGTTAATCGGATTAAAGATCTTTCCATAATTGATTTCTCATCTTGTTTATATGCTAGTTAGTTGTAGTTTAGTTATAATATACTTGAAACCCCCCTTTGTTATTATTATTAGGTTTCTCGGCCCTTAGCTTAATCTAGGTTTTGAATCACGCTAAGTATTAAACTCGTCCCTGTTTCCCTGTGGATACGACCCCTACTTCCATTATACTAGCTTAGTGTAAAAGAGAGTAGGAGAAATTTTATCTTTGGCCGGGTGCGGTGCACAACGACACATCCGCGCCCGCCCATAAAGCCTCATGAAACATCTCTTTGTAACCACCTTATATAAAGATATGGGGGTTACAAAGTAGAGAGGTTTTTTACATCATCTTTGAAGAGGAAAATCTGATTTTTCTCTTTGCTCTTTTTCCCCTATTCGGCTATCACACACCTCAAAAGCAAGGGAGTTCTTCTCTCTTCCGTACTAGCATACGTGGTGATCCAAGGGTTGTTCGTGGACCAACACTAGAGGAACGACGTTTGACGTTCTAAAGGATCTCCACTAGAAGGCTTGTGGTGTAAGAGGAATTCACGCATCAAGAGGTATATTCTATACTGTTAATAGATTCATGTTAATTTATGCAAAGATCTTGGTGTTAGATGTTTGAGTATATGATACTCGTTTTCCGCATTAAGCATCTAAATTCCTACAAGTAATAGAAGTAATTAGGAGTTAGTCATACCTCTTGACGTAGGAGTAACAAAAATCTACCAAGATGAAAGTTTGAACCAGCTCGGCGAGAGGAGCCACGATTATATAAAGACGTCCTTGCCCTATCTGAGTAAGGTATGTTCCCCCGCTTCTAATAAGCTGTATAAATATGTCAAGAAATTTGACACAAATTTCAGCATACTTCCTTTGCATTTTTTAGTTGGCATGTTTTGCTTTTTGGACTATTCACATACTCCACTATTTTTGTAACATATATCGAAGAAAAAACATAGTCATGTGAGATCTTTGTTATATTTGTGTCAATTTGTATTTTCAAAATATCAGCTTTTCATAATTTTTGCTTATTGATAAATTGAAATGGTAAGGTTTAAAATTTTGTATTAGCAAGCATATAGGTTAACTAACAAAAAAAACCGAGAAAGTAACATTATAAAGCATAGTAATTACTACATATCCTTAAATTCTAGAGATAATAAGTGACCAATGGAGTACTTGACTGCTGATCTAGTAAGTTATATAATTGAAATAGGTTAGCAAGGGCACGAACGCAAGGAGTACTGTCTCATGAAAGGTTATGTAAGGAAGGGAAAAAAGGGCTTGTGACAGTAAAATTTATCGTGTTCTTTTACCAGGTTAATCCAATTTGCGAACGAGAAGAGTCTTGCAACACCCAAGGCAAAGACATAAAGGCCAGTAAATGGCTCAACCATCTGCAACATTATAATCAATAGTCAGAATATTAAAAAGAGAAAATTCATCTATAATTTGTTGCCACCAATAAGGAAATTATCCGATGCTGCTAGAGTGCTAGAACAGAGTACTCCATGAAAACAAAAATGATAGTAAGATTAGGTAATATCTTCTTCAACTTATTTTGACTTATTTTAATAAGTTTAGATACAGATACATCTTGATAATTCGCAAATATAAGTTTCGGTAATTATATACAAATTAGTATTTTGACTCGGGAGATGCATCGGGTCTGTTACAATTATTAAATATATTATTATTCATATATTTCATAATTGATTTTATTAGCTTTATTTTCGTAATTTTTCTGTCTAGTGTAAAATTGAAAAATGGAGTTATGACATGATAAGTTGTTTTATAAAAACTTCTAAGTAATTGAGGATAAAAATAACAATTTCAATGGAATTCAGGTTAAGAGAATGTTATTACTTTAATAAAAGTGTTAGCTTGTCTTTGTCTTTATAGTTACATATAATTATAAGACTATTATGTTCTTCTTTGAAACATTAAACATTGAAATTGTAGTGGATTGGTGGTTAAACTTTCACTTCTCATTTCAAAGGTCATGCGTTCGATTCCTAGTAGCTATACATTGTTAATATTTTCAAAATAAATCTTATAAAAGTTCCATGATCTAGGGAGTGTAAAACGGCATTGTTGTTTAGTTGGCAAAAAAATTACAAAATGGAGAAAATACAACTTCACATGAATTTCCAATTCCTACAAAATGGGGTGCCCACTCCCTAATGATGGTACATCTACCCTATGAACGTGGCAGACTAACTAAATCTCTAGTGGGTAGATTACCCACTGGGTAGATAGAGTTTTCCCTCTCATTAGTCATTCCCCCTGGGTAAGTAACAATTTATATGGAAAGTCAACTCCCTTATAATCAACCAAACGACATTTTCAATTCCCATAAAATTAATGAGGAACCTAATTCATGTATATTGAAATTTTATGAGATCTTTTATTTTCTATAATGAATCAAACAAGCAATAAGAATGTGTTTGGATAGGGGAAATATGAGGGAAAACGAGCAAATGAAACAGAAGAGTTTATGTTTCATAGCCTCATGGGTAAAATCATAAATAAAAATTGTAACATTTATGTTTATGTTCTTAGTTTTCAAATTTTCAAAGTTATGTTGTCATTTATTATATTCAACTTTGAGAAGAGAAGTAGTATAAGATTTCGTTGTATATCAATGGACATGATTTTGAAGTTGAAGCTCGAGATCTTGAGATGAAGATATAAGGCAAATGGTTATCTGAATTGACTTTGGAGTTTTTTATTGCGGATAAAAGTTGTAGATTGATGGTTGGATAATGACATACTCCCTTCTATTTCTTTCTATAATTGTAACGTTTGAGACTTTTGTGTCAATACACTATTTTGACCAATTAATACCTCTAATATTTTATTAATAAATATTGTGAAAATTAAAAGAAAAATGCATGTTCACACATCCCTTTCCATTTCCTTATTTGTCTATATTTCATTTTTTTTACAGGCATATTATATCTATATACTTCCTCCATTCCATTTTAAATGAAACACTTACTATTTTAGGCCTTTCAAAATAAGTGAAACGTTACCTTATTTGGTATTCACTTCTCTCTATCTCTCTCCTCATCACATGGGTCCCTTCTTTTTTTTCTCTCTATCTCTCTCCTATTCTAAATCCCCGTGCCAAGGTCCTACGTTTCATTTAAAATGGAACGGAGGAAGTATACAAATATATTAAAAGTCGTTCCTATCACAGTGCCACATGCCACTCTTCTCAAACTTCTAAAACACATGTTCATGATCTCATTTAAAAATATTAACAATGTGTAGTTAATTGCACATGACCTTTGAAATGAAATGTGAGAGTTTAACAACTAATCTATTACAATTTCAATGCTTAATGTTTCAAAGTAAAACATAATAAAGTCTTATAATTATATGTGATTATAAAGACATAGACAAATTTTTTGATCTCTAACACTTTTATTAAGTAATAACATTCTCTTACCCCAATTCCATTGAAAGTGTTATTTTAATTCCTTATAAGTTTTTTTTAAACAATTTATCATGCCGTAACGTCCATTTTTCAATTTCGCACTAGACGGAATATTACGAAAAGCTAATAAAATCAATTATGAAATTTATGAATAATAATGTATTTGATAATTGTAACTGACTCGGGGCATCACCCGGGCCAAAATACTAGTTAATATATTAAAAGGTGTTTCTAAACAAAGAATTGTGCCACGTGGCCTGCAGGCCTGACGCTATCCCTTAAAGTGTTTACTTCATGTACTTTACATACTATAAGAAATTAGAAAATGCATGGTATACGATTTGATCTCATGACTTAACCACTAAACCAATTAATATTTAGTGTTATAATTTTAAAGTAAAATATTAATAAATGAAAATTATAATTACTCGAGGCATAGTCCGAATCTAAAAACTAGTTTCAAGTTTAACCGAAGGGAGTGTTACAATACCTTAGCATTTTGTATTAAACGAAGCTGAGGAAGCACGGAAACGGCTTCAATGGTTAAACTGTATACAAAGAAAAATTTCCTGACAAATTGAAAATGGTTCCTGAAAAAGTTAATTTGCCATGCAGGGTGGCCGATAATTGCAACAATGGCACAGGGCACCAACTGTCAACAATCAAACATAGCAAGTCACTGTTATTCATGATATTGTCTATATTTCAAGTTCAATAAATTACACTTTCATAAATAAAATTGTAAATAACGACAAGGAAAATGTTCTCTCTCAAGTACTACATTTAAGCTAAAATCTGTCAGAAGTGCTAGAATTTCTATTTATACTTCAATGTATCTTAAACACTTAATTATCAATATTTTGGGTCAATAATGTGTTTGGAGATTGATTGTGAAGATTTAAAGGATTTTTTGTCAAAAACCATCTTATATTTGTGAGAAACAACCTTATATATATATTTTTTTTTTGCGAAAACAAATCTTAAACAAAAAGTTTCTTGCGAGAACAAACCTTATGCCTTATTCCGATCATTGATCCAAGGTTCCGACATTGACCATGTTATGGATTTTGTTGGGTTTAAAAAGTCACTTGCCTTGTACATGACATGGTGAATGCTGGAACCTTGGATCGGAACAAGGCATAAGGTTTGTTCTCGCAAATTTTTTTTTGTTTAAGGTTTGTTTTCGTAAAAAAAAATTATATAAGGTGGTTTCTTACAAGTTTCATGTTTTATAGGGTATTTTTTACAAAAAATCCAGCTTTAAATGTTAATTCAATTTTAGACAATATGAGTAATAAGTGCTCTGATAATAACTAGAGTTCTCTAATGCAATTTCTGATCCTTTTGTTTTGACGAATGTGTAATTTCTTTGACAGATAAAAAAACATCAAATTCTTATTTTCTTTTGGTATTTTACATTTTAGTGAAACAATGTACTTTATTTAATCCTAAGTTTTTACATTGTCCCAACTCATCATGTAGTATGTCTTGTATAGGAATGTCTTACAACAAAATTATGGTAAACCACTTCATTTTATAAATTAAAAGGATTACTTTTAATAAATAAGCCACCTTGTACCTTAAAGGATCACTTACAGTCCTTAATTTAAGACAACAAATTACTCTAATCTTAATATAAATTAAAATAAGACGGTGTTATATGAGATTATGTACTCGTCATAAGTATAGCCGGCAAAACAAACCCGTACCCGTTGACCCGACCCGAAATACCCGACCCGAAACCCGTTTTCCACCCGAAAATGAACCCGAAACCCGAAATAACCCGACCCAAACCCGACCCGAAAGCAAATAGACCCGAATAAAACCCGAACCCGAATCTACCCGACGCGAAAGTGACCCGACCCGAATTGACCCGAAAATGATGACCCGACCCGACCCGACCCGAAAAGTTGTCATATTAGTTATTTTTTAAACAAATTTAAGGAAAAAAATTATCGTGAGATACTATATATGACTTAACCACTTCCCATTAACTATTTAACATAGTTTTATTAGTCTTATATGTGCTTTATTTATTTTCTAGAATAAAAACCCGACCCGATCTAACCCGACCCGGTGTGACCCGAAATCTAATGGACCCGAAACTAACCCGTACCCGAACTGACCCGACCCGAACGTAACCCGAACGCAAAGTTGACCCGATTATGACCCGACCCGTAATGACCCGACCCGTTTGACCCGTTTGCCACCTCTAGTCATAAGCATATAGAATAACATTTTACAAAAGCTTCTTTAGTATAATTTGACAATTTCCATTTTCTCTGATCCCCATCAACCATTACTTAGTTAGAAGTTGTAAGTTGAGGACGCTTTTGAAGACCTTCTAAGGCTTTATTTTCTTCACACACATCAAATCATTATTCTAGGAGAATTAAGCATAAATAATTTTAATTAAATTTTGATAAGTTAATATTTATAATTATATATTTATGGAAAATCTGTACCCCATCATAAAGTATATAAAATTATAAGTGCTATGTTTTTCTTTACCTTTAATTCCCAATTACAATAATTTTTTATAACTTTAATTAACTTAAATAATATCATGCAGGTGAAAACAACCCACCCTAATTTCAGATAAAGGGAGTATTAATATTATATCTATCTCTAATTCTCTATGTGTTGATATGACATTCTTATAATACCTCTGTATTTTTTTAGTTGCACCATTTGTTTTTTCACATTTGCCGAGACACTTCTTTGAATATTAATATCTCTTATTGGGTGTAAGTAAAAATTATAAAAATTTAATATTTGGTCGCATTGAGAAGAATCTAACAATACCCTACTTGACTATATTTTTTCTTATATAATGGTACGAGATAGTTTAACAAAGTTGGTTGATTAATAGTGCCAAAAAAGCAAATGGTGCAACTAAAAGAATACGAATGTAGTAGTACAATAGGGGTAGGATATCGAGTGTGTGGTCACACTTATATATAATACATGTAAATGGTAATAAAAATGAAAAAGAATTAACTGAGAAGAGCAAAGTAAAATTACATGGAAGTGTGAATAAAATCAAAAGATTTGCTTACCACATAATACAAAGGCATGTTGTCAAGAGGTTTCATGTAGGTGCTCTTTAACTTAAATCGTATCATATAGATGACCCAAAGAGTAGATCCAAGGGTCAGAGAATCAAGTACAATATGTATATCGCGTATGAGTGTAAAATGACATAAAATCCTTATGATTAAGAATATTACTGTAAGTTCCTGAGTCTTCAATGATAGACCTGTGAAGAGTGAACACCAACAGATGTTTACGTTTAGATATTGCTGTATAAATATAGTCTTCTATAATACTAGTACACTAAATGGAACAATCACGCCTCCCTTTTTCCCCTTTTCCCTTCATCAGGGAAATTGCATTGGATGATGATCTCATCTATTGCAGTCCCTTTTCCTCTCTTTGTTTTCACTTTTTAGTTTGTCCTTTTGTTTTGTTGAATAAGTTAGTCTCTCTTTAGGAGTTCTTGTGCGCTCTAATATAGGAAGACTAGTCTTTTCTGTTGTGGAGGTCTCCTTCTTCCTTATGGGAGTTGTGAGTCTAGTTTTTTTATTTGTAGGTATGAGAAATTGTTCTCATTGGTTGAAGTCCAAAACTATCAACATGAAGGTATTGGAAGCTCGGATGCGGTCAATATGGATAGATCAAGAAGGTCCTTCTCCAAACTATGTCAAAATGATAGACGGTTCCATTAATAGTTACTTGGGACAACAACTACAAGGGACTTGCGCCACAATATTCGATCTGGTTCATTGTAGTTTCATCGAAGACGAAGTTGATCCGATCTTGTTTGATTGTATCCCTCGTTTTTCTTTATTACTTATTGTAGATGCCGTTTGGCTTTCAATTAATGAAATTTCTCTTTAAAAAAAAAAAAAAATGGAACATTCAAGTTAAGAATTCAAAGCTAATGACATTAGGGGTGTAAGTGGATTGGACTTTGCCAGATTCAAATTCAGTCTAAAGTTTTTTGGACTCGAGAAATTGAGTCCAAATCCAATCCAAACTTTTTTGAGTCCAGTCCGATTATTATATAATATATTAATTTTTTTTCTCGATTTTAGGTTCACAATGTTTTCTCATGAATGAATAATTGAAATATGAAAATCCATTCTACAAAGTAAGTTACATACATCTTTAAAATCTTACAAAATGTAAAATACAAAAGGCGCCAAAAGGGTTAAAGTTACTTTGCCTTTTCATTTTTCAGTTCTCATTTTGGACTTTTGAAAGGTAAGTGAAAATTTTGGCGCCATGTAAATGAATTTAGAGCGGGAATGTTAAAAAGTCTAAAACTTCAACAAAAATGTTAAAGATTTTTTTTTAAATATACATTATATGTTAATATATATTTTTAATTGGATTGGACTTATTGGACTCTAAATCCAATCCGAAAATTTGACTTGAAAATTTGAGTCCAGACCAAACATTTTTCAGTCCAAGCAGTCCGACAAATTTGGACCGGACTAGATCTGATTCTAGACTTTTTCGCAATCTACTTACACCCCTAGCTAATGTTACAAAATTTGTATCTTTTGAAACTAGTATTATTTTTTCTCAAAAATCTAAGTAGAATATGTTAGAAGATGTAAACGTTAGGGCTTTAATTCAATTTTTTTAATACATATTATGAAGGACATTTACCAAGGATTACAGAAAGAAAACATATTATGTCTACTGTTATAGCTATATGGGAAATCTTGACCTGCTCTCTACACACTTTATGAACAACTTATACAATATTTTAAAAACACTATATGATACTACATCTTCTCTATACTAATATATTAAAAGACGTTCCTAAGCAAGGAATTATGCCACGTGGCGCCTGTGCTTAGAGTGTGTTTTATGCCATGTAATCCACATACACTAAAAAAAGAACAAAAAGGTAGTATGTAAGATTCGATCCCATAATCACAAACATATATACTAATATCTTAACCACTAAACCAAGTAATATTTAATGTTATTAGTTCAAAGTAAAATATTACTTCCTCCGTTTCAAATTACTCGCTACACTTTCCATATAAGGAAGTTTCATATTACTTGCTACACTTCCTTTTTGGGCAATAAACTATCTCTATCTCTCCTCTCTCACTGGGTTGCCTTTTTTTTTTTACTCTCTACCTCTCTCTTCTCCAAAAATTGCCTAGGAGTCCGTGAATTGAGAAGTGTAGCAAGTAAAATGAAACGGATGAAGTAATAAATGAAAGATATAATTACCTGGGGCATAGCCCAGGCCTAAAAACTAGTTAATATATAGAAACAAGGAGCAAGAAAAATAATATAAATGTGGATGACTACCATGAGCAAGAAAAACAAAGAGGGAGAATTAATTAATACCGAAAGTTATTTTTGATTGGAATCCGACAAGGTGAGTAGTTTAACAAAAATGTCATACAATATGTTTTAACAAAAAAAGCTACTCCATATGAGATGCTTTCTCACAAAAATGCCAAGGTCTTTTTTTTTTGGTTTGACAAAATTTCATGACATGCACAGCTACTTTGGGATTGAAGTAGTTCATGGAAAGAACTTCCGTGAAAGAGGAAGGAAAGAAGGTGTACCGGAACAAGTTTTGGTGACAGTGAGCTTGTAGATTAAGACTAAGAGGCCAACGGAATGAGCAACTTGAGTAGCAACAAAGAAGTGGGAGTGCTTCTTGACAAAAGCTCTCAACAACACCAGCAATACAAGTGCTGCAACCACGCCCATGGTTACTTTCGCCCTCACTGATCGACTCCGAACCCATCGCCCTAGCCGCTTCATCGGCGTTGGAGCTGCCCTTTTGTCCCCCATAATGCTCGGTTGTTTTTTTCTTTCCAAGAGGAACTAGCTAGTTATCGGAGAATAGAAAGAGGGAGAGACAAATGGTTAGTTATTTTCGTTGGCTAATTAAGCCAAGGAAAAGACTTAGGAAGAGTGCTTAGATTAATAGAGTAATAAGGAGTAATTGATTACACATAGTGTGGTTAAGGTGACCGAGTGAGTTAGAAGTGGACCAAGTTTTAAGGGAAACCAAAATAATTTTGTTTACTACTTGATAGAATTGTCTATTACCGGTGCCGTCTCATCAATATGAAGTATATTCATTATTTAATGCCATTATTTCTATAAATTTTTAGTAGAATTAGAATGTCAACCTATAAAGATTATAAAAACATCAATTCTTTTTCTTCAAGGTATGCTGATACGAACATCATGTGTTGTCTTTGCACCCAAAAACAATTCATATGATGTGGAGGTTGAGTGGTGGAAAGAAGTGGCGATCGCTTTCCATCTTATATCCCTAAGATCTGGAATCAAACCTCATGGGACTCTTTTGAGGAATTTCCCATATTCTCCTCTTAAATGAGCCATCTTCATCTTACCAAAAAAAAGAAAAAAATTATATGAAGTATAAACATCATGTATTGTATGGGTGGCCTGTACAAGGATAACCTAGATGATTTCTTCTTACCAAAAAAAAAAAAAAAAAACAAGCCGAGAAGATGATTGTAATTAACACACAAAAACAACACCTAATATAATGCCTCCATTTATAAAAAGAAAAATCACTTTGTCGCATATTTTTTTTATACTAAGGACTGAAATAATCTAACTAGAAGACCTTTTGTAACAGTAATACCACCCTCCAAACTTTATAAATCAATTTTGAAGTGAAGACATTTCAAAAAGTTCAATCTACATAATACTGATGCAGGAAAGTGACCTTTTCTCCTGCACGTCTAATAAGGGTTTTGCTAAATGCCGCCATTTTTTTGCACACTAACGCCATATATACATGTATAATACATGTATTTTTGTACATTATACATGGTTTGTAAACTTTTCCTCTTTCTCTTACTTTATTTACTCACATGTTCACATCTTCTTCCACTCACCACTGGACACCGGTGCCGCCGCACAACCACCACCGCACCACCACTGCACCACCACCGTCGTACTCCACCATCACCCTCTCTCTCTGTTTTTTTCATTTACAGTGAATTTTTTTTAAAGGGAGGCGTCCATGGCGAGCGCTCCACCACATGGTGAGGCGCCCGCCATGGACGCTCCCCTTATTTTTTTAAAAAATTAAAAAAAAAAAAATCACCGTGTGGTGGAGCGTGGACGCCTCCCTTTAAAAAAAAAAAAAAACAAAAAAAAAAAAAAAACAGAGAAGGGGTGGTGGTGATGATGTGTCGGTGTACAGTGGTGGTGGTGTGTCGGGGTACGGTGGTGTACGGTGGTGGTGGCGGTGCCGTGGAGAAGAAGATGGTGATGGTGGTGGTGGTGAGATCTAGTGAGAGAGTGAAGGAGAAGGAGAGTGAAGAGAGTGAAGGGGAGTAGGAGAGTGAGAAAGAGGGAGAGTATTTTAATAGCCATATACATGTATTATACATGTATATATGGCGTTACTTAGAAAAGAAAAAATAAAGTCATTTAGCAAATGAGTCTAATAATGGTATGAGAATGTTATTTCCTATAAAGAGGTAGTATGTCTACAATGAACGCAAACTGTTGACATGTATTCTTACCTCATAGACTATGGTCTTCCAGCACAAAGTAGTAATTAATGTTGAACTTCTCACTCTTCCTATTATGAACTACCTGTGTTGTAAAGTTCTGGTGCAGAAGTACCCTACAAGTTCGGTCCGGTGCAGAAATACCCTACAAGTTTGGTCCGGGTCTCGGAAACTCAAGGGGGTGAACTTTTTCTTTGAATATCAACAATCATAAATTCATAAGGGAAGGCTAAATAACATTCTTCATAAAATAGCATAATTTACATTTTCCCATCTTGGTTTTAGTTACCAGAATTCAGATGATAATTTCAAAAATATAAATCTCTGGATCACATTTACAGAGAATCTGGAACAAGCTCTCTATTTCTTCTATTTATTATCGAGGTTTGGGGTCGATAGTGCAGAAGCAAGAGTTATAGTACAAAGTTATGCGTCTCCAAGAGGAGTTAACTGCAGTCCTCGGCATATCCTGATCTTAGACAAATGAAGGCAGCCTCATCGTCCGCTGTCCCTCTATCACACTGCAAAATCCATTTTCTCTTTCAGATTTCGTAATTTATATTTTGTAACTAAAAGAATTTTTAGAAAAACCATCCACAGGCTAAGTATATGAAGTAAGAAATTACATATCAGTACCCATTTAACTGTGTTTTCAATGTGTGATTTCATAAAACTACTCATTACATTAGACTTCCTCTATGCGGATATCACGATTTTCCTTTATAATCAGTGTAATTTGAACTAATAAAGTGTCCAAAAATGCAAAAATTTTGCAGCAAGAAGGTGGGCAATTATAAACAGCATATGTGGAAGTTGGCTATAAGCCTATACCTCTTAACGTAGTAGTAACAGAAGTCTGCCAGGATGAAAGTTTGAACCACCTCAGCTATAAACGCCACCAGTATGTAGAGATGGCCCTCCCCTATTTGTGTCAGGTATGCTCCTCTGGTGTCAATAAGCTGTATGTAGACGCAAAATATGCAGTTGTGAATCGAGGAATCTAAGGAAATTTTGAATCGCAGTGCATAGACTACAAAACCTAATTTCATTCTAGAAAACATCTCATTAGTAAGCACGTATAGAATGTCCCAAGTCCTGCTCTGTAGGTGTCGTTTGTTTCTAGTGGTTCTTGTAGTAGTAGATTTGTTAATTATTCCCTCAGATCAGATAATCCACTACTTGTCAAGATAATAAAAAGACCTAACACCATGGAAAAACGTAAAATATTGGGACCAATCACAACATTTGTGTAGCTGATGAACCATACACTTGTATGTTTGCACTCCTTACTTTGACATAAAGGGTTGGGTGCATGGACTGCATAGCACAGAACGTTTGGCATTCAAATACAGAATCGATTTCGGAATGGGGAGATCTCAGGACCTAGCCATTTCCGGGCTCATTAGCACAAAAAAGACGGGGTTTTAAGAATGGAAACGTTCCACAAATGAGGAAACCTCCAGTCCCACCTCTCAGGTTTCTGTGCCTCATAAATCATAGCATAGGAATTTCATGAAGAGGAAGGTAAAACTTAAAAGTAGATAACAGATGTAACAGTAAATGTATCCTATATTTTGATTTTACCATGAATATCCAATTTGCGCATGCGAAAAATCTTGCAACACCCAAGGCAAAGACATAATGGGCAGTAAATGGTTCAACCATCTGCAACACAATCATAACAGGAGAATAAGTTAGATCATTCATGAATACAAATAAGAAAATTTAGGAAAAGAAGCTGGTACTTCATATGCGACCAGAGAATTTTTATTTCTTATGATTACAAATGTAATATAGATAGAGCTATTCGTAGACTATTTTTCATAGTGATTTTTAAACCATCAATCAGTGTCCAAAGTCCAAACTACTCCAAAGTTCAAACAAGATATAAGCAAATTTAACTTGAGCACAGACTGTTGTAAACTAGATTACATAAAAAATTCAACTATCCAACTTCGAAATTTGCAGTTGTGCAATTGTTTAGAAGATAAAACAGAAACATCTATCATCTAGCAACCATTAATAAAAAGCGATCAGCATTGCTGTATATAACACAAGGCTACTGACACAACTAAAGAGCAATTACTAGGATGGATCTGAGCCAAACTTTTTCTTTTACATCATTATTCATCAACACCCTAATTCACATTTATTCTACAATTTTCATCCATCATCTAAAATCAGCTTGTTAATGAGATAAAAAGAGATCATGAAAGTGCTGCAAATGCATCAAAGCTTGTATTACGAACCTTAGCATTCTGTATTAAGTGAAGCTGAGGGAGCACTGAAACGGCTTCGATTGTCATTAAGTACACATACAAGAATCTTGTCACAATGTGAATCTGCCATCCAGGATGGCCAATTATTGCAATCACGGCACAAGGTACCAACTGTCAACAGCAAAACAACAACATGTCAGCAATTATTCACATGCTATGGTCTATGCTTGCAAGTTCAGTGATCTCAACATAACCTCAGTTCTCTAACTGCACCTGCTCTCTTATGTAGTAATTTCTTCAAACAAGAAAATTCCATTATGAGAGTCACTTTAGTTCACTGATTATAAGGGCGTTTTAGTAGGAAAATTATAACATAAAACAATTATTATCTGATTGGAAAAACATTATTGTCATAGTTTAAAAGTATTATGGTCATACGGTCAAACAAGACCACAACACAAAGCAAAAAAGAAGAAGAACAACTGATTGAATAGTGGGCAAGAACTAAATTGCTTACCACATAATACAAAGGCATGTTATCAAGCTCTTGCATGTAGGTGCTCTTTAACTTGAATCGTATCATATAGATCACCCAGAGAGTAGATGCAAGGGTTAGTGAATCAAGTATTACATGTAAATCGCGTATGAATCCAAAATACGTTATGATTCTCATGGCTAAGAATATTGCCGTAAGCTCCTGAGTTTTCAATGATAAACCTGTGTGAAGACAAAGCAGGATACATAAATATAGATTACTAGATAGAAGATTGTGGATATAGCTGCATGATTAATACGCAAAATTGAACAAGGAGCTATGCTTTGTTTTGTGAAGGTATTATTAGAGTAGATGACCAAGGATCATCTAATTGTATGTTTTTTCTTGTTGATACTGAGGTAAGATAATAAGCTATGACTTTAAAGAAGAAAGTTTGTTTATCACTCTAATAAAGTAATAGACTTTTTACACTAATTTCCCAGCCTCTCAAGACACCTACGTCCCACATCTTGTTCCCAAATTAAAATTATTTTGTTATACTTAATATTTTGTTCCTCGTTAGGACAACTCATAGGCATTGTCTAAGTAACTTTTCATTGATTAATTATGTTTTAAGAGTAACTCATCCATTTTCAAACCAAAACAATACACTGCCCAAAATTTTACACAATTATGTTGCCCAAAGTTGTTATCCAATCTCAAATTGTGCAACATAATTTTTTTTTGTATTTTTACATGACTCTGTTTTTGCATATGTTTGGACCCTTTTGAATTGTTGGCGGATTTCATTTTATACAACCAAAATCCATATTGAAGTCTAATGGACCTAAAGTCCAGTGAGGAGAGGAGAGTGTTAAAGAGGAAAATCCACATGTGAGAGTCACAAAATGAAATTGGAGGATGAAGATGAACATCATTTAAGTCTAGTGAGTTAACTCTACCTATCACCATTTGATTTTAAGAAGGAACACACTACACTTGTACGTAGTCAGACCCTCCTCTTGCAAAGGTCCTCCATTTCCTCTTTCCATCAGATAGTTATAAGTTAGGTCTCATCAATTCCTATAAATGGGTTCAGCTAAACTCAGTAAGGGTATAATAAGATGTCTGAACTTTCTTATTCAAAAACCTAACATAGCCAGGCCTAAAGGCTTTACCACCTATGTTAGGAAACGGGGTGTTGTAGTTTGATTAATGCGGAACAAAATCAATGAAATAATAAGGATGAGAAAAACAATAAATAAGAGGATCAAAAGAATACAAGGATTTACGTGGTTCGGTCAAAATAGACCTACGTCCACAGATGGGGGATTTGAGCTTCTTGACTATGATGGAGAAAAAACCAGAGAGAATAATACAAGGAGTCCTAAATTCAAGAGGCTAAAAGTGTTTCATAAGTTGTGTAACTAATAATGAACACTATAAGGAACCGCGCACAAAACCCTAAAAGAGAATCCAATTCGGAAATCACAAAGCCGCGTAAAAAACCCAGCGCGGTCATCAAATTCAAGCTGGCTGACGTTTCGCGCCCGATCGGGCGGAATTCCAGTTCGACAACGTTTCGTAGAATAGCCATAACTTTCTCGTTTTTCAGCGGAATTGGGCATATGACCTGTCGTTGGAAAGCTCTTGGAATAAGCTTTCACCTCCAATTTGAATCACATCAAAACCATTTATAGATCGAGAGATATGTGCATTCCAAGTTAGCCTTATGCCAATTTCACAAGATTTCAAGTCACAAATAACAAATCTCCACCTTGACTTGAAACCAATCAATCAAGATACCTCCACCTTGAACCAAAAGTGATGCTCACCCAAAAAACCATAAAACCTCCACCCTAAACAAAATTCCATAAGCCTACTCACTTTAGGCAATCCAGAAAACGAACATCTTCTATAATTGTGTACCGATGCGTCTTCGAATACAAAACTCGTATACGAAACCATCACATGGCCTAGATTGAGAGTACAAAGTCACCACCGCCAAGCATGCTTATTAAAATTGACCAAACTCTCTTCAAACACTTTTTCATTTCAACAACAAACTCAAGCAATTCTAGAAAAATCAAATGACAACAATAATTTATAAATTGCAATTGTACTTAATCAAAACACAAAAGTACCAAATTTGAGATAAGAAATAGCATAAGTAGAACAAAATTTAATGCATAACCAAGATTGCTACTCTATTACAAACCCAAAAAACAATCTATCATAGACTCCATAGCAAAATCCACACGGTTTCTCGTTTCACCAAGAGATCTCAAAGGGCACCAATCATAAAGAGCTATGTTACTCAGACACGGATTGAGTGTCTACTCGGATACGGGTGTCCAAGTATCCGACTCGGCTATTTTGTAGAAAAAAGTCAAGTTTTTTGTTTAAAATGAAGTATCCAAGTGAAGTGTCGTGTCGGACGCGACACGACACGACACCCCGTTTTTGAGGTAAATGACGGTGTCGGAGTAACATAGATAAAGAGATCGTGGAAACCGCAGCCCAAAAACTTGTAAGCCTAAAGTGCAAGATCATCATCAAGAACATTGTTGGCAATATTTGCGGATTGGTCCTCATTGGACTTTTCCCCATTCTTCCTCTTTAATTTCCAACAATCAGCTTTGATATGACCCTTCACGTGACAATAGTTACAGATTTTATTTTTGCCAAAGTTCTTTCCACCATGAGCAATCAAAGCATTTGTTTGAGCAGTATTATTAGATTTATTAACCAACTTATTGTCAATTAAATCTCTCTCTGTTAAGGCATCCTTAACATCCTGCAAACTCAAATCATCTCTACCATACAATAAAGTACATCGAAAATGCTTATACGAAGGCGGTAAAGAACACAACAACCTAATAGCCATATCCTCATCATCGATCTCAACATCGATGTTTTGCAAATCCATAATAATAGAGAAGAATTCATCTAAATGAGACTCAAGCGGTTTACCTTCTTCTAGACTGAGATCATGAAGTCTAGATTTGAGTAGTAGACGGTTGGTCACGCTCTTTGTCATATAAAGTGACTCCAAATTCAATTACAAACCCGCAACAGTTGTCTCCTTGGCAACCTCTCTCAAAACTTCATTAGATATACTTAAATGAATTGCCGAGAGTGCCTTCAAATCGATCTCCTCCCACTTGTCATCCGTCATATCCGAAGGCTTTTTGGATGCACCTTCAAGAGCCTTGTGACAGCCACTTTGAACCAAGATGGCTTTCATCTTGAATTGCCATAGGCCAAAATTTACTTGCCTATCAAATTTCTCAATATCGAATTTCATTGGCATAATTTAATCAAACTCGTTCTGTAAACACCTAAGATCTTAAACAACCTGGCTCTGATACCAGTTTGTTAGGAAACGGGGTTTTGTAGTTTGATTAATGCGGAACAAAATCAATGAAATAATAAGGATGAAAAAAACAATAAAGAAGAGAAACAAAATAACACAAAGATTTACGTGGTTCGGTCAAAATAGACCTACGTCCACATATGGGGGATTCGAGCTTCTTCACTATGATGGAGAAAAAATCAGAGAGAATAATACAAGGAGTCCTAAATTCTAGAGGCTAAAAGTGTTTCATAAGTTATGTAACAAATAATGAACACCAAGGGGGCTTTTTATAACATAAAGAACCCCGCACAAAACCCTAAAAGAGAATCCAATTCGGAAATCGCAAAACCGCGTAAAAAACCCAGCCGCCTGATCGGATGGTCATCAAATTCAAGCTGGCTGACGTTTCGCGCCCGATCGGGCGACATCTGCCTGGTCGTGATTCGCTAAGGCGCCCGGACGGGCGGAATCCGCCCGACCCTGGCCAGGCAAAATTCCGGTTCGACAACGTTTCGTAGAACGACCTATAACTTTCTCGTTTCTCGAAATTGGGCATATGACCGTCGTTGAAAAGCTCTTGGAACAAGCTTTCACCTCCAATTTGAATCACATCAAAACCATTTATAGATTGAGAGATATGTGCATTCCAAGTTAGCCTTATGCCAATTTCACAAGATTTCAAGTCACAAATAACAACCTAATTGGACCCTTTCAAAGTTGCACCAAATTACATTAAAAGAGAAACTGGCAGTCTGGTAGTTCATCTAAAACTAAAAGAGTAAGAGCTACTTGGCAAACAAACTCTATATCTAACAGAAATTTGAGGAACCTACATGTTTCTGAGATTTACCCAAAGGAAATTCGGTGTCTTTGGACAAAGCTCTCTATTCCTAACATGAGAAATTCATAGTTCCTTTTAAGGAGATCAAGGAACACTCGGTGGCAATACGCTAAATATTAGGGTAGTTAAACAAAGATAGTGAAAGTTAAAGAGAAAGTATACTTAAATGTTGTTTGATGACATAGTAACGTTGTATAATTAATGACAAATCATTGTATAAAAATGACATACTTTTTCTGTTTCAAAATACTTGCTACACTTCCCTAATGTAGAATTATCACAATACTTGCTACATACCATGAATTGACTTATTTATACCCCCTAAACTTTCTAAAATACCCTTAAAAAGTTCGTAGTCTCCCACTTTCTCCTTTAAAATACTCGTACTTTTTCTTTTACAAATGTTTTTTTCTTGAAAAAAGTGGTGGTGCCTACTTCCTCTCTCTCTCTACCTTTCTTAAAAGCTCCTAACTATCTCTATGAAAGAGAGAAAGTATGCTATATAAGAAATTACTAGTATTGCATTAAAAGTGACTGATGTTTGTGACTGATAAAAACAAGATTAGTTCCTCTTAAAAAGGAATTAGGTAGAGCTTGTCCAGACACTTAGGAGCTTGATATTTTTTTACGAAAAATTCACAAGAATAATTCGAAATATGGTTGATTGTCTATCCTAACTACAGGGGGTGTCTTCTCAAAAATAATCTAGTGACCTCAAAAAAACATATTTCAAATATCAAAAAATGATGTGTCATACTCTAGTCGGCTAGATAGTTTGAGGGGACACAAGAGAGGAGCAAAAAACTGAAAAAACAAATAAAAAAACCTAATATAATATGTCATTGGACACTGAGATTATTTTGGGAAAGTAACACACTAACAATCATAGTTAGGATTATTCTAGTGATCTATAATTGAGATTATTATAGGAAGACCATCCATAGTTGGGATTACTCTTATGAATTTTTCCTTTTTTACATCACTCCATTCTTCTTAAAAATACTTCCTCCGCTTTGAATTACTTGCAACAAATAGACTTTTTATTCATACACTTCCTTTTGACCATCTAGCTATGATACTCGGACACGGCATTTTTGCAGCCGTACCGGTGTCGATACGACACGACACGGATCCGGGTACGAAATACGGGTCGGATACGCGCAATTACCCTCGGATACGGCAAGGTATGAGAAGAGAGAAAGTGAAGATAAAGGGGAAAAGAAAGGTTATATTTGTTACCAGTTTCTCTTCATATCTTCAATTTTCAGATCTAGGGTTTTAGTAGTAAAACCCAGATCTGAAAATCGAAGGTGAAATTATGGGGCTCTTGGACGCTGAGTTGAGACGAGTTAGATGCGTGAAGTTCCGGTTGCCAATAATCATCTCACCGGTGTATTCACGGGCAGCAAAGGAGAACGGAAGAGAGAAATAGTTGAACTGGGTATCGGAAACCACTTGAACAGAGAACCTTAACTCTTCCTTTCTTTTTGCTTTTTTTTTTTTTTTTTTTTAATTCTGGGTGGGAATGGGAAAGGGTGAAAAAAAGACCCATGTGATCGACGGGAGTGACAAATGTTTGCTTGCCTTTCTTTTTCTCTCTCGGTACCCTAAAGCACGTGGAAGGAAGTGCTAGTAATTACTATTGTTTTATAGTTTTACCCTTATTTTTATTACTTTATTTTATCAGGTTGTTGACTTTTGAAGTTCCTATACATTTTTTAGTGACCACAGATTTATTGGAAACACTTTTAAGGAGATATTATTGGTTTTTTAAATTTTAAACAGAAATTATATAAAAAAATTAAGATAAAGTAAGTATTATATTTTTTTTTTGCCGTATCCCCGTACCCGTATCCAATTTTAGGACGGTGTCCCCGTATCCAAATTTTTTGAAAATGACGTATCGGATACTTGGATCCGTACCCGTATCCGATACTCGTACCCGTGTCCATGTAACATAGCCATCTAGTATGATTAATATATAAGGTTAAACATAGTCATGTGAGATCATGTTAGATATGTATCGATGTATACCTTTAAAATATCAACTTTTTAATCTTATACATAATAAAAGATATCAATATTAAAGTTGTGCATCGAGAGGCGTTAAAATCCTAGTGTTGCAAGTAAATTGGAATGGAGTTGGTAAGAGATACTAAGGGCAACTAAGATTAAGCACACTTGGATTTATTAAGGATTTAAGGGTGTTTATTTGGACGGAGTTGAGCCTTGGAACCTCTAATATATAAGGGAAAAGGAGAGGACCTTACATCCAGCCTAAATTACAAATATACTCATCAAATAAGAAACAATCAGATTCATCTTTACCAATTATTTGTAAAAAAATTATTAATAAAATAAAGCCTAATTACACGACAATTCTATCAAATTTCAAGGCAATTTATCAACGAAATTGACCTATTATACTTTAGCGGAACTTTGTGAACAATTTTTCTTACTTATTATTTCAAATTATTAGATGTAATTCCACAATTAATTTAACATTCTATTTGGTTTTGCATGCATCGAGTGCAATGTGCATACAAGAACAGTTGATAATAAACAAAGGATTGTGAAGGGGTTAGACTCGTTTGATTCAACTTATTTTAATTTGACTTATCTAAAATTAATTTATCTTATCTTATATGAACTTATCTTATCTTATTTGATTTTATATAATCTTATTTTATCTTATATTATCTTATTTCATCTTATCTGAACTTATTTTATCTTTTCTTATGTGAATTTCTCATATCTTATTTTATCTGAACTTATATTATAGTTTATTGTGTTGTCTAACATATTTAGTCCGTTCTATTCAACTTATCTTATTTATCTTAAATAGGTTGAAAAGAACTTAAGGAAGCAAGTTGAGGGTTTTTCTGTATTTTCATGCATTTTCTACACGTCAGCTAATAAAAATATAAATTTCTTAAAAGAACCCCTTTTTTCAATAAATTCCCAAATCTTCAATTTCCACCACACATCCCACTCAGCCACTCTCTAATCCTCAAATTCTTATTCCTGCAGTCCCGCCTACCAAACGCGACGTTTAGACTTTTCCATCAAATAGTACAACTATGTTCGGTCTCGGCTCGGCTCGTTAACACCCCTAGCCACTACTATCTCCGTTCCTAATTGATGTTCTACTGTTCTTAATTTCATTTGCACATTTGCACATCTTTGACTATTAATATATGTAATTACGTATTAGTGAAATATTATATAAATTTAATATTATCAAAGTAGTCATTGAGACAAATCAATAAAATTCCATATGACTATGTTTTTTTTTTTATATAGTATTAGGAAAATAACATATACTGTAAGAATTTGCCAAGATTTCAAGTAGGAACATCAATCAGTTTCGGAACAGTCCAAACGAAGGGAGTATCATATTTTAGAAAATGGTTAATTTTCATTTACAAGGAAGTAACTGGGAAATTAAGAAGTACAGAAAGAATAACAAAAAAGGGAGGAAGAAAAAGATATATTCTTACCAGAACAAGTTTTGGTGATGGAGAGTTTGTAGATTAAAACCAAGATTCCAGCACAATGAGCAACTTGAGTAACAATAAAAAAGTGGGTGTGCGATTTCACGAATATTTTCAACAACACCAAAATCATAAAAGCAGCACATGCTGCCAAACTTACTTGCTCTCTCACTGATCGGCTTCGAACCCATCTCCCTATCCGTTTCACCGGCGTCGGAATTGCCTTTTTGTCCCCCATTCCTTGTTTTTTTTTTTTTTGTTGTTGTTTATGATTTCAACTGTTCACTAGACACTAGTATTGGAATTGTAAGGGAGAAAGAGAGAATAATTGATAGTAGGAAATGAGTAGAATTGGTTAATAATTGAACATAAAAAGAGAGTTGGGTTGAATTGAATTGGAGGTGGACCACGTTTTATATGAGACTTCTGAACAGAGTTATTATTGGTTTTGTTTTTTGTGTTTTTGGTAAAGAAAAGATTAAGATTGGATTATGTATTGGCGTGCCATTTTTAGGGGAGATGATGAATTGATGTCTTTGATATGTGATTATGTGAGTAATGTCACATTCTCGTAAGAGCACCAACATTGGTATAGCTCTCCAACATTACTCTCCAACCCATTTTTTACTTTACTTCTTCTCAAGATACTCCCAAGAGCACCCCTTCAAAAATCGCTAACAATGGTATTTACTCTCCAATGAGCTCTCCAGAAATCAAAAAGCAAAAAAAAATGAAAATACCTAATTATCAATGACGTGTGTCATTGTATTATTCCAAGAGCATGCTCTCCCAATGCTCTTGGGAAGAAGCATTCTCCAAGTCGTTCTCCATGGAGAAATAACGGAGAAGACCCTCGAGAGCACCAATGTTGGGGTAGAGTTGGCTCTCCATTTTCTCTCTCCTTAGAGAGCAACTTGAAGAGCACCAATGTTGGTCCTCTAATAATCTCAAAATAATATACTACCGAGTATTATTATTGTTCGAAGGTGAAGTTAAGGCATTATTAGGGTGAAAGTTGTTCGGATAAAAACCGAAATCCAATTCAATTCGAATCGGATTAATAATTTGTATTAGACTCGAACAATGTTCGGATTGAGTATTCTGAAAAAGTCGAAATTTTGAATTGGTTTGGATTGAAAGTGATGGGATCTAAAAATCCAAAATAACCGAATAGCAAATAACGCCAGTATTGTATATTTAGCATTGGTCGTAAGTATTTTCAATAAAATTTATGGGTTTGTATGAATCATTAGTTGTTATTACTAAATTTTTTATGGGATCATATGAATTACTTCTATTATTGAACACATTATTTTGTTGCTGATGCCTAAATAATTTTATCAAAAGAATAGAGTTTGAATGTAGATATATTGATAGAAATTCAGATTGGATTTGTTTGGACTCAGACTCTGATTGTTTTGGAGTTGGATTGGAAAATTAAAATCCAAGTTTTGTTCAGATTGGATCGGACTAGGTTTAATTCCAAACCGATATATCGAACTTTCACCCTTAGGCATAAATAATTCCATAGATAACTTTGACTTTCTCCATAAAAAACAACAATCTATATAACTACAAATGACACTCTAATTCACAGACACTAGTGTTTGGGCCCAGGTGATGCCCCGAGTGATTTTTTTTAGTTGTGTTAATAAAAAGAGAATAAGTTATTTAATAGTTGATTTTTGGAATAAGGTTTCATATAAGAGATGTAACTTAGTGGTAAGTAAGATCATGACACAATTTGAAGTAATATGTCAGGGGAATCTAAACTTCTTACGCAAATCCCTTGATCATTTTCAAGGGAAATGCCATGTCAATGAAAAGAATGAAAATAAGTCATTTGTTTTATAATATGCATTCAAAATATCAGAAGTTAACTATTAATTTCAATTAAAAATCTATAACATCATCATTGATTTTGATAAAAGAATCAATAAGCAATAAGTAGATGTTGGTATGAGGTGTAGGATGAGCATCCTACACCAGCTCCAAAACGCAAGGCAAGAAGAATAAAACGCACCAATGAACATGCAAAAAGTAATTGATTTAACAGCCAATGTACATTCCCTTACTTCTAGTGTACATGTCGAAAATTCAAAAAGTAACTGATTTGACAGTTACTGTTCACCATTTAATAACTGATTTGATGTCAACCGCCATCATTTCCCCTGATATACTGTTCACCACTTCTCTCTTTCCCACACTCAACCTCCATCATTTCACTTCCCTCTACATTTTCTCTCTCCAAAAAAATCAAAAACTCCATAACCTCCATAACCTCCATATTTCCAAGCCACTATCTGAACCTCTACTTTGAAGATCTGTCTTTACACATTGTTCACTATATCACAAGGATTGTACTTTGGATGTCTGTTATTGTTCATTGTGTGTTATTGGCGATGTTATGGGGCTGCATGATGGAATTTGATTTAAACAATTGACTTACATTGTTAATCTTTCTGTTGTACAATAATGGACTTCCATTGAACATATGAACTATGTTGTTATTTTTATGAACATGCAAACAAACTGTGGTTACTTTTTATTATTTACATTGTTGTACATTAAGTGAAATTGATTGTACATTACTGGGGTAAAGGTACAAATGATAGACTATGGTTGTTCATTAAAATTCAATATATGTACAATGACACTGACAGTCCCACAAGTGAGAGTGAAACATTACATGCAACTAGGATGCCAAATGAATACTTTTATTCTATTATGTTTATTTGTACATTCTTGGCTTCGTCGTTGTTCATTAACAAAATCAAAATGTACAATGACAAACTCCAATGAAAGTAAACCAATTCCTGAAGCTGATGTCAAGTGAGTAATTTGCAATCTTTGTTTCTTTATACACTGGTGTGTTGATGTTTGTTCACTGATGAAATTCAATATGTACAATTACAATCCCATACCTCATAGTGCACCAGGTGCCACAATTCAAAGTGATGAAATTCAACATGTTCACTGGATATGACTCAATGTACAATATTGTTTTATTGAATATTCACTGGTTATGACTCAATGTACAATGTTATAGCAAGATTGTTCAATTTCTATGCTTGAATGTACAATGTTGCTATGACTGAATGTTCAAGGTATTTTATGAAGCTGATATTGTTCACTGGTTATAACTCATATATATACATTATTGTTTGATTGAATGTTCACTAGATATGACTCAATGTACAAATGTTCTAGCAAGATTGTTCAATGACTAAGCCTGAATGTACAATGTTGTTATGACTGGATGTTCAAGTTATTTTGTAGAGCTGACTTTGTTCTGTGTACATTACAGTTGCGTTAATGTTCACTGTGTATGACTAAATGTACATTAGCTTCACTAACATGCATGCATAACTAAAAATCATTGTCTAATGATCTTTGTATCATATCTCCAACAAACTTTGGCCTTACGAATCCCAAATCCACATTTAAAGGCATAGTCATTGTATAATTTGTAAGCTTCTTCGTCATTAGCAACCTCTTTGAGTATCAATTCAGATGTCTCAGACTCAACATATTCTATAGACACAAAAAAAAAAAAAAAAAACTCAATATAGGTATTAAAACAAAAGGTCAACACATAACAAAATGATTATAAACCAGTTAATGTACATGAATGTCAACAAAGTGTACATGCAAGGTACGTACATGTACATGCAATCGTAGGTGGAGCTAGTAATCAAAAAAAAGGTACCACAACCAACGCAATAAGGATAAATCACAATGTACATCGATGGTCATTACTTTGATCATCTGAAAAATACAAAATGTACACTCGTATATTATTGTACAACAAACCATATGCATTTGTACATCAAAAAAATTGATTCAACATGCAAAATTTTAAAAATGCAAAACAGAAAATAAAACCAAATATCAACTTTTGGGAATTTATGATAGAAATGAATGAAAATCAGGGAGAAATAAATGAAGAACAAAATAAATGAGAGAGAGAATTGAAATGGTTCTTGAAAAATAAATGAGAGAGAAAGAGAGTGAATGAGTGAGTGATGTAAGAACAAAGTACAAAAGCCTTAAAATGGGAGGCGACCCACTTTCAAAAATATCGCCAAAAGCCACCAAATTTTTGGCTCTCCTAAAACTAATAAAACGACGTCACTTAAGGGAAGGTGTAGGATGCTCATCCTACTCCCTTCCCCAGGATCTAATTTGCGATCAATAAGAGGACCTCTTTCTTCAATACTTAAAGTTGTAGGTTCATAATATTACATTGACAATGTTCCAAATAAATGCCAAATCACAAATGATATGACACCAATGTTTGATAGAGAGGGGGGAAGGGGAGGACATGCGGCCACCTACTCGCCTACATTCTTATACTCACACTTTTATTAGCATGCTTGGATTGAGTGTAAGAGGGGTTGGTAAGAAGAAAAAAGGAAGGAGAGGAGAAATTTTTACCCTCATTATGAGGGTAATAGATATCCACAACCCCCCTAGAGTAATTGTTAACCTCATTTGGGGTGATAGCTTCTTCCTCCCTCCTTTGTTATCAAAACACCACTATATTATCCCATGTGCAACCCCCTCAAGGCCTCAACTCACCCTCATTTTCTTTTTATCAAGGTGGTTTGACTTTTCTTACTCTAATCCATTACCCCTAATTCAAGCATGTCCTTAGAATTAGAATTTGGTTGTATATAAGAAATTTAATTTGCTTAGTGTTAAGATCATGACATTATGAAGTAAGATATAGATAGGATGATGACTTTCTCACTGATGATACAATGAAGCATACAGTATATAGATATAGATAGAATGATGACTTTCTCACTGATCATACATGGTTGATGAAGTCGAAATCCATACGTCTACCAGAAAAATCCGACACTGAGAGCATACAATGTTTTGCATCCCATATCCAGAAATTATGAGAAACAAAATCTTATTCTTTCTTCTTTTCTTTTTTTAATGAAGAAACTGAGTTATACAGATAAACTTGTGCCTTTCCATAAACAGAGTTTATTGATGAAGCTCTCAGCACATCCTAAATCTCACACAAATGAAGGTAGCTTCATCATGCGCCGTCCCTCCATCACACTGTAGAATCCAATTTCTTTTTAGATCTTATACTTTGTAATCATAGAAGACACAAAAAAATACATGAACATCATAACAGATGTTTTGTATCAGGAAAGGGAATTGGGCATACCTCTTGACGTAATAGTAGCAGAAGTCTGCCAATATGAAAGTTTGAACCACCTCGGAGATTAGAGCCACCAGTATATAAAGATTACCCGACCCTATTTTGGTCAGAAATGCTCCCCTGCTATCAATAATCTGTATGTGGTCGCAACAATATACAGCTCTAAGTCAAGCAATATAGATAAAATCTCAATACAACAGTAAAATGATATATTATGTCCTGAGTTCCTGACCAAATTTATCCAATTTGCGCACGAGAAAAATCTTGCGATACCCAAGGCAAATACATAGTGCGCTGTAAATGGTTCAACCATCTGCAGCACAAAAATACAAGACGAGAAGATAGCGGACAATGTGAGATCACTAAGAAGGAATTTTTGGCCAATGATAAGCAAAATGACAGTACAAGACTACAAAGATCTTTATTACATTCTCATATGATCTATATGAGAATGTATAACATTACCTTAGCATTTTGTATTAAATGAAGTTGAGGGAGTACTGAAACGGCTTCAACTGTCATATAATACACAAACACGAATCCTAATACCAAGCTAGCTTTCAATCCAGGATGACCAATTATTGCAACGATGGCACAGGGCACCAACTGCCAGTAACAAACATAGCATGTCACTATTATCGAAAGTTATTAATTATACATATATCATCAATAATTCAGCGATCTCAATATAGCTAGAGTTCTCTGTTACAAAACTTGTAGATGACTAGCTGAAACCAATGTTGTAAAGTTATCAAAAGAAAATATAGCAGGCCTGCAAAGTTTCTCTCCAGTAATGCTAACAAATTATGACTGCATTAGTTCTAGAGACAATACTGTACTAACATATACAGCAATATATGATTCGCTGGAAATGTGAGTCCATGATGGTAATAAAGAAGAGAAACAAATGTGAAAAGTCGAAAGGTAAAGGATTAAATAGAAGACAAGAAAATAATTGCTTACCACATAATACAAAGGCAAGTTGTCGAGTTCTTTCATGTAGGTGTCCTTTAACTTAAAACGCATCATATAGATCACCCAGAGAGTACACAGAAGGGTTAGAGAATCAAGCAGAACATGTACATCGCGTAAGAATCCTAAAGAAGATAGGATTCTCAGGGCTAAGAATATTGCTGTAAGCTCCTGGGACTTCAATGATAGACCTGCGAAGAACAACAAGGCTATGTAAATATAGACAGCTCAAAGATTGAGACAGAGAACTGATTTGATCCAACACATGTTATGGAAACCATTTCTCAAAGGTTGGAACTTGAATTAGAAAAATGTTGTTTTATTTTCAAGTTTGGTGGATAGAGAGCCACACAAGTTGATAGTATGGACAACATTGTTAGAGATAACATAGTATCATTATGATATTATTTGATTTCTCATAGTATATATTATCAAGGTTGTGATCATATGTATATCTTTAGGGTCTGTTTAGTTCAACTTATTTTGTCTTATCTTATCTTATCTTATCTTATATAAGTTAAAATAAGTTAGAACATAACGGACTCTTAGCTATCTTATGATAATCCTTAGTTATCTTTGATGTATATCTTTTAGATATCATAGTTGTACTATGTATAGGTTGTAAACTCTTTCAATACATTTACGCTTTCTCATGAACTCTAATTTTTGGCTACCATTCCCACTTTACCAACTAAGCTACTAGGTATCCACACTATGAGCTAGAAGATTGAGACAGAGAACCGATTAGATCCAACACATGTTTATGAAACCATCTCTCAAAGGTTGGATTGGAAAATGTTATTTTATTTCCTAGTTTGGTGGATACAGAGCCACGCAAGGTGATGGTATGGACGGGATCATTTGATCCCAAGTCTCGCGGCTACTATCCCCACTTTACCAACTAAGCTACTAGGCATGCAAACTATGAACTAGAAGATTGTGGCTGTCTATATCAATGTACGATCAGAAGACAAACAAGTGAAGGAACCACACTATGTCAATATCTCTTCTCTTCTTTTTCATTGATCTGAGGTAAGGAATTCAAGGAGATTAGCGTCATCCCTATGTTGCAAAAATTCTCATGCTAGTCTTTACAAACTTACTATCAATATGGATAGATTTCTAACCTTAACATCTTCGCGACGTTTGGTAATGCTAGCAAAAAAATTCATAAGTAATTTTGTGAAGAAAGTCCCTTGTTGTGCATGGTAATGACAATGCTTATCCATCCTTAGTAGAACAAAAAGTATGAAGAATAATATATTTGTGGATCGGCATTAACATAAGTATTATTTTGCTGAATTTACATCTAAACTCAATTTCTATTAGCATGATTATAACTGACTACCAATGAGACATTTATGCCAACCTCTAGAGAATTCCTTCCTCACCGTGGAGGTTAGGTCTTCGTCGTATCATGTCAATTTAAAATTATTAATTTAAAAATATTACTCCCTCTGTTTTCTTTTGTTGTTCCTGTATTTCCCATTGGGAAATTTCAATATGTTGTTCCTATTTTAAATCTTTCTATATATAGTACAATTTATGAATTAATTTTTCCTTTAGTTTTAAGTTGCAATAAGTGTGTTTACACTATTAAGTAGCCATTCTTTACCTTTTTACTTCTCAAACTTTTGTCTAATTGGTTATTTAACATAAAGTAACTCAAAGAACAATAAATGTGTTCACACTAGTTTGTAGTTACTTTGCTTTTTTTACCCCTCAAACTTTTTGTATCATTGGTTGCTTAACATAGAAAATCTCAAAGGGCTAGAATCTTTATTTTTAGTTAATTTAATTTTATTTAAAATAGTAGAATCTTGTCCATTTTTTGTGTTGCATTGGTTTCTTCCCCAATTCCAAATAGGAACAACAAAAGAAAACGAAGGGAGTACAACTTTCATTATTATTTCACTTTTAAGTTTTTACATCTTTACCACATCAATATAAAGTTTTTGGGAATTATTTATAAGAAGATCATTAAAGGTTATGCAAGAGAAATAAAGTTCAACTTACTAATATATATTAAAACTTTCATGAATGCCATTCAAGGTTTATATTTAGGAAATTCTAAATGGTGATAATGTGCTTTTTTTTCTTTCGACTCTGGATGGTTATTTATAACTTTGTATAAAGTAACTTTAGTGGCCTTATAATCTAAATTCCTTCAACCAACTGTTGTTTAATTAAGAAAAAAAATTCTTTGAAAAAACTTGTTTTCCTCCTTTTTAAGCTCTGTACACATCTCAACCACCAAACTAAAATTTCCTAAAAGATTAAGAATTTGACAATTCATATGATTGATGAACAGCGACAACTCAACAATAATCTAGCATCGAATGAAACGTCTATCACTTAACCTTTTTCTTTTTTTGAAAGAACTATCACTTTTTTTTTTTTTGAAAGAACTATCACTAAACATCAAATAAACTAGAAATTAGCAAATATGAGAAATAAGGTCACGAGACTTACTTTATACACTATTAACAAAATTAAGATAAGTGGACCTAAAGTCCTAAACACCTTGAGTCTGACAAATGGCCAATGGGGACCAATCTGATCAACTTTACTTGTCCTATTTCAAATAGGCTATTTGGATCCTAATCTTCTCTGTAGTTGTACCCGAAATTGAAAATTAGATTTTTAGGATATGAGGCTCAAATTCTATTGAGAGATTTTTTGTTTTGTCTTTGTTTTAAACAGTTTAATCCCTTGACTCCAAACAGTTCTCTACTCAAGCGAATTTCATATTCATAACATCCACCTATTAAGTCTGTTTATAACTTAAACGAACTAACTCCTAAAATATAACCTAAGATGAGAGTAAGAGATAACTTAGTTAGTTAAAACTTTCCTCCATGAGATCTATTCTCTCTAAGCTATATTCTTTTAGACTTATTTTCAGTTCAGTTCGGTATTATCTGCATTTTAGTTTCTCTCATTCCAAAACGAAACCTTATAACCCAAGATCTATCGCCGCTCATTATACATGATGTGTATGACTTTCATTTCTATCACCGTCCCACCACCCGTCAGACCTACACCCATCCCTACGTCACTCCCATGAGGGTGGGACGGGCCTTACGTGCCACTAACATCCCTAAATCAGTAAATCTCAACCCTATAGATAATATTAGATATTACAATATTATAAAATTGTTTCTATTGAATTCATCTCAACGTACACTTCTAATCTATAAGTGACTGTGTGGGCACGGTCCAACACAAGGCGCATAACGAGCCGTGCATTCTGCAAAGGCCCAAGGTGGCCGGGGACTTCGTGTGGGCCGTGGTGGACCAAACGAGTCAGTGAGCTGTTGTAACAAGTCAACGGCTAAAAAGTTGGAAACAAAAAAAATGATTGGAAAAAGTGCTGTAATTTTTTACATAATCCGAAAACGGAATAGAAAAAGGCAGAAAAGAGAACTAGAGAAGGTAGCACTTACCAGAACAAGTTTTGGTGATGGTGAGCTTGTAAATTAAGAGTAAGATTCCAGCAAAATGAGCAACTTGAGTAGCAACAAACAAATAAGTTTGACTTTTTACGAAAACTTTCAACAACAGGAGCAACACGAATGCTGCAACCACACCCATGGTTACTTGTTCTCTCACCGATCGACTTCGGACCCATCTCGATAGTCGCTTCACTGCTACCGGAGATGCGTTTTTTTCGCCCATCGCGAACTTAAGACAGAGATAGTTAGAGAAAGAGAGAGAGAGAGTTGTTTGTTTTTTTTTTTTTTTTTGCTGCAATGAGAGTTGTTTGTTTTGCAATAGCTTGGTTAATTAGAACTAGACGACAGTACAATTAATAATGTGGCAGTGATTGTACCATAAAAAAATAATGGGGAAGTGATTGCACCATATAAAAATAATGAGGAATTGGGAGTCGTGTTTGTTACTCTAATAATAGCATTCCTCTTTTTTTTTTTTTTATAAGAAATAATAGCATTCCTCTTCATTACAAATAAAAAACGAGGGAGAGGTGGTAGTGGAGTACCACCCTGAATTTCAGGGCATTGTCAAGGGTTCGAATCGTGGATTCCAATAAGGCAATAATATGTTCTCATTGTTTTCCGAAATGCTGAAATTTCGCGCCCAACCTTTAAACTAGTGTGTCATATGCGTAAGAAATTTCAACAAGAATTTGTTTTCAGACCAATTATCTTTTCTAATAAAAGAAAATTGACAAACTAAAAACCAAAATACATAGAGATATATCTGTAGAGCTCTAAATGAAATAGGTGTCAGTATTTTTTTTTTTTAAAATATAACTGTTCCATCAACCATTGTTAAATTTCAGGTAAACTCCTTTGAGTGGAGTGGTTTGTCATTGATCAATATTTATAATACAACCTAATGATAGTCCTAACAATATTAGGAAACCTATCTAGAGTAGTAATCTAATTACAAAATATATCCAAAGAATATTTTATATTTTATCACACTCCCGCAGTCATAGCGAGAGGAGGGCAGACACTGAGACTGGACTTGAATTCCAAGCATAACTGTCGCGGAAAGCCTTTAGTGAACATGTATGCAAGCGGATACCTTGTAGGAACGTGCAAAACCCGGACGTGACCTAACACTACCTTTTCCCGAACAAAATGAATATACATCTCAACATCTTTGGTGCACTGGTACTTTACGACATTACGAAAGAGGTAAATAGCACTGACATTATCACAATATATAATAGTGGCCTGTCGAAGAGGGCAATGTAACACAAAGAGAAGATTACGAAGCCAACAAGCTTCTGCGACAACATTCGCGACACCTCTATATTCAACCTCTGCAGTTGATCTAGAAAGTGTAGGTTGACGCTTAGACTGCCAGGAAATTACATTATTGCCAAGAAAACAACAATAACCTGAAGTAGAGCGACGAGTGTCAGGACACCCATCCCAATATGCGTCAGTATATGTGATCAAGCGCAACTAAGTAGTAGGATATAAGTATGATCAGTGGTTCCCTAAATGTAGTGCAGGATGTGATTTAATGCATTATTGTGAGGTTCCCGGGGACATATATAAAAAGGCATACCTGCTGAACATCATAAGCAATATCGGGACGTGTGAATGTAAGAAACTGAAGAGCACCTGCCAGACTGCAGTAATGTATCGGATCAGAGACTGGAGGACCCGAATCTGCACTAAGTTTTGAATTAGTGTCAACAGGAGTAGTTGCAGGCTTACAAGTCCCCAAGCTTGCACGCTCCAATATTTCTTTTGCATATCAGCGTTGTCAAAGAAGCATGTATGATGTAGTATGAGTAACATAAATTCCCAGAAAATAGCTAAGAGGCCCCAAATTGGACATAGGGAACTTTGTCTTCATAGTATCAATAAGGCGGCCGGTCCCGCAAAACATTAGAATGTACACAAACGTCAGCGACTATTCAAAGCGGTAAAGTTTCCTCCGAAGAAGCGAAAGAAAAGCGCTAAGCGGCGAGCGAGAGCGGATTGTGGGTTTGAAAATAATATCATCAACATAAAGTAGAAGGTAGGCCATATCAGTTCCATATCGGAAAGTGAAAAGAGAGGTGTCACTCTGAGCGACAACAAAACCAATCCGGAGCAAAACCTGAGCCAATCTCTGGTACCAAGCACGAGGTGCTTTTTTGAAGCCATAGAGAGCCTTACGTAGGCGACAAACATAATGAGGAAACCTCTTATCAACAAACCCCGGTGGTTGATGCATATATATTATTTCCTATAGTTCATCATGTAAGAAGAAATCTTTTACACCGAGCTGTTGAATAGACCAGTTGCGAGCCATAGCCAATCCCAAGATAGGTTGGATTGTAGCTGGCCGAAAACAGGACTAAAAGTCTCATCACTATCAACAACTTGTTCCTGCGATCTGCCATCACAAACTAAACGAGCTTTGTACCTTTCAAGGTCACCATTAGATTTTTCTTTATGACGGAAAAGCCACATACAATTCACAATATTGAATCAAATCGCAAGTCCTTGTTTGAATTAAAGCACAATATTCATCATTCATGGCCGCATTCCAATTTGGGTCGGATAAGGCTAATTTGTGATTTTTTGGAAGTGGGGACCGAGTAGGAGGTTAGGGAGTGGGAATGGCATACCTTGGATTAGTACCGTGTCGGGCTCGTATTTGCATTTTAGGATAGAGAATGGGGGGTCGGGATGGGGTAACTGTAGAAGGTGTGCGTTGAAGTGGTGGGGTGTAATCTTTGATCGGGCCTGGCGTTCTGGGTTTTGTCGTCGAGGGGAGCGAGATGTGACTGGGCCTGACCGGCGAGGGCTGCCACGGAAAATAGGTACGCTGAACTGGGATGGGTTCCACTGGGCCTCCACGTATTGGGATTAGGTCAGGCTCAGCTAACCCTTGAGGCAATAAAGTGGGTTATAGCCCAGTGGAGGACAAGGGTGGACTGTCTGGAGCGGGGGGTGGGCCTGGAGTAGCTGTAGGGGTGTGCTAACCCACTGGGGTAGGACGAGGCTGTAATAGCCTAGTCTTTAAGCACCTTTCATTAAAATGTAATTATAATGGTTATTTTAATTAACGATTTGAAATTTACATTTAGGCTAACTATGTTGTGGAGCAAAGTAAGATTTTTGGTTTATGATTTGAAAAATGCCCTTATGAATTTCAAGAAAAAAAGAGAAGAAAAAAGAAAAAGAAAAGTTATGAAGAAGCATCTAGATCTTTCAAGAAACTTGTGAGCTCTTTTAAAGTCATTCTATTTACAAAAAAATGAAAACCCAATTCACTCTTAATTCCCCTCCTTCCCTCTCAGTCTTTCGTTTCTCCTTCTCTGCTTCCACTTTCTTCCTCCTCTGTGCTTTTTGTGTCAGGTAATCTCGCCGGAAAACCACCCAAACTTATCGCCAATTGTTTCATTATGATCGGTCTTCTATTGAGCTTAACAATTGCATCGTTCTCTTTGTCTTCTCGACCCACTACTGCTCGTGGCCATCACTCGAACCAGCGCCCTTGCTTTCCGTCGCATTGTCGTTGATGTGTTGTCGGCATCGCCGTGTGTTGGTGCTGCTAGTGCTTCGCTGGTGGTGGCCGTATTTCTCGCTGGTGCCTTCGTTTCCTCTCTCCTCAGCTCTGTTCATCGCCGTTGTTGTGGTGGTTCCACCATCACCTGTGCTGTTGGCATAGTTGGTGTTGTTTTAATTCTTCAATTTCAATGACTTTCTCAAATTAAGGAGGTATAAAACTCATTCTTTTCATGGCATCAAGTAGTTGGATTATTGAATTTCATTGGATGTTATATCATCTTAGTTCACATTTTTGATGTATATTACATTGGTTTATAAACCAGATTATTGGATTTGAATAGTTGTTTTGATATTGAGGACAAATATTGAAACTTTCTTTTGTTTAATTGATTAGAAATGGTTTTGGAGCTTATAATCTTAGTAAGCTTAGCAATTTAGATTTTAAAAGTTATATTCCTAATAATTCAAATCCAATTCATAATTTCTTGTTTGTAACTCAGTGTGGTAATTTCCAAAATTGGAGTAGTTAGAGTTAGAGATTGTTGATGTGAGTTAGATTAGAAGAATGGTTTGTATATAAGGGTTTGTAATGAGCTCATAAAAGAGTTTAGAAAGTGATGAGCAAGTTAATTTGTTTATATGAATTAAGTGAGAATGAATGATAATTATTGTTATTTTTGTAAGGTGATTGTTGGAGGATGACTATTATTTAAATTAAGTGAGTGTAAAGAGATAATTTTGTCAGTAACTTATATGTTAGCTAATTCGTTCTAGTTCAAGGAATTAAGTTCAAGGGAGGAATTTATGTTAAAAAAGTTGGGTCAAGTCGTGCATATGAGAGTTAGTACGAATGGGTGCTAATTATCTATTATTTGTATTGTTGAGGTGAATCTTTAATATTGTGCTAAGGAGACCAATTAGGAAAATCAAGGGTGTGGAATCTTGGTGTTAGTATTTTTTACAAAAAGGTACACATTGTCCTCCACCTTCTAACTCAGAATTTGTGATTTATATGACCTTAAGAATACTATGATATGTATTAAGAATTAGCCTTATGATTTGAGCTTAGCATGTGATTCTAATTTTAAGTTTAGAAATATTTAAAAAGCTTTATTTGAACTTTTTTGGAACATTGATTATTTCACAAATGTGTGTTTTAATTGTTGTATCATAAATACTAAGTTTTATTAAGCAAACCCTTGATCATGAATGGAGATAAGTATATTTGGTTTCTTGATCTTATATTATGACTTGTGAGTTATTCAATAACTTATGTTTACAAGTATTATATAGAAGTTATATATGGGTAACTGATTATGAATATTTAATAAAAGATTCTTGATGTATATTTATAGTTGTGGGTTTTAGGATTAAGAGACTTCTTATAACTCTGTGATAAGTGACCAGCTGAATTTCTCCAGTGAGATAGATTGAAAAAGCTTTCAAGTTTATGGAATTTTAATGTTATTATTCACTTTCAGCTAATGAGATTTCAAGAATATGTTGTTAATTGATAGGTCAGTCGTACACCTGTTAAAGATAATTCCTGCAAAACCTTCTAACAATGTAGTAGGGCAAGTAGGGTCGAATCCACAGAGAGATGGATGTTTTAATCTAGCTTCTAAGGTATAGAGAAACTAAACAAGATCAAGAATATTTGAATTAAAGTTCTTAACTAATCAAACTATGAAAATCAAACTAAAAAGGATCTAGGGCAATGGTTCACCATGTTCATATTTATAATCCATCAAAATATCATCAATAGTTCAACTAATCAGATATCTAGAGCAAGGTTAATCCTACGGTCGGGTCTTAACGCTCTCAAATCAACATATGCAGTACGGTCGCTAACATAATCAGATTATTGTAGGTAAGCCTCTAAAGAGTACTATCTCTCGATCTATGACTCATTATTAGCAATATTTAATCAGACAATTGATCATATTACAATATTAACAATGAAAACACTAATCAATTAGAAATAACAATGACCAATGAAACCATCAATAAACATCCATCAAGAATCATAATATATAAACATGGATTCCCAAACCCTAGAAATAAAAACTACTCTATCATGAAATAAATAATAAAATCCAAAACTATAAAAGAAAACATAATTAAAGAAATCAGTGAAAGAGAGAGAATGAAATAATACAACTAATGAATTAATGAAAAACATGAAAAACTAGGGTTTAAACTAAAGAGAGAAAAAGATGAAGAAACTAAACTAAAACCTAAAACTAAGAAATAACGCGAAAGGGAGGAGGAGAGAATGAAAACCTATTCATAATCTAAATAATATTAAATAACCTAATATGACTAGGAAAGTAATTTACAAGATAATAGAAAGTCAAATAAATCATTAAAAGGGCGGATTAGTGATCCGCGCGTACGGTAGCAGATTCCAGCAGAAACAGTGCAATCTTCCGAAAGGCATAACTTCTTGACTAGAAGTCTCCTCGGGGCGTGGCACCTATTGTTGGAAAGATCTTCAAGTCTAGTTTCCAAATCTATTCTAAGAAGCACATCAAAAGTTATTATCAGAAAAGTAGACATGATTCCTTTTTCACATTTCTTCTAATAGTTTTCCTCTTCGTTTTCGCTCAAACTCGTACTATGAAATATCCATGGCGATCCTTATGCAATGCAACTTCTTCCAAATGCTCACATTTATCAAGTTTAGCTAATCATACTCCAAATATGTTCTCAATACCTAAAATTCATCAAAAACAAGAAAACATACCGAATAAGAGTAGAAAACATAACTTAAGAATATAATGCAATGTGAACCTAAATATGAATATAAATACTCTAAAATGCAACCTAAATGCACCTAAAAACTATATATAAATATGACTTATCATTCAGCAATCTTGTGAACTGAAGATTTATATTGAGATTTCGGAAGTACAATTATGAACTTTCTAGAAAGATTATTAGAAATAGTATAGTATCGTAAGTCGTATCTTAAATGTGTATATATTTTTGAAAGGTAAATTATACCATTCGGAGATTCTCAATGTGATACTATTATAATAATAATAATTCTGATAAACTCAACAGAGATATCCAGTTAGTTGAATATAAGTAGTGAGCTCTATTTCAGAATAACTGAAAGTGTATGAGACATTGCTACATCTCCATTGATATCTTTATATAAATAATTTTAAGCATATAGAGGTGACAAACAGGTCTATTTTACTCCAAGTTATTGGGATTTTGAGTATATTGGGGTTGACAAGTGATTTAGGATTTGAGTTCCACGTATCTATATCGAGGATTGAGTATGGAATTTGATTTTAGATGTAACTGTTATCAACTTTGAGATATATGAACTTGGCTTTTGGAAGATACAAGCTTGAGAAGCGACGAACTAAGTATTGCAATTTTGGTTTTATGTGTGGAAGAAATCCATATTAAAAGTTAAATTAAATCATTTAGAGATGTCTTCAAGGAACTTTGAGGAAGTTAAGCTTTATATATGTCAAGGTATTAATTGAGGAGTGAATTGGTTGTTAAGGAGTTCAACTAAAGAATATAGATTGTTATGTGAGATAGTTGAGTTGACTACTAAAGTTGTAATCCGAGAACAAACTTCAGAGTTTAAAATCTATGAATGGGTTAATAATTTGTATGAAAACCTTAAGAGTATAAAAGATGAGATAACTACTAACGGTATGTCATTCAATGGCAGACATCAAGTTAAGTAGGTTAAGGATGAGAATGTCATAATGGCAATATAAGAGTTCGATATTTGAGTCTTGAATGAGTATCAAATAGTAATTCGACATTGTATTGTCTAAGTCATGCATGTGAACTGTAAATTCCATCTTTGAGGTTGTGATGTTATTTAAATTAGTGTAGATGCCAAATTTTGAACCCCTTTTCGGATAAATAAAGACTTTGAAAAGAAATAAAAATAACGAAAACCGTCATGCATCGTGGAGCGGCGCCCCGTCAAAGGCACGTTTCGTCTCGGAGCTCGAGTTTCATTCGGTCGTATGGTTTTCCATTTTTGCGTATTAGTCATGCAGTTTCGGCTTAGAAATAAAATTTTCCGTTAGTCGTAGTCAATAACTACAACCACCGTTTTAATAAAATGATTCGTAGTATAATCACGCTCGTTTTTACTAATTTGCCGAGTTTTCGTTAATTGTTTTAAGCAAGTTTTTCGAAAAACAGAAAAAAACGAATCGCGATTAGGCACTGTAATTTTAATCGTCTCCCAAAACCGGTAATAATCAGTTTTCTTGATGGTCAAGTTATTGTTCATTGGATAAAGAATAAGAGTATATTCTTTAATCACTAATCACATCCTTTATCCATTAGTTAGAGAATAAGAATCATGAAAAGAGTGAGAATAATAATCAAATCTCATGTGTAAGAGGCAAGAATCCAGATTTTTTCCACCGAATTCGAGTTGTGCGCCAGGCACACGACCATGCGCCAGATGCATGATTATGCGCCTAGCGCACAACAACATCATGCGCCAGACGCAGGGCCTTGCGCCTAGCGCACGGAGCTGTGCCTAGCGCAGACTCCTGCGTTTGGCGCAGTGATCTAATCAGTTTTGTTTTGCACGTTGTTCGATGCAATTTTTACGTATTAGGATGTATTTAGGGAAGAATATTTTCTAAAAATCTGATTTTGCCTCATTGATGAGAAAATCCAAAAGAATAAGAGTATTTGTATTTCCAAAGAGATTTGATGATGTCATTAGGGTGAGGTCATTAAAGTGATGTCATTAGGGTGATTAAGGATGAGAAAATTCAGATTTTTTGGGTTAAATATGATTTTCTACTTCTTTAAAAACCCTAGTTCATCTCCCTCATTTCCCTATAAATACCCTCTTTTTTTATTTACTTCCAACCAAGTTGAGCTTAAAACAACTCAACTTCACTACTTCTCAATACTACTCTCATCTTCTCTACTTTCTTCCTCTAAAAAAATCTCATTCAAGAAAAAGAAAGTAAAGGTTAGGAAAGTAATTAGTAAGTAAAGAAGTTCATAAAATGAAAAAAACACAAAAAAGGGTTTAAGTTAGTAATTAAGTGGATTTAGAAACTTACTTAGAAATTAAGAAAATCACAAAAAAGGTACAAAAATTTACAAAAGGAAGTGCATCATTGAGTTAGCAATGTAAAGTTGGAGCTCTTATTATTTTCTTGATTATCCTCTTAATCATCTACTAATTTTCTCCTTGTTTCTTCTTATCATTTTTTTAATTTTTGGAGTGATTTGGGTATGTGGAAGTCCTAATAGGTTCCCAACCTTAAATCACCCCACCTAGAATAGTCAACTCTAATGGGAAGACTCTTATGAAACAATGTGTTTATGTGATTTTCTAAATCAAGTTGTTGTTCATCACCAAAAACATGTTTTCATAAAAAAATTCAAGGAGAGTTGTGCATAAACATCTCCATAAAAAAAATGTGATGCTGTAATTATAATCAGTTTTAATTTCGTCCTCTATTTCATTTTTCGTCTGCGTTAACTAGATAGTTGATAGGATGTAATATTTTTCCTATGAAGTACAAGATGTTTCCAGCAACTGGGCTTTGGAATTTCTAAAAAAATAATTTCGTATAAATAATTAAAAATCATACAACTTTGTTGTGCAAAACTGATTTTGTGCAGTACCACATAAGCTTGTCTTGTTAATAAAGTTTAAAATAAATCATTTATACAAAAATAAAAATGTCAACTTTGAAGAAGACATCAGTACCTTTCCAAAAATATAAATATCATATTCATATGAATTATATACAATTTTGTATCATTTTTACAAAAACGTTCATGTAAATCACTAAATTCCAGGATATTGATTTTCTCTTCAGTTAAGAAAATAAATAAAAAAAGGTCTTAAAAGTGTCCAATTCAAGTGAAAATTTCTAGTCTAGTTCTTCAAAGTGTCTTCATACCAAAATTCACTTCAAAATGTGTTCAGCAAGTTGGATTTCAAAGAATTAATTTTAATAAAGGTCCTGTTTTGACCAGTTCGAGTATAAAATTCACCATAATTCGAGTCTTCAATAAAAGTTTATGAAATTTTGACACAACATAAAAATCTCACTGACCTATCCATAGATGTATACATGCTCAATTTAACGCTTTCTATAAAAAGTTATGAATTTACAAATCATTAGAAGAACAAAAGTGCAACTGAAAATGAAATAAAGTGATTAACTCAAGTTTCATAAAAAATGTTTTCTTTTCATACAAAAATGTTAATTAAAAATTATGAAATTTTTAAGTTTCTCTAAAAATGACTCATTTTATCATGTAAATAAAAATCAATAAAAATTGTCATAAAAAATCAAAATCAAAGAAGTTAATTAATCTTTAACTTTCACAAATTCACAAATAAACATGAATTCCAAAGCCCATTCAAGGAGATGAAGATCAAAGAGCATCATGGTGAAGATCAAGATTGAAGATTTTTATCGATCATAGATTTTGTACATATTGTTGTAATAATAATTTCTTTGTAATTAGTTATTACATCACTCAATTAGTGAAAAATATGGAGATGTTTATGCATAATTTTCATAAATAATTCCACAACTCCTTTTAAATAAAATGAGCAACTAATGTTACAAATGTTGCATGTTGGGCCCAATATATCATAGTATATGAATCAAATGACCCAAACTCAATTAAAAGAAAATATTGCAAATCTAACTAAGTTAAATTGTATGATGATCCATCTTACATTTTAAATTTGTTCTCCATCTTCAAATGGATTAAATTATATAATTTGGCATAATTAGATTGGTAATTATGATCTCTGAATTGATTTTAGGCCGTTTCACGTGTCTCACTTTAAATGACCAAATTCCAGATAGCCAAACACAATCTCCAAATTTGATCTCAAATTGACCATTTCTCTCTAAATGACTTAATAATCTTCAATTAAGATTATTTCTCAAAAGCCTTCAAATTAGGAAGGAAACTTCTAACACCTCTTGAAAATCATAGATGTGATCACTAATTAAGGTGGTTATTTCAATCCTCGATTAATCGCTAATTAGAGCGATTAACTCAAACATTTCATTTAATCACTAATTAAAGTGCGTGATTATCTTAAACCTTAATGATCGTTAATTAGGATGATTATTCTTCATCATATTTAATCACTAATTAGAGTGATTATCTTAAACCTTAATGATCGTTAATTAGGACGATTATTCTTCATCATATTTAATCACTAATTAGAGTGATTATCTTAAACCTTGAATAATCACCAATTAAGGTGATTACTTTATAACCTTCATTCTTAATCACTAATCAAGGTCATTATCTTTCCTCTTAAGTTTAGTCACTAATTAGGCTGATTATCTTGACCTCCATTCTTAATCACTAATTAAGGTGATTATCTTGATCCTCCTTCATATTCAATCACTAATTAAAGTGACCCCATTTCAATCACTAATTGGAGTGATTACCTTGTTCCTAATAGAGTTGTCTAATTCTAAAAGGTGAGTTATTCATAATCTATTCTTTTCTTTTCTTCCCCAATGGAATTGGCCATTTAGGGTGAGACACCAGATCGAACTACGATGGTTTTGATCCATGAGTGGATTCCAATCCCGCAATGATTGGTACGTAGTGCAACTTCAGTGCTCAAACCTACCATGTACAAATGATATATTGGTCCTAGATAAAAATGGTTGATGTGTATATGTGCAAACCATGTGATTTTCTTTCTTTTTCATAGCCATGATTACTTTAAAATGGAAAAGGCATTTAGTAAGAGCCCGTTCTTTAGAATGGAAGAGGAGACGTGTTCCAAACGTTCGCACCTCTTAACCTAAAACCCGAACCCTATCTCAGGGTATGAAAGACCAATTTTTCAAAAAAAAAAAAACATTATCCATATGAAGTCATCATCGTTTTAAATGATATTTCTTGAAATTGATTTTAAAATGATTTATTAAATAAATATGTCCCTATTAAGATATTAATAGAGTGGCGACTTCAAAGTTTTGTAAAAGTCATAGTCCAATGAGAGACTTTCGTGGGATTCAGACCGTTAATTAAGACAGTAAAAAATCGGATACCACAGGCTGGCGACTCCACTGGGGATCTTTACTTCCACATGAAGTATAAGAGGTTTAAACCTGAACAATGCGTATTTTCCATATGTATATATAATAAAAAAGTTAATCATGGCTATTCACAAATTAATTTTTGTATATAGCATGCTTATGTGAAAATTACGTGTAGTTGGTAGTTTATCGATCCATACACGTACACTCTTTTTAATCATTTTCTTATTAGGTCTGATACCTCTGTCTATTGGCAAGGGTCAGAATTTTAGAATGACAAATTAATGAATTAAGGGCGTAAAACCTGCATCCGCGAGCTATTGTGACTAGCTCTGTCAGGAGCGTCCACCCCCGATGGACACAATGGAAGTGATTCGAGGCCACTTTCACATAATCTCTCCTTAAATGAATCACCTTTTAGTTGACTTTTAGGACACAAGGATGAATGCACAAATGTCCTTTATTTATTTCAGTTATTGAATAATGTGAAAAACTTTCAAAAATTCCTCAGTTCGTTTTCAGTCGGTCGATATTTCAGTAATCATTAACCGTAGCTGAATTGCTACCGAAATGGTTATTGAAATATTAAGAGTATTCTTGTTTATTTATCAGAAGTGTCATGTAAAAAAAATTGTGTGTGCTCACCCATTTTTTTTAAAAAAAGTCACATTTACTTAAAAATTCTTTGTCATTCAAATTGGTTTTACCAAAAACAAAATTGAATTCTAAAAAAAAAAATTATATTTTGAAGATATAATCCCAAAATAAAACAAAAATATTGAAAAAATGAAAAATGAAAAGAGTCATAATCACGAGTTCAAAACATGTCATGTTTAGGAATCAAAATGTAATTAAAACTGCATGGTTTAAAACACGAAAAGTCTAGTAAAAAAAAATTGACTAAAAAAACTGTGTTAAAAAGATAAAATCAAAAGGGATAATCATTTTAAAAAAAAAGGAAAATTCTTCCATTTCCGGCTAAAAACACATATAAAGAAAAATTCATCAGTCATTGACTAACATTGTTAGTGTGTACATTTCAGGTAGTTCAAATTAGTCTAATCCTAAGAGGAGGAACAGACGTATTCAAGCAAGAGAATACATGGCTTGGCGCCCAACAAACTGAATTCTGAAAAAGTTTCAGAAGTACCTGTATCAGTTATTGCTTTTTTAGTGTACTTTGTAGGTAGAGCTACATGCGGTTTGATCCCCCCCCAAAAATAAAACTAACATTGTTTGCATCTATCTTAGTTTTCTTTACTATGTAATGTACTAAAAGGGGTACGTAGGCAACTCATTTTCTGAGTGCAACTACAAAATAAAAGAAAGAAAAAAAGTAAAATTTCATTTTTAATATATCAGAACTACGTTGGGCCTGATTCTCCATTAAAAAAAAATCATCACAAGAAAAATTTCTTCCCCAAATCCAAATCTAAATTCACATATGGAGATACGCAGGCAACCTTCGGGTGCGGCCCTTTTACATTTGATATTTTCTTTTATGGTTTCAGCGCTTAAAAGTAATCAATACATGCATATCATCAAGAAGAATGATGTCTGGGGCATTATAATTCAACAAAATGAGGACGCAGGCCTCGTTATCCCTCTTTTCTCTTATTTCTGTAACAGCAGGAAATGGAAGGATATCACCAAATTGATTTTTTTTTTTTAAAAGTGTTTGTGTATTATCCCAAAAAATATGAGTCTAAAAAAGGGAAATATAAAATAAAAAAGTCCAAGTCTAAAAAAATAATAATAAATCAGCCAAAGAAATCTAATGAAAAATTCAAAACAAATGATAAAGTCAAGGTTTCACAACTTTTAATAAATGATAACTGAAACCGGGGTTAAAAGAAAAAAAATTTCAAATATGTCATTTCTTTCATTCCCTGCACCAAAATAAAAAAGAAAAAGAAAAGAAGAAACAAAGTCTGAACAAATTTTTGTGCTAACTTTTAATTTTACAGGAACTCTACCTGGGCTCGTTCAGGATCTAGGCTGATTCGCTGAAGTTCTGACCATAGTGAACGTTCTCTTTCGGTAATATTATCATCCTTGTCTACACCAGCTGTATTCTTTGCTACACATCTCAGCAACATGTCTGAAATTCCGAACAACGAGCACCAACAGAATTCTACCCCTCAACCTGATCCAATCACTGAGCTAGGAGGACTTGTCCAGGCCATGCTTGACCGACCGGATAATATTGAGCAAACTGTGTTGAGTATAATGCTCCAAAGCGCCCAGATGCCTCCTCCTCTGGAGTCAGAAGTAGCTTCACCTTTTCACCTTGAGCCTATGAACAATGAGAGAGAAATTCCCACTAAGCTCGAGGAAGAAGTAGTCAAGCTCAAGGAAGTCTTAAAAGGCATAACGAAGGCTGAACCATGGATGGACATTCATGGGTTAACACTTTTCCCAAAGGCACGGTTACCTCATGGTTTCAAGATGCCTAATCTGACAAAGTTTGAAGGGACCGGCAGCCCAACTAATTTCCCGAAGATGTATGTGGGTGCAATGAGTTCCTGGGGGTGGAAGAATCTTTGATGGCTCTACTCTTTCAACAGTATTTAAATGGTGCCGCAGCACATTGGTGTCTCAACCTTGAAAACACAAAGAAATCCACTTGGGCTGACATAGTCAGACAGTTCTCAAACCAGTACAAATATAATGAAGAAATTGATGTTACTAGAAGGGATCTAGAGACCACTTCTCAAAACCTTAATAAGACATTTTCTTCATTCATCACTCGGTGGAGAAACAAGGCTTCCAAAATGATGAGTAGGCCTAATGAGGAGGAACAACTGCAAATGGTTGTGAAGAACCTTATTCCTGTCTATCAGAAGAATATAGCATAACAATATTTCCCGACCTTCATAGCTTTGATGGCTACGGGAACTCTAGTTGAGGATGATGTAAAAAGAGGAGACATTAAGAAAGATGAATCTACTGGCGGCGCTACTTATAATGCTAAGTTTAGAAATAATAAAAGAACTCCAAGCAATGATTCAGCAGCTCCTAAGACAACTAATTAAAAAAAAAACGTAAAATCAGTTCCTCAAAACATAACATTAATTAAATCACAGTTAGGTGAGCAAAGTTAACACTCAACCACAAAAAAAAATTCACAAACCTGAATGACCGGTGCGAGGATATATGGAAGATGGCATAAACTCTGGCGAGCTCTGGCAACAGTTGAGAGACGGGCTTCAATCCTCACAGAAAACAGATGAGAGAGAGAGAGAGAGATAGCGAGGGTTTCAAACGTTAGATCGCTGCTGAAGAACAGCGTTGAAGAACCAATAATCAGACCATCTAAAAGGACATCAAAGATGCGACCATCTAGAAGAGAGAAAATAAATTCAGGGCCGTGAAGAGAAAGAGGAATTCGTGAAAGGGATAAAAATAAATCTTATTCGATTTCTAGGGTTCAAGTTTTCTAACAAAACAAATAAGAAATCGAAAAAAACCGAGCCACTTACTTGTTTTTGAGAAGAATGGAGTGAAATGCGAGTGAAAATTGAACTCGAAATCCTATAAATGGGGGATCCAGTCGAATTCAGAGCTTCTGCGAACGAATTAGGGGTTTTAACATGAAAACCATGGTGATGATAAGAAGGATATAGAGAGAGAATAAGGAGGGCAGAAATGGGGTAGTTGGCGTTTCTGTGGTGAGTCTGGAAGGAGATAAGAGAGATCGACAGGGAAGACGGGAGAGAGAGAAAGAGCGCCAGAAGAGAGAAAGAGAACCAGAGAGAAAATGGGGGGTAGGGCCGTAGGGGGCGGGGAGCAGTAATTTCAGTAGAAGAGGGAGGGAGAGGTAGGGGGAAAATAATAATAAATGGTGGACATCAATAATTACGAGGCAAAGCAATCTAAATGCTCGGGTTGATTAACCGGAGCAGTTATTCTCAAATGCTCGGGTTAATTAGTCAATCGGAGCCTTTGATAATTAAATGCTCTGGTTGACTAATCAACCCGAGCATTTGTGAATTTTTTTTACAAAAATTCCACAAATGCTTGGGTTGATTAGTCAACCAAAGCATTTGATAAGTAGCAAAAGCAGTTTTTCCACTAGTGTAATGCGATCCATGCCATTAGCACATCTTCTGCATTCCAGTTACGGCCACAAAGGAACTTTACTCCTTTGAACATGACTTATTCCCAAGCTCTCTCCAAGCTACAAAAGGCCAATCTCATTCAACCCTTGAACTCACGTCCACCTCCTAAAAATCCTTACCGTGGTTATGACCTAAACCAAAACTGTGAATATCATCAAAGCCCGGAGCATAATACTGAAAACTGCACAGCTCCAAAGCATCAAATTCAAAATCTTACGGATGATGGAAAGCTCTCTTTAGGATCCACTTTCGCTAAACTAAATGACTCTCAACCCAACATCACAAAAAACCCTCTTCCTAATCATAAACCCTCACTAGTGGAAAAAACTTCTTTTGCTACATTACAAATGCTCGGGTTGTGTAAACAACCCGAGCATTTGATAGTCTTTTTTTTTAGAAAAAACGGAAATTTTACTAATGCTTGGGTTTTTTCAAAATAACCCGAGCATTTGACTATTTAATAAAAATTATTTTTTTATCTATTCTCTTTTTCCCCTATCTGGTCATTGGAATTTGAAAACCATACTTGGGTTCACCCCCCTTTCTCTCTCCTCTTTCTTTTCCTCTCTGCCTCCATTTCCTTATTTTCATTTCTCTTCATCGACTTAGGGTTTCCTTTGCCTCCTCTCTTTTTCTTCCTCTCAGTCAATCACCGTCCTCTTTCTCCCTTGTAAAGCAAGTTTCAGTTTCTTCAAATTATGGGTCATATATTATCAGCTTTCCTCGAAACAACAACAAGGAGTTTTTGAAGCTATGGAAGACGATGCTGCAACTGCTGCTGCCGCAAGAAGCTTCAGTTTGCCTTTGGTGAGTTTCAACACTCTCTCTCTCGCTCCTCTTTCTCTCTCGCTCTTATTTCTCTCTCTTCTCTGCTTCAAATGATGTCGAAAATGGCGGATTTGTGTAAGCAGGAAAGAAATAGAGGTGCGCAGGAAAGAAATACTGATCCTGACAGAGAAGATCCTTACGATGATTTTGAGGATGTTCGCCCGAAAGTTAAGCGCTATTGTGTGTGTTGAAGATGTAACCGCTGTAAAATTTGACCAGATTAGCTTGATTGGTGAGTTTAAATTCAATTTATTAGGGTTTTTATTTTCGAGTATCATGACTTAATGTGGAAAAAAATGAGTTAAAATTTTGTCATTAGTGTGTGTGTTTGCTGGAATTAGTGCCAAATTAGTGCTGGATTCCTGATCTCTTATCCGTAATGTGGTTGTTTTGGACTCGTACTGTATATTGTCATTTATTTAATCGTATTATGATTTAATCATGTTGTTAAAGTTGCATTAGTTGTTAAATTTGACTAGATTAGTTTGATTGGTGACTTTAGGTTCGATTTAGAGTTTTAATTTTCGATTATCATGATTTATTTTGGGAAAATGAGTTGGAATTTTTTCATTTGTGTGGGGTTACTGGAATTAGTGTCAAATTCATGATCTCTTATCAGTACTGTGGTTGCTTTGGACTTGTGCTGTGGTTTTTTTTTCTTCTTATTTTACGATTGCGATTAGATAGGTTTATATTGCCCACTTTGTTTTTGTGATTCGAGCGGTTTTTCCTCCATGCCACATGAAATATTCCGCTTTTACGAGGAGCTGTTAAGCTGATGTTGAAGAGCTTGGTGTGGGTGATGATATGATGAGAAATGTATGTGTATCTATGTTGGTGTCCGGTGTCACGGAGTGAAGTGGAACAATGGAAAGGAGTTTCTAAAGCAAGAATCAGGGAGTGTGCGGTTTTGTTATCCTTACATTGAAGTATATCTTGTATATCATTTGCTGGGAGCCTGGAATCACACACATTAGCATAGGTTTTGTTTGGAATTTCCTATTTAATCGTATTATGATTTATAGTGAAGTTTTATGCTTCCATAATCGAGTTTGATCTATATCCTTAATTATTGAAGCAATATATTTACAGCTTGGAAAACAGGTACCTAGTGAATCCATATTTCATTCATCTCTGAGATATCGATTGGAGGGCTACTGGCATCTAGCAATTAAGAAAAGGCTAACAAAATGTGTTGTTAGCAAAATTTATAAGTTTGCCAGTTTTGTATATTGATTTCTTTTGCTGCATATTAAAAGATTGTTCCTTATTGACTCTTATCCATTAACTTTATATCTTCATTAACAGAAAAAGAGCAGTTGCTGCTTTCGCCGTTACTTTCCACTGATTCTGGTAGATGTTTGGCCTACCTTCATTGACTCAATGGAAGGTAAACTTATCGTATATAAGCCTAATATATCTAGATTCTTCTCTAATAACATGCTCATCTAATATCCCTTTTTGCTCTCTTGGTTTCGGAGAATGAGCTTTTGAAGTTGTAGTTTATTGAGACTGTTTCCTGTTCATTTAGAAATTTCAGGCCGCCTGCTATGGTTAACCTGCATAAATCACACACATATCTCACTAAATTTTAGAGTGCATATTAGTAAACTAGAATATAGCAGGAATTTCATGGTCAATTCAGTCAAACATTCAACAAAATACTGTGTACACTATACACTGCATGTATGTGCTCATAAGTTGCTAACCTGATGGTCCTATAAACCCAGCTTCAGTTTTATTCTTTATTATGCCCAGTTGGAGATTGAAATTAGACAAATTATTGAGTTTTGCCTTATCTAGCATTATCTTTCGTCACACCACTCATCATGGTGTTTGCTTTAGACCAAGTAAGCCTGAACTATTTGTCTATTCTCTTTGCTTAATGCATCTGCGAGTGTTTCTATGTAGTGAATTAGAACAAAGGGTGAAAGATAATAGGAATATGTAATCTTGATGGTTTCTTGTATTCAGATTTTTATAATTTGTCAATCATAGTTTGTATAGTTTATTAGCATGTAGACTTGTAGATGCCCACTGTATTTTTCCATTTCTGAGTCTTTTCTAAGCAATGCTTGTAAAGGGAGGGTTGCAATAGATTGCTGATAGATGACGGAGGAAAATGGCTTGTTAATCAGCCCCTTTTGCTGCAAATTCATGCCCTGCTTTTTTTCACGACCATTCTTTCCAGCTTGCGAGATGTCTTGTTTTGTATGTTCTTTTATCTGTTTAGTTGGAGTTAGCAAGAATTGTAGCTCTTCAAAGCAGTATTGGATATCATTGATGGATATTTTTGTTTGAGTGATTGGAAGAGTTGATTAGGATGGCTAGGCTTGTAGATGTGTTTGAATGCCCTTGTGAGGGCTTAGAGTTGCTGGGAAAAGGAGAACCTAATACGCGGCTTATTTTTCTCCATTGTTGACAGAATGTTTATTTTCATAAACTCCACATAGGGTGTAATTGGCCCTGTTTTGGCTTGAAGATGTGTTGATATAGGTTAATATTATATGTCTTTCAAGTGTTAAAAATAATTATTTTTCTGCAATATCTGAAAGTTTAATTTGGATTCTTTAAGTTAAATGTCAATAATGTGGTGCAAGTAATTTGTAATTGGCTTTATGTTCCTAGTCGGGTGCTGCTAATGGGTTGTGGAAGAATCTCAAGAAATTTCTCATCTTTGTGCTTGGTCAGAGTCCCGAATTGAAGAAATCAATAAAAAGAAAATATACAAGTTGATTGGTTTTAGAACCATTTACTAAAACTAATGTCATTTTAGGCTATGTGGTTAAAAATTATCAAGTTTGACCTGCGACCATTTTTTTTGGCTACTACGTCATCGTAAAACTACCAGATCATAATCTTCAAGGGTTTTCATTACTTGATTGGATTACTTGACTAGATTGATAGCATTTCTTTACTTTAATTGATTGGATCTCTTGGCTGTGATAATGTATTGTGTAAATTTTTGGCTGCTGGTTGTTTAGCAGCTGTGTGTTTAGGAGGATTGTTTCTATAATACTTCATTGTTGCTATTGCTTCTTATTTGAGATTCTATATGATGGTTAAAATTGATTACAAGAAGTTTATCAGATTATATATCACTTGGGTGGAGACTAATGGAACTTCTAACTTCTTGGTGATGTACAATTTTTGTACAACTTCAGTAAGTTGTACAACCTTTTTCTTCTAAAAAAAATTAGCAAATAATGCTCGGGTTTTCAGTACTTGATAGACGTATAAATAGCTGAACCTTCTGGTATAGGATAAATATCATTCGGTGCAGGGCCAATTGGCTATGATCTATAAATTTTATGTACATTTGATTCATATTTCTTACCAGTCCTATGATTTAATATTCGCAACCAATTGAGAAGAGAGGAATATCCATATTAAACTGGGAATTTGGTTAGCTTTTGCTTGATTGATTTATGACTCATTAAATTATGTTGATTTGCAATTTATGACCTGTTTGTATCTATGTGTTATGTGATGTTAAAGATTTGTTATTAGCAATAATGAGCAGACAAACCAAGTGTTGGGTACAGATTTATGACTCCTCAACTATTTCTCTTCCAGATTCTTCTCTTAAATCCAAGTTGATACTACTATAGTTGGATTAACAACTGTTAGGTATAGTTTTACAATAAATTACTTCACTAAGAATCCCTCTATAGTTGGATTAGCAAGAGAGCAGGTCGAATTTATTGGTGAGCTGGCCTTTATGTATTTTCATTTGTTTGATTTTGTTAATGGCTGGTTTTTTTTATGTGACTGATTATCTTGTTTCAGGGAACGACATACGTGTATGATTCTTTTTTCAAACCATATGTTTCAAAGCAAGTGACAGATGTTCATCACAATTTGGTGGAGTTAAGAGATAGAGCTAAGGATATGGCTTTCATGTACTGTTAGAAGGCTGCAAGCTATGGTCTGACTAGAGTCTTTGAGATTTTGCAGTACGTTGCTGCACAATTTACCCCAAGGCCTTTTCCTACTGATACCTAGGTACACAATGTTTGAAAATCAACCTTGTTTTGAGTGCTATTGTTCATATTTGCTTGATGTCCTTGGTGTGTGTTTGGGTAACTAGAAGTTATGATTTGCTAGATGAATAGGTTAAGATTATGTTGAATGTTTACGGAAGCCACTATGATTATTATTGTTCATTTTTGCTTGATGTCCTTGGTGCGTTTTTGGGTAACTAGAAGTTAGGATTTGCTAGATGAATAGGTAAAAATTATGTTGAATGTTTACGGAAGCCACTAGCTACTATGCAATATCTTGTGATTGGTCATCTCATCACCATATGATCTCTACCTGCCCTATTTCGATGATGAGTGTTGATCGAATTGGTACTGCTGAGACGACTCGATATGGAGTCTTATTCACTCTTGACATCATTCAAATATCATGAATTGTGATCTAGGGCAATTAGCTGCCAGTTTAATTGAACTTTCATTGTAGTTAATGATATTTGGATTTCTCAGTCGTAAGGTGACATGAAGGTGAATTATGCGTGCGAATTTGGAAGAAGCCTAGCCTAAAAAATGTAATTTGAATTTCTGAGCAACTTTTTGCAAAATTTGGATGTGTTAGCAAGTCATAATTTACTAGGATTTTAGTTGGAGAAAGAGTGAAGGAGTATAGTTTACTCATTAATGTGTCGCCTCTATGTGATATGTGATGTACACCATATAGCCAATGCTCCATCTTGAACTTATATGTGGTTGTTATTTTGCTTCGAGTGTTGTGATTTTGTGCAAGCAATTATCAAGCCGCTTTCACTTGACCTCCCAACTGCTCGCTGGCAGCACAACCAATACTGCGTAATTAATGACTTAACTCCATGTTTTGCTAGCCACCTTTGTTCTAATTTGTTTAAATTATAGGTTTGTAAAAGTATATATAAGCTTTGTCTCCGACTATTTACTTGATGCACCTATCATTTGTAATCTCTTGAGGGCAATCTTTTGTAATTATGCACAATTTTATCTATATGTAATTGATTGTGCATCAATTTACAACGAAAAAAGCAAAGAAAAAAATTTTATTTTTTATTTTTTTGGGAACTCAAATGCTCCGGTTGTTAAGAAAAACCAGAGCATTTATGCTGATAATGCTCCGGATTTCCTTAAAAACCGAAGCATTTGATGCATTATGGGCAGCTAAAATTTATCAAATGCTCCGGTTTTTATCACAACCGAAGCATTTGAGAAAATAAATGCTCCGATTTTCAACCGGAGCATTTGTAAAATGCTCAAATGCTCGTATGATGTCTGCTACGGATCAAATACGGAGCATTTATGGGCTTTTTGACCGGAGCATTTGAGCATTTTTCTACTAGTGCCTCATTTGCGATTAATGCAGTCTCTGCTTTGTCAGATGGATATGATCCAATCCAGTTGATCCACAAGACAGTTCCTCAAATGTATGAAATGCCAATAGCCGCAGTGTTACAAGTGTCCGGTCTATGACTATTCTACTCAAGAAAAAAATCAAAATGATGCCTCGTAAAGACCCCAGGGCCACTCTCAACAAGGATCCATTCTCTCACATGTGTGGAGATTTGGATTATGATGGTGCCTTCTTCATTTTGGACTCGATACCGATGAGGATGCCTCTTCGGTGTTGACAATTTTGGAGAAAAACACTGGAGGACATCCCACAACTCCGAATACATACCGGCGCCCGTCCGCCTCGACGATCTTAGTGATGAGGAGTACATGGATATATCTCATTTGACTAGAGCAGGTCGCCATTTTAAACCATCCCATTTAGAGGATGAAAATCCTTTGGAGGTATTGAGAAGGAAAGAAAAGGGCAAGGAGCCAATGACAGAGGATAGTAACAAGGAAGATGATGCTATCAAGCGCATAAAAGAAGTAAGTGCTAATGTTACCATCTGGAAGTTGTTAATGCATTCCCAGCCTCATAGGGCAGCCGTTCTAAAGCATCTCAATGAAGCCTATGTAAGTTCTTCCATAACACCCGACCAAATGGTGGGGCTCATTCACGGTGTAGATCGAACTCTCATGTTCACGCACCATGATCTCCCGACAATATCAACCACAACAATTCGTTGCACATCACTATGCGCTACAATGGATGGGAGATACCTAGGTATTGATCGACAACGGCTCCGCAATTAATGTTTTCCCTCTGCGTGTGCTAATAAGACTCGGTTATTCAAAAGAAGATCTGGTACCATCCAACCAGGTAGTCAGAGCATATGATAATGCCAAGAGGGAAGTACTGGGTTTAATCAGCCTCCTCATTGAATGTGGTCCCGTGGCAAGGAAGGTGGATTCATGGTCATTGTCATTCAAGCATGTTTCAACCTTATATTAGGAAGGCCATGGCTGCATGAAAATAGAGCAAAGAGCCTCTACTCTACATCGAAGGTAAAGCTTCTCACCGATTAGGATGCCGTGACTATTTCCCGGTGATCCGGAAATTATGACCATCTCCAACACCGAAAAATCGTTAATGTATCTGAATGAAGTAGAGGGAACTAGGTTGGATGGTTACACTATCCACTATATTCTAGCAGCACCTGAAAATTCATGGATGAGTGAGGTCCCAGCAGCCACACTAGATGTAAGTGCTGAAGAAACATAACCAGAATATAGTGAGGATGACGAGGAAGAAATAGGAGTTCCAAGCATCGGCACTCATGATACGTCGGTTGAAGCACTAGAGAAATCATGTGACTAGCGATCCTCAAGATAATGATAATGACTCAAAGAAGAGATCTAGGACTGATGATTTTGACCTGGACTTTAATGTAGTAGGTCCTATCCGAGAAGTTCACACCGAATCACCGATTCTCTTTCCTCGGATATCAACACGAAGATCATTATCGTGAGTTACCACAGCTCGGAAATTTGATGGGAACGGTGATCATTTCGTCCATTTAGTTGGATTTGTGAATGCCTTGCACCCATGGGGCATACCAAAGGAAGATTATCCCATGCTGTTTGACAAGAGTTTAGAAGGACCAGCTTTGGACTAGTACTACTCTTTGGATTATATGGATAGAGTTAGTTGGGAAAATGGTAGTCAAGCCTTTGTTAATTGGGCTCTCGAGCATAAACAAACTGATGTCAAGAAGCTGAAGTTAGGCACTTTGCGTCAGAGCGCCTTAGAAACTTTCTCGCACTTTTGTTCGAGATGCACTCATATCCGCACACAGCTTCGTTTCCCTATTACTGATCGATAGTTCATGCTCATATTGCTGCAGAACCTAAACGATTTCTATTATCGTCACATGTTTGCTATCAAGTACACCTCCATCAGCCAGATGGAACAACATGGCTTTGACATCGATGCTCAAAAATTGCAAGAAAAACGACCTTAGGAAGATATTGAAACTCCCAACACAAATCCAAGGGTATATGCTAAGATAGATGAACCAATGAGTATGGTGTATGATCGTCTTTGGAGCCAAGGTATAATCCAAGCCTCAGCACATGTGCACAGTTTACCCCTTCTTGGAACATGCATGAGTAAACTCTGCGCTTATCGTCGCCAATTTGGACATGAACTGATCGATGCCATGATCTTTACTACAAAATTTAAACCTGGTTAATCGAGGCATCATTAGTCCAACCCATAAGGAAGTGCAAGGAAAGTGTCGGCGCGCCCTCAACCGCAATCCCAAGTTGATAACTTCCGCAAATTAGTCGAGCAAGGTCGGATACATCCACTTCCTAGACGCCTAGGGGCAAGTCCTGTAGGATCAGATCTTGACAAGTATTGCCATTATCACCAATTGCATGGTCACGGCACAAACCAATCTCATGCTCTCGCCTATCGCATCAAGCAAATCACTAACATAGCTCTTGTCTACCGCAAAGCTACTTGATCATCTCACGTAAGGAAAAATCTTCGGTAAAAAGTCCCGTAGGGGGGTTAGCCCGTAGAAAAAAGAAAAAAGAAAAAATATTTCAGCTCGTTAGTATAAGAGAACTACGTGCAGCTTAAATCCCCATTATCACGTACACTTGCACTGTGAGATCATTCCACCTATGTAACACCTGGGGTACGTAGGTAGCTCAATATGAGTGCAGCTGCTGTATTCAATAAAAAACTTTAGTTCCTTAAAAAAAAATGAACTACACCGAGTCCGATTCCCCATAAAATGCACTTGGAGCAATGGGGATATGTAGGCAAACCTTCGGGTTCGACTCAAATATATTAACCATTGTATTTCGTGCAATGATGTTAGTCATCGAGGAGCAATTTCGAATGCTTTGAATTAACATATCAATGGGGATACAAGCCCTAATCTCTATGTTTTCTGTCTTTGTTCAATATTAAAGTAGGGAATGGAAGAATGAAAAAAATCTATTTTCAACCCCAATGACAGTAAAATCATTTCAAAGAGTCAAAACATAAAAAAAAACACCCAAAATTGTAATGGTGGACCATTCTAGTCAAAATATGGCGAAATCGTTTTCGAAAATTTTCTTTATTCTGCAATGCATTCTGCAATATGTAGCTTTCTTCTCTTTTATTTTAATTTTTTTTCTCTACCTTTAGGTAAAAAAAAGAAGAAGAAATTTGTCCCTTCTCTAAGGATGACCAATTACCATCAGAAAATAAAAGCCTCAACCATATCCACAAATGCGATCAAAGAGCCTGTAGGGTTTGCCATGCAATCTCTATCCAAAGGATTTCAAATCATGATAAAGATGGGTTATACTCAAGGAACCGGATTAGGGTATGATGGTAGGGGAATAAAGCAACCAATAATTCCCATAGTAGACAAGCAAAACCGACATGGATTAGGATATGATCCGGGCAACACTTCTCACAACATCAAAGATCCTTCCTTTACCCTCAACGGCCAGTTCATCTCGCAAGGAGATACTGAGCTGTACTATGAGTTTCCAGAACCTTGGCTTAGTAGGAAGGAACAGAAGATTTTACCGGGATTGGAGATATTCTTTAATGAGGCTAGAGATCTGGACTTAATCAAGAGTTGGTTTGTCCAAAAAAAATGAAAAAAGAAAATGAATGGGTGGATAATCTGGAACATGAAGTCCTTGAGAAGCAGGGGATTTTGACCCGGTGTCTTTGATGATACCATATGGCGAAAGCATTGAACATAAGTGGAGTATTGAGTGTCAGGCAAAAGATGGGCTTATAAAATTTAAAATGTTTTTAAGAAACCATCCTCCATATCCATCTCATGAAGATACCTTTTCACCCCTTTCAGATGGATATCATACTGATAGCTCACCTTCCAGCCAATCTACCCTGCATACCTAGTCAGAAGACTCTGATAGTGAGGAAATTGAATGTGAACCTTTATCTAAATACATTTGCATGCAAGATGTTAATTTTGATAGTGATTTTAATAATGATGAATCACTTGATACAACTGAACATATATAAAACCCATGGAAGAGTCCATTGTAATTAATATTGGTACAGAAAATGCTGTAAAACAAGTCAAAATAGGTTCATCCCTCTCCCCAACGGAACAATCTGTGTTTATTGCATTGTTAAATGAGTATGTAGATGTGTTCGCATAGTCTTATGCTGATATGCCTGGTGTTAATAGAGAAATTGTTGAACATTGCATTCCGTTACATCTTGAAAGCAAGCCTAAGCAGCAAAAGCTCCGCCGAATGAAACCAGAGATTAGTCTGAAAGTGAAAGAAGAAATCCAAAAATAGCTTGATGCCAAATTCATCCAAGCTGTAAAGCATCCGAGTTGGCTCGCCAATATAGTGGTCGTACCTAAAAAGGTGGGAGAGTTCGGGTGTGCATTGATTCTCGTGATTTGAATCCTGCATCACCCAAAGATTGCTTTCCTCTACCCCATATCGATGTCCTCGTGGACAGTACGGCCGGTCATGCAATGTTTTCCTTCATGGATGGATTTTCGGGGTATAATCAAATACTTATGGCTCAAGAACATATGACAAAGACGTCTTTCATCACTCTGTGGGGCACCTTCTGTTACCGAGTTATGCCTTTTGGTCTCAAGAATGCTGGAGCCACATATCAAAGGGCTGCAACCACTATCCTTCATGACCTCATACACGACATTGTGGAGGTCATGTAGATGACATGATTGTGAAAAGTGAAGATCGTGAGGGGCATATTCCTGCACTAAGGTCATTCTTTGAAAGAATCCGGAAGTACAATATAAGGCTAAAGCCTCAAAAGTGTGTGTTTGGCGTCACTTTTGAGGATAACCATATAATGTTTTAAATACCCTAAAAATAATTAGTCTAGGTTGATTCAGGAAATACATAAAAGACTACTTTTTAGTGACATGTTATTAGGCAATCAATATAACAGGGAACCTAGCAGGTTGTCCAAATTAATCTGATTAATAATATTAGAACAGTTCTTTAAGTCTTGATTTGTAAGAATGACATGTGGGTGGTAAAAGCATTAAAACTGGGACAATCATATAATATGCATAGAATAATCAGGCAATCATATAATATATAAAGTTATGAATAATAATAATATGAATATAAAAGAAAGTATAGAAAAAGGTACAGTAGAACGATTATTACTTAAAGATCTACATCATGAAATAAATTGTTAGTAACTTCAAAGCAATAAATATAATTGATAATTCAAGGATCCTCTGGATTATGCCTATGCGGCTTAGATTGAAGAGCGCAACGATCTTTAGGCGGAGCAATCGTGGAACCAGGAACACAGTATGATCAGGAATAGATTGAAGTATTGGAAGTATTTGAGTGTTTGAGTATTTGGGAATTCGAAGTGTATTGTAGAGGTATTTGTAAGTTTTTGTATGCGTGAAATAATAATATGAAAAGCCGCCCGTAATTCGAGAAATCACGGAGTATTTATAGAGAAAAGATAGCGTGCGCTGCATGCAAGCCCTGTGCCAGGCGCAAGCCTACGTGGTAGGCGCACATTGGTGTGCCTGACGCAGCCAGCCCAATCAGATTTAAGCACGTGTAAACGTGTTTTTTAAAAGATAGAAAAGAAAGGTTGCGTCTCACACAGGACTTGCGTCAGACGCAGGACTCTATGTGAGTCACAAATCCACGTGTTAGGCGCTCATTGGCTCGCCTGACGCGTTCTGGCCAATGCGCTGGACGTACGTGGCGCGCTGAGCGCACCCGCCGCGTCTAGCGCATATTCTAGTATATTCCAGCATATTCGCTTTTGATTCTGCGCTTCTTTCGAAGATACTTTTTTTATCCCTTAAATCCGAGAATTGAACTTTACGGATTAAAAATCTGATTTATGATAAAAGCATTATGAAAATATTCATTAAAATAATCGGTTTTTTCACCAGATACCCCCGAGTTTTCAAAAAATTCACCTGGTACCCTCCAACTTTTCAAAATACATAGGGTACCCCTAAGTTTCAAACTAATACATAGGGTACCCCTAAGTTTCAAACTAATACATAGGGTACCCCTAAGTTTCAAACTAATACACTCATATACCCTTAATGACTAACGGCGTTAACCGCCGTTAGTCTTAACCCCAATTAACCCCTAAATAACCCCTAATTAACCTAATTAAACACTAATTAACCTAATTAAACCCTAAAACCTAACTAACCTTAACATAACTTCTAAACCTAACCCTAACCCCCCTGCCTCACCACCCCAAGAGCCCCCACCACTCCCAGCCAGCCCTCCCCCCTCCCCTTTCCGCCACCTCCCGTAACCCTCCCCTCCACCCAACACCCCGCCGAAACCCGCTCCCTCTCCCCCAACCCCGTCGAATCCCGCCCCCTCCCCCCAGCCCCGTTGAACCCTAAAGGCCCGTCAAATTTTGCCCCCTCCCCGCCCCCCGTCGAACCCCAAAGGCCCGTTGAATTATGCCCCCCTTCCCGGTCCCCGTCGAATCCCAAAGGCCCTTCGAATTCCTCTCGCCATAATTACTCCCGTGAGAACAGCTTCAAGACTAACGGAGGTCGGGGGAGGGGGTAGAACTCGACGAAAATTAGGGGAGGGGGAGGGGGGAGGTTTCAACGGGGGTTAGGGCAAGGGGATGTTTCGAAGGGGTAGGCCACGGGAGAAGCGGGATAGGCAGGTGGCGGGGAGAGAGACGGGGTGCGGGGGGGTAGGACAGAGGCTGCGGGGGTGGGGAAGGGGGCCCCTGTCGTGGGGGGGGGGGCGGGGGGTGGTGGGAGGGTGGTGGGGTGGTGGGAGGGTGGGGGGTGGTTGGTGGGAGGATGGGTTAGGGTTAGGGTTAGGGTTAGTGTTAGGGTTTGGGGTTAGGGTTAGAGGTAGGGGTTAAGATTAGGGTTAGCATTAGGGGGTTAATTAGGGTTTAAAACAGAAAATTAGGGTTAATGACTAACGGTGGTTAACGTCGTTAGTCATTAAGGGTATTTGAAGGTACCCTGTGTATTGAAACTTAAGGGTACGCTATGTATTTTGAAAAGTTGGAGGGTACCACGTGAATTTTTTGAAAACTCTGGGGTACTTGGTGAAAAAACCGTAAAATAATAAATATTTAATTGGGCTCTTAAAATGTACTTAAAACATTTTATGGGCTTAAAATACAATTAATCATCATGAACAATTAATTGGGCTTTAGGATATCATTTCAAAACACAATTTTGGAATGGTTCTTTAGATTGCTCTTCCATGGGTCGCGCCAACTAATACCGCGGTATGTTTCGTCATTGGATCCTTAAATGGGGAGACACGATTATGTGTCTACATAAACCCCAACTTTGATTGAGCTTCAGGAAACCGATGGTCAAAGTATACGGTGTCGGGACGGAGAACGATTCTAAACGCTCTGCAGTTTAGAACTGATCTATATACGTCAGTCTCTGCAAAACAAAGTTAGTATGCAGGACAATAACTACAAGCAATCGATTACTCGCGAGAACAAGATGTTAGCGAGATAGATGCGGCACAACTCGAGACAAAGCACATAATGATGCAATGATGCAAACTTAGACTCTCCAAGGATGCATGAGACGCTATGCAATAATTAGGGTGCAAAACTAAGGGAGATGACACGTCATGCAAGGTTAGGGTTATGCAAGACTAGGATGTATGAAATACAAGGTCAAGGTTTTGCAAGGATGCAATGCAAGGTCAGGATTTTGCAAGGCTAGAAGATGTGTAGAATGATAGAATGATCAGAAATGAATATAATGATTTTCGAAAATCGTTTTTAGCAAATGATCGGGGTTCGTAAACGAGGTCCGCGGATTACAACTCTTTGGGAGTATGATTTGGAGGAACCACCACACATAGGAAGACCCCGCTTTGGGTGAGCTTGCCTAGAATTAGGCTTAAGCCTTAATTGAAATGTACTTGATCTGATGTTGAAATGTAGTTGATCTGTCTTAAACTTTGAAAGTTTTCCGCTGGGGATTCTTCATTGGGATGTTGATACAGGCAAAGTCAAATATCGCCATAGACCATGGAATTGTCGGACAGTCCTTCAGGGAAAAGGAGAGCTTAGATTGAAAAATTAAAAGTTTAAATTTGTGACTCAAATGAATGTAGGTGGAAAAAGGCTTTAACGAGGCTAGGTTCGGACTCGAGTCTATGTCGGGATCTAGAAAGAGTATGCTCCCCGAATTCTAAAAAGTCAAATCATTAAACCATGACTAATTCTTTTTATTGAAGTGGTCGGACCTCGAGATAAGGATTCCTAAGTATCCTTGCGGAATCAAACCATTCGTAGTTCTGGATCTGATTTAATTTTTTTTTGGTGCCCTAACTTTTGGCTAGGCTGCCCTTTCGGGTTTTCAACCTAGCGGGCTTGGACATATCTTGGAGAAGGAGTTAGGATTAATGAAAGGTTAAAGGCTTGAGGTTTAGATGAATGTTTAATTGGTTGGGCTAATGGAGGATCATGGATTTGGATTATATGGATTAAAAGTTTGATGAATCGAAGGGATTTGAATGAGGGGTAGAACTTGTGTGCAAGCCCCCTAGCTTGACTTTTTATTTATTTGCCTTTGGCTTTTTCTTTTTGAATCTTTTTTTTTTGTATTTTTGAATTTATTCACTTTCTTTTTGTTTTTTGCTTGGCATTGATTGTTTCATGTAGTAAAGCTTGCACACAAGTTTGGTTTAGGGTATTGGAAGGCTTGAAGGTTATTTGTGGAGCTTTGATGTTGAAGGGACTGTTTGATTTATGATGGTTTAAAGGATTTTAGTTTTTCCTTGGTTGTATGCGGATGGCTTATGGAAGGTGATGGAAAGGAGAAGGGAATAACTTTTGATCCAAAGTATGTCCTCTTTTTTCATTTTTCTCTTTTTTATTTCAGATCTCTTTTTTATTATCATTAGTCAAGTTCATTAAGTGATTTAAGTTTCATCATTGACTTAGAAGCATAAATAAAATGGTGGAAGGCCAATTAATTAGAAATAAATGGAACAAGGCTTATTAGAAATAAAGTCCTAAATGAAATAGACTCGACAGGAAAGGAAATGAATGAGTTAGGAGAGGGACTCTCCGACTCAACCTAGAAAACTAGCGTTAAATGATTATGCCCCGACATTATTTAGGCTCCTCCCAAGGGGTTGCCGCTATTGCTGACTTTTGCTGCAGACGAAATTGGCAATCTACCGTCTTTAACTATATCCTGTAGATGATTCTTTAAGGTCCAACATGCAGATGTCGGGTGTCCATTCCCTTTGTGGTACTTGCAGTAGGCATTAGGATCCCACCTCTTGGATCTATTCTCGGGAGCAGGGTCTAGAGTAGGGCCGAGAGGTTGAAGTGCTCCTTTTGCATGAAGCCTAGTGAAGGCTTCTTCTAAGGACATGCCTAGAGGTGTGAATGCTCTTTGAGGCATATAATAACCTCTCTTTTCGAGAGCTAGGGCATTGACCTCATTGCTTTTGGAGCTAGAAGCACTAGAAGAAAAATGACGATTTGCGTCTCACCATCTGTGTCGCACAACTGGACAAACGTCGCAGAAGACTCATTTGAGTCGCATGCAACAGGGAATCGACGCAAAAGACGACCTATCTGCGTCGCACGTTTCTTTAGTGCGATGCAAAAAGTTATTTGCTTCGGACTCTATGGCCCATCCGACGTAGATGATTTGGGCTGATTATATAAAAAATGAAACACGTAAATAATTTGGGCTTATCTGCGTCGCATGGGCTATATGTGCGACGCAGATAAGCGGGCCCGCTTCATTTTTTCTAAAACCCTAACAATTCCACTGCTGATTCCATTCCACCACCGTCTCTCTCTCTCTCTCTCTTCTCCTTCTCCCGCTCTCCCTCTCTCTTTCGATAACACAACGATGTTCATCGCTTTTCTCTCTCTATCCTTCTTCATGTTCTCCTTCTTCTCACCAATGGCGACGAAAAGCTCGAGCAAGAGATTTCTCGAATACTTGGGGCATCTGATTTAATGGGTCTTCTGATACTTGTTGAAGGTGCTCCAGAATCATCGGTACTTCTCCGTTCGTCAAACACTTTTCTTTCACAAAATCTTCTCCTAGTTTTAGCTCTGCTGCGTTCTCTTCTTCTTCTCAGGACATTTTTGGCCTCCTTTGTTTCAGTTTGAGAGGAGAATTTGATGGAATTCTTCAGTACGTTTGGCGAAGGATTTCAGGTTATTTAGTAGAAATTATGAAGATTTTGTTTAATTATCTTGAATTCTTGCTGTTTAATTGTTCTCGATTTGATCGATTTTTTCCCCCAATGGAAGGACGATGTTCTAGCTACTATTTTCTCAAATTCAAGAACGAAATTGAAGAAGAACGAGATTTGAAGAAGAACGAGAACGAAAGATCTGATTTTGGCGATTTAGGTTTTTTGTTAATATATTTAGTGCAATTTCATTCTTGTATGTTAGATTTCATTTTTTTTAAGTTTTTTTTTTATAACTTCGTTTTTTTATGTTAGTTCTGAATATTTAAGTTTTTAATTTCGTTTTTTAATTTTGTATAAATTATAGTTCTGTTTTTATACTTGTTTGATTATGGTTCTGTTTTTATTATGTATTTTTTCTGTTTTTATGTTACTTAGTTTTGTTGAATTTGATTATGTTTGATTATGGTTCTGTTTTGAATTGTGTATTACTAATCTTCCTTTTGTTGATTTTGAACATACTTGTTTGATTATAAAGAGAAGACAACAAGAGAGGAGTGGAGTTTTGGAAACTCCATCCCCTTGTGGCTGCTGCCCCCTAGGTCTAAAAACAAAGTTTAGTATTTATACTAAGCCTCAAAAGTTAGCCGTCATTTAAACCGACCTAGGGGTCGCGAGGTGCGATACAGGTCGCACCGTGCGATGAGCTACTGCCTTCGCAACGAGCTGAAGACTTGGGCCAAACCACGCAGGTCGCGAGGTGCGAGAAATCTCGCGAGGTGCGAGCTGGAGGTCGCGAGGTGCGACCATGCTCGCGAGGTGCGAGCTGCTGAGCGCTGGGCTGCTTGCTTCGAGCTGCGATGGGCGCTGGGCAGGCTGGCTGCTGGGCGCTTGGACGAGCGCTGAGCGTGCGTTGGCTTGGTGCGATGGGCGTGCGATGATGCTTAGCTTAGGCACACGGTGGAGTTTGGTTGGTGAGATGATGTTGTGGAGTTGTTCCAACCATTCATGCTTCCAAGAGCTCGGAACTTACAATTTTAACAACAATAAATACAAAATTCCGAACTTCCGCTAAGGTCGATTTATATGCAAAACTTAACAATTACGAACAAATCCCTTAGCAATGTGCACCTAAAATACCACAAGAACATCGTATAACTTGAGCGCATCAAATACCCCCACACTTGAACTTTACTCGACCTCGAGTAAACTCAAAATGAGGATCACCAAATAAATCATCACCCAAGCTATCGAAACCAACCTACACTCCCCATCAACTACATCATCATCATCACATCTTAACAAAATACGCTCAAAACCTAAACGTAAGGGATGATGATTCCCCCACACTTAGATTCAAGCTCACCTGAAATATACAAAGACGCGACAACAATAATAACCAGCAACGCCAACAAGTTTAACCAACAACACCAACGAGAATCAAAATGCCAGCTCACGACACACTAAAGTATCAGCTCTCCCAAACCTCAAAAAGATGATCTAAAACTACTACTACTACAACTAATCTAAACAAGCAAGCCATGGAACAAAGACAAAAAGAAATATACTCCATGCTTACTCCCAAAAACAAACAATCAACCCAAAAGAATGTGAAAGCCAAAATAAATAGATCTTCACAAAACAAAGGATGAATTCACTAACCCAACCCGAAAACGCTTTCAACCTTATGACACCATCTCCGGCAAATGAGTTTTCAAAGTGTATAATTCTCTCTTAATCTCTCATTTTGCCTAGGAGCCCTTTCGGGTTTTCATCCTAGCTTCTCACATTTTTTTTTTTTTATCTCACCATCTTACCCGCTCAATATAAGCCACTTTTTTGCATAAGTTGCCCTTTCGGGTTTTCAACCTATCCGGGCCCCCATTTTTGCCTGAGTCGCCCATCCTTGTGGGTTTTCAACTCAGCGGGTTTCATTTCATCACTTTTTTTTTTTCATTTTTTATTTTTTTTTTTTTTTTCAAATTGAAAGTAATATACACAACATAGATACATGAGTACACAACATAGATACATGAGAATGAGAATACCCTCCCCCCTACTTAAACTACACATTGTCCTCAATGTGTCGACAATTAGAAGAAAAGTAAACTGAAAATGGGGGGAGAAAATCGAAAATCGGGTAAATCGAAGATCGAATGCTCAAAACTCATGACCAAACAATCCGTCAAACTCAAATTTCTTAACAACACCAACTCAAATCTCATAAATCAACTCACAACCCTCTCCCTCGAATCACTCAAACAAATGACCAGTTCAAAAGTTTTAAATTTTGAAGATTTTCACCTAGCTAAAGAGATTGAAAAGATACATTAACAATCTCAATCCTCTAGTGTTACCAACTCCTAGCTATTGAAGTCCTCCCAACGGATTTTCTTTTGTGGATTTTGGTTACAAGTGAATTAAGATTGGTTGTGGATCTTTTTAGTGGGTGGGCGGTGGGTGAAAGAAAATTTGCTGTGGTGGTGGAAATTTGATGAAAAATAAAGAGAAAGAAAGAAAATAAAGGGGTCTCGGGTTGCCTCCCGAGAAGCGCTGTTGTTTAAAGTCGTGAGCTCGACTTAATACCTTAAGCTTAATCATTGGGTTGTGCTCCATGTGTGACAATGGTGGTTCCATGTCAATCTCCACTTCAAATACCTGCAAAATTGATTGAGAAGGACTCTTGCAATGCATTGTTAGTACCTAGCTTACTACAACATGGTTGAGCATATAACATCTGATTATATCCCAAACCTAGCATTAAGGCAACAACAAACATCAACTGGTAGTACTCCTAGCTAATCCAAGTCATGACCATTAATATCAATAATTAAAGCTAGACAATAACCAAACAATAAGCCGTCAAAAGCTTCAATCAATCATTCCCAAGATAGTTTAAGCAACAAGTTCCATGCTTCTTGTCCAAAATACGAAAGTGAAATACATAGAGCTCAATGGAAGATGAAAACTAGAAACTCAAACAAAAAGGGAATTCTTTATATGAGTGGCCAATCAAAAACAAAGAGCACAAGCAATACCATCCAAAAATCACTCTAAATAAAAACAAGTAACACCGTTTCCCCGGCAACGGCGCCAAAATTTGGCGGGCCGCGGATGTGTCGTTGTGCACCGCCGCCCGGCCAAAGATAAAATTTCTCCTACTCTCTTTTACAATAAACAAGTATAATGGAAGTAGGGGTCGTATCCACAGGGAAACAGGGACGAGTTTAGTACTTAGCGTGATTCAAAACCTAGATTAAGCTAAGGGCCGAGAAACCTAATAATAATAACAAAGGGGGGTTTCAGGTAGATTTACTAACAAACTACAACTAACTAGCATATAAACAAGATGAGAAATCAATATAGGAAGATCTTGAATCCGATTAACATCCACCTCAATTCATTATCGATCATTGAACCTCGACTCTAATTATTTCCATAATTATCTATTGTCGAGAATTAATCTCATGTTCTCCTTATTCCTAGTTGAATAGCACGATCAGCGTGACTATAAAACTCTAACTAAAGGATAACCTAGTCCGATCTGCGTCTAAATTCAATCCGATAGCAGCAATAAACACAGAGAACCAATAGACCTGCTAACGTCATACAAGCGATAAACATTCAACAGTTGATTCAATTTCCCCAAGAAATAACCAAGATGATCAGCATCTAAATTACTCCCTAGTTTGCTACCAAATGATAAAAGAATAAAACAATCCGATCCTATTCTTAAATCTAGCATTAGATTAATTACACAATCAAACTAGTAACATTCCTAGCATAATCATGCAAAAACCATTGAAAGCAAGCATAGAAATTAAACCATAATCAAAGGAAATAAATAGAGAAGAAAGATCTCACAATAATGCTTGAAGCTCCATATTAATCTCGTTCAAGAACGGTTCAAGCTACAATCGGCATAGCATAAGCCAATCCCATAATTGAAATCTACAAAAACTAAATTAGAAAATAAAAACTAAAAAGAGAAGACAACAAGAGAGGAGTGGAGTTTTGGAAACTCCATCCCCTTGTGGCTGCTGCCCCCTAGGTCTAAAAACAAAGTTTAGTATTTATACTAAGCCTCAAAAGTTAGCCGTCATTTAAACCGACCTAGGGGTCGCGAGGTGCGATACAGGTCGCACCGTGCGATGAGCTACTGCCTTCGCAACGAGCTGAAGACTTGGGCCAAACCACGCAGGTCGCGAGGTGCGAGAAATCTCGCGAGGTGCGAGCTGGAGGTCGCGAGGTGCGACCATGCTCGCGAGGTGCGAGCTGCTGAGCGCTGGGCTGCTTGCTTCGAGCTGCGATGGGCGCTGGGCAGGCTGGCTGCTGGGCGCTTGGACGAGCGCTGAGCGTGCGTTGGCTTGGTGCGATGGGCGTGCGATGATGCTTAGCTTAGGCACACGGTGGAGTTTGGTTGGTGAGATGATGTTGTGGAGTTGTTCCAACCATTCATGCTTCCAAGAGCTCGGAACTTACAATTTTAACAACAATAAATACAAAATTCCGAACTTCCGCTAAGGTCGATTTATATGCAAAACTTAACAATTACGAACAAATCCCTTAGCAATGTGCACCTAAAATACCACAAGAACATCGTATAACTTGAGCGCATCAATGGTTCAATATTTCGTTGCTTTAATTGTGTATGCGTTTAGATGATTCTTCGCCATTTTTCTTCAGTATGTTTGTATACGTGAATTTATTTTTTTTTAACAAAAATTACCCATTTGCGTCGGATGTAAGGCAAAGTCCGACGCAAATGGGTAATTTTTTGAAATATAAAAATGGTTAATTTGCTGGCTTGCTGGGCTGCTGTCTCCATCTGCGTCGCATGTTGATTAATGTGCGACGCAGATGATATACCATTTGCGTCGCATGTTGGGCAGGGTCTGACGCAGATTGCTCTTCAACTGCGTCGTGTTCTAGTCCAACGCAGATCCTGTCTCTTCATCTGCGTCGAGATCTGTGCCGTCGGACCCATGTTCGACGCAAATGAGTGCCTCGCATCCGATGCAAATCGTCGATTCTGTACTAGTGAGGGGTTATTGTCACTCTTCTTGAAAGAGTTGTTGTTGTTGGAACCCTTGTTCTTGTTGGCTTGTACCTCCTCCTCAATCAGCAGGCCTACCTTATAGAGCTTTGTGAAAGACTATATGGGTTGGAATTTAATATGATCCCCATACTTAGGCTGCAGGTTACGGATCACCAGGCGGATTTGATCCTCTTAAGATGGCCTGTTAATCATTTGTTCAGCTTTATCCCTCCATCTGTTAAGGAAGGTGACGAAATCTTCGTTAGAGTTTTGTTTAGTTAACTCCAAGTCACGAAGGCCAATGGGAAGCTGAGTGTTGTATACATATTGTTTGTGGAACTCTTCTCTGATTTAGTCCTAGTCATTCAGCTTGGCCTTATTCAGTGATCTAAACCACTTGGATGGATGGGCATCCAAGGTCAAGGGAAAGACATAAGCAAACAGGTCCTTTGAGAGCCATAGAGATGGAAAATGATCTCAAGTGATCATCTAGGTCTTCGACCCCCTTGAATTTTGGGAGGTAACCCAATGTTACCTTTTTAGGGAGCTTTTCCCTCAGTTCAGGATCAATGATGTCATGGCCATGAGCCTGACTCTCGAGTGCAGGAATTGACTGGATCAACTGCTTGAGTTTTTTCAAACCTCAAATCCGTGTTGGTCTCGATTGGTCGTGGAGTGTCGCCTTGCTCGTCTTCTTCAGTTAGTTTCTCTCTCAGTGCCTTAATCTCTTTGTCTTGTTCCTTAAGACGAGAGTTCATCAGTTGAAGTTGAGCCATGATGGCACTGAGCTTTTCATTAGCGTCTCCTATTTCAGATGATGATCCAGAAGAGTCGGAGGATTCGTCTTAAAAGGTTAGGATATGCTTGACGAGTCTGGGAGTAGGTCGACCTTGTTGCCTCTCTGTCGGACGTTCCCAAGTTATAATCTCACAGCCTGTCCTGAACAGAAATCGAATGGAACTTGTGAATTTTAAGAAATAATGTTTTCGAAATGAGAAATGGAGATGAGAAATGGAAATAGGAGGTGAGAAATGGAAATACTAGGTGAGAAATGAGAAATGGAAATGGAAATGGGGAATGAAAATGTGAAATGAAAATGGAAATAGTTATGGGTTTTGAACTAGTATGGATTTTACCATGATGGAGGCATGGGCCTAACTATATGCCAATGCAGACATGGACTGGACTGGACTATGCAAGCAGACTTGATTGGATTTTGGTGATGATAGGAGAAACTAGACTTTGAACTTACGGGTGAGCAAGTAGGCTAGACTTTAAGGAAGACTGGACAATAAGGGAGACTAGACTCTTAACTTAAGGCAAACAGGCTAGGCAACTAGACTTTGAAATTACGGGTGAGCAAGCATGCTAGACAACTAGACTTCGAAACTCACATTAAACTTAGCAGGCTATACTAAAAAATTGCCTATGTAGACTTATGGAATGCTAAACCTTGAACTTACGGGTGAACAAGCAGACTAGACTTTAAGGGATGAACTTTTATAGTCCTAAGACTCAATTTTTTTAGTTCGAAGACTGACTAGGGTTTACGTGGAGATGCAAACTAGACCTAGGATATGAATTGACATATAGGTTTGACTTAGACTGAGAAATGCATGTGGGCTTGACATTCACTAGTAGAAAAATGTTAATTTGCGTCTGCCTATTTGCTTCGCATGCATGAACAACTGACGCAAAAGCTCAGGAAGAGACGATTTGCGTCGGCTGTATCGAAAGGTGCGACGCAAATAATAACAACTTATGAACTTGACAACCATTTGCGTCGCATGACGATGAGGAAGCGACGCAAAGATGATCAACTGCAGCCCACTATGTGCGTCGGATCTCACAGCAGTTCGACGCAAATTCTGTGTTTGCCATGAATTACGTCGTGTGCTTTGTGGCTGCGACCACATGAGGGATGCAAAAAATGGCTTGCAGTGCGATTATCCGCGTCGCATGCTTTATGACGCGATGCAAATCATCATTTGCGTCGGACGTTGGGCCTGTGCGACGCAAATGATCTAGGCCCAGATTAATTTTCCAACCGCACTAAACCCTTCACTTCTGCAAAATCGCATTCTCACTCCTCTCATTCTCTCTGTCGAACGAACGAACCCCTCTCACTCTGAAAAAAACCCAGTTCTCTTACCGACGAACCCCCTCTCTCTCTCTCACTCTCCTCTATCCGGCGAACCCCTCTCTCTCGGTTGTCGCTCGTCCCTCTCATTCTCTCTCGCGATTTTCGCTCGTCATCCAAAGGTATTAATATTTCAATTCTTTCTTTATTTTTTTTTTCATTCTCCGTGCTTTGTTGATTGATTCCGTATATTTGGGGAAGAAAATCGTCTTTTTTCACTGGTAATTTCTTCAATTTCGTTTTTACAATTCATTCAATTAACTCTGTTTGTTAATTTTTTGATTCAAATATACGCGTGAAATCTCAGATGTTCTTTTAATTTCGTTTTGGTTTGCTGTTGTTGGTTTGACTTAGTTGTAAGTTGTACGTGAGTATTTTAGGGTTTGAAGCCGAATTATGTTTGGGAATTTGGGAATGAATTTTTGTTCCATGATTTGAGTTTTTCTGGGTTTTCTTATATTTTGTTATCTTTGTGGTTCTGTTTTTTTTAATCAATGACTGGTTTTTGCTTGTACTTGGGTAGGGGTTTAGGTTTTTTGGATGTTAAGTGTGTGATGATTGGAGAACATGTGAGGGGGTTGGGTTCGTTATGACTAAAAAATGTTGTATGATTTGTGTGCGTGCGCGTGTTTTGGGGCCGTAGGAGGAGAGGAAGAAGAGGGGAGGGGGTTGAGAATATGGGTTTTGCCATATTTGGTTCATTTAAGTGAATGTTGGGATACTTGATTTAATGATTGACAAAAGCAGAATAATGGTGGCATTATTAGAGACACGACCCAGACTCATATGGGAGGCAGCAATGGCGAATTCTCTGCAATGGGCGGAAGCCCGAAGGAGCAATGCTGAACAGAGGTAGAAGGCCGACGAGTAGTGAGAAAATTTAAGTGAATATTGAGCTGTTCTGTGTACAAATGGCAAAATTGGTGTATATTAAGCTTGATCGGTGCTTATTCCTTGATTTGATGTGCAAAATTTGAGTTGATATAAATCGGATAATATGAGTTTAGAATCTGAAATTAATTTTACATATAAGCTATTTAGCTTATGCGGAGGTTATAATCTGAAGGTGTAATGACGGTACATTTTAGAGCTTGATTTGAAGTAGAAATGATATTAAAATTATATGATGAATTGGAAATACTGAAATGAATGTGATTCGTGGATGCAGCTGCTGATGTGTTCTTGTGGAGGAACAAGAATATCTCAGGAAGTGTATTAGCATAAGCACTAGTTTGTTGATTTAGGTATGGTTTACCTTGTCAATTTCACTCCAATTTAATTCTTCTTTCTTTTTGTCTTGAATTTCTTCTTTTTTATTTTTAATTAGTTAGACTAGAGGTTATTGACACCACTGCACTCTATTTTTAATTTTTTTCATTGTTCATTGCTTTTACATATTGCTTTCGTAATGTGCTTATTGCTTTCTTAGTGTGCTGTCTTTTTAGTTTTAGTGGCTAATTTTGTGTATTTAATTTGGTCATGGTTTCATTCTTTATATATTCTGGTGTTTTGATGGCTAAAATTATGAGAAACTTTGGTATTTGGCTACCTTGTTGTACTTAAACTGTTTGGATTTGAGCTAATATGTTGTATTCAGATTTTATGGTTAAGTATTGTTTATTCCTTTGTTTGGCTTTCAGTCGAAATTGGCTAGGGTTTTCCGTCCCTCAGAAGCTGCAGCAGCCATGGGTGAGCCTCCCCCCTCATATATTTCTTATATTTGCTGCAATCTAATCTGGTTAGATGAAGTTTTGCTGTTAAACCATATAAATAGGGCTAATATTTTATGGGTATTGGCTTTTCGCTCTTATCTTATAAATTGCTGTATCATTTTCATGCTCTCTGTCTTGCTACTCTCTTGTTTATTTGAGTTTTATTATAGAAAACGTGGGGTTTTGCTAGATTTATATAGTATAACCGACGGTTTTCTCGCTTTTTGGATTGTTTTTGCGGTGTATTGCAAATGTGAAATGCCATACAATCCGGATGATTTGATGGTCCAATGTAAAGGATGCAGTGATTGGTGAGTGTCAGTTCTAATAATTTCATCTTTTGATATTCTAGTGTGGTATTTTTTTGTGATGTTATGGTTGTTTTGTAGTGGATAAGTTGCAATTTTTGCATTAAACTTCTTAAGTTTTAGTCTCAAAGTGTGATTTTATTACAGTATTAAAACTTTAGCTCTATTAAGTAATCCATGTGTAATTGTAATTGGTAAATAGTGCTGACACTTCTGTGCTTAACTTGGGAGTTGAAACTTCACCAGGTGAGGCGGAGAGAATAGGTAAAATGAGTTTTTCTCTTGCTATCGGTTTTAATATTGTCGTTCAACAATTTGTTGGGTTACAAAGAGATGAAGGGTGCTGGTATGGCTACTAATACTATTAATGATAGCTCTTCAACTGCGTCGTGTGCTAGTCCGATGCAGATCATGTCTCTTCATCTGCAACGAGACATGTGCCGTCGGACCCATGTCCGACGCAAATGGGCGCCTCGCATCCGACACAAATCATCGATTCTGTACTAGTGATTGGACATGGACTAGGATTGGACTTACAATGGAATAACCTGGGATTTAGACTTGGAATGGGATTGACATAGACTAGGGTCACATAGATATGCACATGGGCCTAGCTTTGACTTGAACTAGACTTATATGGGCCTAAGATGGACTTTAATGCTAGCGGACCTAATATGAATACATGGACTCAAATTTTGATGGGCCTAATATGAATGCAAAATGGACTCTAATGCATATGGGCCAAGAATGAATGCAAGTGAATTGGATTTGGTTGATTGGATTCGATTGGATTGAAGGTGTTTAGACTGGGCTTAGAATTTTCGAAATTCGTTTTTGAAAGGAACCCCTTGTTTTTATCTTTTGTTAGGAAAAGATGATGGATTAATTTTGAAAAATATTTTTTTTATTGAAATGTCGTGGTATGATGATGATGATTAGTAAATATTTTTGAAAAAGGTAGAATAGAGGAAGGTCTAGGATCGATTTTGAAAAAAATGAGATGTAATTTTTGAAATTGTTGAATATGATAAGGTAAGATTGGCATGGATAGCAGGGATGAAATGGGAACAGGTAGACATGCATGAAAACTCTAACTATCCAATGACCATTTTAGGTGTACTTCTTAGGACAGATTCGACCTTGCATGAAAAGACTCTTTTATAATTAGGTGAGACCCTTAGCATGACCATGTACTACGCGAATGTAGAAAGACAAAATGACGTTGACGCAAACTTGTTATCTTAGACTCGAACCAAGGTCAAAAGACCAATAAACATGGGATGAATAGACTGCGTGCCACGCAGCTGGTGCGCACGGCGCGCAGTTTCTGCGTCTGGCGCAGGTGCGTTGTGCCAGGCGCAACTTAATGCATATGGCACAATGCTCTGCGGCAAGCGTATTGATAAATTAAGGACGAAAGGGTCCATGACTAAGAGATTGATCCCACGCTTCGTACCCCTGCTTAAAGAGGTGGCCACGTGTAAGACGCACTCCAGTTCTCAAGTCAGGAACAAGAGAGCAATGACATGGTTGGGTAGGTTTGCTTATGACTAAGATCCAACACTATCGCTCAGGAAGCTTTTTGGAAGGACTAAGTGCAAACCCCCCGGGGGTGAGCTCACACATAGAACATGTGCTAATGAGGCAAGGTAGATTGTCCTTATGGTGGAGAATGAATCGTATTTTTCAAGTTTCACCCACTCATTTTAAAATTTGTTTTTTAAATCCTCCCTATTGGAGTCGCCAAATTGTAGGCATGTTTTTATTTCGCCTACGCGGTGTGAGCGCGTATTTAATTTGACTACCTCATTGTTAAGGTTTTATTGAAAATTGTTTTGAAGGAAGTCGCCAACAATATTTTTTAGGAAGAATCATAAACCTAATTGGATATGGGAAAACCGTAGGGACAAGTTAGGGACTTATCCAATGTAGATTTACCCGTCTAGACTCCATAGATGGTCAAATGAACCAAAGATTGAGTTCGGGGGTGAGGGTACAAATATGGTCAGGAACCATATTGCCCATTGCTGGCATCTACTAAATATCGATTCATTACATATTTTATGCCAAAGCATAACCATATAATGTTTTAAACACCCTAAAATAATTAGTCTAGGTTGGTTCAGGAAAATACATAAAAGACTACTTTTTAGTGACATGTTATTAGGCAATCAATATTACAGGGAACCTAGCAGGTTGTCCAAATTAATCTGATTAATATCAGAACAGCTCTTTAAGTCTTGATTAGCAAGAATGACATGTGGGTGATAAAAGCATTAAAACTGGACAATCATATAATATGCATAGAATAATCAGGCAAGCATATGATATACAAAGGCATGAATAATAAAAATATGAATATGAAAGAAAGTATAGAAAAAGGGTTAGAATGTACAATAGAACGATTATTACTTAAAGATCTACATCATGAAATAAATTGTAAGTAACTTCAAAGCAATAAATATAATTGATTATTCAAGGATCCTCAGGATTATACTTATGCGGCTTAGATTGAAGAGCGCAACGATCTTTAGGCGGAGCAATCGTGGAACCAGGAACACAGTATGATCAGGAATAGATTGAAGTATTGAAAGTATTTCAGTGTTTGAGTATTTGGGAATTCGAAGTGTATTGTAGAGGTATTCGTAAGTTTTAGTATGCTCGAAATAATAATATGAAAAGCCGTCCGTAAATCGAGAAATCACAGAGTATTTATAGAGAAAAGAGAGCGTGCGCTACACGCAAGCCCTGCGCCAGGCGTATGCCTACGTGGCAAGCGTAGTGCCACGCGTCAGGCGCACATTGGTGTGCCTGACGCAGCAGCCCAATCAAATTTAAGCACGTGTAAACGCGTTTTTTAAAAAGATTGAAAAGAAAGGTTGCGTCTCACACAGGACTTGCATCAGGCGCAGGACTCTGTGTGAGTCCCAAATCCACGTGTCAGGCGCTCATTGGCTCGCCTGACGCGTTTAGGCCAATGCGCTGGACGCACGTGTCGCGCTGAAAGCACTCGCCGCGTCCCGCGCATATTCGAACATATTCGCTTTTGATTCTGCTCGTCTTTCGAAGATACTTTTTTATGCCTAAAATCCGGGAATTGAACTTTACGGATTAAAAATCTGATTTTTGGTAAAAGCATTATGAAAATATTCATTAAAATAATAAATATTTAATTGGGCTCTTAAAATGGACTTAAAACATATTATGGGCTTAAAATACAATTAATCATCATGAACAATTAATTGGGCTTTAGAATATCATTTCAAAACACAATTTTGTAATGGTTCTTTAGATTGCTCTTCCGTGGGTTGCGCCAACTAATACCGCGGTATGTTTCATCATTGGATCCTTAAATGGGGAGACACAATTATGTGTCTACAACCATAGTTTATCTAGAGGGTAATAACCTTTGGTCAACCCTTTAAGGTGACATGACCTGACAATGCATCACTTTAAGGTGACATGAGCTGACAATGTCCTAATTTAAGGTGACATAATAACACATGAAGTCATAAAAAGTAAGTGATGGTGATTTGACAATTTGCTTGTCATCAAGGCCATGAAAAACTATATAAAAAAAAAAACTGTAGTTAACCTGTTAATTGTCGGAATTACTCACATTAACAAAAGACAAATTCATAAGACTAAAAAAAAGAGACGACAATAAAGTCACATTTTCAATTTTTGGAAGTTAATTGGGATTTTCTATTTAAGACGACAATAAAGTCGCATTTTTAATTTTAGAAAATTAATTGAGATTTTCTATTTAAGACCACGATAAAGTCGCATTTTCAAATGTTTAGAAAATTAATTGGGATTTTCTATCTAAGGCGACGATAAAGTCGCATTTTCAGTTTTAGAAAATTAATTGGGATTTTCTACATAAAGCAACGCAAATTATAACACGATGATAACTATTTTCTATGGAGAATATGTTATCTCAAAAGACAATTTCTGTCAAAATTTTGTGCCTTTTCAAACATTGGTCATCATTTCTTCCAAAATTCGAACCCCTTTTTTGGATCAATAAAGATTTTGAAAAGAAATAAAAATAACGAAAACTGTCATGCATCGTGGAGCACGCTCCCCGTCAAAGGCACGTTTCGTCTCGGAGCGCGAGTTTCATTCTGTCGTATGGTTTTTCATATTTGCGTATTAGTCATGGGTCGTAGTCAATAGCTATAACCATCGTTTTAATAAAATGTTTCGTAGTATAATCACGCTAGTTTTTACTAATTTGACGAGTTTTCTTTTATTGTTTTCTGTTAGTTTTTCGAAAAACAGAAAAAAAAAACGAGTCACGATTAGGCACCGGAATTTTAATCGTCACCCCAAAACCGATAATAATCAGTTTTCTTGATGGTCAAGTCATTGTTCATTGGATAAAAAATAAGAATATATTCTTTAACCACTAATTACATCCTTTATCCATTAGTTAGAGAATAAGAATCATGAAAAGGAGTGAGAATAAGAATCAAATCTCATGTGTAAGAGGCAAGAATCCGGATTTTTTTCACCGGATTCGAGTTGGGCGCCAGGCACACGACCATGCGCCAGACGCATGATTGTGCGCCTAGCGCACAAAAACATCCTGCGCTAGACGCATGGCCTTGCGCCTAGCGCACGGAGCTATGCCTAGCGCCGACTCCTGCGTTTGGCGCAGTGATCTAAACAGTTTTGTTTTGCACGTTGCGATGTAATTTTTACGTATTAGGATGTATTTAGGGAAGAATATTTTTTGAAAATCTGATTTTGCCTCATTGATGAGAAAATCGAAAAAGAATAAGAATATTTGTATTTCCAAAGAGATTTGATGATGTCATTAGAATGATGTCATTAGGGTGATTAAGGATGGGAAAAATCAGATTTTTTGGGTTAAAAATTTGATTTTCTACTTCTTTGAAACCCTAGTTCATCTCCCTCATTTCCCTATAAATACCCTCTCTTTTTTAATTCAAACCAAGTTGAGCTTAAAACAACTTAACTTCACTACTTCTCAATACTACTCTCATCTTCTCTACTTCCTTCCTCTAAAAAAATCTCATTCAAGAAAAAGAAAGTAAAGGTTAGGAAAGTATTTAATAAGTAATGGTCTCTTGACATTATGCTTTATAACAGGAGCATGTTTCTTCTAAGAGATCTACCTATGTAAGTGCGAGGTTTGGCCGTTCAAGGAGCTAGTGGGCATAGCTTTGATGTACTTATGAATGATACGGACACATGGCTATTTTAGTGTCAAGTATATAATGAGAACAAGTATTTAATCTTGTGTGTATCATATCTTCAAGTGTTCATTATGTATTGCTAATGGTTCAAACGTTTAACGACACCATTTGGATACAAATTCTTGGAATGTGTATTGTACTAAGTGGAAGTTCAAGTCTTTGTACGCTTTCATTTAAGCATGAAGTTGTTTTTGGTAGTGATGATGTGTGTGCTAGTAATACAATTGGATACTCTAAACGGGGGAGGATTGTTGGAGATTTAGAGTATTAGATGTATTGGTTTCATGTCATGTGGTTTTGGGTCGCAATGGTTATGGTGGCGTGACTCGAATCAACATGAGTTATAGAGTTTATTAATGTATTTATTACATTAATGAAGGAGCGTTCGCTCGAGGTTAGAGCGAGCAATCAGAATTGGTAGGGACTTTAAAGAACGCGAAAACTAACAAGAGTGCGCGAGGAGAGCCCGCTTCTGCTAGGAGCGCCCGATCCTCCTCTGCGCTGTCTTATTTTCGCATCTCTTCGGTTAGTTTGCGACGGTTACTTGTCATATAATACCGGATGTTCCTGTGTTTTATATGACTCTAATTCATTATCCTATACATGTTTATGAAAGCAACAAGAGAAAACTCGCTCTCTTGAAAAGCACAAAGTCATTCTTCATCACATCAGATTCATTCACAAACTGATTCTCATTTGACGATTATCATAGTGAGCGTGATCATCGTTGTTTCTTCTTTGTATCTCGAGAGTGAATTCCGTGTAACCTGTGCTCAAAGTAAGGGTCGGATTATTTATTTTGGAAAAGCATATCGTGCCTAGAAGATTGTTCATTGTTGTTTCTAGTAGTCAAATTCGTGATCCTTGTAAATTTTTTGTAGCATTCCTAACAAACTATGTGATTTTCTTTCTTTTTAATAGTCATGATTACTTTAAAATGGAAAATAACGCATTTAGTAAGAGCCCGTTCTTTAGAACAGAAGAGGAGACGAGTTCTAGACGTTCGCACTTCTTAACCTAAACCCCGAACCCTATCTTATGGTATGAAAGACCAATTTTTTTTTTTGAAAAAAAGCCTTATCCATATGAAGTCATCATTGTTTTAAATTATATTTCTTGAAATTGATTTTAAAATGATTTATTAAATAAATCTTGGCGAATTCAAAATTTTCTAAAACTCATAGTCCAATGAGAGACTTTCGTCGGATTCAAACCATTAATTAAGACAGTAAAAAATCAGATACCACAATTAGCTATCTTATAATTTGAGTATTGAGCTAGGATATACAATAGGGATTAAACGTTTCACTTTCTAATTGGAGGAGTAAGGTTAAAGGAAAGGGAAGTCAAGGTAATGTGAATCTCTACTGTTGGAATATGGTGAAATTAGTGATATGTTTTTATAATGAAGAAAATATAGATATAATATTAATATAGACGTAAGTCTAATCAATTAGGATTACAAAGTTCCAACAAATAAGTGAGACAGGAAAAAGAAATAAAGTGGAAGTTCAATTAACAATTGTGTGATACAAAGTTGTTAAAATCGAGATTCTAGTTTGAATCGGAAACCACCTTTAGAATCGAATCGTAAAATCGAATCGTAGAATCGTAAGATTCTACAAACATGTATAATCAAGATATTGCACTCAATCTTCATTGAATATGCTAAAATTATAAGTAAAAAGACCTAAAAATTGGAAAAAATAGTTGTTTACCCACTATATTGGCAATAACTAACAATATATATTTATTATTTGCTTTGTTAGCATGATTTAAATTTGTGAGGTTTTCGCTAGTCATTAGAAATGTATAGAATCATCTAGAATGGTGAATCGAATCGTCTACCATATTTTGAATCATAAGATTTTAATATTTGAATCGCGATTTTAATAACTTTGGTGTGATATTGAATTTGAGGTAATAAAGTTATTTCTAGCTAGTTTGGTTACTAGAAGATCAGAAGTTCAAGTATGAGGGTTGAAATCATTAAGATGTAGGATTAACCATCAAATCACATTGGAGGAAGTATTAACTATACTTATAGCATATAAGTCTAAACTTTACAAGTTATAAGCTTTCACCTAAATTAAGGAAATGGGTCCTAAGATGTTTTACATCATAAGGTTTGGGTATATATGATATGAACTTTGAAATTTATTAGATATGAGTGAATTACAATTTGATATTATTATATTTTAACTTTAGGATGAGCGTTCCAAAAAGAATAATAGAATTTCTACTTGTACTGTGATATGAAAAAAATATTACAGTTGGTATCATTGAGCATAATTACGTAGCACGGATACGGATACGGGAACGGATACGGGTACGGGGACGGAAAACGGCAAAATCAAAATTTCCGAAAACGGGTACGGCATGGATTCGGCAAAAAAAAATTATAAATTAATATTTATATATAAGTCACTACTATAAATAAAATAGAACTTTTCCTTTTCGAGGTGAATGAACAATTTAATTAATGTTGAAGCAAAATTCAAAAAATAAGAAAAATCGTTATACGATGTTTAAAAGTGAGCTCAAATGTTAAGTAATAAAAAAAAAAAAAAGAAAGGGCAGAAGAATAGATGAATTGATGACAGCTGGGATCTTAAATGTTAGCTGTGGTTGATGTGTCTCCTCTTCTCCTACTCTCTCATATAAAGTATTTAAAAAATTATATTATTATACTTTAAGTACAACACTCCACCTGCAAAGAAAGAAAAGTAAAACAAGTTAGCCAACATGCCCAACAATGTCGACATTTTCAGATTCAGATGAGGAGAGGGAGAGAAGGAAAAAAAAACAGAAAAAAAACAGGAAAAAAAAACAGATCAGAAAATAAAAAACCAAAATAAAACAAAACCCTAGATCTAATTGAGAAGAGGGAGAGAGAGTGAGAGACTCACTTGGTTCGAAGGAGAGACGCCGAGTCGCCGTTGGGAAAGCTGCCGGAGAAACGATGGATTGCCGACGATAAAGTTGCCGGAGAGACGTGTTGGGGTAGAGACGAATGAGTTCGAAGAGTTCGAACTCTTCTCAGTTGAAGTTGAGGAGATCCAAGATATGTTTTTTTAATTACCCCTTTATATCTCACTGGGTACGCTTCTCTCTCTTCAAAAACGTCCCTATCCCGTACCCTTGTTCATCCCCACCGTACCCAATTCAATCCGGCGTACCCACCTATCCAGATACGGTTTGGGTACGAATCCTAGGTGTATCCGTCCCGTACCCGTACCGTCCCCGTACCGGGTACGGGAGTCGGCGCCTGGAGGCGTACCCGTGCTTCATAGAGCATAAACATCGAGATTTGCTTAGCTGTATAGGTTGTTAACTAAGATTAAATGGAGAGTTATTTCTAAGTAGATAACTTTTGTAGATAAGTTATAAAGTTATTTAAGACCAAATTCTGTTTTGACTTGTTGATTGGTAAGCTATGTTTTGAGCTTTAATTATAATAAGCTTTTACTATATTTCCTTTAACGTCCGTATTTGAATGGGTTTAGCAAATAAATTTTGTAAAGGATTGAACTAAATTAAGTTACTGGAAACTCGAGTATATTATATTATGCAAGCAATTTATTTTGTATATTAATTACCCGAAAGCAATTATGTTATGAGAATTTGAGAACTAGTCCGAGTTTTCGAAAATATTAAATTATGGATTATGTATTTTGATTCTGTTTTGTGAGGGGAAGAAGCTGCTAGAGCAGTGATGAACAACATTATGTATTCTATAATTATGTATATTCTAGGGACATGTCCTGAAAGTCTTGCAAGCAGTACATAGCAGAAGAGGGAGGCGTCCCTTGTAAAAGTTTAGATAATTCGCTTGGATGGCAACTCTATTCGTATTCTCTTCCCAGGTATAGTATGCTTTTTGAAAGAAATAAAATGGAATATGTATTTGAACATATAAATGATATCGTGGAAAGTTATCTCAAACTTTGTTTCCAAGCAACGTTCTACTCGCCCTAGTTTGAGGAATTCAATAGCCGAATATGCGAATGATTTACTAATAAGCTTGATAGAAAATTATTAAAGTAATTACCTACGTTATATATTTGGATTAAAAGTTAATATTTAAAATACAGAATTGAAAGATATTGCTATGTCTTAGAACTGGTTTTGGAAGATCGTATTGGACTCTATGGGATTCTTGTGGTTCTCCCAATTCAAAGTGTATAATATCTATATTGTGAGATACTCGAATTACTATTTTAAACAAGTAATATTGTAAATAATGTACAAGTATTTGTTATATTATTATATCTTTATGACTTCTCTATATCTTGATTTCAAATATCTCATAAGAGAAGCTTAACACCGTAAAAACGTTTTACGCCACCAAAAAGATTTTCTGGTTGGACAGTGTGTACTCAGTTTCGCTGATTTTGTTCTTAGAACCTGTCTTGGTGGAGGCAGTGTCCATTGTGAATGATTTTGTAGGTATTGTAAAAGCTTCGGATTGGACAGTGGAGATGATATGAAATGATTTTCGGATGAGCAACAGTGAAGATTATATAGTTTAGTTGAGAGGTTTCTTATGATATAATATTGTATTGTCTTGGAGTCTTGTTTCGGATCAATTTATCGTATCTATATTTTGGGATTTGTATTGTGGATCTTATCCAGAGGTCCAATATCGTTTTATAGGTTGTGTTTCCACTGCAAGATCATAATGTAATTTGAGGTTTATTAAGTGTTAAAATAGAGATTTGTGAATCTGAAGTGCGATTAGCTAGCAGCTCGGAAGTGTGGGCTGTTACAGGGGCTGTGGGTATTGAGGATGGGTTAAGCAAAGGGGAGGGGGAGTCATGGGGCAACGAAGGGTTAGCCAAAGGAGTGGACATGGTTAATGTGGTGTAGGGGAAATTATTTTCCACAAATGTTACATGTCTAGAGAAGATGTATTTGTGGGTAGTAAAATGAAAGCATGTGTAACCCCTATGATTGTTGGGATAACCTAAAAAGATACACGTGTTGGAGTATGTCCTACGATCAAGTGCATAACTCAAATGTTATAAATAATTATTAATTATATCCAATACAGTTTGGGTAGTCATGATACTACAGGTGATCATGGGCCGGGCCGGGCAGTGGCAAAAAAAATTTGCCCATTGGTCGGGCCGGGCCAAAATCCGGGCCAAAAATTTGTGCCCAAAGCTTGTTATTTCGGGCCGGACCGTGCGGGCTTTTCGGGTCAGGCCAAAAATTAGACTAAAAAAACCCGCCCAAAAACCGGGGCGGGATGAAGTTGGTCAGCTCTAATGATACTTTCATAGAAGCCAATCTTGACTTGTAATATTAATAAATGATTGATATTTACTACTAAACTACAATATGATTAAATTAGTATAAAACTAATATTATCGGATAATACCCAATATATTCTTTTGTGAAAAATATATATCCCAATATTGGATTCAAAATTATCACTACAATCGTGTTATTTATAGAAATGATTGATAATGTCAATATATGATTGATAATGTCAATATATGATTGATATGGATCAATTGTTACTTGATTTGCATAATCAATCCTTGATTGATTGATTATTAAAAAAGGGAAAGAAGAATTTCTCCTCCCCTTATACTTGGCCGAATAAGAGGGGTGAGGGTAGAGAAATTTCTTACTTGTGATATATTTTTGGCCGTGAGAAGAAAATGAGAGTGTAAAAGGAATTGTTTTTCTCAAAATCATTAAAACACAAAACTATTACATAAGAGTTATTTAAGGTTCTAGCAATTCTAAGGGTTAAGGAAAATTTGTGAGAAACAACCTTTTATATGCACTTTTTTGCGAGAAACAACCTTTTAAAATTTTTTTGGCATTAACAACCTTAACTGATTTTTTTTTTTTTGCGAGATCAGACCTCAAGGTTTTTTTTTTCCGATGTGGATTCTCGTTTCTAGGTGGTGATCAAGACATTTTCTATGTGTATTCCTCAAACATAAAGGTGTTCAATGCCTTGACCAACGCTTTTGATTGAAATTTAATATCGAAAAATAGCCTTGAGGTCTGATCTCGCAAAACAAATTTTGTTTAAGGTTGTAAAATGCCAAAAAAAATTAAAAGGTTGTTTCTCGCAAGAAGATGTTTATAAAAGGTTGTTTCTCGCAAATTTTCCAGGGGTTAATCATACTTTGTGGTGGTGATCAACTTGTGGAGGAACTTCACTTGACGTTTTAAACATCAACGAGGCATGCATCAAGGGTAAAATACTCTACTCTCTTAATTAGATTCATTATAATATTAAAGGGTGTTCTTGGGGATAGGTTTTATATAAATTGTTTATATTTCTCCATCGTCTATCCTATTAGTGGTATCAGTCGCCTCCCTATTTATGCTATTATGATCCATATTATTTAATCTTGTGGGTATTGAATTTGGACTTATGAAATTGCAACATAATAATTTGGTTTTTATTTGAATTCACATAATATTGATATAATGATATTTAATATATTAGCATATCAATTTATTTATGAATAGTTCATATAATAATATTTGAATTGTATTCGAATTAATTTTTTTATTTGATAAGATCAATGCAGTTTTTTTTTTCCTCTTTCGATTATATTTTCTTTTGAGTATTTGTTAGAGTAATATGATTATTAAACAAAATTTTAAAGTTCAAATTCCTTATTCGATTTTTGGGGTGTGTGTAACTTATTTTTTAGATTACACAAATTTGTAGGCAATGGTGTCTAATCCATTTAATTTTTGGGATAAGGTTACACATCATATTATTGACAATGGATTTTTAAATTTTTGTTAAAAAAAAAAAAGAGAAAAGTAAAAGGGAAGAAGATTGCGCTGACAGCTTGTTTTGTTGCATGATGGACCAAAACTAAGTTGGACCTGCTGTTTGGTTTCGAGCGTTTGGGCTGGGCTTTCTGCCTGGTCTGGACCGTTGGCCAGGCAGCTAGTTTGGCTTGCTGTCCTCTGGGCCTGGTAGTGGCTCATATGGGCTTACTGTTGGGTCTGGGCTACTGCATGGCTTGTTTTGCTTATTTGGACATCATTACTTATATTTAGTTATCGGGCTTAAAATATGTTTAACCCAAGTTTCTTCAATCCAAATTTTGAATCTAATAGTTAGGTGATCCATTGGAATTTATTAGCTTGATGTTCAACTCTCTTTTTTTTTTTCCGGAAAAGGTTGCAATTTTATTATCATGATAATGTTAAGTCCAAGTATAATTTCTAACACTATTAAATTTTGTTATTATTTGAACTAATTAAATGTGTTGATTAGTTTAACTAATATTTTGTATTAGAATTGTCTAATATAAATTGGGTCACTTACGCTAAGTAAGTGAATGAATGAATATTTTTATGCTTGAATGTTGGATGACTAGTATGGCCCAAATTAGGATAGAAAATACGGTCTGCGTACCGTTTATGTATTTTTGTATCTTAAATACGGAATGCGAGCCGTTTTGTATTTTTGTAATTTTATTTAAATTTCGAATTTCAATTAGCTTGTATGTTGATTGGAGAATCAAGCTTTGATGGAGATCAAAAGGTGAATACAAGGAAACACCTTCAAGTTTAGTTTTAGGTGTAGGGGCCATAGTAGGATCATTTTACTTATGCATTTAATTATTGCTTTTATTTTGTTATTATGTTCTTGCTCTAATTGCTATTAGTTCACTAAATTTATAATGACGTAGTAACTAAAGTCTTTTTATTTATATTTTTTTTGAATAATTAGATACCCACCCTACAAACATCTATTCATGTCTTTGATAATTGGTAATGGGCTTGCCAAAGCAAGGTATTACCTTTTATCTTAGAACATTTAGAGTATATTTAAGAAATTTACAAGTATGTAAGGTTTATTCAACAAAGTATCCAATTAGGATTTGGGCTTTGGGGTATAGGAATGGGTTTTTACATGCAATGTTTCCCATTTATTAAGAGTTATAGGAATATAACTAATAAAGTGTTATTTACCTAAATCATTTATCTCTTAGGTGACCGGCCAAAGCCAGCTTAGGATTAAATGAGTTGGGGTCTTGGAATCTTTTAGCCTAATTGAGGACATTCTTAGACTTAAAACCTTTAACTTGTTTTAAGTTGGTAAAAATTTGAAGTTATTATTTATACATATATACCTAAAACTTTACTTTTTCATTTGTATATGGTTTCTCCTAATTCAATCTCCGTTATCTCATCCTTTGGTCTTCGCTCTATTCTCAAAAAAGAAAAACTTAATGGAAACAACTTTCTGGATTGGTATCGCAACTTGAGAATAGTTCTCAAGTCTGAGATAAAACTTGATGTTCTTGAAAATCTTCTCCCTGTTGAACCTCCCCTTCGAGCATCTGTTGAGACTCGAAAAGCATATGATACGGCAGTAGCTAAATCCCTTCATGTCACATGCTTGATGTTAGCATCCATGAATTCTGAATTGCAAAACAATTTGAAAACATGGAGGCTTTTGACATCATTCATCAGCTTAGAGCTATGTTTCATTAACAAGCAAGAATTGAGCGTTATGAAACGGTTAAAGCTATCCTTGAGAGCAGTCTCAAAGAAAGTGAATCTGTTGGTCCACACGTTCTCAAAATGATGGGTTGTTTTGAGAATTTAGAACGATTAGGTGTCACTTTAGGTGATGAGCTACCAATTGCCATTACTCTCCACTCCCTTCACAAGGGGTATGACCAATTCGTGTTAAACATTAACATGAATGAGTTGGAGAAGACTATGAATGAGCTTCTAGGAATGCTCAAGACTGCTGAACCTAGTATCAAGGTTGCACCTAAGGATCCTATTCTTATGATTCAGCAAAAGAAAGGGGTTTTCAAGAAGAAAGCCAATAAAAAGCAATATCCTCAAAGTAAGGGTAAGGGCAAACAGGTTGTCAAAACTAAGACTGGAGCTACTCCAGACCAATAATGCTTTTATTGCCACAAACCAGGTCATTGGAAGAGGAATTGTCCTAAGTATTGAGAGGACAAGAAGAACGGCAATGCTGCTTCTACCTCAGGTACACATGTTATTGAAGTTAATCTCACTATTTCTAATTCTTGGGTATTTGATACCGGATGTAGATCTCACATTTGTACAAATGTGCAGGGACTAAAGAAAAGTAGGAGCTTGGCTCGAGGGGAAGTGGACCTACGTGTTGGCAACGGAGCAAAGGTTGCAGTTTAGCCGTAGGCACTTTTAGTTTAATAATGCCCTCTTGACTTGATTTGGATTTAAATAATTGTTATTTTGTTCCAGCTATTTCTAAAAACATCATTTCCGTTTCTTGTTTGGATACGGAAGTGTTTACTTTTGAGATTAAGATTAAATGTCTTTCTTTTCAAAAGGATGGAATATTTTATGGTAGTGCTCACTTATTTAATGGGCACTACTTGCTAGATTTAGAAAGACAAGTTTATAATGTTGATGCTAAAAAGGCGAAATCAAACGATTTAAATAAAACTTACCTTTGGCATTGTCGTCTCGGCCACATAAATGAGAGATGATTCCAAAAACTTCAAAAGGAAGGGCTTTTGGAATCATTTGATTTCGAATCATATGATACACGGGAATCTTGCTTACTTGGCAAAATGACAAAAGCTCCATTCACTGGTGTAAGTGAAAGAGCAAGTATACATTCTGATGTTTGTGGACCAATGAGTACAAATGCTAGAGGCAATTATCAGTTTTTCATAACTTTCACAGATGACTTCAGTAGATATGGGTATATCTACCTTATGAGGCACAAAATCTGAAGCTTTTGAAAGGTTCAAAGAATTTCAAATGGAAGTACATAATCAGTTTGGCAAGACAATAAAGGCCCTTCGATCTGATCGAGGTGGTGAGTATTTAAGCCAAGAGTTTGATGACCATCTCAAAAGTTGTGGAATTATTTCTCAACTAACTCCTCCAGGAACACCACAATGGAATGGTGTATCCGAAAGGAGAAATCGAACTATATTAGATATGGTTCGATCAATGATGAGTCAGGTCGATCTTCCAATATTATTCTAGGGTCATGCCTTGGAAACTGCCGCACTAATCCTAAACATAATTCCAACCAAAGCTGTTGAAAAGATTCCAGATGAGTTATAGGCTGGAAAAACTCCAACTATGTCTTTTCTTAAAATTTGGGGATGCGAAGTTTATGTAAAAGGTTTACAATCTGACAAACTTGCACCTAAATATGACAAGTGTTACTTTGTAAGTTATCCAAAAGAAACAAAGGGGTATTATGTAATCCCCCGCAAATTTATGGATTTTATAAATATATTTTAATGTATAGTTAATTATATTTAAATATATTTTAGTATTTTAACTATTTATTTCTTTAAGGTTGACTATTTGAAAGTCAAAGAAATTACTTTAATGATTTATGCAAGTCAAATATTTTATTAAAGTCATGCTTTGAAAAGTATTTGAAATGTTTGAAACACTTATTGGATTTAGAAAAGGATTTGTGAATGGGTGTGAGGAGCCCAAACCTTATAGCTTAACCTATGGACATTAACCCATTAAAGCTCAACTCTTTTTGTTTTTGGACCCCTAATGGGGGGGGAACTATAAATACCCTTATTTACGTAAATCCCCACACATTAAACACATTATTTTCTCTCTCCTCTTTCTCTCTCACTTTTGGCCCTCCTCTTCTTTCTTCTTCTCTCTTCCTCTTCGGCCTTCTCCTCCTCGTCGTTCTTCACGGCAACCGACTGCCACCAGCAGCCCACCGGACCGGCGGCAATAGCCAGCGCTACTCCCTCGTGCCGCGTGTCCCTTCCTCCTCTTCCTTGGTTGGTTGTTATATCTTCCTCCTCATGTTTTTGTATTAATGCAAATAAGTTGGTGATTTATTATTGAATCTAAGTTATATAATTTATGTGTTGCTGAAATAAAAATCAGATTTCCATATTTAAGTTTAAAGTAGGTTTTTAATTATCAAAGCGTGAATTTTTAGGGTTTTGAAAGTTAGAAAAACCTAGTAGTTTATTATAAATTATGAAAGTTATTGTCTTTATGAATTTAAGCATGTTTAAGTGTGTTTAAAGAGGGTTTTAATAAATTATATGCTGCTGGATTTTTTAGAAAATATGCTATTAAGGGAGTTTGATGGATTCTAATGACTAGTATAGTAATACTATGCTAGGAAGTTGTAATAGCCGGTATTTCTAAACATGTTTAAGGCGAGTTTAGTTATTTATAAATGAAACTAGACTATTTGGAGAATTATATTATTATGATTCTTGTATTGTGAAAATTTATTTGTTAAAAAGTTTTTAAATATTGATAATCTAAAATCAGATTTTTGTAAAATAAATATAATAAAATAAAAAGAACCCATTTCCTTTCTTATCTTGTGTGGCATTTGGTGGGGATGCCACAATAGTAATGTGTTGTCAAATTTTTACCAAGCTTTGACAAAGATAAATGAAACCCTAAATCCCCAATTTCCTCCTCTCATTCACTGACATCCCTCTCAAACCTCTGTCCACTTAGCTTCGGGCTTCCTCATCGGAGCAGCCGCTGCCCATTTATTTTTGTTTTCTCTCTACTCTTTGTGGTCGTCAGCGTGAGCCGCCGCCACTTCTTCTTTATGTCCGGTCGTTGCTGCCCCCGTTTTCTCTCTCATCGTGGTTATTCTTTGCAGCGTTCTTTCGCCATTGGTTGTGCGGCAGTGCTTGGTGGTGCGATGAGTAGCGATTCTTCTTTGTGAGTTAGTGCTTGGTGTTGTTGTTGTGCGATGGTGGTGTGTTGTTGTTGTTGAGTTTGCTCAGTTTTGAATTCCTTTGGCAAGGTATAAATTTTGGGTTTAAGTTGTTATTTTATTTCATCAATTATAATCTGATTTTTATGTTATTAATTGTTAATGATCTTCACAAGTAAAGTTGAACTTTTATTGATTTGTAAAATCAGTTTTGGCTGCAAGATATAATCTTTGAAGCTTAACCCTTTCCATTAACCTGTAAAACCTAAAGTTCAGTTTGCTATAAGAGTTGTTAAAGTGAAAGGTTGAATCTTTCCTCTTATTTTAACACATTAGGATATATTTTGAAGCTCTATAATGCAAGTTTAGATTTCTCTAAAGTAAGTTACTAAAACAGATTTTTGTAAGTAAACGTCTTTATAAATTTGATTGGAGTTATGATTTCACGTCTTCAAATCAGTGTAATAATTCCCAAAATAAGGTTAATTAGAGTTAGTATATGAGATTGATAATGTGAGTTAGGTTGTGGAATGTTGGTTCGCATATAGAGTAAAAGTAAGTTAGTTTCCTTATTTGAATTGTAGTGAGAATGAATAATAATTGTTGCTATTGTTTAGAGGTGATTGTTGTGGTTGTTAATTATGCTATTGTTATTGAGGTGATTATTGTGGAGTTCAAGATGGATTTGGAGATCGAGTGTTGATGTTTGGAGGTTTCGTATAGTTGTTATTGAGGTAACATTTAAGTTCAGCAAAATGTATTTATGTGCCCGTATGTATTGTGTTTATATATCGTATATCGTTTATAGTCATGGCCATGGTTATAGATGCATCTTTATAAGTTAGTTGTGAAGTGTTATTGAATGAGTATGAAAGAATGTTTTTGTTCTGTCATTGGAATTGTTCGGAAATGTTTATGTTTACGTATATGGTATGAGATATGTTAAAATGGATTTCGTATTTGTTGTAGCTGGCTTAGCTTATGAACTGAGATGAAAAGTGGGCAAGTTATAGGTGCAGGAAAGTGATCCAGATATAAGTTCAGTTAAGACCAGATAAGGTCAAATATTATGTTATGTTATGTTACGTTATGTTATGCCAAAACCTGTACTTGCCAGCGATTTGTGTTAAGTGATTGAGCTACGCCAGCGAGATATTTTAAAAATTGAATTCTTTTCCGAACAATTACTAAGTTGGATTATTATATGAGAAATGTTTGCGAACTAAAACCGTATTGACGGGCTGAAGTAAAGTTACTGAGTTTTTCGCTCATTTTAGTTTTGTTGTTTTGTGTTTCCCTCTGTAATTTGCAGGTTTATAGGAGGCTCTAAGTGGATCAAAGCTAGAGTGGTGATGAATTTGTAATTAGATTAATTATCAGAAGTGTGTTAAAAAGTTTTGAAATTTTGATAATCTAAAATCAGATTTTTGTAAAATAAATATAATAAAATAATAAGAACCCATTTCCTTTCTTATCTTACGTGGCATTTGGTGGGGATGCCACAATAGTAATGTGTTGTCAAATTTTTACCAAGCTTTGACAAAGATAAATGAAACCCCAAATCCCCAATTTCCTCCTCTCATTCACTAGACATCCCTCTGAAACCTCTGTTCACTTAGCTTCGGGCTTCCTCATCGGAGCAGCCGCTGCCCATTTATTTTTGTTTTCTCTCTCCTCGTTGTGGTCGCCAGCGTGAGCTGCTGCCACTGTTTTTTTTTTTTATGTCTGGTCGTTGCTGCCCTGTTTTCTCTCTCCTCGTGGTTGTTCTTTGCCGTTGGTTGTGTGACTGCAGTCTTGGTGGTGCGATGAGTAGTAGTTCTTCTTTGTGAGTTAGTGCTGGTGTTGTTGTTGTTGTGCGATGGTGGTGTTGTGTTGTTGTTGAGTTTGCTCAGTTTTGAATTCCTTTGGCAAGATATAAATTTTGGATTTAAGTTGTTATTTTATTTCATCAATTATAATTTGATCTTTATGTTATTAATTGTTAATGATCTTCACAAGTAAAGTTGAACTTTTATTGATTTGTAAAATCAGTTTTGGTTGCAAGATATAATCTTTGAAGCTTAACCCTTTCCATTAACATGTAAAACCAAAAGTTCAGTTTGTTATAAGAGTTGTTAAAGTGAAAGGTTGAATCTTTCCTCTTATTTTAACACATTGGGATATATTTTGAAGCTCTATAATGCAAGTTTAGATTTCTATAAAGTTAGTTACTAAAACAGATTTTTGTAAGTAAACGTCTTTATAAATTTGATTGGAGTTATGATTTCACGTCTCCAAATCAGTGTAATAATTCCCAAAATAAGGTTAATTAGAGTTAGTATATGAGATTGATAATGTGAGTTAGGTTATGGAATGTTGGTTCGCATATAGAGTAAAAGTAAGTTAGTTTCCTTATTTGAATTGTAGTGAGAATGAATATTAATTGTTGTTATTGTTTAGAGGTGATTGTTATGGTTGTTAATTATGCTATTGTTATTGAGGTGATTATTGTGGAGTTCAAGATGGATTTGGAGATCGAGTGTTGATGTTTGGAGGTTTCGTATAGTTGTTTTTGAGTTTATCTTGAAGTGATTATCGCATTGAGGTAACATTTATGTTCAGCAAAATGTACTTATGTGCCCGTATGTAGTGTGTTTATATATCGTATATCGTTTATAGTCATGGCCATGGTTATAGATGCATCTTTATAAGTTAGTTGTGAAGTGTTATTGAATGAGTATGAGAGAATGATTTTGTTATGTCATTGGAATTGTTCGGAAATGTTTATGTTTACGTATATGGTATGAGATATGTTAAAATGGATTTCGTATTTGTTTTAGCTGGCTTAGCTTATGAACTGAGATGAAAAGTGGGCAAGTTACAGGTGGAGGAAAGTGATCTAGATATAAGTTCAGTTAAGACCAGATAAGGTCAAATATTATGTTATGTTATGTTATGTTACGTTATGTTATGCCAAAACCTGTACTTGCCAGCAATTTGTGTTAAGTGATTGAGCTACGCCAACGATATAATTTAAAAATTGAATTCTTTTCCGAACAATTACCAAGTTGGATTATTATATGAAAATGTTTGCGAACTAAAACCGTTTTGACAGGCTGAAGTAAAGTTACTGAGTTTTTCGCTCATTTTAGTTTTGTTGTTTTGTGTTTCCCTCTGTAATTTGCAGGTTTATAGGAGGCTCTGAGTGGATCAAAGCTAGAGTGGTGATGAATTTGTAATTAGATTAATTAGTTGTTTTGTGTTTCCCTCTGTAATTTGCAGGTTTATAGGAGGCTCTGAGTGGATCAAAGCTAGAGTGGTGATGAATTTGTAATTAGATTAATTATCAGAAGTTGTATTTAGAGTATAAGTTGTTACTCAAGTGCTTATTAAAGGATCAAGTATTTTATTGTTTTGGGAATCGAGTAAAGTATTATGTAATCTGATATTTGGTTTTGAAATTGTATTGTGCGCCCATAACCCACAGGTCCATGATCGATTTGTAAGTTTATGTTTCCGCTGCAAGATAATATGATTCGAGGTTTGTTAAGTGTAAATCAAGGTTTATGAATGTTAAGTGTGATTAGCTAGCAACTTGGAAGTGCGGGTTGTTACAGAAGTAGTAGTACTTGAAGGTTTAATGTTAAAAACAACTTTTAAATATTTTTAAAGAGGATTTAAAGTATTTTAAAGTTGCTGGAATTTAATTAGAGTATTGACTTTAAGTTATATTGGTTGTTTTAGGCGGAGAAATTTCAGTAGGCGACTTTTAAAAGTGATTAACGGTGGCCAATCAGTTTGTTTATACAAGGTACGTACATACCTATGTGTTATGTGAGTAGTATCATGATTTCAGGAAGGAAAAGTTGTATTATCATGTATAGGAACTTTGTAAGTTCATATATGATTTCTATTATGCTTGGATTTTACATGTTTTATGCCTGTGTGCGAACATGTAAGGATGAGATTTGATTATGAGTTGAATATCATGTTTGTATGGAATATTGATGCAAGCATGTTGGATTGGGAACTTTATTTATTAATTCACATGGGGGAATTAATATATTTAGTAAGTTGGATCATGTTTAAATCATGTGTTACCTTATATCATTATTTTCACTACTCTATGAGGATTGTGGGCATTTTTTGATAAGTTGATAATTTATGCTTTTGAAAGGTAAGTTGATTGTTGGCTAGGTTCAACAAATAAGAAGGATTGGAATAAAAAGAGGTATTCTTGGATTGTAAGTTGTGTGATCACTTATTTTAATCCTAAGATAAAAAGAAGTTCAGTTGTGAATGTTTGAATGTTTGATTTGAGATTTCTGTATTACTTGTGTGTCATAATAAGTAATAAATTGTGAATCACGTAAAGTGTAACTTGGATAGTCATAAACTTTAGACCGGTGAACGTCTGAAGTTGGACAATCAGGAGTTGGGGTACATGGTGAGCGTGCCATGGCTTTTTCTGGGAATTGGATTGATCACCGTTCCTCTTTTTATTCAAAGGTTCCTCGATATCGCAGGTCATTATGGAATACGGAGTCGCGCCCGTATTTCGTCTTCCTAAGGAAGGCTGGTTTTTAGTTAGACAACTCGGTCCAATAAATATTCCATTAAAGTAATAAAAAGATGATTAAAGTTTAGTTCAGAGAACTTATCTGCAGAATGTTATATTGTTATATTACTATTTATCCCTGTTTATTATTTTGTTAGTATCATGTTAGGAATGTTATTTATTATTATGTAGTACTCAGCTTTGTTGATTACGTGTTTTGTTTGTATGTGTTGATCATGGCTTTGCCTTATTGATCCTGTGATGACCCATTTTGTGAGCAGATTCTTTAGAGCATTAACATCTACAGGTGTGCAGATGTTGCATCATTGGGAAGCTGGGAATGGAGAGCTTGTGTAACAAATTATTTTGTCTGTTGCTTTAGTAGAAACATATTATATTAAGTTTGGTTTTGGAGTAGACATTTTTTAGAATGTTGGTTTTAAGTGCTTTGTTTATTTATTATATTTAAAGTATGAAGTTTAGTTATGTTTGTTTTCCGCTGCAAAATTCTGAATAAGCCGATACGTTTTCACTCTGGCGATAGTACTTTGATAATTCTCTGCGTTTTATAATAAAAAGGTATTTTAGAAAAGTGAGAATTATCGGGGTGTTACAAAGTGGTATCAGAGCTTTAGGTTATTTTCAAAACTTTTAGGCGCCTAACTACTTATTAGTTATTAGAATTGCTTCGACTTATTCGTTTTGAAAAACGTTATTACCTTAAATTGGGAATAAGAGTATATTGTTTGAAATTCTTTTTTAGGTGATCCGGATTTTTTTTATTGTTGTCCGAAATTTTTTTTCAGAGTCGAAATTTGTTTTTTTTGTTTCGAATTTTTTGTTGGTTCAATTTTTTTATTTTTTTATTTTTAGCATGTCCGAAAATTTTTCGGAACTGATAGGTGATTTTTTTTATTTAAGTTTGACACTTTTATTATTTTTGTTATCTGAAAATTTTAGTTAGTGTCTGTATTATTTTATTACCTTTAAAGTCTTATTTTGTTGTTTTGTGAGAAATGGATAGTATAGCAAGGGCATATAGGATAGAAATATTATATGCCAGCATTAAATAGTTAGTTCAGCATGTTATTATTTTTCTTCCCTGCTAACTGTTTATATCTTTCTTCCCTGCTGATTGTTACATTCTTGTGCCTATGATGTTAATGGCAACTTTTTATTGTTATTGTTGGGAATTGCGTACAGGGAGAGCGCTAAATATGTTATTGAATATATGTATTGTTGTAGATCCTTAATCATGTCTGCCAGAGTAGGAAGTTACCAAAATTTCATTATATTAAGTGATGATGAAGGTGATGATAATAACTATACCAGTCTAGATTGGACTATGCATACAATATTAAGGACATGGATGGCCAGTGATGATGAGCTCATTATGGAATTCGACCGAGCTAGGGGTCAGACCAGACAGGACATTTACCATGCATCCTTCAGGTTTGAATCTGATTCAGAGTCAGAGGATGAAGAGCCTCAACCTACAAGGAGATCTAAAAGACAAAGGAGATTCGTCGAATATTATGATGAGGACATAGATGAGTTTGAAGATGAGATCTTCGTGCCTGAACGAACAAGGAATATGAGGATAAGAATGATAATGTGGTACCTTAGGTTATTATTTATATATTTACGATTAGAGAAAGCAATATAGTACAATAATATAATAATGTTGGATAGTTGGCCAACAATGATTAGAGTTGTTTTATAGTACCAATATTTTAGAAAAATATAATGATATAGTAACAGTTATTTAATAATATCCTTTTGGAGGAATAAAAGTTATTTATTTATTTATATGAGTGAGCAAGAATTTATTCTGGGCACGTGTTGGGAATCTTTTTATTATTTAAATTTTTATTATATGATTAAATTCTTGTTTGTTCTACTTATGTGATCTGATGTGAATATTTTCTTCATGGATGATTATGTGGTTACTAGAGAACATTTTATGTTGCACTTTGAACTGTTTGAGGAATTGTTTGTTGATGCGGTCTTAGTTGATCAAATCAAATGTTACCTTCTTAAATTGACACATAAGCTATATTGAAACCTAAAGTAGAGTTATATTACTTTCAGGTCACGAAGTAGGATGGCTAACAACAACGACTTAGCTGATGCTATTTGCCTCTTGGCGGAAAAATTGACTCAGGAGAGAGCTGAGCGTCCTGAGACTGCTGGGGACATGTTTGAAAGGCTAGCTAAGGTTAAGCCACCATACTATAAGGGACAAGCTGACCCTACCTTTTTAGAAAACTGGATTAGGGAGTTTGAGAAACTATTTCGGGCTGTAAACTGTCCTGAGAACTTGAGAGTGGGTCAGGCTGTACTGTACCTTAAGGATGAGGCTGACTTATGGTGGAGGGAGAATGGAGCTAGACTGAGTGATGTGGAAGGATTCGATTGGGACGCTTTTGTGATTGCCTTGAGAGGGAAGTTTTACCCTGCGTTTATGAGGAAGCAGAAGGCCCATGAATTCATTAACCTTAGGATGGATAGTATGACCATCTCTGAGTACAACAGTAAATTCATAGCACTGTCGAGGTTTGCACCTGAGGTTGTAACCACTGAGGAGCTGAAGGCTCAGAGGTTTGAGCAAGGGTTGACTGATGAGATATAGCTGGAGTTAGGAGGTGAGACCTTTACATCCCTAGATATTGTGTATGGGAGAGCCGCCCACATTTATGGACTCCAGTCGAGGCGGGATAAAAAGAATATTGTGGTAGGTGAGAAAAGAAAGGACTTTAATGATGGGGGAAACCAGGGGAATTTCAAGAAAAACAGGAATGGTAATGGCAATTTCCAAGGAAGCCGCAACCAGGATAACAGCAATAGGGGTCGAGCTGAAAGAGTGTATCACTGCAAGAAGTGTAGCAACAACCACCCTGGTAGAGACTCTAAGGGAGACCCAGTGACGTGTAACTACTGCCAGAAGAAGGGCCATAGGGAGTATGAGTGCTTTGCTAAGCAAAAGAAAGAGCAAAATGGCAATGGAGGTAGTAATCAAGTGAGGTCTGGATTCAACCAGCTAGGAAATCAGGGTTTGAAGCCTGCCGGGGCACAAAACCATCAAGGGAGCTATAAAATGCCTGCTAGTGAGAACAACCAGAACAAGGCTCCAGGCAAACTGTTCGTGATGAGTCGCAATGAAGCTGAACGATCTGCCGACGAAGTGTCTGGTACTTTTTCTATTAAGTCCGTGCTAGTTAGAGCATTATTTGATTCGGGGGCGACTTATTCTTTTGTTTCGTCGTCTGTTATTAAAAGTCAGGGGTTAGTAAATTTTGAGGTGATTGATTTGCCTGTTAGTATACCTACTGGTGATCCCATAAGGTGTACCAAGTTGTTCAGAAATTTGCGTCTGAAAATAGGAGACTGTGTCTTTCCTTCTGACTTGATATAGTTTAATCTAGGAGACCTAGATGTAATTCTGGGGATGGATTGGCTAAGTTTATACAAGGCCAAGATAGATTGTGAAGTTCATAAAGTAGTTTTAAAGAATCCTTTGGGTAAGCTCACTTCGTATAGACGTTTTGGGAAATCCAAGAACTTTGGGGTGATCTAAGCAATGCAAGTAAAGAAGTTGATGAAGAAGGGGTGTGAGTTATATTTCTGTAGTGTGCAAGATGTGAGTAAAGAAGCTGGGGTAAATATTGAAGATGTTCCGATTGTGAATGAGTTTATGGATGTGTTTCCGAGTGAGATTTCGGGTATGCCTCTTGTTAGAGCTGTTGAGTTCGCCATCGACTTAGTTCCCGGAATTGCACCTATTTCTAAAGCACCCTATAGAATGGCATCTCCAGGAGATGAGTGAGTTGAAAGACGCGATTTGCAAGAATTGTTCGATAAGGGTTATATTAGACCTAGTGCATCACCTTGGGGAGCTCCTGTATTATTTGTTAAGAAGAAAGATGGGAGTATGAGGTTGTGTATCGATTACAGGGAATTGAATAACGTAACCATCAAAAACAAATATCCTTTGCCTAGGATAGATGACCTATTCGATTAATTGAATGGAGCGAGCGTGTTCTCAAAGATTGATTTGCGTTCGGGGTATCACCAGTTGAGAGTAGCTGATAAGGATATACCGAAGACTACATTTAGCACTCGTTATGGTCATAATGAGTTCACTGTAATGCCTTTTGGGTTAGCCAATGCACCTGCCATATTTATGGACTTAATGAATAGGATTTTCCATGAGTTCTTAGATAAGTCCGTGGTTGTATTCATTGATGATATTCTGATCTATTCGAAGAATGAAAAAGAGCACGATGAGCACTTGAGGATCATATTGGAGACGCTTAGGAAGAATCAATTGTATGCCAAGTTCTCTAAATGTGAGTTTCGTTTGGAGAAGGTAGCATTTTTGGGTCACTATGTGTCTAAGGAAGGAGTCTCTGAAGATCCTGCTAAGATTCAAGCTGTGAGTGAATGGCCAACTCCGAAGAATGTGTCTGATATTCGAAGTTTCCTAGGTATAGCTGGCTATTATAGAAGAGTTGTGAGAGATTTCTCGACGATAGCGAGACCTATGACCAATTTGATGAAAAAGGAGTCAAAATTCGAGTGGAGTGAGAAGTGTGAGGAAGCTTTTCAAATTTTAAAAGAACATTTGACCTCCGCACCTGTTTTGACCCTGCCTGATGGGAAAGAGGGATTTGAGGTGTATAGTGATGCTTCAAAGAATGGGTTGGGATGTGTGTTACAACAGAACGAGAAGGTGGTCGCGTATGCGTCGCGTCAGTTGAAACCTTATGAGGCTACTTACCCTACCCATGATCTAGAGTTAGCTGCTATTGTATTCGCTTTAAAGATTTGGAGACACTACCTGTATGGGGTAACCTGTAAGGTCTTTACCGACCATAAAAGTTTAAAGTACATATTTACCCCGAAAGACCTCAATATGAGGCAAAGGAGATGGCTAGAGTTGATAAAGGATTATGACTTAGACATTCAATATCATGAGGGGAAGGCAAATGTAGTCGCTGATGCGTTGAATAGACAGATGAGTCATAGCATGAACTCCTTGATAGTTCCTGAGGAGTTGTGTCGAGATATGCAAAGACTTAGCCTAGAAATCCTAAATCTTGGGGAGATCAAGGCAAGATTGAGTGCTTTGTCGTTGGGATTGTCAATTTTTGACGAGATCAAAGAGGGTCAAGTTGGGGATGAGCACCTAGGGAAGATTAAGGAGAAGATGGGCCAAGGTAAGGAAGGTGATTTAAAGATCCATGATGATGGTAGTCTGAGGTTCAAGGGGAGGTGGTGTGTACCACAAAAATGTGATGAGCTTAAGAGACGTCTTATGGATGAGGGCCATAATACACCGTACTCCGTGCACCCTAGGGGTGACATGCTGTATAAGGACCTTAAGCAGATCTATTGGTGGCCAAACATGAAGAGTGAGGTTGTTGAGTTCGTATCCAAGTGTCTAACCTGTCAAAAAGTCAAAATAGATCATAAGCGACCCATGGGGAAAGTCCAATCCTTAGAGGTTTCGGGATGGGAGTGGGATTCCATATCGATGGATTTTGTGACTGTTTTGCCTAGAACAAGGAATGACAATGATACTATTTGGGTTGTTGTGGACCGTCTGACGAAGTCGGCCGTTTTCATACCAATCAAAGAGACATGGAAGAAGAAGCAACTTGCAAAGACGTATGTTAAGCATGTCGTGAGATTGCACGGGGTTCCAACTGATATTATTTCGGATCGTGACTCAAGATTCCTCTGGAAATTTTGGCAAAAGGTCCAGTTTAATCTTGGGACAACGTTGAAAATGAGTACTGATGGTTAGATTGAGAGGACTAACCAGACTATGGAAGATATGTTGAGAGCCTGTGCTATTGATTTTCATGGTAGTTGGGAAGACCAATTAGATTTGATTGAGTTTTCATACAACAATAGCTATCATGCGAGTATTAAGATGGCACCATTTGAGGCATTATATGGAAGAAAGTGTAGAAGTCCCATTTGCTGGAATGATTTTAGTGAGAACATAGTATTGGGGACAGAGTTCATTGAGGAGACTGTCAAGAGTGTGAAATTGATTCAGGCTAGAATTCAAGCTGCTCAGATATGGAAAAGAGGTATGCCGATTTGAAGCGAAGGGAAGATGAGTTCGAAGTGGGTGAGAAAGTGTTTATGAAAGTATCACCAACTAAGGGTGTGATGAGATTTGGGAAAAAGGGCAAATTGAGTGCCAAGTATGTAGGTCCATATGAGATTCTACAAAGAATTGGGAAGGTAGCTTATAGATTGGCCTTGCCAATGGAGTTTGAGAAGATGCGCGACGTATTTCATATTTCCCAACTCAAGCGTTATATCCCTGATGAGTGTCATGTCTTGGAGCCTGAGAGGATCCAGATTGATAGTAGCTTCACGTATGAGGAAAGGCCTATGAAAATTCTTGATAAGAAGGTGCGTAGTACACGCAATAAGGATGTCAGTATCGTGAAAGTGCTTTGGTCGAACCATGAGTCCGAAGAGGCAACGTGGGCAGCTGAAGCTGAAATGAAGAAGAAGTATCCAGATTTATTCCTTGAGGTGAGTTACGAGGGCGTACTTCGTTTTCTTTAAGGGGGGTAGAACGCGATAGAATTTCGCGCTTTTTACCTATTTTTATGGTATTTTTATGTTTATTTTCTCAATTTGCACATGTGTGGTGCAAAATAAATCGATTCTCCGCATAAGAAAGGGTGTTCATTAGTAACACAAGTGATTTTAAGTTGGAAAAAGCGTGCACATGAGTGGCACAAGTATTTCTCCAATAGGAGTTCAGTTGAAAAACTTTTGAAAATGTGTGAGTTTTCGTGTCATGTTTTGGGACGAAACTTCTTTTAAGAGGGGTAGACTGTAATCCCCTGTAAATTTATGGATTTTATAAATATATTTTAATGTATAGTTAATTATATTTAAATATATTTTAGTATTTTAATGATTTATTTCTTTAAGGTTGACTATTTGAAAGTCAAAGAAATTACTTTAATGATTTATGCAAGTCAAATATTTTATTAAAGTCACGCTTTGAAAAGTATTTGAAATGTTTGAAACACTTATTGGATTTAGAAAAGTATTTGTAAATGGGTGTGAGGAACCCAAACCTTATAGCTTAACCTATGGAAATTAACCCATCAAAGCCCAACTCTTTTTGTTTTTGGATCCCTGATGGGGGAAAACTATAAATACCCTTATTTACCCAAATCCCCACACATTGAACACATTATTTTCTCTCTCCTCTTTCTCTCTTACTTTCGGCCCTCCTCTTCTTTCTTCTTCTCTCTTCCTCTTCGGCCTTCTCCTCCTCGTCGTTCTTCCACGGCGGCCGGCTTGCCAGCGACCACCGGACCGGCGCGGCGGCATGGCTGCTCCCTCGTGCCGCGTGTCCCTTTCTCCCTCTTCCTTGGTTGGTTGTTATTTCTTCCTCCTCAAGTTTTTGTTTTAATGCAAAGTTTGTATTTTTAGGATTTGTTTTAATTTGTTTGTGTTTAAAAGTTATAAGTTGGTGATTTATTATTGAATCTAAGTTATATAATTTATGTATTGTTGAAATAAAAATCAGATTTGCATATTTAAGTTTAAAGTAGGTTTTTAATTATCAAAGCATGAATTTTTAGGGTTTTGAAAGTTAGAAAGACATAGTAGTTTATTATAAATTATGAAAGTTATTGTCTTTATGAATTTAAGCATGTTTAAGTGTGTTTAAAGAGGGTTTTAATAAATTATATGCTGCTGGAATTTTTAGAAAAGATGTTATTAAGGGAGTTTGATGGATTTTAATGACTAGTATAGTAATACTATGCTAGGAAGTAGTAGTACTTGAAGGTTTAATGTTAAAAACAACTTTTAAATATTTTTAAGAGGATTTAAAGTATTTTAAAGTTGCTGGAATTTAATTAGAGTATTGACTTTAAGTTATATTGGTTGTTTTAGGAGGACAATTTTCAGTAGGCGACTTTTAAAAGTGATTAACGGTGGCCTATCAGTTTGTTTATACAAGGTACGGACATACCTATGTGTTATGTGAGTAGTATCATGATTTTAGGAAGGAAAAGTTGTAGTATCATGTATAGGAACTTTGTAAGTTCATATATGATTTCTATTATGATTGGATTTTACATGTTTTATGCTTGTGTTCGAACATGTAAGGATGAGATTTGATTATGAGTTGAATATCATGTTTGTATGGAATATTGATGCAAGCATGTTGGATTGGGAACTTTATTTATTAATTCACATGGGGGAATTAATATATTTAGTAAGTTGGATCATGTTTAAATCATGTGTTCCCTTATATTATTATTTTCACTACTCTATGAGGAATGTGGGCCTTATTTGGTAAGTTGATAATTTATGCCTTTGAAAGGTAAGTTGATTGTTGGCTAGGTCCAACAAATAAGAAGGATTGGAATAAAAAGAGGTATTCTTGGATTGTAAGTTGTGTGATCACTTATTTTAATCCTAAGATAAAAAGAAGTTCAGTTGTGAATGTTTGATTTGAGATTTCTGTATTACTTGCGTGTCATAATAAGTAATAAATTGTAAATCACGTAAAGTGTAACTTGGATAGTAATAAACTTTAGGCCGGTGCACGTCCGAAGTTGGACAATCGGGAGTTGGGGTACATGGTGAGCGTGCCATGGCTTTTTTTCCGGGAATTGGATTGATCACCGTTCCTCTTTTTATTCAAAGGTTCCTTGATATCGCGAGGTTATTATGGAATACGGAGTCGCGCCCGTATTTCGTCTTCCTAGGGAAGGCTGGTTTTTAGTTAGACAACTCGGTCCAATAACTATTCCATTAAAGTAATAAAAAGATGATTAAAGTTTAGTTCGGTTGAACTTATCTGCAGAATGTTATATTGTTATATTACTATTTATCCATGTTTATTATTTTGTTAGTATCATGTTAGGAATGTTATTTATTATTATGTAGTACTCAGCTTTGTTGATTACGTGTTTTGTTTGTATGTGTTGATCATGGCTTTGCCTTATTGATCCTGTGATGACCCATTTTGGTGAGCAGATTCTTTAGAGCATTGACATCTACATGTGTGCAGATGTTGCATCATTGGGAATCTGGGAATGGAGAGCTTGTGTAACAAATTGTTTTGTCTGTTGCTTTAGTAGAAACATATTATATTAAGTTTGGTTTTGGAGTAGAATTTCTTTAGAGTGTTGGTTTTAAGTGCTTTGTTTATTTATTATATTTAAAGTATGAAGTTTAGTTATGTTTGTTTTCCGCTGCAAAATTCTGAATAAGCCGATACGTTTTCACACGGGCGATAATACTTTGATAATTCTCTGTGTTTAATAATAAAAAGGTATTTTAGAAAAGAGAGAATTGTCGGGTGTTACATATTAGTTCTACAATGAAACTGAGAACAAAGTGTTTGTGGCTCGGACTGGTGTCTTTCTCGAAAGAGAACATCTTTCTAGAAATTCAAGTGAGAAATATTCACCTCGAAGAATTTCGAGCTGAAAACGAGCCACAAAATCAGGATTCTCCACAAGTTGTTGTGGAAACTGATAAGACTCCACAACCTGTTGTGGAACCTACCTTTGTGGCACTTACCCATCGTAGGTCTACTAGGAAGGTTCCAGCACCTGAAAGATACGAATTTCTTGTGTCTGAAAATAAAGAAATATTGCTTTTAGAAAACAATGAGCCTACTACCTATAAGGCAGCTATGGCTCAGTTTCGACTTATGGTCAAAAGCCATGAAATCCGAAATAGATTCTATGTATGAAAATCAAGTTCGAAACTTGGTTGATTTGCTGATTGGGTCAAACCTATTGGATGCAAATGGGTTTTCAAATTGAAAACTGACATGGATGGAAATGTATATATCCACAAAGCTAGGCTAGTGGCACAAGGTTTCAAACAAATTCATGGTATAAACTATGATGAAACCTTTTCACCAGTAGCTATGCTGAAATCTATTCGGATACTTCTAGCAATTGCTTCATATAATGACTATGAAATATGGCAAATGGATGTTCAAACAGCCTTCCAAAATGATTTTTTGGAAGAAGTGTACATGACACAATCTAAGGGTTTTATTGATCCTAATGCACCTAGAAAGGTATGCAAGCTTCAAAAGTCCATTTATAGGTTGAAGCAAGCATCAAGGAGTTGGAACCTCTGATTTGACGAGTCAATCAATTGGTTTGGTATTCTCAGAAATGAAGAAGAATCTTGTGTTTACAAGAAAGTGAGTGGGAGTAAGATTGTTTTCTTGGTCTTGTATGTAGATTACATACTTATGATTGGAAATGTCATTCTTATGCTAGAGTCTGTAAAGATATGGCTTGGAAAGTGTTTCTCAATGAAAGACCTTGGTGAGGCTCAATACATACTAGGCATTAAGATCTATAGAGATAGATCTAGGAAAATGATTGGACTAAGTTAAGAGTCTTATATTGGTAGGGTTCTGACTAGGTTTAATATGAAAGGTTGTAAAAGAGGTTTTCTACCCATGTCTCATGGCATAAGTGTAAGCAAGATTAAGTGTCCTTCGCATGAGCAAGATCCCATATGCGTCAGCTATTGGATCCATCATGTATGCAATGATATGTACTAGACCAGATGTTTCCAATGCTTTGAGCATGACCATTAGATACCAAGCAAATCCAGGCGATGACCATTGAACTGATGTGAAGAATATTCTAAAGCAGCTTAACAGGACTAAAGAAAAATTCTTAGTGTATGGAGGGTAGGATGAGCTAAGTATAAAAGGTTATACTGATACTAGTTTTTAAACAGGTAAGGATGATTTTCTATCGCAGTCAAAATTCATATTTTTTCTAAATGGAGGAGCAGTGAGTAGGAAAAGTTCCAAGTAGAGCACCATAGCAGATTCTACAACTGCAGCTGGGTATATTCTTTGCATCGATGCAGCAAAAGAAGCTGTTTGGATAAAGTTCATTTCTGAACTGGGAGTGGTTCCTAGTATTGCTAGTGCTTTGGATGTTTATTGTGATAATACTAGAGCTATAGCAGAAGCAAAAGAACCAAGATCACACCAAAAATCCAAACATGTACTCAGGAGATTTCATCTAATTCGAGAGATAGTTGATCAAGGAGATGTTAGGATATGTAAAGTTCATACGGATAGCAATGTTGCAGATCCGCTTACTAAGCCACTTTCTCAGCAGAAACATGAGGGTCATACTTCAGCTATGGAAATTAAGAACATTGAAGAATGACCTATATTTGTACTTAATATTGAACGTTGTTCATTATTGAAATAAAAGGTTTATGTTTATTTTATAAAAATTATATTTGTTTAAATTCGATTTAGTATTAAACAAATGTCCAAAGTAATAAGCTGTTTTATATAGGATGTTGAGTACGATGACTCAACCATGGAACCCTATTAAGTGAACTAAAATAACTGATCACCTTGTCCCTAATCAGGCCATTAAGTAGGTACATTGATGACCTATAATTATTAGTAAATAGATTGACTGATGATCATGTTTCGTGGATCATAGGGGAATTGGATGTCTAATAAATTATATTAATGTGAATTGGTGAATACACATTGGATTTGACCCACATAGAGAAATCTTTAAGAGCTTAATGTCATAAGTTTCTCTAATATATAATTGAGGTGATTCCTTTAACTTGAGTTTACCACTGATCACTTGCATTGATGATTAGTACACTTTGGCATTGTCAAACGTCGTGCCGTAAAAGGAGACTATAAAGGAAATGTACATGTTACTATGAGTCATGTGAAGGGTTGAGGGTAAATAAGATGGAATTACCCTCTTATTACATAGGAATGTTGTTTTCACTAGTGGAAAAAACGCTATATGTCACAACAAAACCGTTGCGGTCTTTAAGAGAACCGCAGCGGTAAATCGTCGAAAATTTGGGTGGGAAAAGTGGCCTAACAAACCGTTGCGGTCTTCATAAAACCGCAACGGTTAACAGTTAACCGCTGCGAACCGCAGCGGTTTATTTTGTTTTTTTCTTCGCGTCAAAGAGGCCTGGCTCCCTCTCATCACTGTTAACTCCCTCCTTCGTCCTTCCTTTCAAAAAAAATGACTCCCTCCTTCGACATTTCATGCAAGGGTTCACCACCACCACTGCCACCACTAGGTTCCACCTTCCCCCGACCCCGACGACCACCAGCTGCTGCGTCCTCCTCTCCAATTCGGTGGGTTTCAACCACAAACCCCACCGCTGCTATGTCCTCCTCCGTGGCTGCACCTACGTCATCCTCCGTGGCTGCACCACCACCGCCGCACCTCCACCGTTCCTAAACACCTACATTCCTTCTCTACCTCTTCTTAGGTACCTAAAATTTCTTAACTTTTATTGTAATCTCATATTTGAAGCTTCGAGTTTATAATTAATTGTACTTTTATAAATAATTGTTAATGAAATTAGGTTGTATAATAGTTAAAGGGTGTAAATTTGATTGATTTGAGTTAATTATTTTATTTAAAGTAGTTAGTTTGATTTTTAGGTTAAAAAAAACTAGGGCTTTGTTGTGGTTGCTATTTTTGTGGTTGTTGTTGTACTTGTAGTAGTAGTAGTAGCTATTGTTGTTGTTGTTGTTGTTGTTGATGATGATGATTATGTTGTTGTTGTTGTTGTTGTTGTTGTTGTTGTTGTTGTTGTTGTTGTTGTTGTTGTTGTTGTACTTTAGGTTTGAACTTTAAACGTTGTTGTTGATTATTGGTTTAGATTTTTAGTTTACTTTAGCTTAGTTTAGTTTAGTTTTGTTTGAATTGCTAATTTATACTAATGTTAACTTTTAAACTTTGTTGTTGATTATTGAAGCTAGCTAGGGACGGAGTGTTGAGCTCGATTTCCCTGTTCACAACCTTGATATTGGTATGTTATCACTCATATTTAACTTTCTTTCATAGTAAATTGGTTTATATATATGTGCAAATGTGTATATATATTTATCGTGGAATTGAGATTAGATGTAAAATGTTTTGTTGTTTTTAAAAACCTATGTTTGCATCATCATCATATGCCTAGATACCCGTTCGAGACTTACTCATTAGGAATAAGTCTTGAATAGTCCCCGTTTGGGACTGTTCTTAGATGTTTAATCTCACTTAGGTGGTGAATGTATGTCTTTAGTTCGATTCTAGAGGAAAATCTTGGCTCATCGTTTCCCTACTTTTGTTCTCTGGGTACATATGTAGATATAAATAACTACACATCGTGTACTTGGAGAACTGTAGGGAAATGCTGTCGGATTTTCCGTAGATTCGAACTGAAGGCAATACATTCACTAGTGAGATTAGACATCTAAGGATGGGTTAGGTTGGAGTGATAGGACCCTTGGAAAGCATGCCTAATTTCATTAAATATATATCGTGTATAAACTCTAATAATGTAGTGAAGTTCGTCATTGACATGGGGTGCTTGTTGCTTGTGTTTAATTAGAGCTAGGTTTGGTTGAAATGAATCGTGCATGGATGTATGGTAGTCGTGACACGTGTGAATTGGTGGATGGGGTCTTTGAATTTTGTGATGTTGCATTAAGTCATCAGGCTGCAAAGGGAACGAGGGGTTTTATTGTCCTTGTGTTGATTGTGGTAATGTGAGCATTGTTAGTAGCATTGAGTCGCTTAGGGAGCATATCTTTCGTCGCGGGTTTAGACAAGACTACTATGTATGGGTTTGGCACGGTGAGGAGGGTATGTATGATGGTCGAAATGCCATTGTTAACGATGTGCATGAAGAAGGTGAGTTTGATGTCATTGAGAATGACAACATCGAGGTTGAATATGAGGATATTGAAGTAGAAGATGATGATGATGAAGGGATCATATCGAGGAGATGATGGCGGGGGTAGATCATTATGGCAAACGGCCTCGTATTTTTGAGTGCATGGACGAGGCATCTCGAAAACCGTTGTATCCCGGTTGTACGAGGTACACCAAGCTGACGGCCGTGATAACACTCTTTAATATCAAGACGAAAGCCAGTATAAGTGACTCTTGTTTCACTTCTTTGTTGCAAGCATTTGGTGATATGTTGTCGGACGACCATGAACTACCCAAGTCGAACTACTATGCTAAGAAACTGATGTGTCCCTTCGGTTTAGAGTACCAGAGGATACATGCTTGTCCAAACGATTGTGTGCTATATCGAAATGAATATGAAAATATGGATGAGTGTCCTCGATGCGTGAAATCGCGTTACAGGCGCGCAGGGGTTGGTGATAAGAAAGGTCCTGCAGCAAAGGTGATGTGGTATCTTTCGATTATACCACGATTCAAGCGCATGTTTTCAATCAAAAAAGATGCTAAGAACTTGAGGTGGCATGCCGAACGAAGGAAAAAGGACGGTTTTCTCAAACATCCGGCTGATTCTCCTGAGTGGAAAGGTATCAACCATTGTCATAAGACCTTTGGTGCCGAGGACAGAAATTTGAGGCTTGGCCTATGCACGGATGGAATGAACCCATTTGGCAATCTTAGTTCTCAACATAGTACGTGGCCGGTTCTTCTAGTTATATACAACTTGCCTCCTTGGTTGTGCATGTAACACAAATACATCATGATGTCGATTCTTATTTCAGGGCCGAAACAGCTTGGAAACGACATAGATGTCTACCTCCAGCCACTTGTTGATGATTTGAGAAAAATGTGGCATGAGGGAGTTTATGTGTATGACGCACATGCTGATGAGGTATTCACATTGCGTGCCATGCTTTTATTCACTCTTAATGACTATCCTGCTTATGGGAACTTATCCGGGTACAAGAACAAATGGAAGAAAGCATGCCCGATTTGTGTCAACTTGTTAGATATAATAAAATATTATATATATATATATATATATATATATATATATATATATATATATATATATATATATATATATATATATATATATAACATTAACTGATGCGGTTTACTAAGAGAACCGCATCATTTAATGTTTCAATGCATACAAAGAGGTTGGCGGCAAAGCACAAACCGCAGCGGTTTTTCCTATTAACCGCGGCGGTTTGTGCTTTGCCGCTGCGGTTCACAACCGCAACAGTTTTTTAATGAAAACTGCTGCTGGTCCAACCGTTGCGGGCCAAAACCGCAGCGGCAAGCCCGGTTTTGACTGCAACGGTTGGACTTTATTCCATTAGTGTTTGGGCCTCTTGGAGAGTTCAAATTATACAATGCATGGCCGTGCTCGAATGGATTGTGATTCAATCATTCGTTTGACTGTTGAACTTGGAGACTAAGAAATATTATGGACTTCATAAGGATGACAAGATTTCTTACCTTATGTTTAAATATAACAATAAGAGTCAAAGGAATTATAAAGCACCACTTGCTCTACGACAAGTGGGAGATTGTTGGAGTATGTCCTACGATCAAGTGCATAACTGAAATATTATAAATAACTACTAATTATATCCAATATAGTTTGGGTAGTCATGATGCTTTGCTAGAAGTCAATCTTGACTTGTAATATTAATAAATGATTGATATTTACTACTAAACTATTTTGGACCCATAGAGTCACACCTAAACTACAATATGATTAATTAGTATAAAACTAACATTATCGGATAATACCCAATAGTCTTTTGTGAAAATTATATCTCCCAATATTGGATTGAAAAATTATCACTACAATCATGTTATTTGTAGAAATGATTGATAATGTCAATATATGATTGATTTGGATCAATTGTTAATTGATTTGCATAATCAATCCTTGATTGATTGGTTATTTAAAAAAGGAAAGAAAAATTTCTCCTCCCCTTATACTGGTCGAATAAGAAGGGTGACGATAGAGAAATTTCTTACTTGTGATATACATATGGTCGTGAGAAGCAAATGAGAGTTTGAAAGAAATCTTTTTCTCAAAATTATTAAAACACAAAGCTATTACATAAGAGTTATTCAAGGTTCTAACAAACCTAGGGGTTAATCATACTTTGTGGTGGTTGACTACTTGTGGAGGAACTTCACTTGACGTTCTAAACATCAACGAGGCACACATCAAGGGTAAAATACTCTACTATCTTATTTAAATTCATTATAGTATTATAGGGTGTTCTTAGGAATAGGTTTTATATAAATTGTTTCTATTTTCGCATCATATATTCTATTAACACGGGGTAGACCGGGGAGCAAGTTTGTAGGGAGTAGTAGATGGTATATTGGGATAACATAAACAACCAAAAACCCGTAAACGATCATATGAGGGTATTCAGTGAAACAATGACTGAGGGGGAGTAAGAGTTCGGATCATGCGTTCGACTTTACCATTTTGAGGTGATCTGTGTGGGCACGAGAAGCGAAAAACGATTCCATGATTTAGGAAAAATTGTTTGAAAGAATTATTATCAAATTCGCGACCATAATCACTTTGAAAGCCTTTTATGGGCCATTCAAACCCAGTTTTGACATAAGTATGGAAATCAAGAAAAGCTTGGAAGGCGCGAGATTTATAGGCAAGAGGCACGGTCCAACATAATTAGTGAAATCATCAACAAGAACTATATAATACTTATGACTCGAACTACTACAGATAGAAGATGTCCATAAATCAGCATAAATAATATCAAAATCACATTGAGTAATACTGATAGAATCATAAAAAGATAGTTTATCATGTTTCCCGATCTGACACGAATTGCAAAAAGTAGTCATTCTTTTTATTACAAATTATAGCATTGTGACTACGAAGAAAACTAATAGCTTATGCTCCTAGATGTTCCAGACGGTCATGCCAAGTGGCAGTTGCAATAGCAGTGAGGGCGGTGGTTAAGCAACTGGATGGTTGGGGTTGAGTCAGTGGATAGTTCCTGAAGCTATCACATCTCGTTATTATTCTCCCCGAGTGAAGGTCCTTAACAGAAAAACCAGATGGGTCAAATTCGACGGAAACTAAGTTGTCAGTGGTAAATTTACAGACTGAAATTAAGTTTTTAATGATTTGAGGGAAAGGTAGACATCTCGAAGGACGAGAGGTTGATTGGGAAGGGTGGTTTGACCATAGCCCGTTACTGGAATACGATTGCCATTACCAACTAAAATATGATTTTTTGTGCTTAAATTAAATAGGGGCAATAGATTACCTGAGTAGTTGGTCATGTGAGAAGTGGCGCCCCAAATCCATATACCAGGCATCATCAAGATTTGGTAGGGACATAGCAGAGAAGGCATTCCCGAGCTCCGTTGGAGTCATAAGAGGCTCATAGTGGGCTCGGACTGCGGCTTATGCATGTTGGGGGCACTTTAGTCTGTAGGCGGGTATGATGTGTGGGGTGAAGTGGACATGGAGGCCCTACTGGGTTGATAAGCTGTGCAGTAGGATAGGGGGCTATGTGGCCCATTGTTACTGCCATGCTTGGAACGCAGCCCAGTGGTGTGGGTTGGGTAATGGGCCGGCCCACTGCTGTTGGGTAGGCGTGTGGTGTGGCTGCAGCAACTTGTTGGTTCGCACGTGTAATACCCCATATTTTTGAGTATTTTAAGTAATTAAAATATTTTATTTTCTAAAATAAATATTTTAAGCAAATGGTATTTTAGAAATTTCACTCATTTAAAATTATTTTGGCCTAAATATGGCGCCACACTTGGATTTGTTAAACTTTTTTATTTAAATCCTAGTCAAAATCTTTATTGAATAAATTTTGAACATTTAAATATTTACGATTTTTTTATGATGGAGATTTGGAAAAAAAAAATGTTGATGATGGTCGGCCACCCATAATGATGGGATGAGGTTTTGATTTTCTAAAACATCTAAATTTATGATGGAGGTTACAAATCTTGGATTAATCTACTAATTTATGATGAAGGTTACAAAATATTTAATTTTGGAAATTAAGTACTCCCTATTCTACTCCTATAAATACCCCAAACCTTAAGCAATATTTTTCCACACAAAAATTTTGAAGAATCCAAATTCTCTTACTTCAAGTTTCTCCCTTCTCTTCTTAATCTAATTTAGTTTTGTGTTCTTTATTCAAGTTCCAATTTTATTTGGTTTAAGTAAAAGATTTTCATGTTTCTTACTCAAAAATATTATGCTCATGATAGGTTATATAAGAATTCATGTTTGTATTCATGTTTAAGTTGATGTGATAAGTTACGTATTAGATTTTTATATTATTGGTCGGTTAGGAGAACGCTTAAGCATAAGACTAAGTGAAGATAATAGTATACTCTTTGTGCAAGATCAAGGTACGTTATGTAGCTAGATCTTTTGAAATGTGGTTTCATGTGTTAAAGTTGTTTATTGATTTAATGGTTGGATTGATTTAGAACTTTAGTTATAAATGGTTACAACATTTTATTGTTCACTTTTGGAAATGAAAAGAAGGAATGAATTTATCAATCATATTATATAATGACTTGTTATCCATTTTTTGGAAATTTAAATTATTATTACAATGAATGGTTTGATTGGTTTTTATGAACTTTGAATGTTCAAAAAGTTATTTATGAGAAAAGGAGATTTATTCATGACTTACAAATCATATTATTATTATTATTACTATTATTATTATTAATATTATTATTATTTTTATTATTACTCTTATTATTACTATTATTATTATTACTATTAATATTACTATTATTATTATTATTATTATTATTATTATTATTATTATTATTATTATTATTATCATTATCATTATTATACTATTATTATTATTATTATTATTATGATTATTATTATTATTATTATATTATTATTATTATTATTATTATTATTATTATTATTATTATTATTATTATTATTATTATTATTATTATTATCATTATCATTATCATTATCATTATTATTATTATTATTATTGTTATTGTTATTGTTATTATTATTATTATTATTATTATTATTATTATTATTATTATTATTATTATTATTATTATTATTATTATTATTATTATTATTATTATTATTATTATTATTATTATACTACCTCTGTCCCAAAATAGTCTGAACACTTTCCTTTTATGTTTGTCCCAAATTAGTTTGAACACTTCCATTCTTGGCATGGTTCCACCATTAATATATTATTTCTTTTATACATCTTTGGCCCACACTCTACTTTTTATCAATAAAAAGTTATCCAACTTTCTCTCTCCTCTAATAAAAAGTACTCCACCAACTCCTATCACATCTACTTTTTAAATAAAATAACATTTGATAACCACACCACAACTTATCACCTTAAACTACGTGTCCCAACAAGTGTTTAGATCTTTTTGGGACGGAGGGATTATTATTATTATTATTATTATTATTATTATTATTATTATTATTATTATTATTATTATTATTACTACTACTACTACTACTACTTCTACCGCTTGATTAACGTCAAGAAGGGTTTATGCTTCAAAGTCCACTTGTTGGCAATTATCGTTACCCCATGATATAGATCCGTGATGGGATGACTAGATTGGGGGGTGTGCACACTTAGGTAAAGGATGGGGAGATAAGAAGAGGAATTATTTTCAAGAATTTTTAATCTAATTTATTTGGAAAGAGTTTGTTCCCAAAAGTTATCATTAAATTATTAGTGATGGAGTTTTCAAAATGGAAATTGTTACGAACTAGCAAATGTGTTACTTATTTAGTGCATTTCGTACTCAGTTTTGTACTGACGCGTATTTTTTTTTCCTATTTGGCTTTGCTCTGTTTACCTTTTGGTAAGCAGTTTTGCAGGTGAACTTTGGATGTGCATGAGAGCATACTGGGGAGGGGATCTTCACCTAGTATAAGATGTTTTATTTATTAAGTTTGAGACAATATTATTTATAATAATAAAAGAAGTATTATTATTTTGGTTAAAGTCTTTCGCTGTAAGTTATTTTGTTAGTTAGTAGTTAGTTGCCGAAAGCGTGATAGTCACGTGGCGGTAAAACTCCTAAATTACTCAAATATTATTTATCTATTTTTTATTTTAAAGTGAGTAATTTGAGGGGTGTTACAACACGAGTGTTATTGCCACGCCTAAGCCCTTTACCGATGCGTCCAGCGCCGGGTGATCTGGGTGGTTGGTGTTGGGGTGGCTGATTTGCCACTGTGGTGCTACTAGACTCGGGTTTTGGGCCACAAATATCGAAGGGGTTGACAAGGTGTCATTCGCCTTACGAGATTCTTCGAGGAGAAGACGAGACCAGGCTGTTTCAAAGGAAGGGAGAGGCTCAGTTTGTTGAATCATGGATGCAACGGTGTCAAAATCAGTGTTGAAAAGGCGAGCTACGAGCCGTAACACGAACTATTGCTCCGACATAATTTGATCACCTTTGGCGCGTTGGTCACGGAGAGTCTTCGGGAAAATTACTAAGGTGTAAGGAGTTAAATTGATTTTCAAGATACACGGCACGTGTGTGTTTATTATCTTGAAAGATGGCCTTTAGATTGTCCCACGTTTTTTGAGCAGTGGAACCACGGTAAAGGACTGTTTGTAAGAGGTGAGATGAGATGGTGCCATAGATCGGCTTTTTTACAACAGAGTCAAGACGGTGCTAAATCGCGTCAGATATGTCAGCAGGGCGAGGCATGGTGGAATCAATATGGTCCAAAACATCATATGCATGACAGTGAATCTCAAATAGTTCAACCCAATTGGAATAGTGAACCTTCTCACGATCAAGCATCAAAAGGACGTCGTTCTTGATGTTGGTGACAGATAGTGTCGGGTGGTATTCGGGTTTGTTGGTGAGAGGGGTGGGTTGACTACTTTCGGGTTCTTTTGTCAAGACTGGAGGGAAGGTGCGCAAGAGTAGGCTAAGGCGGGAATAGATAGCATGGCACAAATCCCTATATCGATCAAGGAGAAAGCAAAATGATTAATTTGAGGTGCTGGGAAGTACTGCTAAGCAATCAAAGGAAAGCAGGCAAGGAGGGGAAACAAGTGGTTGCATAGATCCCAAGACAAAAAAGAAAAAAAAATAAACGTGTGTGTTTTTCTCTGGCTGTGATACCATGTTAGATTCAGGTTGACTCCCTTGAGTGGAGTGGGTTGCCATTGGTCAATATTTATAATACAACCTAATGATAGTCCTAACAATATCATGTAACTTATCTAGAGTAATAATCTAATTACAAAATATATCCCAAGAATATTTCATATTCTATCAACCACTATATTATTCTCTCTCCTCTAAAGGCTAACAAGTGGCAATGGTTTATTAGGACCATGTTTGATAAATTGATAATTAGGATAAGATTAGAGGTTTTGACCTTATTTTAAGGATTGGCCTAGTAAAATCCTCCGCTCATATTGATGTTTGGTAACCAAAGCATTGGAAGAAAAGTCTGGACAAGGACACAACACAAGTCTTTGTTGCATTGAGTCGGGCCTGGAATGATACAAAATAAGTTGTGTTGTGTCGGGCTCATGATGATTCTTTTTCTCTTTCGTTTAAATTGTGCATGCCAAGAGGTGGGCAGGCACGTTGTACGTACTTGTGTCAGGCTCGGGCCTGAGCTGCTGAGCTAGTACCAGGCTCGTTTTGGGATGGGCTAAAAGTTATGCCAACCCAGCACATATACAACTAATAACACTAGTTTGGACTAGAGATTTCTCATAATGAAAAAGATGTTGGGTGACTTTTTGGTGATACAAGATTGGACATGTTGAGATAAAATGATATTAATTAAATTCATAAGTTGCCAAAAATTACTCAAATAGAATGCATAATAATAATTTACGTCCTTGTCATTATTAATCATTATATACAATCAATAATAGATCAATCATCAACTATATTCCAAGCACTTTTATATAAATATATAGCTTATGAAATGTATCCTTACGGCTTCAATCATGCATCAATTGTCAGTTTTCTTTATTCCAACCACTATTGTCAACATAATTGATGGTATGCTAGCTTGGTTTTTTTGGCGTGACAATCACTCGATGGGCATTCACTGGAAGAAAAGGTAGGTCATCCAGAACCTCTGCGTGGTAGAGGAGGCTTAGGAATTCGTAGTATTGGAATTTTTAATAAAGCTCTTCTACTGAAGAAGGCTTGGAGAATATGTACAAATCCACATCTTTTGATCTCTAAAGTTTTCCTTTCGTCAATCAGCCAGGTCCTAGGATCATTTCGGGTCGGCAAAATCCTTCTTGGGGATGCAAAGGTTTGTTAATGGCAAGTCAGTTATTACAGGAAAATTGCGCTTGGAAGGTGGGTATTAATGGAAACAACATTATTGCTGGAAAGCAAAAGTGGGTGCAAGGCCGTAAACCTATTTTTTGGGACAACGTTTCGTTACATGATGCTGCGCATCTGAAGTTGGCCCATCTTATCCTTCCAGATAATCGAGACTGGGACATCCATAAGATCAACAATATGTTTGTCCCCTCTAGCGCTAGATGTATTAAAGGTATTGAGTTGCCTTCCAACTCAGAGATGCAAGACACTCCAAACTGGCCTTTGACTCGTTTTGGAATTTATTCTACCAAAACAGGATATCATCTTATCCTCCAACAACAACAACAAAAAATTAGCAGCATGACAACTCCTATGCATACGAAATTCTTTCGCATCATCTAGAGTTCGAACATCATGCCTAAATGGAATCTTTTTATTTGGAAGTTGTGGCACAACAACTTAGCTACAACAAGCAAACTTTACCAAGAAGCATTAGTCAATCAGATAGCTGCACTATTTGCCTTCATGACGGGGAAGATTGTCAACAACTTTTTTAATTCTGCCCGTTAGCGATACAAGCTTGGGATGCTAGCAACATTACTATTCCTTATCAATCAAACCCTCGGCTTCCTTTTAATGAATGGCTTATGCACTGGCTTCATAAATTTCGAAAGAAGGATGGGTTTAATGGAACTCGGTTGCCTCTCTTTGTGGGTAATCTTTCGGCCATCTGGAAAACTAGGAATGACCAAATTTTTCGCCAAGTGCGAGCTACTATTCACCGCATCACAAACAATATTAGGGAAGGGGAACTGCATCATACAACATATATACAGGGACAATTGGCTTCACTTCCTTCTATGCCGGATCCTACTTCACCTCCGGGTTTTCTCTTTGCTAATCTAGGTCAACACATGTATGGTAATCCAGAGGTTATCATTCAGGTAGATGGTTCTTGGGATCGCGCTTCAGGGACCGGGGGAGCGGCATGGGTGGCTACTAATCCTCAAAGGCAACATCTCGTTCAATAAGGCGCTTGGTTTTATGCATCTTCTGCTCTATATTGGGTAGCTATGGCTTGTCTGAACGCTATTACATGGGCTAGAGCTAAAGGCATTTCTCATATTCAGATTCACATTGATTTAGCATTGCTTGTGAAGTACTTGGTTTCTAACAAGGTCTCCGACATCACTATTCAGTACATGATGAACGAGATCCGTTCGACTGCAGCTTTGTCCTTTTGGTGCCGTATTTTGAAGGTGAACAGGCAACAGGTTAGGGTGGCCATTAGGATGAACTGAATTTGTTTCTTTTAGTCTGTTTCTTTTTGTACGTATTCTTGATGTAAAAAAAAAAAACAGTAAGAAGCAACTTTAAGTTATTCGCTAATCCATGCGAGACCAGCAGCCATGGTTTGGATGTTCCATACAACAAATCCACACCCTTATGTCTCACAATCTTTAAAATAGTTGCTATTAAAGAAATTAAATGCAAAGATTGGCGCAATTGTATTCTAACATTCGGTCTATTAAGAATGTTGTAATGTCCCCTTAAAAAAAAGAATGTTCTAATGTAACCACGACAGACTCAAACCTATTTAGGGCCTTGGGATTATAAATTAGATTACATTTTTAGGGAACCGTAAAAGCTACCTAAGAAAAATTAGAGAAAGCTTAGAATATTTACATTTTTTTTAAACTCAACCTAAATATTTGATATTAAGGAAATTGGATGCAAAGATTAGTGCAATTGTATTTTGACATTTGATCTATTAAGAATGATCTAATGTAACCACAACAGACTCAAACCTATTTAGGGCCTTGGGCTTATAAAATAAATTACATTTTTCGACATTCGTATAAAAGCTACCGATGAAAAATTAAAGTACGCTTAGAATATTTACATCTTCCGTTGAGACTCAAACTAAATATTTGCTACTAAGGAATTTAGATGCAAATATTAGTGCAATTTTATTTTAACATTCGGACTATTAAGAATGCTCTGATGTAACCACGACAGAAACCTATTGAGGGCCTTCGGCAGTTCGGCTTATAAACTGAATTACATTTTTCAGGAACCTTATAAGCTATTGAAGAAAAAAATAAATAAAGAACGCTTAGAATATTACATCCTCCGTTTAAAAGCAAAGGTAAATTTTCTCACTCTTCCTCGTTTTCCACATTTTCCACTCAATTGAACAATTGGGGACAAAGATCTTACTTCGTTAAGATTATTTGAAATTATTAGTAGATAGTTAAGATTATTTGAAATTATTAGTAGTTGATATCTATACAGATATATTAAAAGGCGTTTCTATCAAAGGAACGGTCCCATGTGACACTCTTCTCAAACTTCTAATACACATGTTTATAATCACATGTACAAATATTAACAATGTAAAGTTAATAGGATTCGAACACATGACCTTTGAAATGAAATGTGAGAGTTTAACCACTAATCCACTACAATTTCAATGCTTATGTTTCAAAGTAAAACATAATAAAGTCTTATAATTATATGTAAATAGACAAGCTTTTTGATCTCTAACACTTTTATTAAGTAACAATATTTTGTTACCCTAATTCCATTTAGATAGTTATTTTTATCCCCGAATTCCGTAGAAGTTTTTTTAAAACAACTTATCATGCCATAACATCCATTTTTCAAACATCAATTATGAGATTTATGAATAATAATATATTTGATAATTATAACTGACCCATGGCATCACTCGGGACAAAATACTAGTTATCAATAACAGACGAGTCATAATTGCGACTGTTTCAGTCAATTTTTCCCAAAAAAAATTGATCAAACCTTAAGATCTTTTGACCAAATATAACATGTGACTATATATATCTAGATACTCGTCATGTGGTGTAGTTTACACTTTACGCAAACCGGTTGCTTACTTTCTAATTAAGGATGAATGAGAAAGATCAATGTCTTAGTCTAATTGGTAAATTTGAGACAGAGAGCATACAAGTCTTGTTGTCAAATATACAAAGAATATTGTGATCAAAACAAGGAGTTACGAAACTTGAGCATCTCCATAAACAGAGTTCATTACTGCACCTCGCAACATATCACACTCAGACCAGTGAAGGTAGCCTCACCATGCGATGTCCCTCCACCACACTGTAAAAACCCTATTCTTTTTTAGTATTTGCATTTATAACCAACCAAAGAAAGCAAGACAGATATTGAGAAAATAACTTGTGACATTAATGCTACAGTAGCTTAGTATGGTTGATAAATTGATCGGATAGTTAAATCCCCTTCCTTTCGGAAATAATTATTGTCACGCAGTGTAAAGTGTAAAGTACTTTAAATTAGTAAAGCGTAACAAAAATCTAGCTGAGTATAGTATTACGACAATGATGTAATCATGTAAAAAATGTTAAAAAGTATATATATGAGTATTCAATAGTTGGGTATAGTATACCTCTTGACGTAGTAATAACAGTAGTCCGCCAAGATGAAAGTTTGGACCACCTCAGAGAGAAGAATTACTAGCAAGTAAAAATGTCCTTGTCCTATTTGCATTAGTAGACCTCCTTTTGTATCAATAAGCTGTATAATGCAATTGCAAAAGATGAATGTAAGTCAAGGAAATAAACTTAGACAAAATGCCATCTACATCTCCATTCTTAATACTTGTATCATGTGGGCTGGGACTTGGATACGCAGTTTAAAGAAGAGAGGAAATGACTATAAAAAGTAAAGGGACCTATCAATTATAATAACTTTTAAGCTCCGGTAAAAGAGAAGCCCAAATAGTTGGACACATGAGAGGCATGATGCATTATTATGGACATGAACATGATTAATAATCCCATAGAATTAGAACAAGGATTAAGAAAAAACACTTAAGGCAGTAATAAGTATGTTATATTATCCTCACAATTATTATCCAATTTGCGCATGAGAAGAATCTTGAAACACCCAATGCAAAGACATAGTGGTCGGTAAATGGTTCAACCATCTGCAGCACAAAAATTTACAAAAGTGAATTGAAAACGGACCAAATTAGTCACCCATGGAGATAAGAAAGAAAATAAATCGGCAAGATAAGCTCATACATAAGCGCAACAAATGAAATAAAAAGTTTATCCCACATCTTTGACTATTCTTGTATATTGGTCTAAAGTTGTGACTTTCAAACCATTAACTAGTATCTCATTAATTACTGCAAAGGGGATTAGGGCAGTTAATTAAGAGAATAATTTCTTCACTAGATGGTTCAGAGCACTAAGTATTAGAAGTACTATATACATCCCAAGGTAAGCGGTTGGTACTCTTATGTTAAGAGATTGGAAGATGTCAGATTACACTTTTAGGTAACCAAACGTGTTGCTTTATTATACTTAGGAGCATATGTTTGAAAGGTTTTCCTATGTAAGTTAAAAGTTCAGCTATTTCACCAAGTTTGGGGTTTAGCTTGGAATGCTTATGAATGGATATAGACATGAGGCCTTAAAAGGTGTCAAGGATCAGGGATGGAGCTACCTTCATAACTCTAGGATCAACTGACTCCACTTGAATTTGAAACTTTTGGGAATACTCTAATAAATTCGAGAAATTTGATATAGGCTTTTATGGCCTGGTTTAGTAGGGCAATTTTCCGAACTTGCCCAAAAATTTCCATATTTCCTCTTGTGTCCGTTCTGGTGGATGTTCAGGCAAACGAATTTTCATCACTTATCTCCCATAAATCATTATTTGGTCCCTTGTTACATGAAATCATCCTCCAATTTCGACCAAGTTGCATATAAATTCAATAATACGGCTGGGATGAGTTCTAGATGTACAATCATATGATCATAATTCATACATATATGGGAAGTGAAATAGAAGAATCAATAACATATGCAGTAAACGATATTGAAAAAAGAACTGTCACAAAGTTGCATCTTGCATGACATTATGCAGGAAGTGTAACCATCAAGCTGGAACAACTAACCAAATTAGAGAGCTAATAAAAACAAAAGAGCCAGAAAAAGAAAAGTTGTATGATACCTTGGCATTTTGTATTAAACGAAGCTGAGGAAGAACTGAAATGGCTTCGATTGTTGTAAAATACATATAGAAGAATCTGAAGATAACTTCAGATTGCCATCCAGGATGGCCTATTAATGCAACCACGGCACAAGGCACCAACTGTAAACACCACATATAACATGTCAACGGTTCATGATATTATAGAAGATCATGATATTGATGATACTATCCTATCTAAATGATCTCTACTGATTCACAATATCATTTGTTATCGTTATATACTTGTAAAGCTATCTTTGTTATCTTCACTTTATTCTGTAATTATCCCCTCTTAGCTTGCTTATTCTGTCAATATTCTATGTACTGCAACCTCTTGTAAAGGCTATATATAGCCACCTCTTTTGTTAATAATATTCATTAAAAACCTTTATCACTTATATGGTATCACAGAGCCTTGATCATTTTTCTACCCACCCACCTACTGTAGCTACGGTTCCTCTATACCCCACCCATGGCCGACGCTACTATTTCCAATACTCATGAGCCATCTCTTCCCTTGTGCTTGTCAACTTCACCAATTGTATTAAACTCACCTCTCAAAACTATCTTTCATGGAAGACTCAAGTGCAATCCATCCTCTTTGGCTATGACCTCCTCAAATATGTTGATGGAACTCACCCCTCCCCACCTGCCACCATCACCACCGACCCCAAGACATCACCCAACCCAGCCCACCTCACTTGGCAACGCCAAGATAAACTTCTTCTTGGCGCCATTATTGGCACGCTCACTCCCTCCCTTGCCCCTCTCATTGTCCACGCTCAAACCTCCCATGAAGCTTGGACTATTCTTGCCACCACCTATGCTAACCCATCTCGTGGTCATATCCTTCAACTAAAAGACCGCCTTGCCTCCATCACCAAAAACACTCAAACCGTCTCCGAATACATGCAATCTATAAAAGCATGCACTACCCAACTCTCTCTCATGGGTAAACCCATGGATCATGAAGATATTATCGCTCAAATACTTAAAGGCCTTGATTCCGAGTCTTACAAAGCCATCATTGAAGCCGTCCGTGCTCGTGACAATCCCATTACATTTGAAGCTCTTCATGAAAAACTTATCAACCATGAAAATGAACTTAACAAAACAACTCCTCCCACCTCATTTCCGGCCACGGTTAATGCTGCCTATCACTCATCCAACCAACGCTCCTCTTCTCACACCCACACCCACTCTCCTCGCCAATTCTACCACAACAACAACAATTCCGCTGCACACTCCCGCCACTCAAACACCTCCTCTTCCCGACTACCCGCTCCTTTTAAAGGTAAATGACAATGGTGTCGTCAAGTTGGGCATGTTGTATCTCAATGCTCTCACTTCAAACAACTTATTCCCCATATAGTTTTCCCCTCCCCTATTCCCTCTCTTCACTCCACTCCTAAATAGCAGCCCCACTCCACTCCACAAGCCCACACGGCCACCACCTTCACTCCTCCTTCATCATCTTGGCTCATGGATAGTGGTGCTACTCATCACATCACCAATGACCTCAACAATCTTTCCCTTCACACTCCTTATGATGGTTGCGATGATCTTATTATTGGTGATGGTTCTACACTTCCTATTGCCAACATTGGTTCATTCTCTCTCCCTCTCTCTTCTCACTCTTTTAAATTTACTAATGTTCTTCATGTTCCCACTATTTCACGTAATATCCTGTCCATTTCTCAATTTTGCAAAGATAACAATGCTTATGTAGAATTCTTACCTTCTTTTTTTTTGTTAAGGATCTCTCAACTCATCACATTCTCCTCCAAGGCACACTTAGAGCGGGAATATATGAATGGCATCCACCTCCATCTCTCCATGCCACAATCTCATCTTCATCACAAGCTTGGCATCACCGACTTGGCCATCCCTCATCTACTATCTTAAAATTACTTAGTAGTCAATTTTCATTATCTATTCCATCTTTTACTCATTCCTCATGTAATTCATGCAATATCAATAAAAGTCATAAACTCCCATTTTCTCATTCTACTCTTACTTCTAGTGCTCCTTTAGAGCTTATCTTTTCGGATGTATGGACGGCTCCTGTACTCTCTTATGATCACTACAAGTATTATGTAATTTTTGTCGATCACTACACCAAATATATATGGCTCTATCCTCTCAAAAGAAAGTCCGACACCGCACCCACGCACCTTTCAACGCTTTCGAGCTCTTGTTGAAAAATTCTTTAACAAACCCATCATTCAAATATACTCCGACAATGGTGGAGAATATCTCAAACTCACTCCTTCACTTCTCAATGATGGCATCTCTCATCTTACTTCCCCTCCCCACACTCCTGAACACAATGGCTATGCAGAACGTCGTCACCGTCATATTGTTGACACCGGTCTCACTCTTCTCTCTCATGCCAACCTTCCTCTCCATCTTTGGCCTTATGCCTTCACCACTGCTAGATATCTCATAAACCGTCTCCCCACTCCTACTTTACACAACAACTCACCTTATCAAACTCTCTTATCCAAAAAGACCCCAACTACACCAAACTTCGGAGTTTTGGTTGTCTATGCTACCCTTGGCTACGTCCCTATACTACTCACAAAATGGAACCACGCTCCATCCCTTGTATCTTTGTAGGCTACTCTCCTACACAAAGTGCTTATTATTGTCTTGACCCAAAAACATACAAAACTTATACTTCTCGTCACGTAAAATTCATTGAGGCTCAATTTCCTTTTGAGTCACTCTGCCCCAAATCATCCACTTCACTCTCCATCTCCACTAATGAGTGGTGTACATTTCAAGTCTCTCTCATCTCTCCTACCCCACGTCCTACTCCTCTCAATTTTCCCACCACACAACCTCACTCCACTCCTTCTACTGCCCGCAACTCTACTGCAGCACACCCCACCCATCAAACCACTCCCTCTTCGGCACCCAACATCCCTTCCTCACCTCCCACCTCTCCCCGCCCACATCTCACCCTCTACCGCAACACATCCCACCCCTCAATCCCACGCGCCCGGCCCCGTCACACTCGGCTCTCCCCTCCCTCTCCTACCCCCTCTCCCGACCCAGCCCGACCCCTCGCTCCCCTCTCCACCTCCTCCCAGCCGCACCATCACCACTCGTCTCACCAACAACATTCGAAAACCCAACCCCAAATATGCCCAAGTTGCCACTCTCTCCAACCCCCCTCTACCACCCACTACGGTTAAACAAGCTCTCAAAGACTCCAACTGGCGTGACGCCATGCTAGCCGAATATAATGCTCTCCTACGTAACAATACATGGCAACTAGTTCCCCCTCATCCCTCTTATAATATTGTAGGCTGCAAATGGGTTTTCCGTCTCAAATATAACCCCGATGGTACACTCAAACAACACAAAGCTCGCCTAGTCGCAAAAGGCTTTCACCAAAGATCCGGAGTTGACTACTCCGAAACTTTTAGCCCGGTAATTCGCCCCACCACAGTCCGTCTCATTCTATCCTTAGCCGTCAGTCACGGTTGGTCTATACGACAACTTGATATTAACAATGCCTTCCTACAAGGCACCCTAGCCGAAACCGTTTTCATGGCCCAACCACCTGGCTATATTGATACTCAACATCCTCATCATGTCTGCAAGCTTACCAAAGCCATCTACGGCCTGAAACAAGCCCCTAGAGCTTGGTACATTGAGCTTAAAAATTTTCTCATCTCCTATGGTTTTATCAATTCCATCTCTGACCCATCCCTTTTTACATATCATCATGGCTCTCATCTCTTCTATCTTCTTGTTTATGTGGACGACATCATAATCACTGGTCCATCTCCTAACCATCTTACTACATTCATCACCACCCTTGCCACCCGTTTTTCTCTCAAAGACCTTGGCCCTCTCTCCTACTTTCTTGGAGTGGAGGTCATTCCTAATGCTCATGGCTTATTCCTAAACCAAACGAAATACATCTCTGACCTTTTGGCAAAATATCACATGGATGACAGTAAACCTGTTTCCACACCTATGGCTACTCATCCACCACTTCTTCACTCTCATGGTACTCCTATTACCAACCATACCGACTATCGTGCTATAGTTGGGAGTCTCCAGTATCTTTCTTTGACTCGTCCCGACATCGCATTTGCAGTCAACAAATTAGCTCAATACATGCAAACACCAACTGACATTCATTGGCTCGCTCTTAAGCGTCTTCTACGGTATTTGCGAGGTACTATTCACGCAGGTATTCAACTTCATCGCAACTCTCCTATGCAACTTCACGCCTTCACGGATGCTGACTGGGCTGGTGACAAAGATGACTACGTATCCACCACCGGTTATGTAGTGTATCTAGGTCGAAATCCTATATCATGGAGCTCTAAAAAGCAAAGAGCCTTGGCACACTCCTCCACTGAAGCATAATTTCGCGCCGTTGCGGATACCACCACGGAAGTTCTGTCATTACGTTCTCTTCTCACTGAACTTGGGTATACTCTTTCTCACCAACCTGCTATATACTGCGACAATTTAGGTGCTACGCATTATTCAGCTCGTCCTATATTTCACTCGCGCATGAAGCATCTTGCCCTTGCCTTTTACTTTGTCCGAGAACAAGTTCAGCTTGGCACAATTCATGTTCAACACATCTCAGGTGACGATCAACTCGCAGACGTTCTCACAAAACCCTTACCCAAGGCCCGGTTCTATCTCCTTCTTACCAAGATTGGTCTCGCTCAACGATCGTCCATCTTGCGGGGGCGTATAGGAGATCATGATATTGATGATACTATCCTATCTAAATGATCTCTACTGATTCACAATATCATTTGTTATCGTTATATACTTGTAAAGCTATCTTTGTTATCTTCTCTTTATTCTATAATTATCCCCTCTTAGCTTGCTTATTCTGTCAATATTCTATGTACTGCAACCTCTTGTAAAGGCTATATATAGCCACCTCTTTTGTTAATAATATTCATTAAAAACCTTTATCACTTATAGATATAGTCTATAAATACTTGCATGTTACCCAAGTCCCAAGCAAAGCCTTTAATGAATGAATTTTAAATGAGACATAATGCAAAAATTAATTTTTAGTATTCTACATACTGACAGAGTGGTTTGGAAAATCCTTTTTTCTTCATGTACGAGTCACAACTCATTAAAACAATGACATAGATGGCATTTGATCCAAATCATGGATTATCACCTCAAAATTTCACCTAATAAGCTTGTTGATGTATACTATTACTTTCCATGTGATTTTTTATCAGCCAAGTACTTTAATTTTTGTACTATTCACATATTGATCTTGACTGATTTCTTTCATATAAGCTAACAAACAAGAAATCGGAATTTCAGATACTGGTAGATTGATTACCTCATTGTATATATCCGATATCAATTTTATAAATTTATTGATAGATAATAATTAAAGATATCAATGTTCAATTGATGATAGATGCTGCATATACATAAAAGTTAGAAATAAGGGAAGAGAAAAATAAAAATATTGATGAACATAATTATGCCTACCACGTAATACAAAGGCATGTTGTCAAGCTTTTGCATGTAGGTGTTCTTCAACTTAAATCGCATCATATAGATGACCCAGAGAGTAGATGCAAGGCTTATACAATCAAGCAAAACGTGTAATTCCTCAAAGAGTGTAAAGTAACATGTAATTCTCATGATCAAGAATATCATCGTAAGCTCCTGAGTCTTCAATGATAGACCTGTAAAGATCATCAAGTATCCACATACACAATTACTAAGATAGAACTTTACGGACCTGTTTTTTCAGACTTATTTTTCAGTTTTTCGGTTTAGGAATAACATTTTGAAACGGGAGTAACAACCAAAAAAAAATTAAGGTGTCAATATATTTTCATGAGGTTATCAAGTACAAATATATAAGAGGACATGAGAAATAATGAAATAAGTAAGTACCAGAACAAGTTTTGGTGATAGTGAGCTTGTAAACTAAGAGTAAAATGCCAACAGCATGAGATGTTTGAGCAGCAACAAAGAAGTGAGTTTGGCTTGTCACAAAAAGTTTCAACAACACCAACAACACCAATGCTGCAATGACGCCCATGCTTACTTTCAGCCTCACCGATCGGCTGCGAACCCATCGCGCCACCTTCTTCACCGCCGTCGGACTTGCCGTCCTTTTATCCCCCATTAAGATCACCTGACTTGTTTAATTTTCTTGTACTAGTACTATGAACAAAAACAGAGAAACAGAGGGAGAGAGATATATGTTCTTTGATTGGTTAGCTTACTAGTTAAAACTTGAAAGTATACAATACCCTTAGCCACGTTAACTACATGTCTACATATAATGGCATAGAGACTGACTTATTTAAATTCAAAGGAATCATTCACGTTCTATTAAGTACTCTTAACTTAAGGGGATAAAGGGTGTTTGGACAGAAATGGTGTATAAATATATTGGTTGCATCTGTTGTAATTTTGGACAAATTAAGGTGATTTGGGTACTTTTGTTATATTATACGTTGAATTGTTTTGAGAAATTAATACGTCTTGGGTGGACCGAGTTTACAATAATTTTATTGTGCACCTAAACTAGTTTTATCGGACAAAAACTTACTATATATATTAGAAAAAACGACTATATCATATGGAAACTGACTATCAAAAATTGACTATATCGTACAAAAACGGACTATCTAAAAAGTGATTATATGAAATGAAAACTGAATATTTCATATGGTTTTCGGTGCACAATAAGTTATTATAAACCCAGTCTATTCAAGTTTAATAATTGAGAATTTATCTTCTTAAAAAAATAGTGTCATTTGATCACAAATAGACAAAAGTGCATATCAATATAAAGTTGTCGTTTCCCTTAACTAATTGATGGGATACGAACTGGATTTTCTCTGAATGATCTCAGTACAAGTCTTGAAGGTTTATTTTGTTTGTTTTCTTTTCCCGGAAAAAATAATTTGTGATTCTTCCATGGGTGGGATTTGAGATTCCTCTATTTATTATATAAATTAGAAAGATCTGATTGGATATATAATAAGAGGGTAGGTAGAAATTGTTCATTTGTGCTGAACATGATCTGCATAAACATATATTTTTTTGAGGTTAAGGAAAAGGTTAAATCCATTTCATTTAGGCTTAACTTGATAAATTAAGATAATTGTTTCGGTGTTGAAACGGTTGGCGGTCTTGAGATAAGTCCGCCAAAGACTGGGGTTAGCGTCCGCTGGTGAATACCTGCACATGAAGCAAACGTGAACTACCCTCGGGGGGATGCGAGGAAACCCCCTCCGACGCTCAAGTCAGCACGTGTCCAAATAGGATTTAGAGAGAGAGTAGAGAGAGAAAGATAAGAACTCTGAGTGTGAGAGAATGTACCTGCAGACTAGTACCATTTGGCTATTTATAGAAGTACTATTCACCTGACAGGGTGCGTAATCCTTTTACACGTGTACGGTTGTGATGCTTCTGACAACTGGGAAGATTCCCTTATTTTGTCTTATTGGGCGACCGCCAACGTTGTCGGACCATGTTGATGTACTGACTTGATAGAGCTGTGGGCGACATATAAAGTATTCGCGTCCGATAAGGCGTTCGCGGATCCCTTACTGGGATCCGCCAACTAACTTTGGTTATACCCATACAACTAGCCCCCCCAGCATCTTTTGGGGTCTTGACTGCTAAGGATGTTGTCGGTAGACGCGAATCATTGTTGCCGTGCTCCATTTTTGGGGGAAGTTCATTCGTTGAGTGCCACGTGACGTCGTAGGGAGTTGAAAGAGTTTGAAAAGTTAATGATTACTCTTCCGAAAATCCCGCCCATTATTTTATTAGGGTTTACCCTGCTTCGACACTTGGCGGGTATTTGGAGAGGGAGTTGATAGGTCTTTCAATCTCGGCCGTCTATTCACTATACATATGGACACCGTTGTCCTTTTCGTTTTTCTATTATTTCTCAAGTTTTTCATTTTCCTTTTCCATTTCCTCTCATGAACCTCCATACCCATAGCTTTATTTGCTCAAACATTTTTTGCTCGATTGCCCAAAAGTTACCAAGTTTCTTAGTTTTCTTTCCGGTTTCGCTACCAAGAATTTCGTCATTCTTTTGAAGAAGTTTTGGGTTTTCTCGAGATTTTGATTTTGAGTTTTCCGTGACAGTTCTTCATTTCCGGTGGTCTTTTCGTTCGACTCGGGCTTTTCCACGCCATTTCATTCCTTGGAATTCTCGCTCGTCTTTTCCGGCGACCTTTGTTCCTTGCCTTCATCTTTCCCCGCGATTTTACTTCTCCGGTATTTCTCCATTTCTTTTCCAAGCTTAAAGTTTCTTTTGTATTTTCATCATGTCGGACCGGTCGATAGCGAATACCCCCAGTGATGCATTTATGACCGAAAGTGAACCTTCCCTCCCCGGCCGATACGAGCCTTCTTTCGATTCTAGCCCCTGGGAGAACTAGGTTGTTGTCGACATCCCCTTACAATGAGAGAGAAAGAGAGATGAGATCTAAGTTCCTTAACGACCCTCGCTACCCCCGAGGAGCATAGTCGACCGGGAGATATCTATCCGCTAGCCGAGTGGTGACCGGCGACGCTTAGGGAGCTTAGGCATCGAGTTCTTGCTAGACGATCCGTTAGGCATCCTCCGGCCGATGCTGCTCCCGACCTTGATGTAGCACCACTTAGAGAGCATGCTTGGCTGGATAGCTTAGCGGACGCTGGGGTGGAGGTAACGACCGACTTTTTCGATCGTTTACAGCAATCTGCGGCTCCTAACCCTCATATTATTGATTTAGGTGACGACAGTGACTCCATTGCTACCGTTATGGTCCGCCAAGAGACCGTTTGTCATCGTCGCACTATTGCGAGCCCTGTTGTCCGCGTCACTGGGGATGCGATTGACTCTACGGACGCAAACATTGACGTTTCTGTACCTTTGTCTGCCCACGCGGTCGGGGAATCTTCCCGTCTTTGCCGAATTAAGGGTCGATAGTTCGAATCCGATGGAGGAGATTGAGACTGGACTCGGTTCCGATGCTTTATGGCTGCCGGATGATTTCGGTGCCTTGGTCCTATCGGTGTCGAGATTGATTTGCCTTGGCGTCAGGACGCCATTGATCTGGGTTACCCGAGAGTTGCTCGGGATTTATATTGTCTTCCGTCGGGTTATCGGTTGATAGTCCCGCCAGAGGGGGCCATTGTGACGGAGTGTCCTCCCGGTCACGTGGCCGTGTATACTCATCATTTTGAGTTTGGCCTCCGCTTCCCTCTGGATTCTTTTTTGGTGAAGATCTTAAACGCTTTCAAGGTGAGCTTGGCTCAGCTGACTCCTTTGGCGGTCCGGAATTTGATAGCGTACATCTGGGTTGTGCGTTTCTTGGATTTTCCGCAAACGCTGAACTTATTCCGCCACATTCATTGGCTGAAGAAAAATGGATCTTCTAGGCAGGCGGGTTGGTGGTCGCTAACTACGGTCGATAAGAAGATGACGGTTCAGCCTAAAATGACTGGTTTGAAGGGCTGGCAGGATGCTTTCTTTTGGTTACGAGTTCCTGAGGATTATCCAGTGCGTCGTCATTTCACTGAGCCTCGTCCGCATATGGAGCATTTATCTCTTATTCCGCTAACTGAGGAAGAGTTAGCGGCCTTCGATTATTTTGACACGGAGGATTACTTAGTCACCTATGAGGACGGGAAGGAGGTGAAGGTTAAAGAGCCTAAATATTGGATTCCTCATTCCAAGTACATCCTGGGGAACAAACCCTTGTCGACCCTGCTGCTCAGCCCTACTCATGAAAATGGTTAGTGTTGATGTCGGACTGGTCCAACTGATGTTTTTTTTTTTTTTTTTTTTTTTTTTTGTTTTTTTAAAAAAAAAAAATTTTGCTTGTTGCCATTCGCAGGTTTTGACTGCCTTGACCTCGACGCCCTAGCTGTGGACGAGAACTTCAAGCCGTTAACCAATTTACCGCCTGCTCCTTCACAAGAATACGAGACCATGCACGGGATTACCAATGGCCGCCGGGGAGGAAACCGCCACGGCCCTCAGAATATTCGTCGTGGTCGCGGCGGGGCGAATATTGTTCGCGTCCCTGCTCAGAATGTTACTGCCGCTGCTGCTGATCCTGGCGGCCTGCCGTCCCCGGCCGTCCCGATTGAGTCCTCTACCTCCCGACCTGTCGCCAGGGGAGGTGGAAACAGGAGGCGGCCCCGCGAGCAAGTTGCGGCGGATACATCTGCCAACAAAAGGCAGGCTTTGGCGGGCCCTGCTTCTTCTGCCCACACCCCTGATGTTCAGGTGGAGGTTCTGACCTCTGATGCTCCAGAGATTCGGGAGCGGGCTGTCGCGGCCACTGCTCCAGGACATGTTAGCGGCGCCTCCTGGCTATCAGGCTCTTACTCCTCCATCCGCGATAAGATCCGAGAGCTGATTACCATGCCCAGCTTTCTTTCTAACTTATCTCCCGGCATCTTCTCTCGGTACAATGAGTGGATCGAGAAGAAAGAGGTACCGCTAAGCCATGCTGTGGCGGCCTCCTTTGCCCGCCGGCCCGTCGTCCCTGGCAAGATTTACCAGCCTGACTGGGACGTTAGAGAGGATGAGTCGCTGTATGCCGACATCCCTGAGAACGGTGGCATCCTTGCCTACCGCATTCTAAAGGGCATGCAACTGCCAGTAGATAGGCCGGCAGGGTCCTTGGTCACTTCAGCTGCTAGGTTGGCTCACGACCAACTTGTGGTACGTTTATGTACTCTCTTATTATCATTCATTCGTTTTGCTTTTTGCTTCCTTCTTTTCTTTTATTGACATATTCTTTTCATCTTCGCAGGCCAACAACGCTGCCATTGAGCTGATAGAGCAATATATCGAATATCGAAGTTGGCGGACACCTATAAGCGATCGTTGGAGACTTGCCGGGGATCTCGCTTGAAGGAGACGGAGGGCAAGCTATCAGCGAAGATAGCAGAGTTGCAGCCTCTGGAAGATGAGCTGACAACGCTGAGATCGAGGGTCGCCTTACTGGAAGAGACCGAGGAGAATGTTAATTCATTGACCAAGGCTCTGGAGGCCGCTAACTCTGAAAAGGATATTGTTGTACTGGACGCCAGGGCACAAGCAAGGGCTCAGGCTATTGCTGAGTTTCAGCAATCTGAGGAGTACGCAGCGGTTCTCCACAAGAGGTACGATGGTGGTTGGGCGGCCGCCATGAGGTGCGTGTGCAAGACCATTCCCGGGGTTTGACCGGGAATGTGATTGAGGAGGCTCATGCTTTGCCGGCCAACACTGTCGCCATTCGAGGGGATCCAAAATTTGCCGACGAGGATGCTATAGCAGATGTGGATCCTCGTGACGTGGCGGAACAAGTTGATCAGGATGCCCCCCCTTCTTGAAGTTTTTGGCGGCCTTCTCTCAGCTCTTCTTGCTCCTCCAATAGTTTATAGCTTGTAATATTTTGAGTATTTTGATTAACACTTTATTCAGCCCATTTTGGCGTTTGTAAACTGAATTTGTGTTTTTAATCTGAAAGTACTTGACTCCGACTGAAAGCCTTTTATTGGCCGCCATCATTTTTTGCTGTAGTTGGCCGCCAAGCCAGTAGCTTTTATTCTATGAAAAGTACTTTTGCGTTTTTGTTACTGTTTTGTTAACGCTCTAATCTTTTTACACTTGATTTGTCATATGACCGTTTATATACTTTGAGCCTGTCATGTGACCATTTGCGTACTTTAGCCTGTCATATGGCTTTAGTTTTTTGTGCTTGGTCTATTATGTGACCGTTAACGCACTTTAGCCTGTCATATGGCTTTGGATTTGTACTAGGTCTGTCATATGACCATTTACGTACTTTGAGCCTGTCATATGGCTTTTGATCTGTGCTAGGTCTATCATATGACAGTTTACGCACTTTTGGCCTGTCATATGGCTTTTGATATGTGCTAGGTCTGTCATATGACCGTTTAATAATTAACATTGACCAATTATGCAATCCATTAATATATAAATAATAAGACAATTTACGGAATGTTAGCAGAGGTTTGTATTATTTTATGTAATAAAAAGGTGGCTCTTGGCCGATTACATTCGAAAAATTTAAACATAATATTTCTTTAGGACGCTAGCATTCCAGCAATTCCTAAGCTCCTTGTCGTTCATGCTTTTGAGATTGAAGGAACCAGGGGCAATTTTCTTAGCGATGACATATGGCCCTTCCCAATTGGCGGTTAGCTTTCCATCAACATGGGCCTTACCGGTGGCTGCCGTTCTGCGAAGGACTAGGTCCCCCACTTCCAATGGCCTCTCCAAGACTTTCTTGTTGTAAGCCTTGCTGATTCTGTCTTTATAGGCAGCCGCCTTCAGTTCCGCTATCAACCTTACTTCTGCCAAGAAGTCTAGATTTTCCTTGAGCGCCTGGTCATTCATTTCAGGATTTTGGTGCTTGATCCGGTAAGAGGGCAAACCCACCTCTACTGGCAACACCGCTTCTATACCAAAAGCTAGCTTAAAAGGGCTCTCTCCCGTCGCTTCCTTTTCGGTTGTTCTATTTGACCACAGTACTGCCGGCACCATATCAGCCCATCCACCTTTGAATTCATCTAGCTTTTCCTTCAAGGCATTCAAGATCTGTTTGTTCGCGGCCTCTGCTTGTCCGTTGCTCTGAGGATGGCAAACAGCTGAGTATGCAAACTTCACTCGAAATTCCGTTAAAAAAGCTTGTATAGGACGGCAATCGAATTGGACGCCATGGTCGAAAACAACAGCCATGGGAATCCCAAATCTTGTCATAATATTTTGCCAGATGAATTTCTTAACTTGATTTGCCTTGATCTTTGCTGTTGGTTCAGCCTCTATCCACTTTGTAAAATAATCAATGCCCACTATTAGGAATCTCCTCCCACCGATTCTTTGTGGTGAACGGTCCCAGAATGTCCATTCCCCACTGAGCGAACGGAATCGGGCATAGGATAGGCTGTAAATCGTTGGCTGGTCGGTTAATGACAAGAGCATATCTCTGGCACTTGTCGCATTTCCTGACGTAGGCTTGTGCATCCGCCAGCATGCTTGGCCAGAAGAAACCCGCTCTCAATGCCTTGAGTGCCAAAGCTTTTCCGCCAATATGGTTGCCGCATATACCTTCTTGTATTTCTTCAAGTATCTTCGCGGATTCCCATGCGGTTGCACATTTAAGCAGGGGCATGCTGAATGATTTTTTGTACAACTCATTCTGATATATAACGTACCAGCTTGCTTGTCGCTTCAATTTCCTGGCGGACGAAGGATTACTGGGAAGCGTCCCTGTCAATTTGTATGCCACCAGCTCGCTAAACCACTCCCCTTGCTGGTCTATGCTATTAACGGTTACAATTTCTTCCGCTATGCTCTTCTCTTTCAAGATGTCCACCGTGACGGATCTTTCAATGCTAAATGAGTCAGAACTTGCCAATTTGGATAATGCGTCCGCTTTTGTGTTCTCGGCCCTAGGTATTGCTTGAATCTGAAAATCATTCAATTGAGCTATCAACTCCTTGGCCTTTTCCACGTACTTTTGCATATTGGCCTCTCTGACTTCAAATTCTCCTCTCAGTTGGCCACTGACTAACTGTGAGTCTGTTTTTAAGAGTACCATCTTAGCACCCGCCGCCAACCACATCCTCAAGCCCGCAATTGCTGCTTCATATTCCGCTTCATTGTTTGACGCCGGGAAAGCGAACTTGATGGCGTACTGGTATGAATTTCCTTCTGGGCTAGTCATCACTATGCCTGCCCCGGATCCTCTAACAGCAGAAGATCCGTCGACTTCCAGTAGCCAGGTTTCCTTTTGCTCCACTTCTTCCTCCTCATATGAGGCTTCCACAATGAAATCTGCCAGGGCCTGTGCTTTAATAGCGGTCCTGGGCTTATATTGTATATCGTACTCCGATAGTTCAACGGCCCATTTCAACAAGCGGCCTGAGCTATCCATCTTCTGCAACGCTTTCTCTAGCGGCTGATTGGTTAAAACTTGGATGGGATGACAGTCAAAGTATGGTCTGAGCTTCCTGGCAGCTATTATCACGGCCAAGGCCATTTTTTCTACCAGCTTGTAACGACTTTCCGGACCGTTAAGGATATGGCTGATGAAATAAATTGGCTGCTGCCTCTTCTCCATTTCCACCAACAACACGGCCGCGACTGTCTTCGGTGAGGCCGAGATATATAGTTGTAATATGTCTCCAGTCTCGGGCCTTGTAATGGTGGGTAGCTTCTTCAAATGCTCTTTTACCGCCAGGAATGCTTTGCTTTGCTCCTCTCCCCACTCAAACCTCTTGTTCCCCCTTAGCAGTGCAAAGAAAGGCAAGGCTTTGTCTGCTGATTTTGAAATGAATCGAGTGAGGGCCGCCATTCTCCCTGTTAGCCTTTGAATGTCCTTGACGCTTTTTGGCTCCGGCAGGTCGACAATGGCCTGGACTTTGTCTGGGTTTGCATCAATTCCCCTTTTGCTTACCAAAAAGCCTAAGAACTTCCCTGCTCTCACCCCAAAAACACATTTCTTCAGGTTGAGCTTCATCTTATACTTCCTCAACGTTCTGAAGGTTTCTTCCAAATCGTCTAGGTGTTCGCGGTCAGTTTTACTTTTGACAATGGAGTCGTCAACATATGCCTCAATATTTCTCCCCCTTTGATCCGCGAATACCTTATCGACCAGTTTCTGGTAAGTTGCTCCAGCATTACGGAGTCCGAATGGCATTGCCTTATAGTTGTATACGCCACAATCTGTGATGAATGTTGCCTTTTTTCTATCGGCCTCTAGTAAACTGATCTGATGATAGCCCGAGAACGCATCCATAAAGCTGAGCAGTGCGTGACCGCTAGTAGAGTCCACTAGCTGGTCAATTCTGGGTAGCGGATAGCAGTCCTTCGGGCATGCTCTATTGAGGTCCGTAAAATCTACGCACATTCTCCATTGGCCACTAGCCTTTTTCACCATGACCACATTGGCCAACCATTCTGGGTAGTCACACGGCTCAATGAAGTCGGCAGCCAGCAGCTTATCAACTTCCTCTTTGATGGCCTTGTTCTTTTCGGCCGAGAAATTTCGTTTCTTTTGCTTGATAGGTCGGACAGTGCTGTCAACATTTAGACGATGTACCATCACGGCCGGGTCTATTCCCGACATCTCATCCGCCAAGAACGCGAAGATGTCCGCGTTTTCTCTTAGGAGAGTCACCAAGTTGATCCTGACCTTTGGGTCCATGTCTGTTCCAACAGCTACCGTCCTTGCCGGATCTTCCGCCAGCATCTCCTGTTTTGTTTCTTCATCCGGTTTGGGCCTTGGCGTATCGTCAGGCCTAGATTCCAACTCTTCCATTAAACCATCCATCTCCTCATCCCTTTTCCCGAATCCTTCTTCATTCGCCAGAGCTCTCCTCTGAGCTCGCCTTTGCTTCCGAGTTGGCGGATTCAGGTCTTCTACTGGAATTCTCCTTGCCGGCTGTTTCAATGCTGTTAGATAGCATGATTTTGCCATCTCTTGATTTCCTCTTAACTTTGTTGTCGTCCCTAGATTGGAAACGTACAACATTGTCAAATGATAAGTTGACACCACTCCTTGGACGTCATGGATGAAAGGGCGTCCGATATTTGCATTGTACGCTCCTGGTACATCAACTACTAAAAATTCTGCCATTAAATCCCTGGCATTTTTATCTTCTCCTACCCTGACCGGTAGGGTTATCAAGCCCTCGGGAATCACTGATGCCCCCGTGAAACCAATTACCGGGTAACGGACAGGCTTCAGATGTTCTCGGCTAATCATCAACTTCTCAAAAGTTGAGTAATACAAAATGTTAGCAGAACTTCCCCCGTCTACCAGAATTCTGTGGATCAAACAATTTGACACTTTCAGCGTGACCACCAGAGGGTCATCGTGAGGGTAGACGACATGCTTTGCATCTTCAACCGTGAAAGACATGGCGGGCATTGAAATTGACCTGGTGCCTGAATTCCTTCAGACTTGCCTTGGCCCCATTGACGCTGCCGCCATGAATTGGACCGCCACTAATAACATGGATCTCACTGATCCGTGAGTGGACGTTCTGGTTGGTTGTTTTTACCAGGTCCCCATCCTTAGTTTGAGCTTTATACTGGTTGAAGTAGCCCCTTCTTATCAAATCTTCCAGGTTATCCTTCAGATGACGACAATCTTCAGTCAAGTGCCCGTGATCACCGTGAAAATCACACCACTTGTTCTTGTCGCGGTTTTTATTGAACATTTGCTTTGGACACTGCCATTTATCGCTGTCCTTGTTCATCAAGTATATCTGACTCCTGGAGGTGGTGAGTTGGGTATACGCGTTAAACTTTTCTTTGCGTTCACCCTTTTCCCGGTCATACCTCTCGCGGTCAACTCTTTCACGATCGTTTCCTCTTTTGACAACATTGGATTCTTGCCTTCTTTCATCTCGGCCGCGATCACCTTTACCACCTTTGTCTTTCTTCTGCTTCTCTTCCTTTTTCTTTTCTGGCTCGCGGTACTGATTGCTCGCGGCCTTGTCAAATTCTTCTCCTCTTATGAAATCATTTGCTTTGCCAAGCACTGGTCCTAGCGACGTGAAAGATTTTCGACCGAGATAACTCCTAAACGCAGTTCCTTCTCTTAATCCCGACATCAAGGCTAGGACCGCTACATCTTGCTGCAGCCTGGGAATAGATACGGCCTCTACATTGAAACGCCCAATGTAATCCCGGAGAGATTCGGTTTCCCCTTGCCTTATTGACAATAATTCCCCAGTAGTGCGCTCACGGCGCCTGTTGCTTACAAAGTGAGCACTGAACATAGATGAGAGTTGAGAGAAACTGGACACATTACCAGGTTTGAGACTCTTAAACCAAGTTTGAGCTATGCCAGTAAGAGTGGACGAGAAAATCTTGCACCAGATAGCGTCTATCTGCGTGTACAAATACATGTGTCCTTCGTAGGCTGCGATATGATCGTCTGGATCTGAGCTGCCGTCAAATTTGCATGATGGCATTTTGATTCTCGGCATTGGATAATTAAGAACCTCTAGAACAAATGGGGAGAGTTTCGGCTTGATTAACAGATGTCCGCCACCCGAGTAGTTACTAACACCTGTGGTGCTGTACTCTTGGTCTGAGCGGCTGTGATGCTTTTCTGAGTTGTTAAGATCCTCAGTTTCCAAATCGACTTCCTCGTATTCTGGGTCGCCAACTTGTTCCTCCCTTTGACGGTCTTCCGGCATTAACGTACGCATCCTCCTCACTGGCGTACCGTCAACGTTTCTACCGGCCATGGCCAGTGATCGTTTACGGTGCTGAATGCCTCTTGTGTTAGGAGCAGGAGTGTTATTAGGCTGAGGAGTGCCTTGTAGCAGTTGGATGAAGGATGCGACAGTTTGTAGCTGATCCGGAGAAAATTGGCTCAACTGAGCTAAATTGAAAGGGACGCCACCAGGGTTCACCTGAGTTACATTATCCTCAGGGGTACACTGATCATTGTTGCTCTCTGGCATGTTGGGATGGAACTGGGGTGCACCGGTAGATCTAGTAATTGCAGGATGAGAAGATCTTTGGCCGATCTCTAGTCCAGGTGGACCGCGACTTGTATCGTTTGCTTTTTCCATGACTGCTTCACAATAATAGGAGGCCCCTCCTTCTAGCGCCAAATTGTTTCGGTGTTGAAACGGTTGGCGGTCTTGAGATAAGTCCGCCAAAGACTGGGGTTAGCGTCCGCTGGTGAATAGCTGCACAGGAAGCAAACGTGAACTACCCTCGGGGGGGATGCGAGGAAACCCCCTCCGACGCTCAAGTCAGCACGTGTCCAAATAGGATTTAGAGAGAGTAGAGAGAGAAAGATAAGAACTCTGAGTGTGAGAGAATGTACCTGCAGACTAGTACCATTTGGTTATTTATAGAAGTACTATTCACCTGACAGGGTGCGTAATCCTTTTACACGTGTACGGTTGTGATGCTTCTGACAACTGGGAGATTCCCTTATTTTGTCTTATTGGGCGACCGCCAACGTTGTCGGACCATGTTGATGTACTGCTTGATAGAGCTTTGGGCGACATATAAAGCATTCGCGTCCGATAAGGCGTTCGCGGATCCCTTACTGGGATCCGCCAACCTACTTGGGTTATACCTATACAATAATCTTCATTTTCTTTTCTTCAGCAGTTCAGTTGTCTTTAGATTGTGAATTTCTGACACTTGAATTATCAGAAAAAATAATAATTCCCCAAATACTCCCTATTTGCCTTTTTCCTATGTTATTTCACCTATTTGGATTTTGGGTCAACATCCTTTATGCCTTTGAAATGGTCATTTAGAATGTCCCGAAGTCGGATTTCCCTGTATTAAACTTGACTTGACTTCAACCTGAATTTACCGTACCCCAACCATAGGGGCAAAATAGCAGGTTGAGCGACAATGACCTGACCAAGCATATTCCTGCCACAAGACTTTTCGACAAGAATCCAGCTGAAACACCCGAAATGATAGCTTTAGTCATGAACATTGTTCAAAAGAGTTCCACTCAAGAGGGAAAAACTTGAAATTGAATCAAATGATCCAATAATGGACATGGGTCAAAAGTTTCCCTCAAAACAATGGTCACAGACTCCTTAATTGCTGCTATTCACACGATTAGTCGATCATACTCCTAGTTAGATTAGCTGATCAAGATCAAATATGGATCAGTACGTCTGACCATACACTTTCTCCTACAGATCAAGGGGAGGTAAGAGTATATAATATTATAATGTATAGTTGTATACTAAAGCATAAAACAGTAGTTTTATTACTTATATTCCAAACATACAGGAGGGGCTGCTTCAAGTTCGGGTTGGACTTTTTTGTCACCCTAATTCTTTCACATATGCTCATGCAATGTACATTTACACAAATTGGATCCACAATGCTCACTGCCTAATTGATGATAGCCGAGGAAGAGCAAAACCTTATCTAACAGATATATCATAGTCTGAAAGTGTACGAGCTTTACCATCACCTATACAGCCAACACGGAGAGAACTTGGATCGTTCATCATGCCGCACCAAAAGCTACTTTATTACTCATTTGAGCAGCAAAATGAACTTGGGCGCACAGAATTCCTTTCTTATTCTTTTTTCTTTTGAGGGAGGAGGCAAGGAAGAGGTTTAGTTGGTGGCAGTGAGCAGAAGAATATCACATACTCCAGCATCTTGATGAAGAAAATTTATTGCTGCAGCTCCCCATATACATATTCCAGCCTCAGACCAGTGAAGGTAGTCTCATCAAGCGCTCTCCATCCATTACACTGTAAAAAATCATTATCTTTGAGATTTCGTAATTTGTAACCAAAGAAAGTAGTGAAAAACAAAACAAACAAGGAGAGTTATAAAAATCATGCTACAGTGGCTAGGAGGCGTATGTCTCAACAAGTAAAATACCAATTTGTGTTCGATGTGGGATGATAATAGATTTAGCATAGACATATATCAAACAAATAGACTCCCTGTTCCCAGAAAGATAATACTTGTCACTTTGTCACTACATAGTGCTCGCCCTTCTTTTTTCATGTTGGTTTGTGACAATGGCGGAGCCAGGATTTCAAATTCGGGGGTGCACAATTGTGAGTAATTTCTGTGCATTGTTTTCAACAATATCTAATAAACACCAGGTAAAACTAGGCTGTTTGATGACATTATACTAAAATAGTAGATGGGAATATGCTGGAAATTGATCAGTGAGAGAAGTGAGAAATCAATTGATTCATTCAATTTTTAGTTTTTTAGGATGAAGTAAAATATCCCTTTAATAGAGTAGTAAAATAGTGATGGAATATAACTTAGAGCTCCAATGACAATGTGTCTGACAATGCAAGTCCTCTTTTTTTTTTTTTGCTTAATCATTTCAATGCAAAGTGCTAATGAGAATCGGATGAAGGATTGAACAAAAATTGTTGCATAATAGTTTATGAGGTACAATGAGAGCATGTGTTGTGACGAGACGGTGGCAATCTGGGAAAAGAAGTAATAGTGGATCTTGTATTTTGTCTGTCTTGTCGAATAAACGTATTCCAATGTTTCTTAGCTCATCTTGGCAAATTGCGGTACTGAACATACGCGTCGAGCGCAAGGCATACGTGTCGAGCGCAGATCAAATGCGCGATGCGCGGTGTTATTGCGCGAAGCGCAAGTAAATGCGTGGAGCACAGAACACGAAATTTTTATTTATTTATTTTTATAATTTGGGGGTGCACCATGCGCCTAGCTAGCTCCGCCACTGGTTTGTGAGGGCTTCAAAAGCTCATTGAAGTGTTCTTTTTTTTTTTTTTTTTTTTACTTGCTTAAGATTATATTAATTCACAACAATGATGTGATATTTTCTAGTAGTCCATATACCTCTTGACATAGTAATAACAGAAATCGGCCAGGATGAAAGTTTGAACCACCTCAGCGATAAGAGATAGTAAGATGTATAGGTGGCCTCGCCCTATTTCTGTCAGTAATCCTCCTCCGGTGTCAATAAGCTGCACCAGTTGCAATATATGGCATCAGAGGAACCATAATGAAATTTTAACATAACACAATAGAACATAAAGATATGCTTCCATTCTACAGCAAATATATGCTGTATTCATACCATGATTATCCAATTTGCACATACGAAAAATCTTGCAACACCCAAGGCAAAGACATAGTGGGCAGTAAATGGTTCAACCATCTGCAACACAAAATTATATGGGCTCAAAAAGAAAAATGTTAGGCCACTCAAGGATCAATAAAGATATTAGCAAAAGAAGCTATATATAATAAAGGAGAATTAAAAAGTCCTAAGAGAATCTGATCACTATCACACAACTTCTGGAAGACCCTCAATGGCTTCACTCGTTGAGTGAGGATGAAAAAATGAAGGAACATGCTCATCTTACTCCAACAACACGTGGGGGCATGTCTCTCAAACTCCTCAGAGATAGTTGGGTGCAAGCGAATATTTGGCGTGAAACAGAATCATGATGGAATTGTCGAAAGATATAAACCTTGCCCACCATAAAGGGTTCCATCAACGACCTGTCATTGACCACTCTAAAGCGTTCCAGCCCGTCATGGTCGGTCGTCATCTTAACTTGACATAACAACGCCTCTCTACAAGGAACTCTCACCAAGGATGTTGTCATAACCCAACCCCCTGGATTCATTGACCAAACCTACTCTACCCATGTCTCTAGATGAATTAACTCTTTTCTATATCATTATGGCTTCTGCAACTCCATCTACCTCTTGATCTCTGTTGACGAAATTATAGTCACTAGACCATCCCTCCATGCCTGAAAAACGTTCATTATTGTACCACTCTTGCATCTCAGCTTTCCCTTAATGGAACTAGGTCGCCTATCTACTTTCTTGGTTCTGAAGTTGTCCACCACCCAACTCATTTTTTTATCATCCAAATGGATATATCTCCGACCTCTTCTCTCAAATAATGTTTATGCTGAACCGGTTGGAACCCAAATGTCTCCTAACCTAGCACTCACCATCGCTTTTTCCCTCTTGCTAACCCAGCTAGATACCGAGCCTTAGCTAATTAGTAATTACCAATATCTAACCGGACCAACATAAATAAATTATCTCAACATACGCATTGTCCATTAGAATTTCATCACAAGGCTCTCAGAAAGTTATTTCATTATCTCAATGGCACCTCTCCTCATGGGCCCATGCTTCATAGCAATCACAATTACAAGCATTTAGTGGCAATGATTGAAGGTAAGCAAAGACAACATCTCTAATGTTAGGTTTAATCTATATGTTGGCTGCAATCCCATCTCTTGGTCCTCAAAAAAGCAAGGATGTTACCACCACAACCGACTACAAAGCAGCACTTTGGGGACTTGAGTTTTTTCCGCTTCTGAAACATTTCCGTTACCAGAACCTCAGTAATTTCCATCTTAACAAATTTGGAAATTACCTGAAAAGACTTTTTTGTTTTCAAAGCCGCAACCATTTTCATGCTACATAGACAAACAAAAAACTAATGATTGGGGCTGCGTCTTTTCGCTTTGAACTAAGTGTTCCTTTGCAACATCCATTACTACACTAGAATAAATACTTACTCTCACTTTCTGTCTTATTTGAGAACGGGACCTGGGTTGCCTACGCACAGCGCAAATTTACCAGCTTGCTGATGCACATACAAACTGCTCTGCGGAGGTGCGAACATGATTTCAGGTATTGTTAGACAAGATCAGGTTGCCCAAAGGCCATCCTTCTATCTGATAACTTTCTTAAGTAGTTTAATTAATCTCTTATCTCTTCTTATGTAAGGCTTTACTTGGTTGTTGTGTAAAGTGTAAACCACACTCTACTTATGTATGCTATTTATAGAGATTAAACACTATTTAAAATGGTTGCGCTTTTCCAAGCCCTTACAACTAGCAAAAGAAGCTGTAGATAATTATGGGGAACAAAAAGGAAAAAAAAACATCATCTCATGTGATCAAGATGAAACTTCTGTGAGTTAAGAGTACAACTATGGAAAATGTTTTTAACCTCTACTGCTAGCATAAATTGAACTCTGGTATGCCATCTCAACACAGTGAAGAATGCTTGTGTTCAAACTCGAACTGCAACCACGCGTGAGCTTGACGCATTTGTTATTTCTTTTTTTAATGCTCAAGCTCATCTCAACTTTAGTAGTTGATATAAACTGCAATATATTCATATAAATATTAGAAGGGCAGTAAAAGTGATGAAGTGGCCTAAGTAAACTCCAATTGCATATCCTTGCCAAGTCCATTATCAAAATCATCCATACTATTCTCCTCTGGTACCTTAACCTTCAGTGATGAGAGCTTGAAGAACTCTCTGTGAACTGGATGTGGTGGTTGTCAGGGCATTATCAAAATCACATGGTTCACCTGCACAGACTGCTGGTTCCATCACCAGACCTACCAGCCTGGACCACTGCGAGATACACTCTCCGCCAAATCAACACCTCCTACAACTCCGCTTTCATAGTTCCAAACATGGGAGATTCCTAAGACATAATGTTACCTGAACACACGAATACTCTTATAAATAGGAAAATGTGCTATTTTCCTAATATCTCTAATATAATACACTAATACCCCCGCCCCATCATCACCCGGGGAGATTGTGGTACAAAAATCCTGCCAAAATTTTCTGATTCTGTTTTGCCTCTCTTCCCTCTTAACTAACATTTTTCCTTCTTCCTCAGCTAATTCTAACTAAATTGTGATGCAGTATCAATAGTATCCCTCCCATTTGGCCAGCTCATTACTATGAATTAGATTGATATACAGTCAGTCACAAAATTACATTTGAACTATAAAATTCAGCTCATATAAAGATTGCTTGAATGAATTTTTTTTACATGAAGTCAGATTAACAAATCAAACATCTAAAAAAAAAGTGATCAACAATGCTATACAAGTGGCAGTAATTATTGATGCAAATTTTAAGCATATAAGTGTCAGTGTGCAAGTAACTTCTTGTAGTTGAAGAGCTCAATAATATTTAGTAGTAATTTGAGCCCAACCAGTTAACCAACTCAAACAAAGCTATTCATACAGTACCTTCGCATTTTGTATCAACTGCAGCTGAGGGAGCACTGAAACAGCTTCAACTGACTTACAATACATATAGAAGAGTCCAATGATTCCAATTCCAGGATTGCCTATTAAGCCAACAACGGCACAAGGTACCAGCTATAAACAAAAGTAACATGTCAGTATGTCACTATTATTCAGGCTTAGTAATTTCTGTAGAGGTTGACATTGCAAAAGTTGTCTATTGAAACAATATGGCGCAGTTGTGGCCACTGGAGCGGGTCGACCCAAGCCCACCAACCCAGACTATAATCCAGGTCAAGCCTGGCCAACCTAGTAGGTGGTTGGGGCCAAGCTCTAACCCACCAACTTGCGTTGATCCGGCCCACCTTGGTACCTTGATCAAACCTAGTTAACATGGATATTTTAAGCCAAATTCTTCTAGAAAAAAATACAATCGCTACCAATTTTTAACCTGCCTCACCCGCGTTACTTAGTGCGAGGTCTTGTGTCTGGTTTCTCAACCCACCCAAACGCAAGATTTTTCAGGAATATTTCTGCAAGGCAACAGATTTGCATATATTTGTATACTGTATTGGTAATCCCTCGTTCCCAAAAATAATTGCGTAGTTTTTCTTTTCTAATTTTGAGATGTCCCAAAAAAATTCACATATTATGGTTATTTCCCTCTGCCCATTATCCTAGTGCCTACTCATTCTGTCAATCTGTTAATTTACTTTCACTTACTTTTTTCATCTCTCTACCCACTTCCAAATCCTTTGCACTATATTTTCAACAAAGCAACTATGTTAATTTTTGTGAGAAAAGAACAAATATTTTGTTGATTTTCAATTTTAAGCACATTATTCTACTATGAATATATCACCATTTCTCATTTGTTTAGAAAATCATTATTGTCATAGTATTTAATTGTGATCACGTGTCAATAACTATCAAATACTTCCTCCATTCTTTATTAATTGCAACAATTAGATTTTTTATACTATTCACACACAACCCTATCACCATTAAATGTGATTTTTACATACGTATTGGTGTTTCGGGAAGAAGGCTTCCAAGTCTTCCTTGGTGGGGCCAGCAAAAGAACTCGTTCTTCCATTTTGACATGTGGGGTCTTGTTAGATTTGTCTCGATATACTTAGAATATATAATTTTTTTATATTTTTTACTAAAAGATAAGTGAAGATATTAATGGTTAAAGTTGTACATTGACAAACGTGAAAATGTTGCAATTAATAAAGAACGGATAAAGTATAAAACAAATGAGAAAAGCCGAGAAACAAGTATCAAAATTTTGAATAAGAATAAATTTGCTTACCACATAATACAAAGGCATATTATCAAGATCTTGCATGTAGGTGCTCTTCAACTTAAATCGAATCATGTAGATCATCCAAAGAGTACATACAAGGGTTAGAGAATCAAGTACGATATAAACATCGCGTAAGTGCTCAAAATGACATATGATTCTCATGATTAAGAATACAGCAGTAAGCTCCTGAGTCTTTAATGATAAACCTGTGGAGATCATCAAGAATACACACGTACTGATTACTATAAGGTGTTTGTATATATACAGTAGTATGAATTATGGACTAAATTGAACAACACTTTTGCTTGTTGATGTCTTGATGATTGTGAAGTAGAACAAGAGATTAGCATGTAAACCTATCCACCTACCATTTAAGATTTCAGGATTTAGTGAAAATAGTGTTGAAATTAGATCGTTTAGCGTCTAACATTTCAAGATTTCTATCCTCAAAGGTTTAATCTATCTTCCAAGATTAGTACATAATTAGCGCTAGACTAAAGGACTATTATCTTCGACTTATTTACTACTCCCTCCGTTTCTTTTAATTTACACACTTTGTACTTTGACACCATTCACATCCTTCGCTTTGACTATTTATTTGTGATTTATACATATGAAATAATATAGTCATTTGGGATCTTGTTAGATTCATCTCAACATATATTTTTAATACACCAACATTTATAATTTTTACTCATTAATAATTATAAAGTAAAAAGAAACAAAGGTAAAAATTGTTTGAAATTACTTTTTCTAAATAAATATGAACTTCTACTATTGATTATAGACAACTATCATGTAGTCTCTCCATCTTTTATTAGTTTTAACACGTTGATTTTCACATATTCCAACACATAACTTTAACCATTAATGTTCTAATTATCTATGAGAAATAATAAATAAATATGAAAATACAAATTAAGGAAAATTCAATACTCCCTCCATTCCTTACCGATGTTCCTAGTTTGATTTGCACGTTTGCCAATGCACATCTTTGATATAAGGGATATTCCCACTGGTATACTTCAACTTTTGACAAATTCCAGTGGTATACCCAAGTTTTTTAAATTCTCAAAAACATACCTAAGGTGTTGCCATCAGCTCATATGTGACATAATTGGTTAAAAACAGTTAGTGTGTTGTTAAGTGTATTTGTTTTAGGTAGATCTTGTTTAACCTTGGTTAACCATTTAACCACGTAATTTGCTGAGTGATTTCCCTCCAAAACTAGACCCTAACAATTATAAAACCGAAATCACCCTTCTTCCTCATTTGTTCATCTCAAATTCTTCAATCTTAGCGTTCCTTCTTCTTGCTACTGCTGTTATATCTCCTTTATTTAACAGCACAATGGCAGGTTGGCTATGGTTTTTCAATGGGGTTGATAGAAACCTTAGCAGAGAATCTTCTGTTATACATCTCACGAATGATCACATTCATCATGGAAAACGAAACCTCTATCGAATTACCGGTTCCATGTCTCGTAAGATCACCGCATAATATGAGTTATTGCAATGAAAGAATGAGGCAAATACAAACACCTTTCTAATTGTAAATCAAATGCGAGATGAAGTCGTTCATCAAGGGATAAAGGCACAATAAACCGAGTCATGTCTTAATCCTTCACCGAAAGAATGAATAGAACCTTCCACTAAATAAGAAACGAGAAGTTGAAAAGAAAGAATGCGAGAATAACACACAATTGAAGAAAATGCTACAAGTGACTTGTAGTATTGATTCCTAAAGATACAATTTTTATACATCACGGTGATACAATTGTAATTAAGTGATAATGCGATTTCTTCTGAGACACTCGAAACATTGAAATGATTGGATTTGCGAAGAACTTGGTGAGATTTTCGATTGAGGCTATGCTCTTACATCATGGACGAAAAAAACATTTGTGAACTTAGCGTTTGAATCTGTTAACATATGCAGGCAGAGATATTGCAGGAGAATTTAGAGAGTTTTGGTTTTAAAAAACATTTGTGAACTTAGCGTTCGAGTGAGCTACAGTGAGCTTAGAGAGTTTGGCTTCGCACAACAATGGAGAATTTAGAGAGTTTTGGTTTAAAAAATAGAACAGAGTAAGTTACAGTGAGTGAGATATGAAGAAGATGATTTGCGAGAGTGAGTTACCCTCATTTTACCCTAACCATGGTCATTAACCACGTAAACAAGAGTTTAACAGAAAATAATAAGGTTTAACGGCATAATAGCAACTTATGTCACATTTAATCTTTGAACACTACCTCAGGTATGTTTTTGAGAATTAAAAAAACTTGGGTATACCACTGGGATTTGTTAAAAGTTGAAGTATACAAGTGGGAATTTCCCTTGATATAATTAAAGTATTCATTAAGACAAATCAAATAAGACTCCACATGACTACGTTTTTTCTTATATATTGGAAAAAGTTTAGAAGATTCTATGTAATTCTAAATAGTGTCAAGATTATAAGTAGGAACATCAATAAGGAATAACATTTTACATAATAATATTTCTTTTAAATAAAGTCAAAAAGTTATGGTAACTAATAAAAGATTAATACTAAAATTTGTAGTTTATATGAATTCTCACATCAATTAAATTTCCGGGAGTGTAGACTAAAGTTTTATGTGAGGGGCATGGAGAGTTGGAGACTAGGACTAGAAACACGTGTTTTGGGTTTTTTCACAGATGAGATAATTGTCTTCCCAATATAGTAGGGTTAGCAATAAATGTTTTGGATTGAGTAAATTAATTGTGGGTAGGTTGTTAGGAAATAAATTGATGGTAGTTGGCACTTGGGAGTAGTTGATGCATGTAGTTAAACTAACAAGGGTATATAGATTTTTTTTTCTCCTTTTTTAATTATATATATATACTTATATAGGGGTGTTACAATTTATTTCCAGAATTTCTGAGTAGAAAAGGTTTTCAAACAAAAATGATCAAAGGATTAAGGAAATATTTGTATTTACAAACAATATCCTGGTCAATAATAATAAATTCCTACTTGACCTTATATATAATACATTGCTAACATAAACAATGTCAAATACAATAATCTTTTTTTTTTTGTTGAAAACGAATCAAATACAATATTTTCTCATTTATTTTGGGACATAACATACTTAAATCACCTGTTCTATCACTTCTATGCTCTGCATAGCCCAAAGTACCATACTTTAAAATTGACATGTGAACAACTACTTGATTACATGTTGGACCCCTATCTTCTCTCTATTGGCAATCAAAGTGTAATAACATTATGAGATTTTTAATCTAAAAATTATGTATAACTGAGAAATTTTCCAATAAAAAATATCAATTGTGAATTTTTGCAGGAAGCAATTATCATCCAAAAGTAAACATTTTTTGTCTTACGGAAGAATCATCCTCCAAATAACTTTAAATTCGTCACAAACTCACAATCTCACATAGACTCGCCAACACGCACATCACACGGAGGATCCTGTTCCACTTAATGATGATGAAATTCAACACTATCTAGATTAGACTTTTCAATTTATCTGAACATAAATTACTTTATAGTTTGATTTACTTCTCGTATTTAATCTATATAGTTGTTATTACACAATTTTAACCATTAATATTTTTTATTATTTATAGATGATATGCATTAAAATTAACAAAAATGATAATGTAACGTATAACACTGATTGACATTTAATATAGTCATAAATCCAACAGTATTTGACTTTATTCCACTATTCATGTTACCTTGACCACATTTTTTCTATTAATATATACAGATGACAAACGCAATTACGAAAATATGGTTGAATTACTCATAATTCCAACTTTTATAGCTTATCCTAATTCCTAAAGAATAAATAAATAACAATGGTCAAAGTTGTGTGTTGACGAACATACGCTCACTTGTAGGACAGAAACTAGAAAGTGTACCTAAGTAGGGAGAAAACATAGCCGGAAAACCTAGAAACTCAATTTTCACAATTTGAAGCTAAATAAAAAGAGCGGACCAAAATTAGTTGAATTGAAGAGGGATGATTAAGAAGTGTAGAAGAAATGATACCAGAACAAGTTTTGGTGATGGTGAGCTTGTAAATCAAGACTAAAATTCCAACGGAATGAGCAAGTTGAGCAGCGACGTAAAAGTAGGTGTAATTTCTGACGAACACCTTCATTAAAATGAGAAGAATTAAGGCAGAAATGGAGGCCAAGCTAACTTGTTGTCTCACTGATCGACTTCGAATCCATCTAGAAAGTTGCTTTACTGCCGTCGGAGTTGCTCTTTTGTCTCCCATGCTGCTTCAGAGAGAGAAAGAGAGGGCTGATGAAAAAATGGATTGGTTCTTTTTTTTTGGTGTCAAACAAAATTTAATGGATTAATTTCAAAAAGCAGCTTTTATGAGTTCTTGAAATTGGGTTAGTAGTAGGGAGGTTTTATACGCCTTGAGGAAGTACTAACATTTAATTATTGGGTATTATTTGGGTTGGGTTGGGTTGGGTTGGGTTGAGTTGGGTGGGGGCGGGGGTTACATTGGATTCTCACCAGAGCTTTTTGGTCGTTTTTAGCTTTTTGCTAAAAATTGGTTTTGTGAATGGTAAAACTCCTTAAAGAGAAAAAACAAAATTAGTTTAGATAAAGTTCAATAAGTTCACTCAGGTCTAATCAGTTCGAATAATTTTAAAACAGGTGTAATAAGTTTCAAAAAGTCAATAACAAATAAATTAATGTTAGAAATCTAATTGGTGGTTGATTATTATTTGAAAAATAATATGCTAATGATTACCGATATTAAGAAGAATTAGTGGTTGACTATTATTAGAAAATTAATGTCCTGTAAAAAAGAAACAATATGTCGTCACCAATGTTGTTAGGATCGGGATCCTACATTGGATCGCAATGGCTAGTAGGATCGAATCGGCAGGATCGGATCGTAAGATCCTACAAGTTGGACAAAATAGTGATAGTTATTCTATAATATGGTGCAAAACTCACATTAAGAATTTGCACATATTTACAATGACATTTTTCCATTCGCAAATGGTGATAATAGCTTATTGCTCTAAGATTGAAGTAATGCGCAACCAAAATCTATTAGGAGAAAATAATAAGTGAAATTAGTTTATAATTATTTTAATGATATGATCAGATCGTAGAATAGTAGGATTGTAGAATCGTATTAAGATCCTACCATGTGAATTTTTATAGTTGGTAGGATCAAAAGATCCTACAAAATTAAGATTCTACGTAGGATCGGGATCGGTGAGTTCCCACTTGATCGTAAAATCGTAGGATCGTAAAATCTGAATCGGGATTTTAATAATATTAGTCATCACTCAACGTTTACCCAATTTGGTGTTGGAAATAAAAGAAATTCCAAATATAGTGCGTGTCTAACAAAAATTCTTTGTTTTAGTGTTCGCGTAGGCTCGGATCCAAAACCAAATTAACCTATTACTTTCTCTCCTATATATGAAAAAAAAAATTTGCTCTCTCTCACGGCATGGCGCGTGGTAATTAAAAGTTGTCGCGTCTTCCCTCACAGTAGCATCCCCACCGCAACAAATCAATGTTGTAATTGCTTTGTTCAAAAATTAAATAAAGTCAGGCTTAGAGTCATCTGTTGATAAGCTTAAACAGGTGTTTCTCTTTTTGGTTCCTTGATCTAAACTGACGAGTGATTACTGTCATTTGTGCATCGTTATCATTTGAAATACTATAAAGGAATTGATGATGATGTGATGATATGTGTGTCTGCCTTCTCATTAACTCAACGAAGCTTAAATACAATTAGGTAAATTCTAAATGGGCTTAGGCTTATTAAATACACAAAGCTATACACTAATAACTAATAAGCCCAAACTATTAATACAATACAACTATATACATAACAATAGCATAATCCCAACACCCTCCCTCAAGTTGGAGCATGGAGATCACAGATGCCCAACTTGTGAAGGAGGAACAAAAACTGACTATGACCAAGAGTTTTAGTAAAAATATCCGCTAGTTGCGTATTTGTAGGAACATAGGAGGGGCTAATCGTACCATCTTGTATGGCATCACGCAAAAAATGGCAATCAACTTCAATGTGCTTGGTACGTTCATGGAAAACTGGATTTTGCGCAAGATACAGAGCCGATTGACTATCACAGTACAAACTCATAGCCTTAGGGTGTTGTACTCCTAAAGTCAAAAGCAAACCCTTTAACCACTTCAACTCGCAAGTCACTGAAGCCATAGAGCGATACTCAGCCTCAGCAGAAGACCTAGAAACAGTGACTTATTTTTTAATCTTCCAAGAAATGGGAGAACGCCCAAGAAAAACCAACCAACCAGACAAAGAGCGTCAAGTAAGAGGGCAACTAGCTCAATCTGAGTCACACCAACCATGCAAAGACAAGTCACAATTGGAACGAAGAAGAACTCCTGGTCCCGGACAACCTTTCAAGTACCGAACTACACGAATGGCGGCATCCCAATGGTCACGGCGGGGAGCATTAAGAAATTGGGACAAAATATGAACGGAGTATGATAAATCAGGTCGAGTAAATGCCAAATAAATAAGCCGACCAACTAACCTCCGATACTGTTCAACGTTTTCAAGTAATGCGCTAGTAGAACGAGCCAACTTATGGTTCTGCTCCATAGAAAAATTATCCGGCTTCAAACCAAGATTACCCGACTCAGCAATGATGTCAAGAACATATTTTCGTTGACACAAATAGACTCCTTATTGATTTCGAGCAACCTCAATACCCAGAAAATACTTCAATGCACCAAGATCTTTCACGTGAAAGCATGAACACAAGTACTTTTTAAAAGCAATAAGAGCAGCGGCATCATTGCCAGAAAGTATCAAGTCATCCACGTAAACAAGAATGTTAAGTTAAACAGCACCTTCGGATAAGTGAACAGGGAGTAATCTGAATATGACTTTTTGAAACCATATGCTTTAAGGGAATGAGCCAATTTTGCAAACCTACATCTTGGTGCTTGTTTCAAACCATAAAGAGATTTCCGTAACCGACACACCTTACCATTGTGTGCACCCTGAAAATCTGGATGGACTTTCATAAACACTTCCTCAGTCAAGTTACCATGCAAGAATGCATTATGTATATCCATTTGATGCAACTCCCAGTTTTTAGCAGCAGCAACAACAAGAAAAGTGCGAACAGTGGTCTTTTTAGCAACGGGAGCAAAAGTATTTGTGTAATCAATACCTTCGACCTGATGATTTCAAAACACAACTAATCGAGCCTTGAGACGTTTAATACTCCCATCAGAATTATATTTGATTTTATACACCCAACGACTTCCAAGAGCTTTCTTCCCCGGAGGAAAAGTCTCCATACTCCATGTCCATTATCTTCGAGAGCCTTAATTTCTTTTTGCATTGCTTCTCGCCAACCTGGATCTTTTATTGCTTCCTTGAAGGATTGAGGTTCAATACCAGCAGTGACAGCTGCAAGAAAGTTACTATGTCTCACCGAAGAATGATCACAATTAACAAAATGTGTTATGGGAAAGGACGTACCTGAGGACTTAATTGAAGTAGATGGTGATGGAGGAGGAGGAGACGGACTTACTTTCTTCACTGTATTTGTAACAAAATCACGCAACTTTGTAGAGGGGAATTTTTTTCTTTTGCCTTTTCCCTTGTCTTCACCAACGCTAACATTGGGAGCGGCCACGGCCTCCTCCCTCGACTTGCCAACACAATCCAACTCAGACACCTCACCATGTGATGCTGCAGCAGCATCCACTGTACTACCAACACTGTCAACACCCACGGCAACATCCTCACGCACAATAGCACCATCTCCCTCAATCACATCGTCAACAAGTGGAAGCCCCCTCTCATGCATATTCACATTATCACCAAAACCAACATACTCATAGAGAAAATCATCATGCAAGTTATCAAAATGAGGGGCAATGATTTGAGACGGGGACGATGAGCAAGGAGCAATAGAAGCAAATGGAAACTCATTTTCGTAAAACTTCACATCTCGAGACACATAATAGTCACCAGTTTCAAGATCATAGAGTTTCCACCCTTTTCTGACTCTGTGGATAACCAACAAAAATGCATTTTCTACTCCGGCTCATGAATTTATCCCTTTTAGACTTGTGATTAGCAGCATAACACAAGCATCCAAAAATACGCAACTCAACAAAAGAAGGGGAATTACTAAACAATTGTTCATAAGGAGTTTTATTGTCGAGCAAAGCAGAGGGAGTTCTATTAATGATATAATTAACTTGGAGCCAAAGCACAATCACCCCAAAATTTTAAAGGAAGATTGGATTGAAAACGTAAGGCCCGAGCCACATTCAAAATATGACGATGTTTACGCTCCACTCTCCCATTTTGTTGAGGGGTATGTATGCATGAAATTTGGAACATAATGCCATTTTTATTAAAATACACTAGTGGAAAAATGCTCCTTTGCTACATTACAAATGCTTCGGTTTTCATAAAAACGGAGCATTTGAAATTACAAAATTGAGAAATAAAAGAAAAAGAGAACACCAAATTTAGCATTTTAGTCAAATGCTCCGGTCAAACGGAGCATTTTTGTCATTTAACCGGTTCAGGTTACAATCTCTCCACTTATTATCTCCTCGTTGCTTAAAAAAAAAAAAAAAAACTCTCAACGCCTCATTCTTTCACCCCCTCAAATCCCTAATTGCTCACCTCCCTTCTCTCCAACCGCCTCCCTCACATTCACTCTCCTCAATTCGACTCTCAATCATACCTCTCTCGCAACTTTCTTCGCGCACTGAAAACCCTAGAAATCCGATAATCAGCGACGACAAGGGTGATGATAACGACGTTGATGATGAAGAAGATAATTATTGGAGGTCGTGGAAAGAAGTTGCTCATATTGTGTATAAGGTTGTCGGGTCATTTTTGCCCGGTGATCAGATTTTTAAGCCTATGAGTCCGCTTATGCAATTGTCAAGGTTTTTCGCTATTTTTTCTTTGTTATTTCGCTGATTACTTCACTTTTCTTGTTGATTTTGCTGTTCTTGTTGTTGATTTAGTTTGGTTTTTGTTGTTGGTTCAGATATTAAGGGACGAAAATAAAAGGTTGATACTAATTGAGATTTCGCCATTCTTTATGCAACTGAATTAATGGTTTGTGTTTCTATTTCCTATTTCAATTTCCGGTTTCTAGGGTTTCATTTCGTACATACCATTTTCTCTCTAAGTTTGTGATTTTCTTGCTATTTGAAACTGTGATTTTCTTGCTATCATGTTTTTTTATTTGAAAGCATTGCTGAATTGTTTATAGTTCAGAATCATAGAATTTGCTCTGCTTTTTTATTCTGTTATTTTTATTTGAAAATTCATAGTCGATTGAGCTCCGTAGTTCTTTTTTTAATCACTTAAGTGTGGTGAAGCTAAAATGATATGCCACTTTTTTTTATGGTGACTAAAATATCAATAATTAATGCAGCTTTTGCAGAATTTGGTGAGGAACCTTAACAGTACCTTGAAATTTGAATCTCCTCCCTCCCTTTTTTATAGTTCTTGATCTTGTCTTGTTATTAGAGGTTAAGTTGACTATTTATGAAAGCACTGCTCTCCCTTCCCCATCTTACTTATGTGGCAGTGTTTCATATGGTTTCATTTTCAGGTATTTATTTTTTAGATTTTCTGCAAATTTAAATTTTGTTGAAGTTTGAGCATTGTTTAATGTTGGTTTTTAAATATGAATTCCTTGTTTTTGTCTTCTGCAAGGTTCTGCTGTCCCGGGCTGTTGCCTCTAGTTGTGCTACCCTCACTCTGCTGCTGCTTGCCATTGTTGCTGTATAGTGGCTCTTAGCGCTGCCTTTTGCTTTTGTTCATTCAAATTCTCTCTCTTATTAAAAGAGATGACACAAAATCAAGTTTCATTGTGGTATATCTATTTTTTTTTTCCTTTTTGGAACCCATTTAGATTTGAGTCTGATTTCGCTTATGATGTTCATTTATAAGAAAATTACTTTGGAGAATCACTACGTTATGGTTTTCAATTCCAAGTTTGATTATTTTGAATTACAAAGTATTTTAAGAATCTCTAAAGGGAATATTATTTTGTAAGAGTTAGTTTTAGTTGGGAATTTGGGATGCGATTAGTCTAGTAAGAGAACATGTTTTTTCGTAGGATTAATCTAGTTTTGAATTTGAGATTAGTCTAGGGAGTCATACTAGTGCATGGTGTTATGAAACTCATGATTTCTTGTATCATGATTTACTCTATAGTTTGCTACCCCTCTTGTCTTGTCTTATGAAAACTCGATAGGTTGGTGTCTGCTTTATATTCTTATTTGTTCGCTGAGATCATCATTGAGAAAGGAAGATGAAGCCTTAAATGAACTCTAGAAACTCTTTTGTAATAAAATTGTTGTTGCTAACTTTTTATTGCACTTTTTACTTCTATGATTTATGGTCACAAATGATAGATATAACACCCTTAATTTTTGTCAATTCAAACCCACAAATCTTCCCCTCTTCGTTAATAATACAAATAGTAACAACCATTCCGTGAAGGATAAATTTTGCTTTTCCCCACTTTTTGTTAATATGGAACACTCCCGCATAATATTTCTGTAGATATCATCTATCTAATGTTTGGAATATATTGTGGATTACCTTTGAACAAGTGGATATAGGGTGACTTTTCCCAAAGATGCTTAGTAAGTAAAACATAGTGCTGAGGATTGGCACATATTTTTGAGGATAAGCTGTCGGTAAATGAAATGGAAAAGGTGGCCTATTGCTTTTGGTAAAGTCTGAAATAGTAAGATGACTTGAAAGTAAACGAATGTCTAAACTGATCAATTGTCTGGGCCTCTAGCTGCTTGAGTTGAGAGTGACTGGAAGTTTTTTGTTTGCTCTAATGGATGCATCTTGTGCTTCTGACATTTAATAGACTTTAAGTTGAGCTTGTGCAACTTATCTAAAATATGTCGAGCTTGTGTAACTTTTCTTTTTTACTTTTTCTTCAGTGCCAACAATCATAATAGCCGACGAATTTTATGATACTCTACCTGTTCATCAGTTTCAGGTTTGTTGTATGTTCGGTTCTTGTCATCCATTAAAAGTCATTTTATCTATTTTTGATTTCCATTAACTAGGCAACATGAACTGTTGCACCTTCTATTAGTTAAAATGGCTGAAAAGTTCATCTATTTACTTTTTGATGTTGTGGAACCTGAAAAGTGCTTTGCATTATGAATTAGCATATGCATGTGCCATCAAAACCTCTGAAACTGCCAGTACAGGTGATGGGCAAATATAGCATGTTTAATTTTTCATTCTCTGATTTGTTATGTTAGGAACTAAGCATCCATATTCCACTCTTACAGGGGTCAACATTCATCAGGGTGGCTTTGGGATCAATAAGAGTTTAGATGAGCTGGCTGCTACATGATACATGCTACATGCCTTAAATATGACTTCAAGGATCCTCCAAGGCTAGTGAGTGATTCATGTACTTGTTGTGTTACTATTGCTATAAATATGACTCTTTTGATTTTAATGAAAGAACTTGGTTTCTTTTGGAAGATGTCGAAGTATATATATATATTCTTTTGCATTGTTCTAAGAACTCACTATAATTTGTAAGAAACAAGTAATTTATAGAATTGGATTAATTTAAGGCAGAGCATAAGCGATGTGATTGTATTCATAATGATGATTCAAGATCAAATACAATCTAATCTATTATACATGTCAGGTTAATAAAGTTATTGTATTCAGGATCAAATAATCAAGGGTGACGGCCAATTATTATTGTAAATGTTTATTTAGTTGTAGTAAAGTACCATGTCAGCTTTAATGCTCAAGTGACAATTATGATTATCAGAGCATCATGAAAGCTAGCATTTTAATAGTATTCTTTTATTAAATTGCATTGATATGCTTTATTAGCTGGAGTGTTTTCATATCTTGCAGTACTAGCATTGAAATCTATCACAATTTTTATACTAACTTCACTACATGTCGTCAGCCGTGTCGCTGATGATGTTGGCTCTTGGTTATGCTGCTCTTGGCTAGTTGTTGCTGCTAGTTTTATTATCAACGATTTGTCGAGCTCATATCTTGTAGTTTACAATTGTAATTTTTTTGTATTTATAAAAAAATCAGAAATTAAACTATTATCTATATGTATTGGTTGTGCATCAATACTGAAAAAAAAGTAGCAAAAAATTTTTTTTTTTTGTTATTTTTGGGCCCTTAAATGCTCCGGTTTTACCAGTAAACCGGAGCATTTGTAAGTACAAATGCTTCGGTTTGTTGGTAAAACCGAAGCACTTGAGGCCCCAAATGCTCCGATTGTTTTGAAAAACCGGAGCATTTGTGGCACAAATGCTTCGGTTACCACCGGAGCATTTATAAAAGTCTCAAATGCTCGTGTGACGTCTGCTACGGGTCAAAAACGGAGCATTTAGGGCCTAAAAAACCGGAGCATTTGAGGTTTTTTCTACTAGTGATAATCTTTCATGCAATTGAACTCCGTTCCATTATCACTACGCACAATTTTAACTTTTGCATCAAATTGTCTTTCAATCATAGCAAAGAAAGAACTGAACATCTTAAACACTTCAGTTTTATCAAACAAAAGATATACCCAAACTGCTCGAGAATAATCATCCACAAGAGTAAGAAAGTAAGATGCACCACAAGAAGAGAGAGTATGATACTTTCCCCAAATGTCACATTGTATGATTTCAAAAAGCAAAGTTGCTCTACTATTACTAACAGGAAAACTTTCTCTAGTTTGTTTAGCTTGATGACACACACCACAAGCTTTATTTAGAATACTACTAGAGCTATCAATAAAGGGTTGAGATCGCACTACTTTTTCCGAGGGATGACCAAGTCTTCTATGCCACAACTCAGAAGAAGTGATCCCGTCCAGTCGTCCATATTTAATGCATGAATCCTCACAGCATCCCGGAAGTAGTAAAGTTTGTGTCTCCGTTCACCTACTCCAATTAGGGTCCTCAAGCGTTGGTCCTGTATAACACACAATGTTTTAGTGAAGTGAACAACACAATTCATATCATCCGAAATTTGAGACACATATATCAAATTGCAGTTTAATTTTGGGAACATATAATACATTCGTCAGAATAAAACCGTTACTCAACCGCACTTCACCTAGTTTAGTGGACGAAGTCTGCTTACCATCCGGGAGTCCCACAAGACACTCAATCTTATCATGCACGTTACTCAACAAATCAACATTTTTCAGTGACATGATGCGACGCACTAGAATCAATAAGCCAGGAAGAGTTAGAGAGCTCACCACTCATGTGATAATTATTTTAATTTGTACGGAGGAAGAATTACCAAGCAAATCCAAAAGGCGTTGCCATTTCTCACTAGTCGCACCTGGCACACCATGGTCAGTGTTCGAACTTGCTGCCCCACTGTTATTTCCACTCACCACGGCAGCTACAGTAGGATTCGCATCGCCTCGGCCTCCTCCTGAACCCTTACCATGCTGCTGGTTTGCACGCGACCCGCTGCGTCCACCACGGCCACCCTATGCTCAGGATAGCCATATTTGGACCAGCAATTCTGCTCATCGTGGCCTCGTCGCTGACAATACGTACATAACAAAGCTGACTTGTCACTGTCAAAGCGAGGCCACACATTTTGTAAACCGACCCCTGATTTCACCGCCATGGCCCGAACTTCTTCTTGTTCAATTTGAATCTTGGATGCCATTTGTAAACGCTCTTCTTGAAGGAACATTTGATAAGCTCGGTCAAGCGATGGTAACGGGTCTTGAGACAAGATGGTGGAGCGCATATTCCCATACAAATCAACATTCACACCATACAAGAAATCTTGAAGGCGATCTTCATCCAAGTGAGCTTGAAGTTGAACTGCAATATCACACTTACAACCCCCGCACTTGCAAATCGGCAAGGGATTATACGTGGCTAGTTCGTCCCATAAAAGTTGTAACTTCCCAAAATAATCAGCAATGGACATAGACTTAGGTTGTTGGCATGCTGCTAATGCAGCTTTAATATGTTGTTTACGAGGGCCATTCCCAACATTGAAGCGTTGTTGAACATCCCATAAGGGTTTCACTTCTTCAAAATATGGCAGGGTCTTTTTGATGGAGGTGTCAATGGGTATCCATTGCACGACCATGGCTTGAAGACATCGCCAATCTCGTAAACCGTTTGTATCTTCAAGTTTAGAGATGGTACCTTCAACAAATTCGAATTTTCGCCTAGCCATTAGAGATAACCGAATGGAACGACGCCACTCCTCAAAGTTATCTCCTCGAAAAACTGTAGGGGTAATTATGTTCCCGGGACCGTCATGAGATCCAATGAAATAAGGGGAAGAAGGGTCTAACTTGGTGGCTCCACTGCCACCACCGCTGGGTGATTTGACGACGTCATCACCGGCCATCACAACGTTCAAGCGTGGCCTAAGAAAGAACCTGTTACCATGTAAAGGAATTGATGATATGATGATATTTGTGTCTGCCATCTCATTAACTCAATGAAGTTTAAATACAAATAGGTAAATGCTAAATGGGCTTAGGCTTATTAAATACACAAAGCTATACACTAATAACTAATAAACCCAAACTATTAATACAATATAACTATATACATAACAATAGCATAATCCCAACAAATACATGCTTCAAAACTTTGTTCTAACACATATTTGTTGATAAGTTGGGTGTTGCAGGGAGCTATATATATATGCAAGCTTACCTGTACCTTTGCTAGGAGGCTCTGTCAGCCAACTCTGTGATTGTAAAGAGGTTATGTGTAGAATATCTATACTAATATATTAAAAGGTGTTCATAATCAAGAAACGGCGCCACTTGGCGCTCTTCCTTAGATTGTTTAACTACATGTGATCCATATACAACAAAAAAAAGAGTAAATGCATTGTAATAGGATTTTATCCCATGACTTCAAGTTCATATGTTAAAGTCTTAACCACTAAACTAAATGATATTTGATGATATCATTTCAAAGTAAAATATTGATAATGAAACTATAAGTACCTGGGGCACAGCCCGGACCTGCAAACTAGTTTGAATTTAAAAGGTGACTGATTGACATACTATCTCAAATCAGGGGAAGCAATTGACCCCTCTTTAGAGTTCATGCTTAGCAGATTACATATTATGGTGCTATCGTCAAAAGAAGGAAAGAAAAACAAGTTTTTTTTCCCCTTTTATTTCACAATTATATATGGTGGGGAGAGTTGGAGTGTGTTGAACTAAATAATACTTAACTTACCTTTGGAATTCCAAACCTACTTAGACACACTAGAGTATGGAATAAGTTTTGAGCAAGCACCAAATTGAGTATTTGTTTCTTTTCTAACACTAAATTGGGAAATGGTTTTGGTTCCTCACCACTACAATACTACTACCTCTGCTTTTTTTTACTTGCTACATTTTCCTTAAATGGTTGCTTTTTTTTTTTTTTTGCTTGCTACATTGTTTCAACTTTCCTTATTAGAAGACTTGGCCCACCAAAAAGTAATACTATTATATTTGTTTCTCTTCTTTTCCAACAAAAAGTAATACTATTATATTTGTTTCTCTCTTTTCCCACCCAAAATACTACTTTTTTACTTTTTCCCACCTTATTTAACGCTAAAGGGGTTAAAAAGTACACTAAAAAATATTGAAAGGGACATCTCCTAAAAACTAGTGAAAACAACAATGTAGCAAGTAAAAAAAAGCAGATGGAGTATATTTTTGTCAAATGAGGCTAACATTAATAATTATCATATTAAGTAGTAATATGTTAGTAATATGTCCCATCAGGCCAAAGAGTTCAGCTTGCTCCATCCCAGTGGCAGGTATTGCTAGAGCATACTTGCCTTATTATAACACCAGCTGGTGACTCTGGCACTACAAGAAAAGTCGATATCAACGACTGCTTAAAGCCGTCGTTGATAAATGAAAAACCGTCGCTGAAAAATCAACGACGGCCAACAGTCGTTAATAAGCCGTCATTGTAACGGTGGTCGCTGATATGGGAATAAACGACCGTCTGGCCGTCGGTGAAAACATCAACGATCGTTTCTGGACAAATCAGCGACCGTCACTCCAAACCGACGTTGACTTTACGTCAACGACTGTTATAAACAGATGTTGATACAACGACGGTCTTTAACGGTCGTTGTTTCAGCGACTGTTTTTAGCCGTCGTTGTTCCACCGACTGTTTTTAACCGTCGTTGTTTCAGCGACTGTTTTTAACCGTCGTTGTTGCAGCGATTGTTTATAACCGTCGTTGTTTCACCGACTGTTAATAAGCCGTCGCTATTGTTCTCTAGCAGTCGTTGAAATTCAAGTTCATGGCAGCATACATTACCTTACAGCGACGGCCTAGCCGTCGTTGATTCAATGTTTAGCCGTCGTTATTTTTAAAAATTACGTTAATATAAATATTATTGTTCGAAATTATAATTAAACTTGTACCTGCACAGCTGCACCTAAATATACTACACTAAAGCTGTTCCTCCATCGCATTCAATTTTTTTCAATTACAAAAATATGCAATTTTGATTTATATTATAATTTGCGTAGATACTTATATAATTACATGAAATTGGTGAAAATTATGTACACAAAATAGATCCCGGTGTCGGGAAATAAAGTAGAAGTCGGGTTCTACAAAAATATATATCGACAAATCTAGAAACTAATAAGCTAGATGCCGATAAATATAGACACTAAATGTCTATAGTTAGACAAACTACGTAGATTAAATATATGTACGCAAAATAGATCCCGGTATCGGGAAATAAAGTAGAAGTCGAGTTCCAAAAAAAATAACCCGACACATCTAGAAACAAAGTGAGATGCAGATAAATATTGACACCAAATGCATATAGTTAGACTAACTATATAGAAACTATAAGTTAGTTATCTAGTTGCCAAAAACAAAAAAACTACACTGTCAAGGGTGTCTCTGTATCACTACCGCCACCACCAAACCCTGGGTCATCTTCTGGTCTGTGTTGTGGAGGGGGGCCTGGGTTGCAACCTGAGAACATGTGGCCGAAACTAGACATGTTCCTCATCATTTCCTCTACGAGGGACCGACTTGACTCTTCCACCCGTGCTGCGACCCTTGCCTCCACCTCTTCCATCAGTGCAGCGACCTTTGCCTCCACCTACGCCTCAAGCTGAGAAAAAATGGACGGCTCATATGGTTGTGAAGAGCCGCCATTTCCTCACCCTGCTGAAGAGTTGTAGTACAAATGATCTCCCTTACCCAACCCCTGCACTTTTCCTCTGTTCCTCCCACCAACTGTCTCCCAATACAACAGATCAGGGTTCGGCTGTGACCCCTGAGTGGTACAATAATCCAGCTTCTTATTGTATGTCTCCTGCATTTGGTTAAATGTACACATATTCAAGTAATATAAAATGGCCTAAAATGCCCTAAAATGGCGTATATTTAGTTCTAACATGGCTATATTTTGTATTTTCAATGAAAACTACTAATAAATACATGAAACTAACTATATATATATATATATATGATGTTTGAGATGTTTATAACTTAAACTAACTTCAAACTACTCATATTCATTCATTTTCAAGTAAAATGGCCTCAAATGCCCTTTATTTGCTTATATTTGGTTCTAACTCGCCTATATTTTATATTTTCAATCAAAACTACTTATAAATACAATAAACTAACTATATATATGATGTTTGAAGTGTTTATAACTTAAACTAACTTCAAACTACCCATATTCATTCATTTTCAAGTAAAATGGCCTAAAATGACCTCAATAGGCCTATATTTGGTTCTAACTTGCCTATATTTTGTATTTTCAATCAAAACTACTTATAAATACATTAAATTAACTATATATATGATGTTTGAAGTGTTTATAACTTAAACTAACTTAAAACTACTCATATTCATTCATTTTCAAGTAAAATGGCCTCAAAAAGCCTATATTTGGTTCTAACTTCCCTATATTTTGTATTTTCAATCAAAACTACTTATAAATACATTAAACTAACTATATATATATGATGTTTGAAGTGTTTATAACTTAAACTAACTTAAAACTACTCATATTCATTCATTTTCAAGTAAAATGGCCTCAAAAGGCCTATATTTGGTTCTAACTTGCCTATATTTTGTATTTTCAATCAAAACTACTTATAAATACATTAAACTAACTATATATATGATGTTTAAAGTGTTTATAACTTAAACTAATTTTAAACTACTCATATTCATTTATTTTCAAGTAAAATGGCCTCAAAAGGCCTATATTTGGTTCTAACTTACCTATATTTTGTATTTTCAATCAAAACTACTTATATATACATTAAAATAACTATATATATGATGTTTGAAGTGTTTATAACTTAAACTAACTTCAAACTACTCATATTCATTCATTTTCAAGTAAAATGGCCTCAAAAGGCTTATATTTGGTTCTAACTTGCCTATATTTTGTATTCTCAATTAAAACTACTTATAAATACATTAAAATAACTATATATATGATGTTTGAAGTTTTTATAAATTAGACTAACTTCAAACTACTCATATTCATTCATTTTCAAGTAAAATGTCCTCAAAAGGCCTATATTTGGTTCTAACTTGCCTATATTTTGTATTTTCAATCAAAACTACTTATAAATGCATTAAAATAACTATATATATGATGTTTGAAGTGTTTATAACTTAAACTATCTTCAAACTACTCATATTCATTTATTTTCAAGTAAAATGGCCTAAAATGGCCTCAAAAGGCCTATATTTGGTTCTAACTTGCCTATATGTTGTATTTTCAATCAAAACTACTTATAAATACATTAAAACAACTATATATATGATGTTTGAAGTCTTTATAACTTAGACTAACTTCAAACTACTCATATTCATTCATTTTCAAGTAAAATGGCCTCAAAAGGCTTATATTCGGTTCTAACTTGCCTATATTTTGTATTTTCAATCAAAACTACTTATAAATACATTATAATAACTATATATATGATGTTTGAAATGTTTATATATTATACTAACTTCAAACTACTCATATTCATTCATTTTCAAGTAAAATGGCCTCAAAAGGCCTATATTTGGTTCTAACTTGCCTATATTTTGTATTTTCAATCAAAACTACTTATAAATGCATTAAACTAACTATATATATGATGTTTGAAGTGTTTATAACTTAAACTAACTTCAAACTACTCATATTCATTCATTTTCAAGTAAAATGGCCTAAAATGGCCTCAAAAGGCCTATATTTGGTTCTAACTTGCCTATATTTTGTATTTTCAATCAAAACTACTTACAAATACATTAAACTAACTATATATATATATGATGTTTGAAGTGTTTATAAATCAAACTAACTTCAAACTACTCATATTCATTCATTTTCAAGTAAAATGACCTCAAAAGGCCTATATTTGGTTCTAATTTGCCTATATTTTGTATTTTCAATAAAAACTACTTATAAATATATGTTTAGAAGTATGTACCGAGATTTGCTTTGCTTTCTTGTTTGCTAGAATTTCTCCTTTTCCAGGAACAGTCTTAAAATGAGTCTTCAAGAACAACTCGGGAGCGGTAGGGAGTACTCCTCCTCTACTCTTTGCCTGTACACATTGTTGAACAAAGGATTTATTTTTTACTTATATTGAAAATGTCATGTAAATTAAACTAAGTAGTAGATATGAAACATTTTTACCCTCTTTCTAGCATGCTGTGCCGCCGAAATAGAACTCTGAAAGTGTGACAGCTCAATTGGATTAGTCAGGGAGCCACCTCTTCGGTTCTTATTCGCCTTTTCAGATTTTTCCAAAAACGTGGGCTCTTCACTTCTCTTCTTCAAGTCTTCGTAGATGGTCTCCCCCAACCATTTTGGCCTTTCTTTGGCTTTGTTAAGCACCTAGTATCGCAAGTCTCTCAGACGATATGAAGCTTTTTTCTTGTAAGCCTTCCTCACTAGGCCATCTAACTCAGGAGCCCATTCATAAAGACCCTTTAATCAAACATTAAACCAAGTTATTAATAAACTAATATAATCAATTTCATTCTTCATAATTCGATTCATACATACTGTGAAAATGTTCCACCAATGCGTCTTTGTTGCATTGTCTACTTCACTGTAATTGAACCAAGGTTTTCGAAAATGGCCAGCAGGAGGTCCGAGACTCCGAGTCACGATTTCACGACCGCCTTAAGATGCGAGCGCCACCACCGGTGAAGGCGTATGAGGGAGGAGTGAAGGTGACTGGATCTGATGTTGTATAAGAGAGAAAGGGAGAACTGAGGTAATTTCTCTGTCTTAACTCGTTGAAATAAACCCGATTGAAAGAGGCAATTTCATTTTAACCACCCCATCGAAATCGGCGATCGTTAAAGACCGTCGCCTAAGGTAAAGAAAATTTCAGATTTACCTTAACAATATCAATGACGGCTTTAAACCGACGTTGATATTCACCGACGGTTCACCCGTCATTGTATGCTATATGAACAGTCGGTGGTCACCGACGGCGCAAAGCAGTCGTTGTATGAAACATTAACGATCGTTTTGTACACCGTCACTGTGAAGCCGTCGTTGTTTTAGCATTTTCTTGTAGTGTGGTGTTGTCCAATACCCTTTTAGTTTAGTTGATAATTTTTCGTAATAGCTTGGCACGCTTCTTGCGAATTACAGTGTTAAGGATTATCACAAATCACAATTATATATAAGGTGAAAGGTTGTGACTCAAGTCCGAGTAACAGTTTGATAATCAGAAGCTCAGGGCTCCAATCGTTGGGAAAATTATTTGAATTTGATGATTGCTTCGTAGTAATGGTGATGAACTTGGATCTTGACGGCTATGATCAAGTCAGCCGAGTGTTGAAGATAGTCATATATAGGCAGATCTGAGCGTGATATACAAGGCACATGTTGCTGCTTGTGGCTTCATTGCCACACCCAACATAAGATTGCAGAGGAGCCGTTTCTTAGGCAGGGTAGCTGCAACATGAGGGCAGGCCATATAAGTGGCAGCCTTACTGTAGACATCTATGTGTATTAAGATGATGGTCTTGTATTTGCATCAAAATAAAAAAGTGTTTGATAGCCTGTTTTCTATTCTCTACCATGATATTGATAGATATGAGAGAGGGCTAATAAAAATTTTGAATTTAGCTCGGCTTTCGCTGACCCTCACTTGTAAATTGAGGTATTTTGATGTTACAAATAGGAGAGTTAGATGTTTGGTTAGGACGGGTTCGCTCATCTTGATATGTCATGCAGTCAGTTTGGTACACATACCAAGTATTGACAAACAAAATATAATTGCTATGATAAAACTTCACGACAGCCAGAAAAATAATACACATACTATTGTGATGGCAACTAGCTATGTACAACAGTACACGTAGCGTTGTTGCGTTATGCCATGTCAGGTTTTTGTTCTTCAGGTAGGGCACAATGTATTTTTTCAAAGCATCATATGAGATTACTAAATGATAAATTTGATAGACTGAAAATGGGCTTGGGCAACCCAATACGAAGGAGGAGAATTCGGTCCACATACAAGCCCAAAGGAGGTTCTATACTAAAAACCAATTGGCAATAGTAGGAGTAGCTCCTCTATCTTATATTGTGGTACTTTATCTCTTCTTTCTCCAATGTGGGACAACTCACATGTGCACAACATATATGGGGTTCAACACTCCCCTCACATGTGAGAGTCCTTAGAATTGTAGCATACTGTTAAGGCAATCCTCATTGGGAATGATCGTCCAATAGAGGGACTTATCCAGTTGCATGACAAGTATCCAATATGAAAGGCCCAACAACCTGGGCTCTGATACCATGATAAATTTGATAGACTGAAAATAGGCTTGGGCAACCCAATACGGAGGAGGAGAGTTCGGTCCACATACAAGCCCAAAGGAGGTTCCATACTAAAAACCAATTGGCAATAGTAGGAGTAGCTCCTCTATCTTATATTGTGGTACTTTCTCTCCTCTTTTTCCAATGTGGGACAACTCACATGTACACAACATATATGGGGTTCAACACTATGTTAGGAAATATTGTGTAATATTATGTAAGAGGGAAAGTTTCCTCTCTAGAGTTCTATGTTAGCTTGGTTTCCTTTCTTGTATCTCGTATAAGACTGTGATGTCATCAATGACAAACACAACTTTGCCCTAATATTATTCTTTACATTGTATCAGAGCCCAAGTTTGTTGGGCCTTTCATATTAGGCATTTGTCATGCAACTGGATAAGTCCCTCTATTAGACGATCATTCTCAATGAGGATTGCCTTACCAGTATGCTATAATTCTAAGGACACTCACATGTGAGGGGGAGTGTTAAACCCTATGTATGCTGTGCACATGTGAGTTGTCCCACATTGGAGAAAGAGGAGAGAAAGTACCACAATATAAGCTAGAGAAGCTACTCCTACCATTGCCAATTGGTTTTAGTAAGGAACCTCATTTGAGCTTGTATGTGGACCAAACTTTCCTCCTCCTTATTGGGTTGCCCAGGCCCATTTTCAGTTCTATCTAATTTATCATTTTCAAACTAACCAAATATTTTAACAAACGGGAATGTCAATGTCTTCGAACCCGTAGTGTTTATGTTTTTCTTGAGCAGATCACGCTCACATCATATATGGACTTTTCTTGAGTAAAGTCGAGCTCTCTTCAAATATTGATTGTTCTGAGCAAAACCGAGCTCACAACACATTAAACCCCCGTCTCATGGCACAAGGAGAACTAAACATTGTCTCATAGTAATACCTTGTCTCACGATACAAGGAGAACCAATAATTTATGTCTCACGGCACAGGGAGAGCCGAAAAATCATGAAGAGTTAATTATAAAGGTTTCACCTGAGATCACAAGACAACCAAAAGAGTCAACACATGAAATCAATAGTTAAGAGTAAATAAATGTCTAGAGTTCTTGTGAGGAAACTACAAGACAATCCACCAACCGTCAGCAACATGCCAACATCAACACCAAACTCTATTCTTTTCTTTCTCTTTCTTGTCTTTTTTTTTTTTTTTTTTTTTTTTTTTTTTTGTTAATGGAATCATGTCTCACGTGATCTTCATATCAATAACATCAATCATTATAACATGTTCATTGAAACTACATCATAAAGGTTAGCGGAAGCCGATAATTGATCAAGGGAAAAGAAAACTTTGATTTTTGTATGTTCTTGATGAATCCCGCCGGTGGGTATGTTTTGACAATCCACCAGCAGGGGGAATTTTTTCAGTAGGGGTTTCCAATACCTGATCTGCTCTTGATACTATGTAAAGAATAATATTAGGGCAAAGTTGTGTTTGTCATTGATGCATGATGCCATCACAGTCTTATACAAGATACAAGAAAGGAAACCAAGCTAACATAGAACTCTAGAGATAAGAAACTTTCCCTCTTACATAATATTACACAATATTTCCTAACACTAAATGATCCCCTGGTAAAGTTACATACGTTACCTTCCCTGCTTCCTCCAGTGCTTTTAAAACAATCCAATCTTCAATGAAAAGCTTCGTCTACGTTTCAGAAACAACACGTAAAATTGATGCATGATAACAGTCAAAGAACCAAACTCGAAATAATAATTCACCTCTCGGGCAGGTAGCACACAAAAGGAACAGTCCTGATAATACCCAAACCATGAGGTTTCTTTCGGTTGTAGAACGTTTTCATTGTCGTACTGTTTCATCATGCAAATGGGTGTTAATTTTATCTTACTGCATTGTAATATGCTGTATGTGCAGAATGTTTAAAAATAATCTTCTCTTAAAGCTTGCGCACCTTAATAAGCACCAAGTTCTCTAAACTTTTGAACCTTTCTTTGTAGATCAAGTTTCTTTCATTCGATATTTCGTTGTTAAGCTTCGGAATGAATTTAGAATTTTGGAGATATGAAGGAATATTCTGAAGTATTATACAACATGAACATTGAAGATAGTTGCTGAAACGTGAATAATAAACATCAGACATTCGAATTAAAAGATGTAATCAGAAATCTTGCTTACATTTGGGATTTTCATATAACCACTGGCAGCAAAAAATTTCTGCATTTCAAAGGAACAACAGAAATTTATTTAAAAGGAGAGAAAATTAAACTCGTCAGAAGCTAATTGTAATAAAGGTAGCAGATCATATAACATTGATAAGAAAGAAACACTATAATACATATGTAAAGTGAGATTCTTGCCTGGACAAATTTTCTGTAGATACCAAAGTTGATAAGTTTTGCTGCTGCAGAGTACAACCCTCTAAACTGCAGATGAAACAAGCCAAGGAAGAATGTCATCTGAAACTGCTGTTTACGCGCTGATGATATATAAATTATTCGAATGCATTTTCTATGCATCAAATAAACTGCTAATACATAATCTCCAAATGTAGCAATGAAGAGATTAGGAGTTTAGGTCACTTACAAGGCCGAAAGGGGGTGAACCTATTCCAGCATGTGGCCCTGCTAATGAAATGAAGTTCTTTGCCTGCTGGTGCCATCAAAATTGTCATTGTTACAAGATCGTTACCCAAGAGGGAAAAAGTAGAAAAGAACATTGTCCGTTGGGAAAGTGGATATATCAAATTCTTCTTACTTTGGGTGCTCCATCACAGAAGTCAATTATGCTTCTTGCGATTAAATTTCCCTGCAACAAGCGTAAGCTCATGTGAAAGACTGCAATAATTTCTTACCTAAATGAGAAAAACGATTAAGCAACTAATACCTGAGAGAGACCGACAATGTTATAACCTTGATTAAGCTCCTTCATTCGCTTCACCTGTACGTCATTTTAATAAGGCAAAATTGGCCTCAACACCCTAAATTATAGCTCAGGTGCACCCAACACCACCAACTATGACTAGTAGCCTAAACACCACCAACTACGAGGTGGGGTGCAGTCTGTACCACCAACTACGGGGTGGGGTGCAGTCTGTACCATAAAAACCCACGGTCTTCGGCAACATTTTAGGCTTCCGGCATCATTTATGGTACGGAATGCACCCCACCCCATAGTTGGTGGTGTTTAGGCTACTAGTCGTAGTTGGTGGTGTTGGGTGCACTCGAGCTATAGTTCAGGGTGTTGAGGCCAATTTTGCCTTTTAATAATACACAATTGTCAAACACTAATAAATCAAGCAATTATGATTTCTGTAACTCATAATTAAATCATAAGCTGTGTGAATGTATTGTCACCTTGCTGCAGGCAATCGCTGCCTGATCCATCAGGGGTAAAAGCCAGGAGTTCAGTTTTATCAGTTTTCCGTGGCTACTTCCTCTGAAGATTCGCAAGAAAAGAACAATGAGAAACTAAAGTATGAAATTTAGGCTTAATTACTGCAAAAAAGGAACATCATGAGTTTATATGATCTACAAAAGCAGAATAATTAAAGTAATTAACAGACATACATGCAATATCCTTCCGTAGCTGACCACTGGCTTAACTGCTTAATGAGCTCAGAAACTTTCTTAAGACTACAATCTTGTCCACTACCTGTGAAAGCAAAATAAATAAAATTTCGTTACACACATTATGACAATTAAACTATAGGCAGAACCGTAGAGTCAATGAAACAGCTTGAAAAAATACCTAAAATCCTCTCCTCTTATTAATCGTGGGACAACGGACAACCCCCATATGCAAAACATGAAATTCAATAAAATCACATGACGTTTACAATCTATTTGGCAGGACGTTTACAACGTATTTGGCAGGCGAAAATAAATGGTGGTAATGACATTTGATTCCTGCAAGTAAAATTCCGGTCACCATAGTAACGATTTATGGTCAAATATGTGATTTTTTTCACATACTATTATTGGTAGCTTCTAAACTGTAATAGACGGTAATGCAAATTTATGAAGAAAAACGCATGTTTGGGGATGGATTTTTGTTATCATGGACATTGGCATGAGTTTTTCTTGCAAAACTACACCAAATTTCTACCATTACCGTAATTTTTAATCACCTACCAAACGGGTCATCATTAACAAAAAGAACTAAAGAAATTGAGATAAGTACTACTACCATTTAACAAGATCATATATATCATGAAGAATCTATATAAGTGATTGATATATTTAGTTGGATGTTTGTAAGTTGTAACCATCATATCCTAAATTCAAAATCCTAAATTTTATTTTAGAAAATCTTAACGAATAGAATAGTTCCAACTTCCAATCATGTTCCTCCAACTCGGATCCTATCTCATCATCTAGTTTCACCTGGACTAAACCCATCATTGCTAATTAAGCCTGATTTCCTAATCTAAGCTGATTTTTACTAATTTCTGTATTTTAGTCATTGCTTTTTTTGTTTAAGGTGTGTCATAATTCGTACGCATCGCCCAAACTTACTGCCTCTCATATTTATTAGTTACAATCAAAATGTTTACATGCAATTTTAGGAGCATAATAGCCAAGGTAAATAGGCAAATTAATTAAAATAATTCAAGCACCTATTAATCCAACCACCCCTCTAGTCCTCTTACCGGTTTTTAGATTATATAAACAATTTTATTCTTAACTGTCTATCATCATCCTAAAATTGCGTGCCAAAAATCACAAAATAATTTGGGTTGCACAGAAGGGGTCGTACGCGTCCGGGGACGAGGACGGTAAATGGCGAGATTTCAAAATTTTAGGAATGGTACGCGTATGGCGTACCCATACAATGATACAGGTACAATTACGTGACCTAGAAAATGTACCCATGCTATATAGCTTATAACTACCAATGGGTATTGTTGAAACCCATTGAAAGCCCACTTGTGAGTGTCCCACATTGGAGAAAGAGGAGAGATTGTTCCACTTTATAAGGTAGAGGGGTTACTCCTACTATCACCAATTGGTTTTAGTATGGAACCTCCTTTGGGCTTATAAAGTGGATCAAATCTCTCCTCCTCCTTGTTCGGGTCACCCAGGCCCGTTTCGTATAGTTTCTAAATTTAACAGGTATCCATGACCAATTGACCATATGGGTATTAAACTATACAAACCAAATTAATGGCAATAATAATTAATAAATGAAGCAAAAATCATAAGATAGCAAGAGGATACCATGGATGAGAATGAAAGGAAGAGAGGCTGGGGATATGAGGAGTCATAAAAGTAAGGATGAAGATGAAAGACAGCAAAACAGATTTCATTTTTTTTTTTTGGCAAATGCTCCACTGTTTTTACTATCTGAAAGATACTTCTAATAAAGAAGTTGCACACTAAATTTTCATCTCTTTTAAAGATTTGACTAGTCGTGGGAGTCGAGAATCATGTGGGAGCCCAATGGTTGGAGCTCCCACCTCCCAACCTCATGGTTGGGTGTTCGACTCTCATCAATCCCAATTTGGGGAGTTTGTGTAAATATTTGTTTCTGGGTACAAATCCCCAGTTTTCAGTCTCTAGAAGTTTCCTTATGGGTTAGGATCCCCCTTCTTACCCCCCTAGCTCATGAGGGATGACCCTTGCTTGGGCCAGTTAATTACCGAATCAAAACAAAAAAAAAGATTTGACTAGTCGAAGAGATGATGCCAACATGCGACACATGGAGTTTGTCATAATTCGAAACTTTTGAGTGGCGTTTTGGAATATTACACATCATTTTTTTTTACAGTAATTACACAACATGATAAATACAATGTACTGTACAGCGTAATCAACTTCTTTATAATATAAGCTTGTAGATGAGTTGGTTAGTGTATTTGTATCTAAAAGGAGAGGTTGTGGGTTCGAGACTTAACACCCACATTTTATCAAAGTCATTGTAATATAGTGGTAAGTATTCCCGCCTGTCACGCGGCTGACCGGGTTCGATCCCCGGCAACGGCAATATTTTTTTTCCTCTCGGGGCTCTGCCCCTCTTTTGCATAAAAAAAAACTTCTTTTAGAAGAGAAACATAAACTTCTCACTAATAAAAATACAGTTTATTCATCTTTATGGAGGATAGAAAGAATAAGAACATAATTGGCTTTGAAAGTTAGCTGCTATAATTTTTTAAAATTGGTACGGAGAAGTTTCCAGCTAGATCGAAACTTCTCGTAGATTAGCCCGGTCCAGTTATGTAAGTAAGCCCTTTGGGGTGGGAGAGGTTAAGGAAACCCCATCTCCAAAGTTGCCTTTAGTGACATACAAATCTTACCACTAGATTAAGTACTATTTGGTAAGTTGCGACTATGATGAGACCTTTTTTTATAAGGTAAGAAAAAAAAGTGAATTATGAGACCCTCCACACGAGGGCGACTCCTAATGCATCGTTTATAAGGATGTGGCTTAAAGCAGAGTTATTACAATCGTCAATAATAACAAAAGAAGAATTAACTAGATGCATGTCCTACATTGTCGATCCAGTTAGTTGCCTTGTTTGCTTCTTTCTAATTGTGATTGATGCTCCAGGTATTGAATTGCTGAAGGAGTGTTTGGATGTCTTTGATTTGCAATTTGCCAAGGAAGGTCCCATATACCTTTTATCGCATTAATGGGTAGGAGATTAGCACCTTCAATTTGTAGATGTTGAATACCTTCCTGAATAGCTAGTAACACACCTTGTTGTAAAGTTGTCGCTTCCGCTATGTGGACTTGGGATCTTCCAAGGTTGTAGGCGCAAGCTTTGAAAATTCTACATTGATGGTCTCGGAGGATGACACCTGCAGCAGAGAAGGAGTTGCGGACCCAGCCATCGAACATAAGTTTGAGGAAAGGGTACAAAGGGGGTTCCCACGATAGGACGATTGGTTGCTTTTGTTGGGGAGAGCAATGATGTAGGAGATTGGAGGAAGAGTAATGTATGTGCGCCGGTTGCATGGTAACGGTTGAAGTGGTTCTGAAATACCATTCTGTAAAGTAGAATTAGGCTTTGTGAAATATTATGTGTATGTTAAGTTTTGTCGTTGTTGAAAATGATGTTGTTTCTCTTCTTCCAGATACTAAATAATAAGAAGATGAATAAGGTAATGAATTTTGGTTGTGAATGGAGGCTTTGAAGAGTGTAAAGGAGAGGGAGATGGGGATTGCGATAGTGAAGCCATAACTTTACCTCGGGGAGGTCCCAAAGTTGCCTGTAAAGGTGACAAAGGTTGAAGAGGTGGTCACTAGTCTCTTATTGTAGATTACAAAGTCCACAAGATTTAATGGGGATGCTTTTCCTTTTGAAAAGAATATCCCCAACGCCTAAACAATTATGTCATATTTGCTAGAGGAAAATTTTCAATTATGGAGATATCTATGGACCAGATCCAACGTAATGGCCATTTTTCTTCATGAGGATCAGTATATGTGCCAACCAAGTGGTTGATTTGAATGTAAAGTTGCTAGTGGAGGTGGGGACCCAGATGGAGTATCTTGCAAATTAGTATATGAGATTGGGATGCTTTTTATATCCATAATCAAGTGATGAGGGAAGATTTATTAGGGAGGGTGAAATCGAGCAGTCGAAGATCTAAATTGACTTGATATACAGAGAGATTTGCAAATTCGAGGAGGTTTTAATTAGAGACCCAATTGTCGAGCAAAAAATGAATGTCTTTGTCGATCTTTTCCTATTTTCCATGTTATACCCTTTCGAATGATCTCTCTTTGTGAGATGATTTTCCTCCAAATTGGGGAACCGTTTGGCTTAGGCTTATGATTGAATGAAGAAACTTTTGTTTTTTAGGTATTTTTCCTTGATAAGATTAAACCATAGGTTGTTTTTATCAGTTATGACTTTCCATCCTAACTTGGCAATGAAAGATTTGTTAAGGTGAAGTGTTTTACGAAGTCTAAGGCCACTCTATTTTTAGGCCTGCAAAGTTTATCCAAGGCTATTAACGGGATTACGTATTTCATTCTTTTGGGTTTTTCTATGGGGTACCCCTGTGTGTTTTTTTTTAATTCTATAATGTACTCTTTATATTTTTTGTTCTACATAGTACCCTTCAACTTCTAAAATTTTCTCTATGGTACCCCTCCGTTAAGTCAACTTTTAGTTGATTGTTAGTTTATTTATTTTCCAACATATTGGAGGGAAAATTTCTCACCAAAATTCGATCTATAGGTTCATTGTTGCTTCTTTAAATTTGAAAATCTTCAGAACTTCGTTAACTAGAAGATGAAATGATTTGAGAGCAAAATTTTGGAGTTAGAGGAGAGAAGTTAATGGGGTTCCAAAAAATAACGGAGTTGGTGGGTCAGTACCTCTTTGTAGTAACGTCTGTAATTATCGTAGAGAAAACTTTAAAAAAAAGTTGGTATTATGCAGAACGAAAAATATACGGGGTACAGTATAAAATTTTAAAAAATACGGGGGCACGTCATAGAAAATCCTTTATCTTTTTGTTGTCGCCAAAAGAATTGTCGATGAAGGGTGTATATGGATTTTGCAATGTCACAAGGTAGGAGGGAAGAGTAGCGAGACATACGATGGTAAAGCTTCAATATTACTTTGGATCAAGGTGAGTCTTCCCGCTTTAGAAAGGAAACCGGCTTCCTAATGTTGAATTCTTTGTTCACTTTTTTGAATAATGTACTTAAAGTTGGCTTTTGTAGGATGACAGGAGCTGAAATAAATTCCCAAGTATAGTCCTAGGCTGGAGTTTGGCATCATATTGAAATGCCCAACTAAAGAAAACTTTCTAGAGTTATTGATGTGCTTCGAGAATGAAGATGAAAGTTGATTTGCAAAATTAAAGTTCATTAGTTGACGAAAAAAGACATGAGTTCATCAATAATACTTTTTAAGCTATTGCAAGGGTGACCATTGCCTTGCAGAATAGAAGGCTATCATCTGCAAAAAGGAGGAAGGAAATTTTTGCAGTACTAGGTTGAATTTTAATCCTAATCCTGCTTTAGTATTTTGGCTTTCTAAAGCTAGTTTTCTTATGAAAATTTCCTTGCAAATGATAAACAGATAAGCTGCGAGACATTGCCATAGAAAATCCCACTTGATATGATCGTAAGCTTATTCCATGTCAAGCTTGAGAGCACACCATCCAGTTATATTAATTGATTTTTGAAATGTGTTGAGAATTTTTTGAACTAATAGAATGTTGTCATGAATTGATCCATCTTGGGTGAATGCGTTTTAAAGAAGGCTAATTTCTTGTTGAAAAACAGGGGGAAAGCCTTTGTAGTAAAATTTTAGAAATTGCGTTGTATGGAGTTTATAAGGCTAATTAGTCAAAAATGGTTAGGATTCTCAAGTAGCTCGTTTTTTGGAATAAGCGTTATAATCATATGCGTTAAGGACAGGGGGAGTTTTCTGATCCATGGAAGAAAAAACTTTGAACATCATACATATATCTTTTTTAATGATATACCAATAGGCTTGAAAGAATTTTCTTCAAAGCCATCTAATCCTGGTGCTTTGTGAGGATTAATATCAAAAAACGCATTTTAAATTTTTTCAGAAAAAACTGGTTGTATAATAGCGTTGCGGTCATTGTTGTGACAGACGGATTTATAAAGGGTAATGTTGTGATGTTGATAAACGTTGCTTTGAAAACGTTTCTTAAAGGAAGAAGTTGGTATTTACTCTATTCCTTTTGAAGAATCGACCCACTTTTTAGATAATTTCTTAGTCGATAGATGGTGGTGGAAGTCGTTTTCTTTGTCATTTTATTATGAAAAAACCGAGAGTTGCTATCACCTTCGGTGATCCATTTCTTTCTACAGTCAAATCCCATATTTTGTTGGCCAAATAGAAGTAGTTTTTCTCGTTATTTGATTAATCTATTGATGTGCTTAATTAATATAGTATTGAAAGGTTGATCCCATAATTTGGTTTGAAGTTCTTTGAGTTTGGTTTCATTTTGTAGCAGCTTGTTAATGGTATGATGACACCGAGATCTAGCCAAAGCCTTTAAGTCAATTTTGATTCTTGATAGTTTTTTTTGTACTCTGAAGAATCGGCCACCTCTTATTGGGCTGGACCAATTTTTTCTTACTGAGTGTGACGATTCTTCGTCTAGGGACCAATTTTCGTAATCAAAAGGGTGGGGGCCATGATTCTTGTTCTCTTTCGATGAGAAGAGGATCGGTGCATGGTCAGAAATTGCAAAATTTCGATAAATAATCGTGCAATCAGGAAAATCATTTATGAAAGAGACATGACTAATAGCTCCATCTAAGCATTCATAGATTGTATCATTTTGTTGATGACTTTTCCGTACGAAAGCATGTTGAAGGCAAGGGATATCAATCGCAGAGGATTGGCTCGCGAAGTGAGGGAGCCTTGTAAGATAATGAGGAATGAGAGATCTTCTTCCTATTTTATCCTTACAATTGAGCATTTTGTCAAAATCTCCTATTAGGAGCCAAAGCATGGAACTATTTGCATGATAATTATTAAGGTAGTTCCAAAAACTGTCTTTTTTATTTTCACCATTGGAAAATATTTAAAAAATAATTGAAAATAAAATCCATATATATTATATTAAAGTAACTTAAAAAAAAGAAAATTTTCTATACTATGCATTAAAGTTACAAACTGCAATTAGAATTAAGACTTCAATTATAATTAGGACTTCAATTAGATTTAGGGATTTTCTACAGAACATATTCATGTTAGAATTAGAATATTCAAAGTTATTACATTATAACTTTTGTTGTTGTATGTTGGACAAAAAATACAGTTAAATAGGGTATGTGAAAATCTCAAAAGTTTAAATCTTTTCCATGAAAAGAACAGGCAATTACCCTTTTCTACAAAACCTATTCATGTTAGAATTAGAATGTTCAAGATTATTACATTATAACTTCTGTTGTTGTATGTCGGACAAAAGTAAGTTCAAAGGGTTTGTGAAAATTTTAAAAGTCTACATCTTCTTTACGAAGAGAATGGGCATTTGCCCGGGTCCCAAATACTTGTAACTAATATATAAAGCAGAGTCCAAAAGCTAGTGCACGAGGTCGCGACATTTGGCGTTCTTATTAGACGCCATTTGTCGCTCATATTAAGTGCCTTGTCATTTCTTTAAAAATAAATAGAGTTACAAATTAATTAAAATTGATATATAGAGTTTAGCATAAGAATAAATAGAGTTCGGTTTACAGTGAAATACTTTAGTATAATAAATTGATTAGAACTTTTAATGTATACTTCGAAAAAATATATTTTTTATATCATTGTAAAGTATTTAAAAAGTACTTTAAAACAAGATCCATTTATAATTGTTTTCAACTCTATATTAAAGTAATATTCATGAAGAAATATTTACTATAGCAACATACTGTTAAAGTAACCTATTGCAAATAGAGTTGGGATGTGTTTCAACTCCAACTTTTAGTGCCATGTCCTTATTTTTAATAAATAAATAGAGTTTGTTTACAATAAAAAAAGCTAAGTATAGTAAATTGATTAGAATAGATTTATATATATATATATATTTCGAAACATTTTGATGTTTGTAGCATTGAAAAATATTTAAAAAGTACTTTAAAACAAGATCCCTGTATAATATATTTAAGTATTATGAACCACCAAAAGCCAATAAATCTACATAATGTGCCTGTGACGCAGCATAAACCAATCTTTCATAATTTGCCTCAATAATATCAAGTCTTTATCGGTTCTTCAAAACTACCTCGAGAAAAAAAAGGAGATATCAAACAAAAAACATTAAATTGTAGTTTTTAATTATAGTTCACACAATCTATCAAATCTATTAATGGTCGTCATGAACATTTTTCTTCTTCAATCAATAATGAGTCAGATTTGATGATACAGTTGTTTGTTTTGGGAGCCATAGAGCTTACTAGAGAAACGAGAAGAAACATCAGAAAGTCATAGGGAGAGATCTTTACTTTTGTATTTTATAAGAGTTTCATGAAATTGATATTATCAATATATACATATAAAAAAAATGGAGTACATAATAATGACTATTATTGTTGTATATAGGCAAAAGTACGATCAAATGGGGTATATATTGAATATTTCAAAAGGCCACATACATCTTATTCACGAAAAGTCTAGGCATTTGCCCAGGGCCCAATACTAGTTCTTTTGCTATTATTAAACTGTGTTGGCTATTATTAGTCATACCAATTATTAGAATACATTTAATAATAGACTTAGCTACAATATTCAATTGAATATTAAAAAATATAAAAATTTATAAATCGCAATAACAAATCTAGAAATTAGAGCATAATGACAATACTTTTTCCGTTCTTTTCTACTTAGTTTTATTACTTATTAGTCATACCAATTATTAGGATACATTTAATAATAGACTTAGCTACAAGATTCAATTGAATATTAAAAAATATAAAATTTATATATCGCAATAAAAAATCTAGAAATTAGAGCATAATGACAAATACTTTCTCCGTTCTTTTTCTACTCCACCAATGGGTTTGGGCATGGTTTTAAAGGAAATGAAAAAAATGGATAGTTTAGCATAGAGGTACCCTTTAATTAACTAGAGTATGGGATAAGTAAATCCTTAATAAAGTAAATGCAACTTTATAAGGCAATTTGAGTAATTAATGATGGTTTTATTAACATAAAGTAAAGGCAATATTGTCAACTATAGTTGCTTCATATACCAAAAGTGGAGTGGTCCTAATAGATGAAATTGTACAAAGTAGTAATTGTTGCAATAGAAAAAGAATGGAGAAAGTATGTAAATACAATGGTGTTGAAAAATCTCATTTCAGAGCAAAACAAAATCAACAATGTTGATAATAAAATTACAAAAAAATAAAATAAACAACCTTTGGTTGTGATACCATGATAAGAGTCTGGAAAGAAGGTGAATTGCGCTTCATTAAACTTACGGAAGCATATTACAAAACATGTCAATAGACTTGGGGCCTAAGAGAAGGGCTAGAATCCTAATACAAACAGAATTAGGAAACGGAATATACACATACTTATTTATTTCCTACACACACCAAAACTCCTAAAATAACCAGACTCCCAATACTTTTTCTCATGTTTTATTAAGATGAGGAAGTTCAATGGTGGGTTGGCTATGCAAGAAGCAGATGAAAAGCTCAAAGAAGCCTTAAGAAAAGCATCGAAGATGATGATGGAAGTACGAAGGAAGTGCCAAAAGAAGGAAGTTAACGAGACAGGAAAAATGATAGAGGTTATTGATGCAATGAATAGGATAGGAAGTACCCTAATATCGAGAGGACAAAGAACTCAAGGAAAGAGAGAAGCGAAAGCGAAAAAATATTTGCGATAATCTTGATGGAAATAGGAGGAAGAAATTCATGAAAAGGGCGAGAAGTGAGGTTAGCCCAAAAGCGGGGAGCTTGAGAGGATGAAACTAATTGTGTTCTTTGATGATGGTGGTAGTATTCGAAAGAGTTTGAGCATTTGATTGTGTATATGGGTCCACCGACATGGTTCTCGCTAGGTAAGTTCGTTTATTTCCAAGTAATTTTCTTATTAAGGTTCGTTGTTAATGTTGCGTAAGTAGTTTGGTGTTTGCTTTTCTTAATCTTTTGATTTCAGGTTTCTTAATCTGTTTCCCAAAGTTTTCTTTTCTCTTTCTGTTCGTTTTCTTTTCTTTGATTTGAGGATAGGTAACCCAAAGTTAGGTTCATAATCATTCATGTGTGTTCTTTAGCATTTTCCATTGTTCTTGAAGCTTTTGATACATTTAGGTATGATTTGGATTTGTAGGATGAGAATCAATAAGGTCTAGGAATAAGGTAATTTTGGGAGGAGCTGATGTATATAATATAATTTGGAAAGACCGATATTTGATAAGGTTTGCAAGAAATAGTATTGAGGTTTTACTAGGTAAGTTTCCTAGTGGTTTTTTTTATTAAGCTTTCGTTGTTGGGTAAGTAGTTTGAATTTGCTTTTTTTAATCTTTTGATTTCAGGTTTTGAGATGGAGGACATATGTTGTTTGGGAGTCAACCCAAAGTTTTTTTTTTTTTTTTTTTACTTTTCTTATCTTTGCTTTGAGGATAGGTAACCCAAAGTTAGGTTAATCATTAATGTCCTTTTTTACATTTTCCTTTTTTGAAGCTTTTGGTGCATTTAGGTTTTATTTGGATTTGTGGGATGAGAATCAATAAGGTCTAGAAGTTTATTTTGTGTGGCTAGACTAGACTACAATAAGGTAATTTTGGGAGGAGGTAATGTATATAATATGGTTTGGGAAGACTAAAGACTGATATTTGATAAGGTTTGCGAAAAATAATAATGAGGTTTAAATTTGCCAAGGATTATTTAGCTATTGTGATACGATGTTGAAGTTTAAGAGGATTGATACAGTTGGGTACGGAGGAACATTAGGCTTTTTAGGTGACTAATAATAAGTTATTTCTATGGCATAATATGGTTTTTGTGGGAAGTAATGTGTTATTTTGGAGATAAATAAAGTTTTGGAGGAATGAACAATGAGTTATCTTGGGGACAAATAAAGTCCTTGTGGAAAGTAATTTTTGGAGGATTAATTAGGTTTAGGAGGACTAATATATAAAGTAGAAGCTCACAAGGTCGCGACATTTAGCGTCCTCATTGGACGTCATTTGTCGCGCTTATTAAGTGCCATTTCAATTTTTAAAAAAATAAATAGAGTTCTAAATTAATAAAAATACATATATAGAGTTTAGGAACAGAAGACTTAGAGTTGGATTCAGAACGAAAAACTTAAGTATAGTAAATCGACCATAACTTTTAATATATACTCCCTCCGTCCCAAAATACTCTTTACACTTCTATTTTTGGATATGACCCACTTATTTTAATCATTCTACCTTTTATCCATTGGCCCACACTCTATCTCCTCCAAATAAAATAATATCACTCCTACTACCACTAGTAGAATAATTGCTTATTGCTGCGGTGGTATTGTTGCGGTTTTACCCATACGCAGCAATATATCACGTAAAAAGAAAAGGTAAAATATAAAATAAAGATATTGTTGCGGTTTCGGGCAAAAACCGCAGCAATATGGTTTCAACGGGAAAATTTTTGAAAAAAATTTGACTTTTTGACCAGACATATTGTTGCGGTTTCTGGCAAGAACCGCATCAATATATTAAAATAATATTTTAACCGCAGCAATATCCCCTTTTATTTCATATAAGAGGCGCTAGGGTTTGGGAGACTCTCGCATTTCAGCCTCTTCACCCTTCAGCCGTTTCAAACTTCATTTTACTCCTTCTCCCTCAACCTCACTCCTACTCCTCCCTCTTTCACATGGCAGATCTCACCATCCTCACTGTCTCCTTCAACTTCCTCAACCTCACGCTGGGCTGCGGTTTCTTCAAACTCCTCTCTCTCTTGTGCGACGAGTAGATGTTTGTCGCCCCTAGTTTCGCCGCCTCCTTGAATTTCGCGGTGTCTCCGACGAGTTTTGCGGTGCCGACGAGTTTCTTTCTCTCTCCTCTTTGTGCGACGAGTAGACACGGCTTTGACAAATCGCGTGGTTCAATTTCGCTCGTCTCCTTGAGCTTCCTCCGCGTCGTTCTCCTTCATCGGCTTTGATAACTCAGCTGTTCCAGTTCCGTCGCTCAGCAATAAACCACGGCGGAGATTAATTTTGCTCAGCCATTTTGCTCGACCATGTCTATTTTTTAGAATTAATTTGATTTCTTAGGTTTTTTATTTGTTAGGTTTTTTTGCTCGACCATATCTGTTCTTCGAATTATATGTTGTATTACAACAATTAGTGACAACTTTTGGATTTTTTTTATTTTTTAGAATTAATCTGATGTTCGGTTTTTTTATTTGTTTTTTTTATATTTATTTTGTATGAGCCGGATATTTTTTGTATGTTAAAAATTCTTTGTCATTACTTTGAATTTGTTGTGTTTTATTTTCTTTCAACATTTTTATCTTTCAAATTTGATGGAAAAATGCAAAAAAAAAAAAAAATTCACATGTACCAGTACCTATTGCTGCGGTTTTCGGCAAGAACCGCAGCAATATGTTGTATTTTTTTTAATAAAAAATAAAGCTATTGTTGCGGTTTTAGGCAGGAACCGCAACAATAGCTTGGCCTATTGCTGCGGGCAAAAACCACAGCAATAGGTTAATTACCTATTGTTGCGGCCTTAATTGCTGCGCGGCCAAAACCGCCGCATCAGGCCACTTAATGACCGCAACAATAAGCATTTATTCTACTAGTGTACCTACCAATTATAACTATTGGCCCACACTCTCTCTCCACCAAATAAAATAATACTACTTTTACTACCTACTAACACTTATCGCATCTACCTTTTTCAATAAAATTACAATTGATAAACAACAACATATCATCTAAAACTACGTGCCCTGATAAGTGTCAAGAGTATTCCGGGACGGAAGGAGTAGTTCGGAAAATTATAATTTTTATACCATTGAAAAGTATTTTAAAAAATAATTTAAAATAAGATCCATTTATACTATGTTTAAAATTTTATATTAAAGTAACGTATAAAAATAAATATTTACTACACTAACGAATTAAAGTAACCTACTGCAATTAGAATTAGGGATTCAATTATATTAGAGTTTTTCTATAAAACTTATTAAATTTTTGTACCATTGAAAATTTCAAAAGTACACATCTTCCCCAAGGAGAGAACGAGCATTTGCCCGGGTCCCACATGCTAGTAACTAAGAGCAACTACAATGGCAAGCTACAATCAATTGTAGCTTTGTGTGTCACATCAGATTTCCAAACTACAACATTTCCAAGCTACAACCTCTCCCAATGGAAAGCTACAACCAGTTGTAGCTTTTGTAGGTCCCACATGTCATCACCATATCAACAATTTTTAATATACAATTCATACAATCATAATTTGTAATTAACCTGTAAAAATAATAAATTGTAAAAATAAATGACTTTTATTCCAAATTTAAAATAACTCGTTTTTTGTTTTAATTTAAAATAACATAATTAATAATTAAGATACAACATAATTAATGCATAAAAAATAAAGCGAGATTACATTAAAAAGTACTACATATTGTTGTGATTTCCAAAATGCGTCCAAATGTGCTCCACTAGATCCACCTTGTGTTGATGATGCTTTTCTCTGTCTCGAATGTTACATCTCTTCCCAGATACAATACAAAATCCTGAGCATGTCTTTGTCGGCCATCACCACGGTCAATTGGTTGTGAAAAATCTCCAGCGGGAAAGTTTATTGAATATGTGTGTCGCTCATCTTCAACAATCATATTATGCAATATGATGCAAGCTGCTATAAAATCATGAAGCTTGCTTTTATGCCAAGTTCGCACTAGACCACGCGCTATTGCAAAACGAGCTTGGAGTACTCCAAATGCTCTGTCGGCATCTTTTCTTGCACTCTCATGTTTTTTTTTTAAACAAAGTCTTTTAGGATCTTGAGGATGTGAGAAGCTCTTAACAAAAGCAGTCCATTCAGGATATATATTATATGTAAGGTAGTAGCCCATGGTGTATGTAGTACCATTAACATTAAAATAAACTTCTGGAGCTCTACCTTGTAATTCATCTTGAAATAAGTTTGATCTACTCAATACATTAAAGTCGTTGTTCGACCCAGCTACACCAAAATATGCATGCCATATCCAGAGATCCACCGAGGTAACTGCTTCAAGCATGATTGTGGGATGACCATAATCACCTTGTGTTTATTGGCTTTTCCATGCTACTGGGCAAATTTTCCATGCCCAATACATGCAATCAAGGCTTTCAAGCATGCCAGGAAAGCCATGACAATCTTCGTGCATTTAAAGCTGGCGTTGCACATCATCAACATTAGGCCTTCTCATGTACACCTCGCCAAATACATTGATAATAGTTATACAAAATTTATTTAAACATTCAATTGTTGTACTTTCACCGATTTGTATATATTCATCAAGTATATCAGCTGGGGATCCATATGCAAGCATGCGAATAACTGTTGTGCATTTCTGCAATGGGAACAATCCCAATCGTTGTGCAGCATCTTTCCGCTGTTTGAAATAGCCACAGTATTGTTCAACTGCATTTACTATCTTGATAAACAAATCCCTCCCCATCCTAAATCACCTTCGAAAAATGTGTTCCGCATACACCGGATTAGGAGAAAAATTGTCATTGAAAAGACGATTTGCACCGCCTTCATGATCCCATGGAACCATTTTTCTAGGAGGATTTGAAATATTTTCAATTATTTGGAGCGCCATTTGCTCATCTTTCATTCCAAAAATCATTATCCATATCCTTCATCCAATCTGTGATATTGGTTGAAGAACCAGGATTGTGAGACATATTGAAATTGCAGGTATGAATGGAAGGATGATTTATGTTTGGAAGGATGATTATTTTACTTAGATGGGAAAGAGAATATGAATGAGTGTTGTGAGGTTGTACGAAAGATGATATATTTATAAGAAAACGTGATTCCCTTTGTTAGATTTGCAATGGCTAAATTCCAATGTCTATAATCTTGTTGACTAAATTCCAAGTTGCTACATTCCAAAAAAGTAGGTTCCAACAGTAGGCATGATTTTTATTTCGCCTACGCGGTGTGAGCGCGTATCATATTTGACTACCCCATTGTAAAGGTTTTATTGAAAATTATTTTGAAAGAAGTCGCCAATAATTCTTTTTAAGAAGAATCATAAACCTAATTGGATATGGGAAAAACCGTAGAGACAAATTATCCAATGTAGATTTCCCCGTCCCGACTCCATAGATGGCCAAAATGGACCAAAGATTGAGTTCGGGGTTGAAGGTACAAATATGGTCAGGAACTATATTGCCCATTGCTGGCCTCTATTAAATATTGATTCATTACAGATTTTATGCCAAAGAATAATCATATAACGTTTTAAACACCCTAAAAATATTTAGTCTAAATAGGTTCAGGAAACACATAAAAGACTAATTTTTAGTGACAAGTTATTATACAATCAGTATTACAGGGAACCAAGCAAGTCGTCCAAATTAATATGATTAATGTTAGAACATTTATTTAGGTCTTTGATTAGCAAAAATAACATGTGGGTGATAAAAGCATTAAAACAGGACAATCATACAATATGAATAGAATGATCAAGCAAGCATATAATATACAAAGGCATGAATAATAATAATAATAATAATAATAATAATATGAATATAAAAGAAAGTATAAAGAAAGGGTTAGAATATACAGTAAAACGATTTTATATCGAAGATCTACATCATGAAATAAATGGTTAGTAACTTCAATATAAAAATAGTTAATTTATTCAAGGATCCTCAGGAATTATACCTATGCGGCTTAGATTGAAGAGCTTAACGATCTTTAGGCGGAGCAATCGTGGAACCAAGAACGCAGTATAATTAAGAATAGATTGAATTATCCAAAGTATTTGAGTGTTTGAGTATTTGGAGATTCGAAGTGTATTGCGAAGGTATTCGTAAGTTAATGTATGCGTAAAAAAAATAAAAAAAAACTCGTCCGTAATTCGAGAAATCACGTAGTTATAGACAAAAGGAAGTGTGCGCTCCACGCAAGCCCTACGTCAGGCGCAGGTCTACGTGGCCGGCGCACTGCCACGCGTCAGGCGCACATTGGTGTGCCTGACGCAGCCAGCGCAATCAAATTTGCACACGTGTAAACGCATTTTCGAAAAAGATAGAAAAGCACCTTGCTTCTCACACAGAACTTGCGTCAGACGCAGGACTCAGTGTGAGTCATAAATCCACGTGTCAAGCGCTCATTGTCGCGCCTGACGCAATATGGCCGATGTGTTGGACGCACGTGGCGCGCTGAGCGCAGCCGCCGTGTCCGGCGCATATTCCAGTATATTCGTTTTTTATTCTACGCGTGCTTTAAAGATACCTTTTTTATCCCTAAAATTTCAGAGATGGAATTTCACGAATGTAAAAGCTGATTTATATTTATCAAATAAAAATATTTATGGAAAATATTTATTTAAATAATAAATATTTAATTGCGCTTTTAAATGGACTTAAAACTTTTTATGGGCTTTAAATACAATTAATCATCATGAACAATTAATTGGGCTTTAGTATATCATTTCAAAACACAATTTTGGATTGGTTCTTTAGATTGCTCTTCCGTTGAGTCGCGCCAACTAATGTCGCGGTATGTTTCATCATTGGATCCTGAAATGTGGAGATACGATTATGTGTCTACAGAAGCCCCCACTTTGACTGAGGTTCAGGAAACCGATAGTCAAAGTACACGGTGTCGGGACGGAGAACGATTCTAAACGCTCTGATCTACATATGCTGGTCTCTGCAAACAAATTTAGTATGCAGGACAATAACTACAAGCAATCTGATTACCTACAGAAGAGGATGTTAGAAGATAGATGCGAACAACTCAGATAAGCACATAATGATGCAAATAATGCAAACTTAGACTCGCTAAGGATGCATGAGACGCTATGTGTAACACCCCGTATTTTTATACCTATTTAGTAATTATTTATATTATTTTAGTTTATAAAAATAATTTAAAATACTCTTTTATTAAGTATATATATTTATTTTTCATTTGACTTTACCTAAGAAGTAGTTAAAACAAATTCCTAGAATTCCTAGGTTAGTACCTAAATACCATTATGTTACTAGTATATGGAGAGAGATAGAAAAGAAAAGAAAAAAAAACAACAAAAAGAAACCAAAGGAAAAGAAAAGAAAGTAGGGGAGTTAAACTGCTTCCTAACTCCAAAACCCACGAGACAACCATTCCACCATCTTCTTCCTTGGTCAACTTCTTGCTTCATCACCATTAAAAAAAAAGCTTCAAAATTTATTAAGCCATTGTCACACATCTTCACGCCTATATCCATCGCCATTATCATCACTCGTCTTTTTGGGCAATTCGAAGAGGGGAAGAGGGATTTTTGTGGCTTGCGTTTTCGGGTCAAATTTTGGGTCGGAGAAGGCGAAATTTTGGGTCTTTGTTCTTTAGTGTACCTTCCAATTACTCCAATTTATCAAGTAAGATTTATTTCCATGTTTTAATTTCAGTATGTGTTGATTTTCGAATTAGGGTTTTTTCTGAAATTAGGGTTCTTGAGATAAATTAAATTGGGGGTTTTTGATTATGAGTGTTGGGTGTAGCTTGATTGAAAGGAATTTTGCTTATTTATATTTAGTTTATCAACAAGAACTGTAATTCTACAGGTCAGATTCGTAATTTGTGTTTTTTCGTCAGTTTGTGGGCGTTTTTAGCCAAAATACTATTTCACAAAAGTTGTTCGTATCGACATTTCACCCAAGATAGGCTCAAGAAACGTTTCATTTGAACTTCATAGTAGAAAGTTATCCCTATTTTAAGTTTCTACTGAAATTAAATATAATGCATGTTATGTTCATGTAGTTAGTAGTATTTACAGTTTGACTTTTGTTGACCAGTTTGACTTTTGTTGACTTTGTTGTATTCTTTTTGGATTAAATTTAAAGTGAGTTGTTTGTAAAGGTAGTCAAGGCTCATTAACTAGGTTATGTCGTTTATGTGTAAACTATGTAAAGTATAGTCCAGTGATTTATACTATATTATATTATATTGTAGATCGCGGATTCGTAGAAGAACCTTTTTGACTTGTAATTGAGATTGGTTGACTGCGGTTTGCTAATAAGGTAAGATTTCATACTAAGCTTGTACAGATTATTTCAGAAAGTATTTCATATTGATTTGTGCTCTATATTGAGTTTGGAATCGTTTTTGCGATGCTATTATGGAGCTTTTAATTGTTTTGACGATATTTATATCAAAATAATTCATGAGATTATTAAAAGAAGGAAGTTTCTCGTGAGACAAGTTTTCCTCCTCGTGAGACAAGTTTGAGATTATGAAAAGGAGGAAGTTCCTTATCGCTACCAAGTTTTAATTAAATTGTGGGTTTGTCGGTAAGCGGTATTCCTCGAGTATGGAGGTATGTTGAGTTAACAGTGTCTCAACAATTTATTTTAGTAGTTGGGAGTATATTGATCAATACTCTTGCCATTCGTCTTCCTTCTTGATACGTTATCAAGTTAGGGGTATGCATACTAGGGACTTTGGTGTTTACTTTCTAGTGAGTCTAGCTAGCACATTGGATTTTTATTACTTCCTACTCACATATTTCAGAGGAGTTATATTTGAAAGTTTTACAGAATGGTTTAGAAAGAAAGTAAAGTGGATTTGAATTATTGAAGGTTGTCTATTATATTCAAGTTGAATGTTGTACAAGTGAAATAATTTTGTGGAATACTATATGTATATATTCCACCTGCACATTGGATAACTCAAAGTTGTTATTGGTATGAAATCTTGCTCGGCCTTTTGGCTGATATTACATGTCTTCAATGTGCAGGGCTTGATGGTGACTAGCTTATATTGGGGTGAGAGCGTTGACTTCACCTAGATGTAGATTTATTAAAGTTAAGACTTCCGCTGCAATAGTTTAGATTATGGTTTGTTATAGGAGTGTATTAATTAATTACATTTCTTTTCAATTGTAATAGTTAATAATGGATTTATGTATTGGTAGTAATATCTTTCGCCTTGCGGTTATTAAATGTTTAATAAACGCGGCATAGCAGCTCTTGAAATGTCCATGTTTTGTACACTGTTATGTTTTCTAAAGAAAATGGAAATTCAGGGTTGTTACACTATGCAAGGATAAAGGTTATGCAAAGCTAAGGATTGACACGTCATGCAAGGTCAGGGTCATGCAACACTAGAATGTGTGAAATGCAATGCAAGGTCAAGGTTTTGCAAGGTTGCAATGCAAGGTTAGGATTTTGCAAGGCTAGAATATGTGGATATGTAGAATGATTAGAAATGCATAGGATGATTTTCGAAAATCGTTTTTAGTAAATGATCGGGGTCCATATACGAGGTCCGCAGATTACAACTTCTCGGGAGTTTAATTCGAATCGTAGGAACCACCACACATAGGAAGCCCCCACTTTGGGTGAGCCTGCATTGAATTAGGCTTGACCCTTAATTGAAATGTACTTGATCTGATATTGAAATGTAGTTGAACGTTGAAGGTTATCGCTGGGGATTCTTCTTTGGGAAGTTGATATAGGCAAAATCAACTATTGCCGAAAACCATGGAATTGTCGGAGAGTCCTTCAGGGAAAAGGAGAGTTTGGATTGAAAAGGTGAGGATTCAGAAGAGTCGGAGGATTCGTCTGAAAAGGTGAGGATGCGCTTGACGAGTCTGGGAGTAGGTTGACCTTGTTGCCTCTCTGTTGGGCGTTCCCAAGTTATAATCTCACGACCTATCCTGAACATAAATCGAATGGACCTCGTAAATTTTTAGAAATGATGCTTTCGAAATAAGAAATGGGAATGAGGGATGGAGAAATGGAAACGAAAGATGAGAAACGAGGATGAAAGTGGAAATGGGGATGGGAAATGATTAGAAATGGTATGATTATGGTTATGATGGAGACATGGGCCTAACTATATGCCGATGCAAATGTGGGTTGGACTGGACTGGACTGGACTAGACTTTGCAAATAGACTAGTCTCAAAAGGATTGCCTATGCTAGCTTCGCCAGACTTAAAAAGGAATTGGCTTTGCCAGACTTGATGATTTGGGGTTGCTATAGATGTAAGATAGGAGTAGCTTCGCTAAACTCGGAGGGTGCCTTTATGGTCTTAGGGGTGACTAGCTTAGCTAAGTCAAAGGGTGTCGTTATGGTCTTAAAGGGATGACTAGCTTAGCTAAGTCAAGCGGTGCCGTTATGGTCTTACGGGTGACTAGCTTAGCTAAGTCAAGAGGTGCCGTTATGGTCTTACAGGGATGACTAGCTTAGCTAGATCAAAGGGTGTCGTTATGGTCTTAAAGGCATGACTAGCTTAGCTAAGTCAAAAGGGTGCCGTTATGGTCTTACGGGGATGCTAGCTTCGCTAGACTTAATGGTTTAGACTTCGTCCTATATGGGTTTGGAAATAGACTGGATTAGACTTAGGAAATGAGTTGGGCCTTATATGGACCTAATTTTGGACTTAGTCCTATATTAGTTTGAAGTTAGACTTGAAAATGCACATGGGCTTGACATTGGATTGGAATAGACTTAGATTAGACTTGGACTGGGCTTGACATAGACTAGGGTTCACATAAAGATGCAAATGGGCCTAGATTTTGACATGGGTTAGACTTATATGGGCGTAAGATGGACTCTAATGCTAGCGGGCCTGATATAAATGCATGGACTCAAATTTAGATAATGAAAAATGGACTCTAATGCATATTGGCCTAGAATGAATGCAAGTGAATTGGGTTTGGTTGATTGGATTAAATTGAAGGTGTTTAGAATGGGCTTAGAATTTTCGAAATTCAGTTTTTGAAAGGAACCCCTTGTTTTTTAGGAAAAAGATGATGGATTAATTTTGAAAATGTTTTTTTTTTAAATGTCGTGGTACGACGATGATTAGTAAATGCTTTTTGAAAAAGGTAGAATAGAAGAAGGTCTAGGATCGATTTTGTAATTTGTAAGTTTTTGAAATTGATTGAATATGGTAAGGTAGATTGATAGGAAAGATTTTTTAAACAGTAGGGAGAAGGTAGGCATGCATGACAACTATAACTCTACAATTGATCTAAATGCACTTTTTAGGACAAACTCGACCTTGCATGAAAAGACTGACCCCTTTTTTGAATATGATACTGATGCAAACTTGTTATCTTATACTCGAACAAAGGTCAAAAGATCAATAAACATGGGACGAATAGACTGCGTGCCACGCAGCTGATGCGCGCGGCGCGCAGTCTATGCGTCTGGCGCATGAACGTTGCGCCAGGTGCAACTTAATGCGTTTAGTGCAACGCTCTGCGGCACGCGTATTGATAAATTGACGAAGGTTCGGGCGAAAACGACGACTTGTTTTAGACGCGATTTGAAATATTTTCGGGCGCAAAGCATATTAGCAGGCAAAAATTGCAATCACACATAAATGTCAGGTAACATGGATGCAAAAGTTCTCAACCTAAAGTCCAGTTCTACATTCAACTATTGGTCAGGTTTAGGTTAAGGCAGAAAGGGTCCATGACTAAGAGATTGATCCTACGCTTCGTACCCTTGCTTAAAGAGGTGGCCACGTGTAAGACGCACTCCAGTTCTCAAGTCAGGAACAAGAGAACAATGCCATGGTTGGGTAGGTTTGCTTATGACTAAGATCCAACACTATCGCTCAGGAAGCTTTTTGGAAGGACAAAGCACAAACTCCCCGGGAGTGACCTCACATATAGAACATGTGCTAATGAGGCAAGGTAGATTGTCCTTATGGCGGCTGAACAAGAGCCATGCAGATGCAAAACAATATATCATTCAAAGGCATAAAAAGAGCATGAATCGTATTTTTCAAGTTTCACCCACTCATTTAAAAAATTAATTTTTTTTTAAATCCCCCCCAGTGAAGTCGCCAAATTGTAGGCGTGATTTTTATTTCGCCTACGCGGTGTGAGCGTGTATTATATTTGACTACCCCACTGTAAAGGTTTTATTGAAAATTATTTTGAAAGAAGTCGCCAACAATTATTTTTAGGAAGAATCATAAACCTAATTGGATATGGGAAAAACCGTAGGGGCAAATTGTCCAATGTAGATTTTCCCGTCCTGGCTCCATAAATGGTCAAAATGGACCAAAGATTGAGTTCGAGGGTGAGGGTACAAATATGGTCAGGAACCATATTGCCCATTGCTGGCCTCTACTAAATATCGATTCATTACAGATTTTATGCCAAAGAATAATCATATAACGTTTTAAACACCCTAAAAATATTTAGTCTAAATAGGTTCAGGAAACACATAAAAGACTAATTTTTAGTGACAAGTTATTATGCAATCAGTATTATAGGGAACCTAGCAAGTCGTCCAAATTAATCTGATTAATGTTAGAACATTTATTTAGGTCTTTGATTAGCAAAAATAACATGTGGGTGATAAAAGCATTAAAACAGGACAATCATACAATATAAATAGAATGGTAAGGCAAGCATATAATATACAAAGGCATGAATAATAATAATAATATGAATATAAAAGAAATATAGAAAATGGGTTAGAATATACAATAGAACGATTTTATATCAAAGATCTACATCATGAAATAAATGGATAGTAACTTCAATATAAAAATAGTTAATTTATTCAAGGATCCTCAGGAATTAAACCAATGCGGCTTACATTGAAGAGCGCAACGATCTTTAGGCGGAGCAATTGTGGAACCAGGAACGCAGTATAATTAAGAATAGATTGAAGTATCGAAAGTATTTGAGTGTTTGAGTATTTGGAGATTCGAAGTGTATTGCGGAGGTATTCGTAAGTTTATGTATGCGTAAAAAAATCAAAAAAAGCCGTCCGTAATTCGAGAAATCACGGATATTTATAGACAAAAGGTGACGTGCGCTCCACGCAAGCCCTGCGACAGGCGCAAGTCTACGTGGCAGGCGCACTGCCACGCGTCAGGCGCACATTGGTGTGCCTGACGCAGCCAGCCCAATCAAATTTGCACACGTGTAAACGCGTTTTCGAAAAAGATAGAAAAGCACCTTGCGTCCCACACAGAACTTGCGTCAGACGCAGGACTCAGTATATTCGTTTTTTATTCTACGCGTGTTTTAAAGATGCTTTTTTATCCCTAAATTCCGGGGATGAAATTTCACGAATGTAAAAGCAGATTTATATTTATCAAAGATAATAAAAATATTTATTAAAATAATAAATACTTAATTGGGCTTTTAAATGGACTTAAAACATTTTATGGGCTTAAAATACAATTAGTCGTCATGAACAATTAATTGGGCTTTAGAATAACATTTCGAAACACAATTTTGGATTGGTTCATTAGGTTGCTCTTCCATTGGGTCGCGCCAACTAATGCCGCGGTATGTTTCATCATTGGATCCTTAAATGGGGAGACTCGATTATGTGTCTACACCAACCGCTATATTCCAACAACTCAACTATTTATTGCTACATCCCAAAAATAAACTCCAATAACTACTGTCCAACGGCTACAATCCAAATTTCTGAAAAAGGTAAGCTAAAATAATTGAAATACATAGATGAAATAATTGAAATACATAGATTAAATAATTAAAATACATAGCTAAAATAACGTAAACATCTTCGCTAAAATAACTAAAATAACATTGCTAAAATATTTGAAATACATAACTAGAGTAAGTGACATACATAGCTAAAATAACTGAAATTAAATGCTAAAATAACCGAAATACATAGGTTATTTTTTTTCAAATGCATTGCTAAAATGACTGGAACACTACTGTATATTGTACTTAGCCTTGATGATCAAGCAAACTTGAATATGAGTGTTTTCGTCCATCTGTGAAGTATCCTTGAAAAGAATTTCAAAATTTGCAACACGAATACGCTCCTGGTACATGGCCATTTTTTCTCTTATGCAGCTCTTCAAACTTATTCCATGTTTGAGTAGCATCCTCAGTAACCTTCTTGCTCGTCGACTTCCCCTTACCCCTTGCTGCTGCTTTAGCTGCCTTTTGACCCGGAGGACGGTCATCCATCATTGTTACGATGTTAGTGTCACTAGCATCCGCGAAGTGTAAGCGCCCGAGACAGTATTTTTTGTTCTCTTTGACTTACTACCTTCGTTAGTAACAAACTCTTTCCATTTTTGTTAATCTCGAAGAATTTTCCAACTATGTAGGTAAGGAAAATTTATGTCAGTTGGGTTGCGATTCTTCCAAAGTTTGATGGCCATCTCGATCACTTGATATTCATCATGGCCACTAGGATGTGTATCCTTAACTTGAATGTAGCACCCATTGAACTTCGAAACCTCGGCACTCATTTGGTACCAATGATTAGAGGCTTTTTCAACATCAACCTCGGGACCTTCTGTCCTCCATTGGTTGTAGTATTGAACAATTTTCTCCCACAAATCCCCGTACGACTGATAGGTTTCTACAACAACGTCATTTGAAATTATCAACCAACATTTACATAAATCTTGATTTTGTTCGTGGCTCCACTTCAATTTTTTTCCTCCAACCCATCTTCCTCTGTTTCTCCCTCTACCTCTACCATTATTGCCTCTTCTTCCGCCACTAATGTTCTTCTGAACCTCTACAATAACCTCTTCTTCTTCATCAATGTCGATAGCCGCTCCTGAAATTGGAGAGTCTTATTGCATGGTAGAAGCTCCAATACTATCTCTCTTCTTGAACTTACATGAACCATATATGGTTCACGAGGGAAAGGAAAACGAGAGTAGTACATAGGTGTAGTTGGACGATTACTCGGCCTAGGCTGGAAATAATAGGCTGGATGGTAATACATTTGAGCGTCGGGGGGAATTGCTTGATTTGGATTATAGTAAGATCGGAAAGTTGGGCGAATCGGTACATTTTGGGCATTTGGATTATTTTGGGTTGGACTTTGGGATGTATGATTTTCTAAATTTTGAAATTTTTCTAAATAAGGATAATATTGACTATATGAATCTTGAGAATCATCCATTTGTATTTTTTTTAAAGGAAATAATATATGAGAGAAAGAGATTATAGAAATTTTGTGGGTATATTTTTTTTACAACATTGTTACTCCTATTTATAGACTAATATTTACAAAAAAAAAAAAAAAAAAAAAAAAGTTGCAATTTATTGTAGCTTTGTTACCGTTATTACTGATGCAAGGACAATAGCAATTGCATTTACTAAATAGAAATTGGAAAGTGAGATGGAAAGGTACAAGTAGGGCCCACAAAAACTTAAACAAAGCTACTTCCTTTGTGGAGCTACTTGGTTTTGCCAAGCTAAAACCTTTTTTCCACTCTAATGACAAAGCAAGTAGCTTCAACTTTTAAGAAATTGCAAGCAGGGATCTTTAGTGGTCCGCTGCAGTTGCTCTAATTTATAAAATAGAGTCCAAAAGCCAACTCACGAGGTCATGACATTTGGCGTCCTCATTGGATGAAATTTGGCGTCTCATTGGATGCTATTTGTCGCCCTTATCAACTGTCATGCACTCATGCCATTTTTTGGAAAAAAAAATAGAGTTACAAAGTAATAAAAATACATGTATAAAGTTTAGGATACGGACAAATAAAGTTTGGTTCACAATTAGAGATGGAAATGGATCGGGTTCGGGGCGGGTGGACCATCACCCGCATCCATCACCGGCCTCCATCCATCCCACCCGATCCATCCACCACCCGGTCAACCATCCACCCGAATCCATCCACCCATCACCCACGGGTGAAACGGATGGATCGGGTGATAATCGGATGAACTATGTTAAAATTAAAATAATAAAAAATATCAATAACATCAACTAATTAAATCCAAATCCAAACTTCAATTAATTAAAATACACCGACACAATGTTCAACATTTAACAACACCAAATAATTAAGGAGTCAAATAAAGTTTAGCCAACATATGGCAATATCTTAATTCATTATAAAAGTAAAAATGAGTAGCAGCACAACACAGCAACACAGTAGGTCAGTAGCACAACACAGTAGCATAGTAACACAACAACACAGCATCACAGCAACAGAGCAACACAACAGCAGCACAACACCACCACACCACCACTGGCACCACAGTAGCACAGCAGCATAGCAGCATAGTAGCACAGCACCACCATAGTAGCACAGCACCACCACAGCACAGCAACACTAGCAATTAGCGAAGTAGCGAACAAGGCCCTCCACTACCAGTCTGCCACTTGCATAATCATCATATATTTTCATCTTCATCTCCCTACCAATGATTAAACAAACAAATGATTAAGATAAGAATAATATTTAGAAAAGTAATAAGTTAGGAAGTAGGAACTTAGTATATAAAATCATTACCGAGTCTATATCAACAACTTCACTCCCTCCACCACCACTTGCATCATCATCCACTGTATCAAAATCATCTAGTATTGTAGAACATGCTTGAGCATTGTCCAAAGAAGTATCTAAACAAATACATAAGATTTTGCATTTATTTCACCTATGTTAAAGTAACAAATACATCAAACATTAAAAGAATAAAATGTTACCTGAGTACTCTCCAAGTATCCAATTTTGCATGCACATTAAAGCTTCCACTGTATTAGCTGCAAGTCGGGAACGATGAGGGATAATAACTCTTCCTCCCATACTAAATGCGCTCTCTGATGCGACAGTAGATGCTGGAATTGCTAGCAAGTCTTTGGCAATCTTTTGTAATGTTGGATATTTTAGCTCTATATTCCAATACCTCAAGATTTCAAATCCACCACTTTCCGGCAAGGCATCTTCCTCTAAATAATGGTCCAATTCTGACTTCACATTAACCTTCCTCTTCTTTGTTTTCTTCATTTTACTCCACTTATCATTTCCCTCATCTCCACCAACATCCATACCATCAAATGCAGATTGATTTCCAATACCATCAGCCCAAGAATGAGTGTCACTTGCATACACTTTATCTTGATACTCATATAAGAGGTCATACAAAGAGTTTTTCACCCTCTGAATTTCAAAGTCAGCCTCATCCCCATAAATCTCATTGAAATAAAATTCAACACATTCCAACTTATTTCTAGGATCTAAAATGGCAGCAATAGCTAAAAGTTCATTAATATTACTCCAATACTTATCAAATTTATCAACCATTTTTTGTGCCATATCCTTAATAACTTGTACGTCACTTGCCAACCATGATGTCAATGCAAGTTTTATTTCACAAATTTGACGAAAAAACAAGTTGGATTGGATACTTTCTCCCCGAAAACAACTCAGTCACTTTGTGAAATCTTTTCAGTTTTCCGCAAACAAGTAAAACAAATTCCCAATCTTGATTGGTGGGGAGTGTGAATTTCAACCTAGGAGTTTGACGCTTAATACTTGCAAACACATCTTTGTAAGGTAAAACAGATTGCAACATCAAATAGGTTGAGTTCCATCTAGTAATGAAAGCAGCGGCAGCCAAGGAAACGATGAGAGTGAGAAGGGAACGATGACAGTAGAGAATGTGAGATGAGACATGAGAGGGAAGCTGCGCCTGCTAGGTTAAACTTGCTCTGTTTGGGGTATTTGGGCCTTTGGACAGTGGACTTTTGACAGTGGACTAAATGACTAATGAACTTGTAAAAATGAAAAACCAAGTAATAAAAAAATTATATATATTTTTTTACTTTAAACGGGTGACGGGTTGGGTGGTAAACGGGTGATGGATGAAAAAATATCACCCGAACCCGACCCGCATCCGTCACCCGATTATCCGTCACCCGGCTATCATCCGTTTAAATCGGGTTTTTTCACCCACTAAATAAACCGGGTGGAGCGGGTGGTCGGGTGATCCACTGGATATTTCCATCTCTATTCACAATGAAACACTTAAGTATAGTAAATCGATTATGACTTTTAATATATAGTTCGGAAAATTATAATTTTTGTACTATTGAAAAGTGTTTAAAAACTACTTTAAAATAAGATCAACTTATACTATAGTTAAAATTTTATATCAAATTAACGTATAAAAAGAAATATTGACTATACTAACGTATTAATATAACAAACTACAGTTAGAACTAGAGCTTTTCTACACAACCTATTCATGTTAGAATTATAATATTCAAAGTTATTACATTATAACTTTTATTGTTGTATGTTGGACAAAAATACATTCAAACAGGATATGTGAAAATTTCAAAAGTCTACATATTCTCGACGAAAAGAACGGGCATTTGTCCTTGTCCCAAATACTAGTATCTATATAATATAGAGTTTTTTAGAGATCAAAATGCATATATATAGAGTTGTATATAGGTAAAAACTAGAGTTTGATTTTGAATTTTGAAAAAACTTTAAAATATTATACAATATAAATTAAGAATAACTTTTTCAACATAATTTCGTATTATAAAATAGTGTGAGCATGGATTTTTGTCCGCCAATGTCGGCTCAGGACCAATTACATAGGAAGTCATAACTCTATTGCCATGCTACATACGGTCCCATTTTTTATTATCAAATTCGATTAGCAATTACGCATCAAATAATCTTACCCTAATAATCAATCAATCAATCAATCAATCAATCAATATATATATATATATATATATATATATATATATATATATAAAGGAGGAACTTTCCGGGAGCATAGGGAGCTCCTCAAGATTTCGAGCTCATAGAGCGCGCCACGTAGGATTGCCACGTCATCAATTTTTATTTTTATTTTTTACAAAAATAGAGTTCTAGATGATTTAAATACATATAAGGAGATTTGGATAAGCGAAAATTAGAGTTTGGATTTGAATCAACAACCTAAATTATTATATCATGAAAAGCGACATGTAGGTTTGCCATGTCATCAATTTTTATTTTTTATTTTTTTCTAAAATAGAGTTCTACATAGATTTAAATACATATAAGGAGTCTTGGATAAGCAGAAATTAGAGTTTCGTTTTGAATGAACAACCTAAATTATTATATTATGTAAATTGTGTATAACTTTTGCTACCTAATTCAGAATATTATAATTTTTGTATATTAGATAGTGCTCAAAATATGCTTTGATATAAGATCCATTTACAATATAGTTCTACAATTTATGAAATAGAGAGCGCCACTTAAGATTGCCATGTCATTAGTTTTTATTTTAAATATTTGAAAAAAAATAGAATTCTACATATATTTAAATACATAAAAGAGTTTTGGATAGGGGGAAATTAGAGTTTCGTTTTGAATAAACAACCTAAATTATTATATTATGTAAATTGAATTTAACTTTTGCTACTTAATTCAAAACATTATGATTTTCTTACCATTGGAGAGTGCTTGAAATATGCTTCAAAATACGATCTATTTACAATATAGTTTCACAACTCATGAAAATATATTAAATTAGATGCATTGTAAGACATTATTTAGTCTTTTTTTAGATAAATATAATAATGGCTATAAGTATTAAGTATAGTGTATTATATGTGATTATAACATTTGATTATAGGTCCAATTTACAGGATTAAACATATTATCTTTCAAAACCTCAACCTTACTCAACTAAACTAAAACAATATAGTATTGCAACAAAATTTATTAACTAAAATCTATAGCGATATAGTTACATATTAGAGTTTTGGATTATGTAAAAATTAGAGTTTGATTTAAATAAAACATCCTTAGAATAATATAAAGAGCTCCATCTAAGCATGCCATGTCATTCTTATCAATTTTCAAGAAAATATTCTTTGTCCTGCATCAATTAAATTATTACCCTCTACTTTCTTAAAGTATCATTCGGGTATTATTCATGTTAAAACTGTATTAGCTATTGTTAGTCATACCTGTTATTGGGATACCATTTAATAATAGACTTAGCTACAATATTCAATTGAATATTAAAAAATATAAAACTTATATATCACAATAACAAATCTAGAAATTACAGTATAATGACAAATACTTTCTCCGTTTTTTTTCTACTTCAACAATTGGTTTGGACATGGTTTTTAAGGAAATAAAAAATGGGTAGTTTAGCATAGAGGTACTCTTTAGTTAACTAGAGTAGGGGACAAATAAATCCTTATTAAAGTAAACGCAACTTTCTAAGGCAATTCGGGTAATTAATGATGGTTTTATTAACATAAAATAAAGGTAATATTGTCAACTGTAGTTTCTCAAAACTTGAATGGTTCCAAAAGATGAAACTACCTAAAGTGGTAATTGTTGTAATAGAAAAAGAATGGAGGAAGTATGTAAATACAATGATATTGAAAAATCTCATTTTACAATACCACAAAATCAACAATAATTTTAACAAAAAATTTGCAATAAAATAAAATAAACAACAACCCGTAAACCTAGTATATATATATATATAAAGGAGGAACTTTTCGGGAGCATAGAGAGCTCCTCAAGATTTCGAGCTCATAGAGCGCGCCACGTAGGATTGCCATGTCATCAATTTATATTTATATTTTTAAAAAAAATAGAGTTCTACATGATTTAAATACTTAAAAGGAGATTTGGATAAGCGAAAATTAGAGTTTGTATTTGAATCAACAACTTAAATTATTATATTATTAAAATTATGTATTACTTTTGCTACAAAATTCGGAATATTATAATTTTTGTACCATTGGAGAGGATTCATAATATGCTTCGAAATAAGATCCATTTACAATATAGTTCTACAACTTAATCTAGAATATTACAAATTTTGTACCATTAGATAGTGCTCGAGATATGCTTCGAAATGAGATCCATTTATAATATAATTCTATAATTTATGAAATAGAGAGTGTCACTTAGGATTGCCATGTCATTAGTTTTTATTTTAAATATTTGAAAAAAAAATTAGAATTCTACATATATTTAAATACATAAAAGAGTTTTGGATAGGGGGAAATTAGAGTTGTGTTTGAATAAACAACCTAAATTATTATATTATGTAAATTGAATTTAACTTTTGCTACCTAATTCAAAATAAATTAAATGAATAGTAAGACATTTTTTTTTTAGATAAATATAATAATATCTATAAGTATTAAGTATAGTGTATTACATGTGATTATAACATTTGATTATAGGTCCAATTTACAGGATTAAACATATTATCTTTTAAACCTCAACCTTACACAACTAAACCAAAACAATATAGTATTGCAACAAAATTTATTAAGGAAACTTTGTTGTTACAACAAAAACTAAAATCTATAGCGATAAAGTTACATATATATTAGAGTTTTGGATTATGTAAAAATTAGAGTTTGATTTAAATAAAACAACCTTAAAATATTATAAAGAGCTCCACCTAAGCATGCCATGTCATTCTTATTAACTTTTAATTATTTTTAAGAAAATAGTGTTCAACAATTATTATTTTTGAAAGAAAATGGTGTTCAACATAGATATAAGTACATATAAGGTGTTCTGGATGAGTGAATATTACAGTCTAATTTTAAATAAATCTTTATACTATGTAAATTCAATATAACTTTTGCTACATAATTCACAATAGTATAATTTTTTTTACCGTCGGAGAGTGCTCGAAATATTCTTCGAAATAAGATCCATATACAATATAGTTTTACAACTTATGAAAATATATTTATTTAGATGAACAATAACGTATTATTTATTCTTTATTTTAAATAATTATAAAAATAGCATATAATATGTGACAATAGTAATTATGTCTTTTTAAATCATACTTTTAAAAATCAAGTGATATGAAGATAATAAAATTCATATCTATAGTTTTGAAGCGATAGCATTCCATGATGGCATTACATGAAGATCAAATGAAAGTTTGTCATCGAGATTGCAGAGGTATTACGCAATTGACTAATTATTTTATCCTTATAATATTTATTGTATACATAATTATTTATTTATTTTCCATATATCTATATCTATATCTCAGATCTTATTCTTTTCTCCATTAACTTAATTCTACTAAAACTATTTGGAAATCAAGGTTCGCATTTCTAGACTATTTGAGGTCACGGATCATAAAAAAGGGGGATATTTGATAAGACTTGATATGGTCATGATTAATGAAGATATTTTTTTTTCTCTTAAATTGTATTTTCGATTATTAATAGAGGTTAGTTTTATATTTAATTAATTTTCTTCATGATACTATCATTATAATCTTCATTTTGGTTTTCCCATCTTCCATTCTATATGCGTTAGTGTTTATGTGTTATATTAAAAGTTGAAATTGTGGTTGTCACTCATGTTTTTCTCTATTCTTTCTGTCCTACATCTATTAAGTTATTGCCCTCTACTTTCTTAAAGTATCATTCGGGTATTATTCATGTTAAACTGTATTAGCAGTCATACCTGTTTCGTCTACTTGTCCAACAAGTAAGCTGTAGGCTTAGCTTCCTTGTCGAGCAAGTAAATTAGTATCTTGAGTGTTCTTCAGCTGGAGACTTGTACAACGATGTCTGAATCCGCTTAGTCCTTGGTCTGGGATCTGCTGCAGAACCTGCAAAAAGGGACCCACCCTGGAGGTTTGAGTGGTGGTTCCTCCTCCGATGCTTAAGTCAGATATCAGGAGTAGTGAGAGAAAGTAGAGATAGAGAGAGAAAAAGATAGAGTATTTTATCAGAGTAACTTTACACTGTTTGCATTGAATGAATGTTTCTCCTGATTTCAGGGGTATTTATAGTGATAGCAAGTTGACAGCTATCCTTAAAATCTGCCCTAGAATAGTGGCTTCTGATTGGCTGAGAAATCATATCATGACACGTGGCAGACCATGACTGGTGGAAGTCTATTAACCACTCTCCTTCGGCCATCCGGTAATGCTTGGGTTCGATCGTTGGGCGGCGAAAATCAATCCTTTTACCCCAACTGAGTATAGCCCAGAGATTAAGCGCTCTTTTTATTTTAACTAGGGTGACACATGCACGGCTCTGGTGAGCCCACGTGTCATTAAGAGAGCCGTAGATGTTAGGCTACAACATTTGCCCCTAAAAGGGCTTTCACTGTTGGCCCATCTGACGGTTAAGGCCCTTTTACCCAAGGTAGCTTTTTGTTGGGCCATCTGACGGTTAAGGCCCGTTTTACAGAAGGTAGTTTTTTCAAAATGAAGGGAATGACGCGCCCTTTCCAGGATTTTACCGGTCATAACCGACCGTTACCTTCTTTTCTTCGGTCATTTCTGACCGGCTCCACAAGTTTTTTACCCTCCTATAAATACTCTTGGTGTGAAAACATTTAATCATTTCACACCTTGAGCGAATTTTTCTAGAGAGAGAGACTCCGCAATTTTTTCTAGAGAGAGAGAGAGAACGTCCAACCTCAACTTTCTTCACCGACTCGTCCAGGCGTTTTAGCAGGTATCTTTTCTTTGTTCTCTTCATTCTTCTTTATTCTTTAATTTTTTTCTTAGAAAATCAATAAAATGGAATGTTCTTCCTCAAATAATCTTAGCCGACCAAGAACTTGTCTTGACCCTAGAACCGATACTTCTTCTTCGGCGCATTCTAGAGTTGGGCCTCTTCTGGCAGTCTATATATTTTTTTATTCTTTTGGCCGAGAAAGTCAGACGACCCAGTCATTACCTGTGCAGGGTAATCTGGCGCGCGTCAAGCAAACGGCCCGTCTAAGACGAAAAGCTATAATCCTGTCAAATAGTTCAGATATGGAAGAATCTACTGGACGGGTGCCCGATGAGGCAAGAGAAGTTCAAAGTGCAGAGGCTTTGGGCGGGGCTTCTTCCTTTGACCATGACTTAGAAGAATCCGAAATAAACCCTGAGGCCAGTCCGTCTGGCAGGGACGTCGATATGGAGGACACCGTCGAAGAGAATAACGGCAGCGGATCTGATGCTGCCGAAGAGTCAGACGAGGCCTCTACTACCTCGTCGGAGATTAGAAGGTGCTTAGGTCCCCTTTCTGGCCCTAGATTTATCTTAGTTAATCCAAATGGCTAGAGAAAATAGGACCAGACCCTAGTTATCTCGCGTCCTATATGCCTATGTCAGGCTTCTCCTTCGTCATACCAAATAAAGACGCGACAATACTGAGTGCTCCAAAAAACCATTTTGCCATCTACAAAATGGTTTTGGACGCGGGATTGAGGTTCCCTCTCCACGAATTCATAGAGCAAGTGCTGAATTACTACAACATCGGCCATAACCAACTGGCCCCAAACGCTTGGCACAACGTCCTGACGTTCATTCCCGTCGGCGAACCGCGACTCGGCTTCTCTTTCCCTTCAAGCCTTTACTCACATTCACTATGCGGCCAAGGTACACGGTGCAGTGGACGGGGCATGGCTCGAGATTCGCAACCGTCTAGGCTTCATGACGGCTTGGGGCAAGCCGTCAAAGATGCACGAGTGGAAAGCTGACTTCATTTTCCTACGCGGGGCCAACGACTATACCACTGAGAGCTATAGAGCTTATAATCGGTCCGTCACAAATACGGGGAGGAAACAGTCTTGGCTGGAATTGGAGGACAACTTTGACGAAGAGGTGGTGGAGTACTTCAGAATAAAGGAGTACTCCAGGCCCGGCCAACGATCTTTTAAGGGTCCAACTAACTGGATACCCTTTAAAGAAATGTTTTACCATGATGATTTCTTGGTCGCCGCCAACTTGCGGCTGGCCCAAGACAGAGGTATACCTTCAAATTCTCCATGTATAGCCTCTTCGTCCATGGCCTATTGAACTAACCATCTTTTATGTTTCTTCTGCAGACTCGGCCAGGAAACGTCTCAAGGCTTCTTGGACGGGAGACATAAGTATGTCAAAATTCACGTACAACTTATGGAAGGAGTACGCCAAAAGCAAAAAAGAGGGCGGAGACGCTCGGTAAATACATTATATATATATATATATATATATATATATATATATATTCCCTCCGTCCCGAATACTCTTTTACACTTCTATTTTTGGATATGACCCACTATTATTTTAATTCTTGTACCTTTTAAGTTGGCCCACACTCTCTCTCCTCCAAAAAAATAATACCACTCCTACCACCCACCAACTCTAACCATGGCCCACCCTCTCTCTCCTTAAAATAAAATAATACTACTTTTACTAACTACTAACTCCTATCACATCTACTTTTCAATAAAATAACAATTGATAACCAAACAACAACTTATCATCTAAAACTACGTGCATTGATAAGTGTCAAGAGTATTTTGGGACGGAGGGAGTATATTTTTTAGACGAGGATCATTATGGCTCGTCTGGAATTGGCATCTAATCTTTGGACGAGGATGACCCAAAGAAGGAGAACGTCCAAGCGTGGACGTTCACCTTTGAGCCATTAGAACTCGCCCATGTATTCGTGTAATCCCCTGGACGAGGATAGCCCGAAGAAGGAAGGCGTCCATGCTTGGACGGCCACCTTCTTGGGGCCATACTCGTTTGAGAATATATATATACTCGACCAAGTACTCGTATGTTTCCCTGGACGAGGATAGCCCGAAGAAGGAAGGCGTCCATGCTTGGACGACCACCTTCTTGGAGCCATACTCGTCTGAGATTATATATATACTCGCCCAAGTACTCGTATGTTTCCCTGGACGAGGATAGCTAGAAGAAGGAAGGCGTCCATGCTTGGACGGCCACCTTCTTGGGGCCATACTCGTCTGAGATTGTATATATACTTGCCCAAGTACTCGTATATTTCCCTGGACGAGGATAGCTCGAAGAAGGAAGGCGTCCATGCTTGGACGGCCACCTTCTTGGGGCCATACTCGTCTGAGTTGTTTTGAGTTCTGAGGCTTGACGAAGAGTTGTTTTCCTATCCTTGGACTGGAGTCATGTTAGACCGTCCAAATTTGGGACGGCTTCCTTCTTTGCATCACTTTCGTCTGTATTCAGATATTTTTTTTTTTGTTTTTCAGACGAGGTTCCCTTAGGGGAGGAGGTGTTCATTTTAAGACGTCCTCCTTCTTAGGGTGATGTTCGTCTGAAATCTTGTAATAGGAATTTAAACTTTTGTCCCTTGGACGGCCAGTTTGATAACTTGCTCATTTTTTGCAGAAAAATGCTCCAACAAACAAGCTTCCACCTGGGAAGTCGTCCTCGTCCAAAAAGAGGCCTACAGCGGCCGTGGACCAACCTCCCGCGAAAAAGCCTAAGGGCTTTACGAGAAAGAAGACGGAGAAGGCCGCTTCAAGTGGGGTTGGAGAAAAACCCATGCCCCCCCCCAAAGATAAGGCTCTTAAAAAGGAGCCTTCAACTGCTACCCCTGCTGAGGGGGAAAAGAGTGTGGATCCTGCTGTTCCGATGGTTGCTCTGCCGGCTAACTCGGCTGAGATCAACCTCGACTCCGCCTTAGCCTTGGTTGTCCCAGAATCTGAGACGGCTGCTGAGAACTATCCTGGCTTCAGTGGCTCGGTGGCCAAGCTGGTGCCGCAGATGCCATTAGCTGTTAGGGCGGCCTCCATCTCGTCTGGTGAGTCGTATTACCCAAATATAGTTAGGACGATGCGGGTCGGCGGACGATCTATGAGTCCGTCCAATAGACAAGCTATCGTCTTTCCTATCAAGATTACTGACTCTCCCCCTATTTCAGATAAGGGCAAAGGCCCTGCTATACCCCAACTCCTCCCACCATTGATTCGGACGAGGAGTCTTCTCCTGCCTTCGCCAAAATGTCTAGGCTGGAAAAAGAGCGGCTTAAGAAGGAGCTCTTCAAGTGTTACCCTGAATCCTACATTAAAGGACTAAGGGGAGCATCGGCCGGGCATGTGGGCTACATGTCTCAACTTGCTGCTGAGGTATGGCTTACTGCCGCCTTTGTTTTATACTTGATGCAATTCCTTTTTTGTAAATCGTCTAATGACTTATGTTGTTTTCATTGCTCCAGGTTTTTGCTCGCAGCATGCTAACTGAAGAATGGGCGAGGGAGCTAAGAAAAGAGAATAAGCAGCTCGTCCATATGGCGACAACGGCAGACGACAAGGCCATCCATGACATTGAGATGGCTAATACACTCCATCGTCAATCCCTGGAGGCTTTAGAGGAAAGATCAGCTCTTCTGGAGTCAGAAAACAAGAATTATCTTGTTACCATTAATGACATGTTCAAGGAACAGGACCGTCTGAAGATGGTCATTGATGCTGTCTCCACTGATCTAAGTGATGAAAGAAATGCCGCCCTTCTCGCCGCTGCGCAGCTAAGGAGGGAGAATATTCTTCTGAGGGCGAGAACTGCCCGTCTAGAGAGTCAGGTGGCCAAGGCCTTCGATGATGCCAAGAAAGGGTTGGAGCAAGTCATCGAAACGTCTAAAGGCTGGGCCGTCAAGGCCTTCGAGATGCTGGCTGAGGCTGATGAGGTCCCTAGCTTTGTCCGTCGTCTGGAATATCAACAGAGTGTTCATCGGCTATGGTGTGTGCCGAGGAACCTCCGGAGTTTTTAGAGTCCGACGACGAGGCTGCAGCCGAGGATGAGAAGCCTGAGGACAAAGCCGAGAGCCTGAGGACGACCAAGAAACTCGCGCTGAAGATGAAGCCTAGTTTTAGGTTTATTTTTCTAAGTTCCTTGGCTTGTCTGCCGTTGTAGTCTTAGCCCTTCAGCAGTCTTGAATTGTAAATCTTTGCTATTGATATATATGAAGAACTTTTTGCAAGTTGCTTCTCTTATTTTCGTAAATTCCAATTTGACCAAGTATAACCTTAACTTCGTCATGATCGTTGGACGTCCAGCCCAGATGTTTAATGAAAGAGCAGCGCGCTTGCCTTTAGACGATTTTTAATCTTTAAAAATTGTCCCCAAGTACCAGAATGGACTCGTCCTGAACTATTGGACGATCTTCCTTATCTGAATAATACAATCTTGTAAAACCTGTTCCTTGCCCTTGGACGATCGAGAATCTGCGCAAAATGCTGCCAAGTACCAAAAGGGACTCGTCTGTGACGATTTGCAAAATGCACATACGAGAAGATTGCCATCCTTGCCCTTGGACGATTACCAGTTATTTCATGAAATATCTAAGTATTTGTTGATATTCGTCCGGGATTTTTGGATAATATGCTTAATTAGACGAGTCTTGTCCAAAGAGGGAAGACAGCCAATGCCCGTTTGATTTGTGGACGAACCACGTTCAAGCCGTTTTACTCGAGCTACCAACATTCGTCCTGCACTATCAAACCATCACAAATGCATCTATTGGCTAGGTCCTGGTTTTTGGACGACCTTTTCTCTTTAGCTCGTCTTATAGGCTTCTATCATCCCCCCTTTCTTGGGCTTAGCTCAACCGTACATGGTGGGCGAGCCAAAGTCCAAGAAGGAGAGCGGCCATCCTTGGCTGAGCCTGCTGAAGTTGATGGACGAGCTTGAGATACATGTTCAAAGCATGTTTTAGCCGGCTTCCTTGAGGGAGCAACACTGGTCATTAAGTAGTGATCCCTTACTAGGGTCTGGACTACTTAGCTGTCCGTGCTTTTGGAAGTAAGTATCCTTTAGCTTTCTCTCAGAGACTTTGACGTTACTCTTACTAGAGGTTTTGCCAGTTTGACGGCCATGTATGTGTTATATTTTTGGCCGGTCTCTTCGATGGAGTGATGTTCGGCATACAAGTGAGCAATTTTGACGTTCTATTATTGTTTGTATTTTTGTCCAAGTTATTGTCACTTTTAGACGAGTAACCGATTTAATGCCCCAGAGTGAATTAACTTGGTGAAAATAAACAAAGAAATAAGAAAGTAGGAATTGTATTATATGGATTTTGCTTGACTAAATGCCAAGATGCATGTATACAATTCTTCTTCCTAACATGTGCCGTGGCACTTTGGAGTAACTACAAACTACCTTATAGGTATCTGACAGTGAACTGAACTAGACGTGGTACTTCTTCAAATTATCTGAATTCCAAGTACGCTGTATAGGTCGTCCATCTAGATCTTGGAGACCAAAAGTCTCAATGCGTAGCTCCTGGATAATCAGATAAGGTCCTTCCCAATTAGGTGTTAGCTTCCCTAACTCTTTAGCTCGTCCAATCACTTCCATCTTTCTTAGAACAAGATCCCCCACCTTGAGCGGTCGTCTAACAACTCTTTTGTTAAACTCCCGAGCCATTCGCAGTTTGTACAATTGCATTCTTAGCAAGGCATTGCCCCTGACTTCTGGCACTTGGTCCAAAGCCGTGCGTAATGCAGCCCAGTTGGCATCTTCTGTGTACAACATGACTCGCAGGGTGGGTTCTTCAATCTCAATGGGAAAGACGGCTTCAGTGCCGTATACTAACATGAAGGGCGTCTCCCCTGTAGAATTTTTGGCAATTGTTCTGATGGACCATAACACCAACTGCAACTCTTCAACCCATTGCCCCTTGGCGTTCTCCAGCTTCCTTTTGATTCCATTTGATAGAATCTTGTTGAAGGACTCTACTTGCCCATTGGCTTGTGGGTGCGCGACTGCAGTGAAGTGAGCTTTTATTTCTCTTTCCACCAACCATTCCTTCAGTTTAGGCGTTTCAAACTGTGGCCCATTATCAAAGACGATGGACTGTAGCATGCCAAAACGAGTTATAATGTTTTTCCAAATGAAGCCCTTGACATCGTTTTTTGTTATTCCTCGCATGGCTTCTGCCTCTATCCATTTAGTGAAGTAGTCAACTGCCACTATCACAAACTTCTTTTGCCCAGCGGCCACAGGGAAAGGTCCTAGGATATCCATGCCCCATTTGGCAAAAGGCAGAGGGAACAAGATGGGAGTTAAGTTGTTGGACGGTTTCTGATGCACATTTCCATGCTTCTGACAACTGTCGCACTTCTTTGCATGGACTAGGGCATTCTCCTTTAAGGTAGGCCAGTAGTACCCCGTCCTTAAAGCCTTCTCTCCTAAAGCTCTTCCCCCAATGTGAGAAGCACAAGCTCCCTCATGGAGTTCTTTCAGAACCTCTAGACCATCTTCTCTGGTGATGCACTTGAGGAGAGGGCGGTTGAATGACTTCTTGTAGAGTGTCTCATCCCATTGTTCAAACCACTTGTCTCTAGCCTTCACATACTTAGCCTCTACAGGGTCAGAAGGCAATCGTCCCGTCTTCTTGTATTCTATGATAGGCTCCATCCAGACTGCTCCTCGGCTAAGAAACATAACATGCTCTTGGTCAATACTCTTTTTGGGTTTGACTTCCCAAAAAACTGTTCTTGGCACATCACCTTCAGCCGAGCTGGCCAATTTAGAGAGAGCATCTGCTTGATGATTTTCTGACCTTGGTACTTAGTCGAGAACAAATCGTTTTAATGGCTCAATCTCATCATTGATCAGTCGCATGTATCTGCTCATTGATGCTTCTTTGCATTCAAAATCTCCATTGACCTGATTGACGACTAAGAGAGAGTCTGATTTGGCCTCAATCTCTACAGCTCCAGCCGCATTGCACATTTTGATCCCAGCTAAGAGTGCTTCATATTCAGCTTCGTTGTTGGACGCTTTGAATTGGAATCTTAATGCATATTCAAACTTGTCCCCTTCGGGAGATTGACAAATGATTCCTGCCCCACATTCATTGACTGTGGACGATCCATCAACCATGAGCGTCCAATGCTTCCTTCCTCTAGCTGGATCAAATATTGGCTCTATGGTTGGCCGAGTAAGCTCAACTATAAAATATGCCAAGGCTTGCCCCTTGTTGGCTTTCCTTGGTTCAAATGATATATCAAACATGTTGAGCTCAACTGCCCATTTTAGCATTCGCCCAGCGGCTTCCATCTTCTGCAGAACTGGTTTCAAAGGTTGATCAGTGTAGACGATTATACTGTGTGTCAAGAAATAAGGCCTTAACTTTCTGCTGGCCATGACTAGGGCCAATCCAAACTTCTCAACTGGAGTATACCTATTTTCCGCATCCTTGAGCACATGACTCACAAAGTATATGGGAACTTGGACGGACTCTCTTTCAGCCAACAGGACGGCACTCACAGCTTGAGTGGACACAGCCAAGTATACAAACAGTTTTTCCCCCTCAGCTGGACTGACCAACCTAGGCAGTTGCCGAAGGTGGTCTTTGACGTGCTGAAGGGCTTGCTCTGCCTCTGCTGTCCATTCAAACTTGGCCTTTTTCTTGATCGTGGCAAAGAAGTGATGGCACTTGTCGCCTGACTTAGACAAGAAACGTCCAAGGGCAGCCAAGCAACCCGTCAGTCTCTGCACTTCCTTTATCTTTGAAGGAGACTTCATGTCTAGAATAGCTTGAATCTTTTCGGGATTAGCTTCTATTCCCCTCTGGTCCACCAAGAAACCTAAGAACTTCCCTGACAAGACCCCAAAGACACATTTGCTGGGGTTCAGCTTTAACTTGTATTTCCTGAGAGTTTCAAAAGTTTCTCTCAAATCACCAACATGACTTTCTTCTTGACGGCTCTTGACTATCATATCGTCAATATATGCCTCCATGTTTCTTCCCATATGTGGCTAAAAAACGGTATTGATCAATCTTTGAAAAGTGGCAGGGGCATTGCGTAGGCCGAATGACATCCTCAACTAGCCATACAGTCCTTTTTCAGTAATGAAGGACGTTTTGTCCTGATCCTCTGGCCACATCGGGATTTGATGAAAACCTGAATCGGCGTCCATGAAGCTCAGCAAAGCATGGCCGGCTGTGGAGTCTACCAGACGATCCAACTTAGGCAAAGGGAAACTGTCCTTAGGACAAGCCTTGTTGAGGTCAGTGTAGTCCACACACATCCTCCAGGTGCCGTTGGGCTTTGGCACCATGACCACATTTGCTATCCAGTCTGGATAACAGGTTTCTTTGATGAATTTGGATTCCAACAACTTCTGAACTTCTTGGTCGATCGCCTGGTTTCTGGCCGGTCCTAAGTGCCTTTTCTTCTGACGAACAGATTTCAAATTGGGATCAACATTCAACCGATGGACGGCTACCTTCGGATCAATTTCAGGGATCTCTTCAACGCAATAGGCAAACACATCTTGAAATTCTTTCAGCAAGTGGATTAGATGACCCTTCAAATCAGGACTGAGGGAAGATCCAATTTTGAGGGTCCTTTCTAGACGAGCTTCATCCAGACGTACCTCTTCAGGAGCTTGCACTGGCTCCGGACGTTTTACTGCCAGTCCCATGATGGCCATGACTTCTTCAGACGAGGAAGGTTCTTCCTTGATGATTTCATATTTTCTCTTCTTGCTGGGGAGATGCTCAGACGCCTTCCTTGAGGGAGCGAGAGGCGTCTTAGGGCTCTCAATGGTCGTTTTTAACGAGGCGACTTGGTCCTTGACAATTCCAGACGTTTTCCTCCCGCTAGCCACCTTCGTCTGATCTTTCTCTATTTCAGACGTTTTCCTTTCGCCAGCAACCTTCGTCTGATCTTCATTGCCTATCTTCCATGATGACGGCTTGAGGGTAGTCAAATAACACTCCCTAGCCACCTGCTGATCTCCATATAATGAGCCAATCTGGCCATCATCACACTCACACTTCATCAACATCAGGTGAGTTACTATTACTGCTTTGACATGATTCAGAGTTGGTCGTCCAAGAATGACATTGTAGGCTGTCAAATCTCGGACCACCAAGAACTTGATAAACAGAGTTCTAGCTGCATCCTTTTCTCCCACTCGAACGGGTAAAGTAACAGTTCCCATTGGATGGATGACTCCTCCCCCAAACCCTATGATGGGATGGTGAACGGGAACTAAGTTCTTCTCATCAAACTTTAGTCTGGACAAGCAATCAGCACTAATAATATCCGTCGAGCTTCCAGTGTCGATCAGAATCCTTCTTACTCTTAAGTTTGCTATTTTCATTTCTACAACCAAAGGATCATCATGGGGAGTCCTCAACCTGCCCCGATCTTGCTCACTAACTACCACCCTTGGGAAGGGCTCAGCCTTTGTCTGATCAACTAACAAAACTTGGCCAAGCTCCCTAAGGTAGTTTTTGTGTCCTCTATTGGTTGGTCCTCCGGCAGCAAACCCTCCTGAGATTACAAGAACAACATCTTCGTCTGTGCTGGCACTCTCCTTCTTCTTAATATGCCAATCATCTTTCCTCTGAAACTTCCTTCCCCCTTGAGGCATATAGGAATTCATTTTTCCCTTTCGAGCTAGTTCCTCCAAAGCCTTCTTAAGGTGCTTACATTCATTAGTTTCGTGACCGCAATCCTTGTGGAAGTGGCAATACTTGCTCTTATCCCTATTTCTATAAGGGGTTTTCATCTCCGCTGGGGCCTTCAACTCATACTGGTCCTTAATCTCCATGAGAATGGAGTATTGGTCCTTGTTAAACTCAATAGGATTGGATGAGGGTGGCTCATCCTCCATTCTCTTGCTCCTTCTGGACGAAGTGGTGGTGGAGGTTATAGCCCAAGTCTCGGCCTTCTTGGGGTTGCTCTTCTTTGGGTCGAGCAACCTCTTCGAGCTTCTTAGACTCGGGATGCTTTGCTTCAGCACACACTTCGATAGCGTGGATAAACGCTTCAGCTTCCCTCAAAGCCTCAGCAAGAGTGGAGATTTTCTTCTTGACAAGATCAAACTTGAAACTTCCTGGCCTTAGACCCCTGATGAAGGCGTCGAAAGCCACTCCAGCATTAAGATCTTGGATCGGAAGGGCTTCTAGGTTGAATCTCTTAACGAAACTTCTAAGAGCCTCCTTAGGTCCCTGGACGACCTTGCCTAGGTGCATGCTCGTTTTCTGCTCTTGCTTGTTGGCAACAAAGTGACTAGTAAATAAGAAACTGAGTTCAGTAAAATTGTTGACTGAATTGGGGGGAAGATTGTTAAACCATTTCTGAGCAACTCCCTTCAAGGTTGCTGGGAAGTTCTTGCACCAAGTAGCATCATTAGACGTACATCTGATGTTTGTAAGCAGATAAGTGATCATCGGGATCTGTTGTTCCATCAAAAGGTTATATAGTAGGGAGTTTAACCTTTGGGAAGGGGGGCGCCTCCATTATCCTCGGCCGAGAATGGAGTGGGCCGGTTAATCCGGGAGGGCTCCCATCTCGTCCCTCAATGGGTATGTACTCCTTACGATATTCCTTTAACACCGGATCGACGACGTGTTTCCGAGCACTCGGACGCCTATAGACCATGGGCTGAGCCACCGTCTTCTCCTATCGTGGATGAACAAGAGAGTGACTTAAACTTCGTCCCTCCCCTTTGGACGACAACCTCAAAGGAGGGTCTCTTAGGTATGGTGTAGATCCTGTCGCTGATCGTTGTAATGCAGCAGCTTTCTTTGCTTCTAGATATTCTCTGGCATCTGTTTCCATTCGGTGCCCGCTTGGACGAATATGGTCCCGGGGTCCTCACCACCAGGTGTTCCGTCCATCTTTCTTCTCCGATCATTATCCTCTCGGCTGCTTTCCTCTTGCCGTCCTCCTAGAGGGTTCTCGACAAACAGGTCGACTAGGGCCCGGTCGATCTACTTGGGAACGTCCCCTAGAAGGAAGTGGATTGTTAGCGGCTGCTCCGGTTATGATGAAAAAACAGCATATTGCTTTTAATGCTGTTCTGGACGACGACCATTGCCATCTTAGTCTCGAAAGTCATTCAGGACATTCTCCAGGTGGGCGGCGATCCATCGGACGATCTAGATTCACCTGGATGACCGGTTCTTGGCTTGGTCCGAAACATTGACGATGGATGGAGGTCTATCTCTTCCTCGTGGTGGTCTTTCATGTTCCACCGTATCTTCGACATTAACTTGAAGGCTTCGATTCCTAGCAATGTTGGACGATTGACAATCAATCATCGTTGCGTCTCCCCACAGACAGCGCCAAATGTTTCGTCTACTTGTCCAACAAGTAAGCTGTAGAGCTTAGCTTCCTTGTCGAGCAAGTAAATTAGTATCTTGATTGTTCTTGGTTTGGAGACTTGTGCAACGATGTCCGAATCCGCTTAGTCCTTGGTGCGGGATCTCGCTCCCGAACTTGCAAAAAGGGACCCACCCTGGAGGTTTGGGTGGTGGTTCCCCCTCCGATGCTTAAATCAGATATCAGGAGTAGTGAGAGAAAGTAGAGATAGAGAGAGAAAGAGAAACAGTATTTTATCAGAGTAACTTTACACTGTTTGCATTCAATGAATGTTTCTCCTGATTTCAGGGGTATTTATAGTGATAGCAAGTTGACAGTTATCCTTAAAATCTGCCCTAGAATAGTGGCTTCTGAATGGCTGAGAAATCAGATCATGACACGTGGCAGACCATGATTGGTGGAAGTCTATTAACCACTCTCCTTTAGCCACCTGGTAATGCTGGGTTCTGACTGTTGGGCCAGAAAATCAATCCTTTTACCCCAACTGAGTATAGCCCAGAGATTAAGCCCTCTTTTTATTTTAACTAGGGTGACACGTGTACGGCTCTGGTGAGCCCACGTGTCATTAAGAGAGTCGTAGATGTTAGGCTACAACAATACCTGTTATTGAGATACCATTTAATAATAGCTTAACTATAGTATTCAATTGAATATTAACAATTATAAAATTTATATATCACAATAACAAATCTAGAAATTATAGTATAATGACAAATACTTTCTCCGTTTTTTTTCTACTTCAACAATTGGTTTGGGCATGGTTTTTAAGGATATAAAAATGGTTCGTTTAGCATAGAGGTACCTCTTTAGTTAACTAGAGTAGGGGGATAAATAAATCCTTAATTAATTAAACACAACTTTATAAAGCAATTTGGGTAATTAATGATGGTTTTATTAACATAAAGTAAAGGTAATATTATCAACTGTAGTTACTTTTTTTTTACCAAAAGTGGAATGGTTCCAAAAGATGAAACTACCTAAAGCGGTAATTGTTGTAATAGAAAAAGAACGGAGGAAGTAAGTAAATACAATGGTGTTGAAAAATCTTATTTCACAGCAACACAAAATCAACAATAATATTAACAAAAAGATTGGAATAAAATAAAATAAACAGCAACCCGTGCAACGCACGGGCTTCAAACCTAGTATCTATATATTTTATAATATCTCTAACACGTTTTATACGGAGATTGCTACATCTACCAACTGGGTAGACTACCCATTAGAAATATAGAATTAAAATATAATTAATTCTGCTGAGTTGGACTCCACTAATTATTAATATCTATCTCTAGTGGGTAGACAAAGTTTTTCCCGTTTTATACTATGGATGATTGAAAAAATTATGTTATAAGTTTTGAACCCCTTGACCTCTCATTTTAAAGCATCACAGTTTTACAACCAAAGTACCTCTCTTTTTATAATAAAAAAAATCTTCCACTTCTAACACTAAACCTTTCCCCTTTATTGAACATTTCCCAAAAAAAAAAAAAAAAAAAAAAAAAAAAAAAAACAAGCCTGGCTTAGGAAATAGAAGTATTACACGTAGTCCATTACGTACTTTGCCGTTTGGGTATTTTTTTTATTTAACATCTACCCTATAAAAGTATTAGATACCTCAAGTGGATGTGAAAGAAGCAAATAAATGAAAATGATATTCTCTTTATTTCATGTGTATTTGTTGATTTTGAATTGATTTGTAAATGTGGCATGAATTCAAATCAAAGAATTAATTTTTATTTTAAAAAAGATAAAAAAAAAATTGGAATATAAAAATATTACATTATATTTTAGAGTAAGGCCCTGTTCTTTTGAACTTATTTTCATTTAATTTCAGTTTAGTTAATTTAATTTCATTTTATTTCAGTTAATTTCAGTTCAGTTAATTTAATTTCAGTTCAGTTAATTTAATTTTAGTTAATTTAATTTAATTTCAGTTCAGTTAATTTAATTTCAGTTCAGTTAATTTAATTTCAGTTTAATTCAGTTAATTTCAGTTAATTTCAGTTTAGTTCATCTTATGTAATGTTTTAATTATTAATTTTTATTTATTATGAATATGATTATTATTATTATTATTATTATTATTATTATTATTATTATTATTATTATTATTATTATTATTATTATTATTATTATTATTAATGATAATAATAATAATTAATATTATTATTTAATATTTATTATGATTATTATTATTATTTATGATAATAATAATTATTATTATTGTTATTTATTATGATTATTTTTATAATTATTATTTATTATTTATTTTTTATTATTATTATTTTTATTATTATTGTTTATTATTACTATTATTATTATTATTATTATTTATTTATTATTTATTATTATTATTTTTATTATTATTGTTTATTATTTCTATTATTATTATTATAATTTATTTAATTATTATTTATTATTATTATTTATTATGATTATTTTTATTATTATTATATATTATTATTATTTATTTATTATTATCATTATTTATTATTATTATTTAATATTATTATTTATTATTATTATATTATTATTATTTATTTATTTATTATATTATTATTATTTATTTATTTATTACTCCCTTCGTTTCATTTTAATCTACACACTTACACTTTTCACGCATGCCAATGCAAAACTTTGAGAACATATATCTTTATTTTTGTATTTGTAAAAATTATAAAAAGTACATATTAATAAAATACATGTTATGATGAATCTAACAAGATCTCACATGACTATATTTTCATCTGCGTATAAGTCACAAATGATGGTCAAAGTGAAATTTGTGAATAGTGTAAAATGTCAAAGTGTGTAGATTAAAATGAAACGGAGGGAGTATATTATTATAATTTATTTATTTATTATATTATTATTTATTTATTATTATTATTATTATTATTATTATTATTATTATTTATTATGCATTATTTTTATTGATTTTTATTATTATAATTATTTAATATTATTATTATTGTTATTTATTATTTATTTATTATTATTTAATATTTATTGTTTATTTATAATTATTATTATTTATTATTTATTATTTATTTTTATTATTATTATTTATTTATTTAGTATTATTATAATTATTATATTTACTATTATTATTATCATTATTTATTCACTATTTGTTATTTATTATTTATTATTATTATTATTATTATTATTATTTATTGTTTATTATTTATTATTTATTATTTATTATTTAATATTATTATTATTTATTCTTTATTTATTATTATTATTTATTATTATTGTTTTTATTATTATTAATAATAATAATAATAAATAATAACAATAATAATAATAATAAATAATAACAATAATAATAATAAATAATAACAATAATAATAATAATAATAATAAATAATAATAAATAATAACAATAATAATAATAATAATAATATAATAATAATAATAATAATAATAATAATAATAATAATAATAATAATAATAATAAGTATTGATAATATTATGTTAATACTTATTGATTATTATCGATAATTATTATTTTAGAAAATTAAATATACAATTTAGTTCGGTTTCTCTCATTTCGGTTAATTTCGGTTAATTTAATTTAATTTAATTTCGGTTCAGTTAATTTAATTTCAGTTCAGTTAATTTAATTTCAGTTAATTTAATTTAATTTCAGTTCAGTTAATTTAATTTCAGTTTAGTTCAGTTAATGTCAGTTTATTTAATTTAATTTAATTTAATTTAATTCCAGTCAAAATAAGTTCAAAAGAACAGGGCCTAAACTAACCAATTTTAACATGCCAATTCTGTATTAAACAATAACCAATTTTGTAGTGATACTTTAAATAAAATTATAATCTCAAACTACAACCAACTAGTCTAAATGCAACCTCGAACTATATGAATAAATTAATATTTTTTATTTGAAGTTTTGAATTCAATGTCAAATTACTCGGGGTATAGACCGGGAATAACAACTACTTTCCTTATTAAATATAGTAAAAAGGACTTATATTTTAGCAAAGGGAGCAAGTTGTTGAGCTCATAGCTCATGAAAAATGTGGAGAGAAAGATCCTACAGAAAGGAACATAATGTATATGATACTTCTAAAAGCACATAGAACTCAAACTTTAAGAATATATATGATTTGGAGTAAAAGAATATATATTTTATTTTCATTAAGAAAGCATATATTGGAATGATAAATGAAAACTGATATAGAAATCTAAATGTTAGCTTCTATTTTTCCAAAGTCATGAAAAATTAAAGTAAAATCATCTATGAAAAAAGAAGGGAAAGGCAAAATAACAACTTTTTGTTAAATTGAAGCGTTATAAATACTGCAAGACAAGGCACACACAAGTATGGATGGTTATGGGCCGGATTTGGAGTGGGTCTAGTCTAACCCAGACCCATAAATTTTGATTTCGACTCAGATCCGCCCCAAACCCACAGGGTAATAATCTGGGCCCTTTCTCAAATCTCATGGGTTTGGCGAGTCTTGGGTCTAAAACGGGTCCAAAATGGGTCTCAAGCTTATTAAGAGTTTCCGTTAGTTTTTTAACTCGTGTTTTTACACCTGTTTTTTAAGTTATTAAAATGATAAAATACCAAAATACAGTCTACTTCTTCTACGAAACATTCCAAATTAAAACATCCACAACAAGTTGACTTGAGTCCCTTGTCGGCAATGGATAAAATGAGAAGTTTAGAACTCGAAGACTTGAGTCACTTGACTCAATAAAAAACTAAAAATTTAAATAATATGATAGAAGTTTTATTGCAAATTATATTATATTATATTATAAATAAATAAATATATATATATATATATATATATATATATATATATATATATATATATATATATATATATATATATATATATATATATATATATATATATGCAAAAGAAAATGAGTCTGTTAGGCGGGTCTGGGTCGGGTATGGTTTTTAACACTAAGGTCCAACCAGATCTGGGTCGGATCTTGGGTCCATGTCCATACTTACACGCAAGGCTAAGTATAGGGAAGTTATGAATGTCAATGATGATAGGCTATGAAACTACCACTAGTGGAAAAAAACCACTTTTGCTAAATTTGGAGCCTTAAAAACTGGAGCATTTGAGGTCTTTTCCACTTGTATACAAAGTTGTGAACGGTTCAAAGCAAGCAAATGGAAGTCATATGTGGGCAACAAGGCGAGTCATAAAAACTCGGGAGTTGTCCCAAAGCATCTCGGGTCCTTTTGGGAAGATCCAGGATGTAAAACATAGTCAGACCCAAAAATGTCCAAAAACGGCCCTATAACAGGGAACATTGAAGGTTATGACCCACACTTTTAGAAATTTTCACAGCCCGGACAACAGAGCTCGTAGGATGTACTTGAGGACCATGGGAGGGCCTTTGAAGACAACCTTGTGCCTATGAACGAGCATAAGATGGTCTACAAAACCATTTCGGGGGCATAGTGAGGGGGTCCAAAACACCCGTGGGTAATCCCAAGGCATCCCGATCCCTTTAGAATAGTCTCGAGTGAAAAACATCGCCAGGCTCTGAAAAATTTGAAAACGACCCTAAAACGGGTAAAATTAAATGTTATAATACATGCATTCACACATTTTCGAAGCTCAGGCAACTGTGGGAGGGCCTTTGAAGTCACTCACATGCCTTGAAACGGGCATATGATGGCCTCTGGAGTCATTTCGAGGCACAGCGAGGGTGGTGTGGAAAGTAAAGCAACGGAACATATGTGGGCAACAAAGGGACTCTGAAACATCCGTGAGCCAATCCAAGGCATCCCGAGCCCCTTAGGTTTGTTTAGCTAATACGGACAAATTAAGGTCTTATAAATATTGCCCCTAACAATAATAAAGTTGATACCCAGGTGGGGAGAAGCAATTAGACCCGAATGCCATTATTACATGCTTTTGGAAACTATCACATGCAAATATGCAATGATGTCTCCAAGTTCAAGATATAGTTTCAATGTTTTATAAATCTTGACATCTTTAGGGGCAAAAGTTGTTGCTCACTATTTTGAGTTTATCGCACCATGGGGAAATTGTAGGTCCTATTGAATAGCAATCTAGCAAGTAATAGCAAACAATACTATAACAACGAAAGAACGAAAGCAATAAAAGACACAAGAGAACTTTTAACGTGGAAACCCAAGAACTGGGAGAAAAACCACGAATATGCGCTAGGAATCAATGAATGTTCAAAAGAAGGTTACAAAAGCTCTCCAAGATCTCTCTCTAGCTTTTCCTCTCTTGAATCTGAGAATAATGATAAATAAATCGTCTATTTATCGCATTAGGTTAGACCTAATTATAATTTAGCTCGAAAAATCGCTCCTCTGCGTGAAATTAACCTCCGCCCGATCGGGTCGGGCGGCCAATATTGCCAAACAAGTTTTGCTCTCGCCGGTCAAGATCGGCACTTCGCCCGATCGGGCAAGACTGCCCGATTCCATCGGGCGCCTTGCTTCAATGCCTCTGCCAAGTCGATCGACCCCGCCCGATCGGGCGGGCCTGCAAATCAGCTGTTTGACAACGAACTAGCTTCACGCAACCTCCCCACACCATACACACACAATGAGCCCCATATGACACCATATGCCCAACAATCTCCCACTTGGAGATAGGTGTAAGTGAAGAATACCTTATACCATCATCATCTTTTCATTCATCTCAATATATAAAGCACCACCTTCATCAACCATTACCGAAGACCAACTAAGGTTCAGCACAACCTTAGTTTGTCATAACTCACACTCTTAGTGAGCATATCCGATGGGTTCTTAGCACCCAACACTTTCTCCAGACACAACACATTCTCTTCCACTAAACTTCTGATGTAGTGAAAGCGCCGACGAATGTGCTTAGTCCTACAATGATACATAGGATTCTTAGCCAAATGCACTGCACTTTGACTATCACTGTAAAGTACCACTTTCTCCTGTTTAATGCCCATCTCTTCAAGAAAACCAATATGCCATTCCATCTCCTTACCTGCCTCAGACATAGCCACATACTCAGACTCTGTAGTAGACAGATAGATACACTTCTGTAACTTGGACATCCAGCTTACTGCAGTACAACCAACAGTCACTAGAGGAAAAAAACCCAAGGGCTGCGGTCAAAAGGGGCCCAAGGGCTGCGTTTTTTGACCGCAGCCATTGGACTAGCAGCCCTTGGCATTTAGGAAGGGATGCGGTTAAAAACCGCAGCCCTTAGCGCGTTAAGGGCAGCGGTCAAGTAAAAAACCGCAGCCCTTGACCCACCAAGGGCTGCGGTTTTTGCCCGGACCGCAGCCCTTGTGACCCAAAAAAAATTAAAAAAAAAAAAATTTTTTAGCCTAAAATGATCCTGAACAATTATATATATAGAAAAGTATCATTTTTCATTGCAAATTCTATTGGAAAAATTGTAAAAAATAATCCCAAGTTTCAGGTGTCTTCCCATATTAATCCCAAGTTTAAATTATTTTTAAATAATCTGAAGTTTGGGAGTCATCTTCCCATATTGGTCCAAAAGACCTATAATCGTTTGAACCAATTTTAAAAAGTTCATAAGACACCATTTTATTTAAAAAAATCACCTCTAATCGCCTTCATCACCACTCCACTATTAAAATGAAAGGCAAACGAAAATGTTTCACGCGGCGTATTGACCTTTAAAACGAGTTTTAAACCGACTTTTTTCACTAGGGACCAATAAGGGAAGACTACTAACAAACTTGAGATTATTTGAAAATAATCCAAAGTTGGGATTAATTTGGGAAGATGGCCAAAACTTGGGATTATTTTTGACAATTTTTCCAATTCTATTTTTATACAAATATATAGGAAGTTACAAAAATATGGTACTGAAATTCAATTTGACAGCTTCATATTTTCTCTTGAGGAGCAGCATCCTCTTGTACATCCCATCCAGATTAATTTCCAAACTCCTGTATTTCTTATTAACCTGAAAACATATGGACGCCGTTAGACTCAACTTTATACTGAAATGAATACTAATGAGCAGGAGATGGCAGTTTGAAGACAACACATGTTGCTAAATTGAATTCATTAACCTATTTTAGGAATTCATTAAAACATGAGTTGTTATCTTATTCCCAACAGTCTTGTTATCCAAACACAAAGGAATTAAAAAATATTAACTCAGAAGGCAAATCACTTTTCATACACTAAATATAAAGGGAAAGGGGGGTGGGGGAGGTGAGAAGAAGTTGATTAATAGAAGTTCAGCCAACATCACAAATTAAAATATGTTTGTTCAGCCACAAGTTTACGAGAGATACTCAGAGATGTAAATCACCTGATCAAAGAAATAACCAATTATGCACTCAATAAGGTCAAGAATTTGCAGAACATTAGATCTAACTATTTCAGGTGGCAGTTTCTTTAGTAGATGGTGAACAACGAGTGAGATTGAAGAACATTAGCCAAACAACTCCCAAATTCCTAGCCAGTCCAAGATCGATTCATTAGATCTCTTTGCAAACACCCTTCATATCTAATGTACCATTTGCATCTTAGTTGTGCATTTTCCTAAACCAGCTACGTTTGAAAATCAGCTTAGAGAGATTGATGAAATAAAAGAACAAACACATGCATGTGAATAGGACCTAGTAACTGACTCAGCACGGGAAAGCAGATACGAATGGTATTAGCACTAGCAGGAGAAGAACGAAAAAAAAAAGCAGATCAATGGAGGGAGGGGTGTGCTCCTCAAAAACATAAAAAAAGGTTGAATTTTGATACAGTATCCCTACTTTGCAGCAGAGACTTCAGAGTTCAGACAATGAATAGGGGACTTTTATGAACAGGTAATATTTCAAAGAAAACAGAACAATGCCACAATAGGGAGGCAGAAGATGATGTAGATGATCACTCTCAATAAAAGCCAGTATTCTACAACACACATTAATGGAAACGACACTGAAAAGAAAGAAGGTTGCCCCCCTACAACAATAAGCAGCTTCCAAATCATTGGACTCGGATCAGTAATGGAAGGTCTTAAGTTTATTTTAAAACTCAAGCAAGAACACAATCTATCTCACAAAGAATGTCGGTTGCTTTATGTGCCTTGTCCTTTACCAACTTCCCTCTCGTCACCAAACCCCTGATGTTGCTTGCCACATGTCATATAAGATCTCCCGATGTGAAAAATAGACTAATAACTAATTTTTGAAGAGAACTGCCAATGCATATTTACAATCTATAATGGACAACTATTGCGGATGGAAAGGTTACGCCGATAAACTTAATTGCAAATCGAAAAGGCCAAGTCATATACTCAAAATCGAAATTTTGACCACCCTTCTCAGATATTTAGCAAAGAAAGTAAAAAAAGAGCACATTGTTCGATAAAGAGATCAAAGTACCTTCCACTGATTTTATTCCCTTGGCAAGAAATTCAGCATTCAGTTCCTTCAGAACAACTTGTACATTGCTCAAGAGTAGGGCCGTTGCTATGCCAGAACCCATTAAACCCCCTACCAATAACGAAGAACTTTCTTCATACGTCTTGGTTTCAGTCCAACATCGAAACACACTGGTACCTGTCATATGGAAAGATAGGAACAGATAAAATGAGTTCAAAAACACACTTTTACATAGAAGGATGAGCTACCAATAGTGACAAATTAGGAAAGCATCCAAACCTATAAGCAAAAAAAAGATGTAGGACCATACAACGATTGCAAGGGTAAAGTTGAAATCTTGAATGCACTAACTTTTTTTTTTTTCATTTTTGGTTTAGGGGGTCAAAGTTGCAGATTTAAAAAGATCGTAGATGCTGACACATTTTAGAGTCAAAACACACAAGGAATGAACCAATGAGAAGGCCAATAGTCGTAATCGAACATTTTCATAAGAGCACAAAATATAACATAAAGAAGCAAGATCATGATCCTTAACCATAAATTCAAGTTTACGACCACAAAGACATGGCATTTAGGATAGAAAACAATCAAGCTTAGCATCCAACTTTTGTACCGGTATATGAAAAGAGCGAGAATGAATTAAGCCTTCGGGCGTTGCATATTCTGCAAACCCAAGTAACGCATGTTTGTATGGCATCGGAGCTTTAGTATTAATAAAACCAACCAAGATTCGTAATGAGGGCATATATTTCCCCACACTAAATAGATGAAAAAAACATCGGAGTCGTGTTATACAATCGCAGGCCAAAAATAGAAAACAGAAGCAAAGTTGTCATGTTAGAAAGGTGACAGCCAAAAATACGCCCAAGTAATTAACTCACACCATTAGAATAACGTGAGGCAGATAATTGACAGAGAGAGAGAGAGAGAGAGAACAATGAAAACACAAGATAAGCACCTTTGTTGTCATGCGTTGAGAGAAAAATGCATGCACTAGACCTTTGGCGATATACGTTAGGACTAGCTCTTTGAAAACTTTTGCCTCCCGTAGCAGAACTTCTCGAGATCATGTTTTTGTTGTAAAAACAATCATAAGCATTCAAAAATTCACAAAAGAATACCTTTAATACCCCAAAGATAGCCCCCATGTATTATACCCTCCTCGATAACATCAAGACTTAATCCGCATGTGAGCCGCCGATATCGCCGATAACTCCTCTAGAAGAAACCACTCCATAAGCTACAGTTTTGAGATGGTAATCCGTTTTATCAACGGATGCTTTGTCGGTTCATGCAATAATTGCAAAATGGTAAGTACAAAACATAAGAGGTCTCATGTTCTTTCAAACAATGTACAACTATTGAGCTGCCAAAGACTCACTTCCGGCTCATTCTCTAGATAGTTATGTATCCTGCTACCTGTCTCCACAAAGAACTAATTTGAGGGGAAAAATAAACAAACTAGTCAAGTGCATAGATGGACTCGCGTTTCTAATGAATCATTTTTCCGAACAAATAATTAAAATGAGAATCAATCCGCCGATTTATAAACTTGGATGCACTAGCTTGAATACCAACCAAAGATAATGAAAAGCTTAAGACTTATCACAATTACATCAATAATAATGTCAAAGAAAAAGCAATATCTATCTCAATGAGACGGATTTGCATGTTACGATTTAGAAAAGAGATTATGCTCAATCTAATGATAAACCGAAATCGGCTTTCCCGCACGCATGCACCTTATGATGAGGTATTCTCACAAGAAAATTGATAAGCAAAAACAAGGCTTACCAACATCATCTCAACAGCCTTTTTTAGACCAACAAGCCTGGGAAGACGATGTGTCCCTGTATAAATGTCCACAGTTATTGTAAAAACCAACTTTAGTAGGAGGGTGCAATTCAAAAGGCAACTCTAACTCACCTCCAAAACCTGGCATAACTCCAAGTGATAGCTCGTGGCAAACCAAGTTGCGCTTTCGGTGCGAAATGCGTGCATGACATCCCCCGGAGACAGTACAAAAAATTTGGGAAGGAACTAAAGGGAAAAACTGACAGTATTGACACGCACTCCACCCCCAAATTAAATGTCTTGCTTCCTAGTTCTTATTTTGGACCACCACAATATAGTCATGCAATTTTTTTTGCTTAATCCAATCCTTTTTGGCTTTCTCCACGCTATTTATTAAGATTAATCCCATTTGCAAATGATAAATGAGACATTAAAATTAGGACAGAGGTAGATTTACAAAAGAAGGGTGAGAGGAAAATGGCACAAACCATAGCCAATTCTAAGCCACCCCCAAGTGCAAGTCCTTGAATGGCAGCAACAGACGGCTTTCGTGAATCTAAAGTCAGTAAAACCAATATTACCATCACCACCTTTGCACCACATTCAACATCATTTCTATAAAAATGCTTTTCGTATGATACTCCAAAAAAAAAAATTAAAACATGGTTGTTTTTCAGCAATTACCTTCGATTGTGCCCAACAAATCAACTGATACATCCGGCAACAAAGATACATCCCCTGCCAAACCAAGTATTGTCACGTTAACTGTCATAACCAATCTAATCTAAAACAAAAAAACTTCCACAGCAAGAGCAATCAAGTAAGTTTGTTTTACCAATTTTGTGAACTTTCTGAAAGACATTGATGTCAAAACCGCCTGAAAACCTCCCACTCTCACCTATAATGAGCAGTAAACACATGATCATCGACTCAAAATAGTAATTACGTAACATTCAACCGACAAAATACAGTAAGATTAAGTAAAATCTCAAACCCTAGAAGAATCGAAAAACTTCCTTCATCCTCATTTTCGAGGTAAATGAATATAATTATATAAATTCTGAGCAGCTACTTGATAACTCAATTAAATCGCAAAATCAAATCAGTTACTACATAACAATTTACAATTGAAAAACTTACAATACACAATATCAATGATCAAATGATTTCCATCTTACCAGTGATAACGATAGCTTTAACATCATTTCTCTTCAAAGATTCATCATATAACTCTTTCAATCCGTCAATTACTACAAAAGAAAATTAAGAAACAAACAAATATATATAATTCGCAGTTGAAAATTGAAAAATACACGGAATTCGATTACGAAAAATTAAAAACTAACATGGAATCGCCAAGGAATTAACAGGAGGATTGGAAAGAGTGATAAGAGCAAATCCATCATTTCCGACCTCCATTGAACCTCGAGGTTTCGCCATTTTTACACTTTGAAATTAGGTATTTTTCTTCGGAGATTTTGCAGAGAGAGTAGAACATGAATTATCAGAGTAATGAGATCAGCACGGCGAGCGCCGGAAGGAGGTGGAGCACCGGCGAACTGAAGGGGAGGTAGCGCGGCAGGCGAAGAGAAATAACGGGGTGGGGGAGAAGAACAGAGGTAGGGTTTGGGTGAGTACACACGACCACTGGAGAGAGAAAATGAGAGACGTGAGTAACGTGGACTGGGGCTGGGAATGAATAAACGTGGATTAAACAAGGCCCAAGGACTGCGGTTAGCCCAAAACCGCAGCCCTTTAGCGTGAAGGGATGCGGTTTTGGGCTAACCGCAGCCCTTTTAGCATGAAGGGCTGCGGTTTTCGGCTAATCTGCACCCTTGCCCTTTTTTTTTCCACTAGTGAGTAGAGACATATCCTGACGTGCTTTTGCTAGTATCGATATCTCAATTGAGATCAACATCAACATAACCCTCAAGCTTCACTCCTTTCTTCCAAAAACAAAGCCCCATACTTGAAGTGCCCTTCAAGTACCTTAGTAACCACTTCACAGCATCCCAAGGTTTGTCACCTGGATTAGAAACAAATCTACTCACAACTCCCACTGCAAAAGCAATGTATGGCCGTGTGCAAACCATGGCATACATCAAGCTACCAACCGCCGAAGCGTAGGGAACAGTGGCCATCCGCTCCTTTTCTTCTTCTGTAGTTGGTGAGTGATCCCTTGTCAATTTGAGGTCGCTAGGAAGCGGCGAATTTCTGGGTTTTGCATCTCCCACATTAAACCTCTTAAATACCTTTAGAATGTACTCTTCCTGAGACAACTTCAACATGCCAGTAGACTTGTCCCTGAAAATCCTCATACCTAAGATTTGTGTAGATTCACCCAGATCCTTCATCGCAAATTTCTGTGACAGTTTTCCCTTCACACTATTTATCACCTCCATGCTCGTACCAAAGAATCAAGCATATCATCAACATACAGAAGTAAGTAAACATAGTCATTTACATACCTCTGAAAATAGCAACAATGATCGTTATCAGCTCTTTTGAACCCGCTGCTACACATGAAAGTGTCAAACTTTAGGTACCACTGTCTCGAAGCCTGCTTCAATCCATATAAGCTCCTCTTAAGCTTGTGTAACACCCTGACTCATCCGGAGTCGAGTATATTGTCACCAATGCGCATCCAGGGCCAACAACTGTCCTCAATAACCAACACAAGTTCTTTCGGCGCATTTTGTCCTCACTCATGCGCACCCTGAGAAACTTCCCAAGAGGTCACCCATCCCTGGACTACTCCCAGCCAAGCACGCTTAACTGTGGAGTAACTAAGGAAATGAGCTCCCTAAAAGAAAGATGCATCTTGTTGGAATGAGTAGCCTGCTAGATCCTTTAAAGCAATCATGAGGGATATTACATACACCCCACTTGAGAACAGCAACGCCCTCGTTGCGCCTGGGAGGACTCCACATATTCGGCCACAACGACCTGTGGGTTGCCCCAGCCTGGAAACTGATCGTCGGAGACTCCAGATATTCGGTCTAACGACCTCTGGGTCGCTCCTTATGACAATGCAGCCCCAGAATCCTCCCCCACTAGGCACCTGAGGACTCTTAATATTCGGCCTGACGGCCTTAGGGTCGCCCCAGCACGCGGTCGCAGGGTTGCTCTGATACCATTTGTAACACCTTGACTCATCCGGAGTCGAGTATATTGTCACCAATGCGCATCCAGGGCCAACAACTGTCCTCAATAACCAACACAAGTTCTTCCGGCGCATTTTGTCCTCACTCATGCGCACCCTGAGAAACTTCCCAAGAGGTCACCCATCCCTGGACTACTCCCAGCCAAGCACGCTTAACTGTGGAGTAACTAAGGAAATGAGCTCCCTAAAAGAAATATGCATCTTGTTGGAATGAGTAGCCTGCTAAATCCTTTAAAGCAATCATGAGGGGTATTACAGCTTGCACACCAAATTCTCCTTTCCCCGAACTTTAAAGCCATCTGGTTGCTTCATGTAGATCCCCTCATCCAGATCACCATGTAGAAACGCGATCTTAACATGCATCTGTTCTAAGAACATATTTTCAGCAGCAACAATAGCCAACAAGATACGTATAGTAGTTAACTTCACAACAGGAGCAAATATCTCGTTGTAGTCAATACCCTCCTATTGTAGGAACCCCTTTACTACTAATCTCGCCTTATACCTGACACTTCCATCAGGCTCTTTCTTCAATCTGAAGATCCACTTGTTGCTAAGTGCTCGCATTCCTGCAGGCAATGCAGACAACTCCCTGTCTGATTCTTTTCCAGGGACTGCATCTCATCTTTCATGGCTAACTCCCACTTAGATGAGTCAGTCGAATTTATTGCTTCTTTATATGATTCTGGTTCACCTGCATCAGTTAGTAGCAAATAAAACATAGAAGGGGAATATCGATTAGGTGTTTTGGACACCCTTGCGGATTTTCTCAAGTCAACTTGAGAGACTATTCTCCCTGTACTAGAACTGGAGCCTCTTGGTGGTGTGACAGTAGCACCATCTGCATTACCTTGCTGTGAGTTATCTGACTCATGTGAATCTGACCCTGCAGGAGTATGAGCCTCATCTCTATGTTGCTCAACCTGTTCTGGAACAATGACATATCTTCCATCAATGTCTTCAGTCTCCACAAACTCCTTCTCCTGAACTCCCACTGACTCAGTAATCTCATATTTATCACCATAAACATCCTTGTACACCTTAGTCTCATCAAACGTGACATCACAGTGTCTCAAAATCTTCCTACTTTTAGGTTCCCAACACCGATTCTCATAACCATACCCAATAAAATAACATTTAACGGCCTTTATGTCTAACTTGTCGCATTTCTCAGATTGAACATAAGCAACACAACCAAATAATTTCAGGTAGCTTGAACTTCAATGGAACTGATGGTCCCCTGTTGATCAAGTAAGCTGTTGTACTAACTGAATCTGCCCAGAATGTTTTAGGTAGCCCTGCATGCAACCTCATACTTCTAGCCCTTTCAGTCAGTGTCTTGTTCATCCTTTCTGCGACTCCATTCTCCGTCGAGGTTTCCCCAGGAAGTCCTCTTCGAATGATGCCATTCTCCTCACGAGCTTTGTGTACTCTGCCAATTCATACTCACCTCCATTATCAGACTTAATGCACTTAATCTTCTTTTCAGTCTGATTCTCTACCTCAGCCTTCCACTTCTTGAAGGTCTCATGAAGCTCAGATTTCCTCTTCATGAAATAGACCCATATCTTCCTGTTGTAGTCATCAATGAAAGTAACAAAGTAACGTGAGCCTCCAAGGGATCTGACTGGGGAAGGCCCCCACAAATCAGTGTGCACCAACTCTAGCTTCTCAGTTTTCAACTCTTTCTTGGCTTTTGTGAAAGTCACCTTTTTCTGCTTGCCATAGACACAACTCTCACAAAATTCCATGTCAACTGATTTCAACCCTGACAACTTGCCACTTGAAGCTAAAATCTTGATCCCTTTCTCACTCATGTGACCAAGTCTAGTATGCCATAACTTAGTCTCATCCACTGTAGCTGCAACAACCATGTCTGTACACCCTGAAATAATGTATAGTGTTCCCATCTTAGTACCTCTAGCCAAGATCATGGAACCTTTGGAAATTTTCCACTTCCCCTCACAGAATACAGTCTTGTAGCCACATGAGTCCAGTTGACTCACAGAAATCAGATTATTTGCTAGGCCTGGAATGTACATCATGCAGTTTTAAAGTTCCCCCGTTCGCAGTCCTGACAATCACATCTCCCTTCCCCATGATATCCAAGGTCTTGTCATCAGCAAGATAGACCTTACCCAACTTCTTTGCTTTGAAGTCATGAAACAGCTCCTTCATAGGTGAAGAGTGAAACGATGCCCCTGAATCTAGGGTCTACGACTCTATGGGACTATCAACACTTAGGACCAAAGCATCCTCAATCTCATTCGATGAAGAATAAATCGATGAGTTATCACTATCCTCCCCGTTTATCATTATGGTCGACTTTCCACCCTTCTTCTTGGGATGTGGACACTCCCCTCTTTGAATGACCCCCGCTCACCACAATTCCGACAGTAATACTAGCCCCGCCTTTTGACTTACTCCGGCCCCTAGACTTTAATCTACCCCGAAAGTTCTTTCCTTTTCCCTTTTGTTTTCCCTCCTCTACCCTCGACCTTTGTATGCTCCAGATGATTCTCCACTCTCCTTCCTTCGAATACTCTCACTCAAAATCGGATCACTGGACAACATCATAATCCAATTTTTCTTTACCAGAAGAATTACTAACAGCAGTTACTACAGTTTCCCAAGCAACAGGTAAGGAGGACAACAAAATTAAGGCTTTCACTTCATCATCAAAGACAATATTTACCGAAGATAATTGACTTATTATTGAATTAAATTCATTAATATGTTCAGTAGCAGAACTACCATTATTCATCTCTAAATCAAATAAACGGCGCATCAGATATACCTTATTCATAGCCGAGGGCTTTTCATACATATCTGACAGAGCTTTGATCAATACCGCCGTTGTTTTGATATCCTTGACATTGAAGGCCACAGTCCGAGCCAATGTCAAACGCACCACCGCTAGTGCTTGCCTATCGAGTACCTTCCACTTTGCCTCATCAATGTCTGCAGGCTTCGTCTCAAACAAGGGTTGATACAGATTCTTCTGATATAGGAAGTCTTCAATTTGCATCTTCCAATATCCAAAATATGTGCCATCAAACTTCTCAATTCTGATCTTTGCATCCTCCATTGTTAATCACTTCTAGATCTAGACAATAATCCGACCTAGCTCTGATACCACTTGTAGGTCCTATTGAATAGCAATCTAGCAAGTAATAGCAAACAATACTAGAACAACGAAAGAACGAAAGCAATAAAAGACAAAAGAGAAATTTTAACGTGGAAACCCAAGAACTGGGAGAAAAACCACGAATATGCACTAGGAATCAATGAATGTTCAAAAGAAGGTTACAAAAGCTCTCCAAGATCTCTCTCTAGCTTTTCCTCTCTTGAAACTGAGAATAATGATAAATAAATCGTCTAATTATCGCATTAGGTTAGACCTAATTATAACTTAACTCGAAAAATCGCCCCTCCGAGTGAAATTAACCTCCGCCCGATCGGGTCGGGCGACATCCGCCCCGATCGGGCGGCCATTATTGCCAAACAAGTTTTGCTCTCGGGCCCGATCGGGCGACCTTCACCCGGTCGCTCGCCCGGTCAAGATCGATACTTCGCCCGATCTGGCAAGACTGCCCGATTCCATCGGGCGCCTTGCTTTAATGCCTCTGCCAAGACGATCGACCCCGCCTGATCGGGCGGCACTGCCCCACTCGATCGGGCGGGCCTGCAAATCAGCTGTTGGACGACGAACTAGCTTCACGCAACCTCATCTCCACACCATACACACACAATGAGCCCCATATGACACCATATGCCCAACATAAATTAATCTTCTTATTCTCAATCAAAAAAAAAGGGAGGACCTCAAACCACAGACAACCTTATTTCTCAAGCGTCATGGCTTATGCAATGTATAAGACATACCAACGTTATAGAAAAATAAAGGTGCTTATTTTCTTTTATTTCTAAATATACAGGGGCTGCTTCCGGTCTGGCCAAGTTTGAACCTTCCTATTACCCTGAATTTTTCACATATGCCCATGTACCGTAGTTTCTAGTTTGCACAAGATGGATGCTGAGGAAGAGAAAATTCTTTGTCTAACAGATTACAGACATAGAGACTAAGAATATACAAGTCTTGGTGTCACATAGGCTAACATGCGGTAGGAGAGGGTGTCACATAGGCAGACAGCATGGAGTGAACACACTTGAGCATCTTCATTGCCGCAGCTCCTAACACACGCATCCCAACCTCAAACCAGTGAAGGTAGTCGCATCATGCGCTGTCCCTCCATTACACTGTAAAAGCCATATTCTTTTCAGACTTCATATTTTGTAACCAAACAAAAGTAAGGGAGAAATAACTAGAAAGAAAAATTGATAGACCTCATGCTAGGGTAGCTAGGATAGTTTGTCTTTTAAGTAATGAAAGTAAAAACGTGGTTAATATATAAATGAGCAACAATTAGGGTCTCTCTCTACCCAGAAATAATACTTGTCACTGATAAGTGTAGTTTGAAGTTTGATGTTAGAAATAATGCAATTAGATGTAGTATTACATCATAAAAATGAAGTTATAGATATATGTATAATCAAGAATTTTGATGTACCTCTTGACGTAGTAATAACAGAAATCTGCCAAGATGAATGTTTGAACTCCCTCAGCGAGGAGAGCTACTAGTAAGTAAAGATGTCCTCTCCCTATTTGCGTCAGTAATACTCCTCTACTATCAATAAGCTGCAAGTAATTGCAATATATGGCAGTAAGTTAAGGAATCTTGGATAGATTTTTAACATGACATATATGGAACGTAATAAATATCCATTAGTTCTACAATATATTCATCAATGAGTGAATGACACACACACTAAAAGTGGGAGTAAGAGCAGCCATGGTCCTACATTCTAGGTCAATGATCCGGGTTTGTATATCATGCTAGTTTGCAACCTAGTTTTTATTCAGAAGCCTGCATCTAATGTCTCACTAAAGATGCAGGGCATCCTAATATGATAGCAAGATGGTGGGAACTATGAAGAGTTGGCATACTAGCATTCATTTATCACGTCATTTGTGTATCAAACATTCTTACATCTATATTTACGTTTGCACTCATTTGTGTATCATCATTTCTAGGTTTACAGCTATAGAGAAGTTATAAGGTTCACTAACAGCATGATGTAGAAGCACATAACAATTTCATGATACTTGAGACAATAAAATATACTATGTTCTATACTCACCATGATTATCCAATTGGCACAAGCGAAGAATCTTGCAACACCCAGGGCGAAGACATAGTGAGCAGTAAATGGTTCAACCATCTGCAGCACAGTAAAAGAAAAGAAGAAAATTTTATAATGTAAGGACAGATGATGACATTAGCAAACGAAGCTAAACATTTTCAAGCAAGAAAAAAATGACAAAAGAGATGACAAGATTTCAGATCAGAATGATTGGAAAAACTTAAGCCCTCCTACTTCTATAAGTTCCCATGAACGCAGTTGTTCGTCAAGCACCTAGGTGCAACAATAAACCTCACTGTCACTGTGTTTCTAGATTTGATTAATAGCACTTCATACAAGAGTTCATGCATTGGATTGGAAAGTCAATAGATGATAGAGCTGTAACCTTATTGAATTTACTAAATAGGTTACTAGACAGGCAGACAACTAATCTCAGATTCCAGACAGTATATTTCTTATTCTTCTGTCACCAAGTATCAATCAAAGATAAAATTCAACATTAAACAAGAAACTAGCAATTTTATGTTCACCTCATTCCTGCATTATCACTATTTCTTCTACTCAATCAATTAATCTCTGGTGCTAGTACGAATTGAACTCCGGTATTGTCATCTAACCCGATGACAATAGTTACTTTCAAACTCAAATAGATTCCATGCTTGAGCTTGATGCATTTGGTTCCTTCTTATGTTCAAGTTCTTCTGAACTGCAGTAGTTCTATTTTTCCTATTTATGGAGGAATTGACACTAAGAACTGCAAATTTACTCATATTATATAAAAAGGGAGTAAACTGACTAACTAGTTACCAGATGACGTCTACACTTCAATAATCCAGTTTAATTCAAGATTTGTGGTTATATATAATTAGTTAACGAGAATCAATCATCTAATAGACAAAAGTGATCAACAATGACATATAAGTAGCAGTAGCTGGTGATACAATTTTACACATGTGAGTCAGTGAGTGTCAGTGTGCATGTAGCTTGGCATACTTTTAGAGTTCAACATCATTAAACTTGATCCCAGCCAGTTTACAGACTGAAACGTGAGCTTTACAGAAACTGGCTCAAGTTCTTCCCACTCTCACCACAACATAGAGAAAGTTTCAAAAGTTTCACTCCAATATGAGTCTTAAGAGATACAGACATTATAAACATTTTTCCAAAATCTGAAAGCTAGTCTTATGGTACCTTAGCATTTTGTATTAAGTGCAGCTGAGGGAGCACTGAAACGGATTCAATCGTCTTAGAGTACATATAGAAGAATCTGAAACCAAAGTTAACTCGGAATCCAGGATGGCCAACTAATGCAACTACGGCAGAAGGCACCAGCTGTAAACAGGAGAAGAAAATTGTAAGCAAAATCGCCAACAATTCAAAATGACACACAAGAATTCTGTTTTTCTGTAATTTATAGTCTACTACTTGCTAGTAGTAACTTTTGTAGAAGAAAATATCAAAAGAGGTGTTTTCAAGATGCTTGCTTATAAGCTACAATCAAATTCCACAGGGAATATGTAATTTGCATGGAAATTCATATGTTTAAAAAGCATTATCTTTCAGTGTACTTTAAATGAATTATGGGCAGCTACAGTATATGTCAATGATGATCAAATAACTAAAAAGCTTCAGATTGCTTATGGTCATTTACGGTGCATAATACTTGCAGTGCATTGAATATTGATCATCATTGACAAAGTTCAGAAATATGATCAAGGAAATGAGAAAATTGAAAAACAAAAGATTAAATATTGAATGAGCAACAAAACTGCTTACCACATAATACAAAGGCATATTGTCAAGCTCTTGCATGTAGGAACTCTTCAACTTAAAGCGTATCATATATATCACCCAGAGAGTAGATACAAGGGTTAGAGAATCGAGTACAACATAAATGTCTCTTATAAGCATAAAGTGACATATGATTCTCATGATTAAGAATACTGCTGTAAGTTCCTGAGTCTTCAATGATAAACCTGTGAAGTTGATTAAGAATATATACATTTAGAATGCTAGAAGCAGGCATATATAGTTGTATGATTAATAGTCTATATTGAAACAAGGAGCAACTTTTAGTAAGAAAAATTATCAGAATAAGTGAACAACTGTAGTCACATAGATCATCTTTTATGCCTTTTGCATGTTAAGTGTGAACATGTTGATTGTGAATTCGAAGAGGAGATGAGTATTAGCCGTTTATAGATTATATATCTATCCTATACTTAGTTCATTCCAAATACTTCTTAAACTATAAACCTGTAAATATAACGGTCAATCCCTTATCAAAATATCTATGCCGTATTAGCCACGATCCGTTCCATACATATGATATAAGCTGCTTCTCCATAAATGGCGACTGCATCCCCAACTTTTTTCTGTAGTCTAAACTATAAATATAGTCTTGATTATGGGAGGTAAAATCCAACACCTTAGATCAAATTTCGTCAACATCAATTACCTCTTTATTTTTTTAACAAAATAGGGGTATTTTTTGCCAAATGGCGAACCTCCAATGTGTTGCACGCGGCAAAATGGATCAAGGATTATATCTTAAACCCACTCTAATAATTAGTATGCCTAAACTTCGTCACACATGTCACATGTGGACCACCTACCATCATTCTCTCGCTTTTTTTCTTTTTACGGAAATAATTCTCTCTTTAATACTTCAAAATTATACAGACATGACACTTGAGACATGAGACATGTGAACATTAAACTTAATTTTTTTTATTCCTTTCTCGCACTTGGGAGTTAGGATCCTTATCTTCTCCCAATTGTCATTAGAAAAATGGAATTAAGATTAAGACGCAACAATAATTAAGATTTACAGAAAAAAAAAAAGTGTAAGTCTGTTTAACTTATTAAAATAAGTTAGACAAAGTAGACTCTTTTAAAATACTTCATCCGTCCCATAATATAAGTCCCCTTTCTTTTTTAGGAGTCAAACTTTAAAATCTTTGACCAAATATTCTTATTAATATTTAAAAAAAAACATACCCATGTGGGATCTCGTTAAAATCGCCTTAATATGTACTTTCATTATATCAACTTTTTATATTTTTTTCCTAATACGAAATTGAAGATATAAAAGGTCAAAGATACGTCTTGGAGACTGTGCAAAAGAAAACAGGGCTTATATTTTGGGACGGAGGGAGTAACATCTTTTTTATAATTTCACGAAGTAAGGTTTTTCAAACAGTGTAACACATAAACAAACAAGACAACTTTAGAAATTAAAAAAAAAAAATTGTTTTAGATAAGATTGAGTTCGATAAATTCTAGATAATATAATTTCAAAAAAAGTCAGAAACCTTAAGAGGGATTTCAATATTGCAGCAGTGGCGGATCCAGCGTGGGTTCAGTGGGTTCAACTAAACCCACGCGGATCCTGGGAGAAACTGTAAATTCTGGAAAATACAGGTTAGAAATTTATATAAGAAGCGCGCAAAGCATTGCATAGCAGATGCATATCAATGCGGCTCAGTGGTAAAGTTTGTGTGCAACTTGAGGAGCATACCTTCAGGTCGCTGGTTCGATTCCTTTGAAGAAGGATTTCATTGTCTACTTTTTCTTTTTTTCTTTTTTTCCTCCCTTCAATTCCTGGATCCGCCACTGATATGGCTTTCAATTATGATGATGAAACTAAATACTCTCTTGAACTATGTCTTTAATATATCCTCATAATTTAAAAATCACTAGTCTCTAATTCAGAAGTGATGAACAAAATTAACAAAGTTAGCAAATTGAAAGGAACGCACAAGAATCAGTAATAAGAAAAGAGGTAGCAAAGAAATGATACCAGAACAATTTTTGGTGATGGTGAGCTTGTAAATCAAGACTAAAATTCCAATGGAGTGAGCAAGTTGAGCAGCAACGTAAAAGTATGTATAATTTCTGATGAACAGCTTCATTAAAATGAGCAGAATTAAGGCAGAAACGGAGGCCAAGCTAACTTGCTGTCTCACTGATCGACTCCGAATCCATCTGGAAAGTTGCTTCACTGCCGTCGGAGTTGCTCCTTTGTCTCCCATGGTGGATTTACCTTCTTTACTGCTACTATTATTTGGAAAAAGATAGAGGAGAGAAAAAGAAGGGGGCTAATGAAAATAAGGATTAGTTGGTTTATAATATTTCAAGGAACCATTCCTTTTTAATGAGCCGAGTTAGTGACTGCTCATTGCTCAGTTTTAAGAGTGGTGGGATGTCCACTAGTGTGGGACCCTGGCGGTGAAATCCTCGTTTTTTTACGTTGTGCACTACCCAAGCCCGGGAATTTTACAGAGTGGGGCCGGATCGGTCTGCGGGTTGGGCTACTTTTAATCAGCTCTAATTGGAAATGTAAAAGGACCATTAAAATATTGAACGAGAGAGAAATGTATGAGGTAGAAAAAAGTTTTTGGATTTTTCTATGTCGTGCCCCTGTGTTTTGCGAAATTCTATTGTTGTACCCGACCTTTTTGAAATTTCCACGTTGTACCCCTAAGCTTTCTAAATGTTACCCAAAATACCCTTATACATGATATCAAACATTTAATTTTGGGACTTTCTTACCCTGTGGGCATAGAGTAGGATTTTTTAGCCTTATTAGTTGACTGGGGTTTGGGATATGATCTGAGAAATTGAAGCTTAAGTGAGGTTTGGAGTAGGATTTTCCATTAGTAAGGGTATATTGTGTGACGTTTAAAAAGTTTAGGGGTGACAATGTGGAGAGGTCAAAAGGCCGGTGCAACGTAAATTTAAGTAAAACACAAGCAAGACTACGTAGAAAAACCCAAAGTTTTTTTAGTGGATTAATAAAACGAGAGGGGACGTATGAGGTAGCAAATGTATAAAATTGATATAACATGTTACCATATAAGAATAAAGTGAAGAGAATGAGGGAGTGGAAGGGTGGTAAGCCCTTTCATCTTCCACCCACATGTTGTGGGTTCGATTCTCATTAGGGGGGTTTGGGGGGCTTTGGGGTAGGTTGTATTTAGGTGCCCTGTGAGAGGGCGTTAATGTAATTTATCTTACCAATTTAAAAAAATAAAAAATAAAGTGAAAGTATAACAATTAAATAGAAACAATATAAAAAAGAAAGCGTAACAATTATTTATAAATGGAGTTAGTATGTTATTTTGAGAATTGCCTCGATTAGAATCATTCTGAATATTGGAGACTTTATTTTCACGATGTGCTTTTACTCTCAAAAAAATCCACCTACCTCACAATTGCAACATTCTTAATCTATATCATGCACTAGTAGTGTTAAGAAAACAAAAATCTCATGAAAGAGTACAAGTCCCTTCTCCCTTTAATGTATGTAGCACGGTAGGTATTATGTTTTATGAGTAACAACTGATAGTCTAGTGAGATTGTTATCACCTCCGATCTCAGATAGAATGGGATCGAGTCTCACCCTTACAAATGGGATCCCAATTTTTCTCACTCAAGGGGGTTCAACTTATCTATTTAAAAAATTGTATTATGTTTTGTAACAAGCATCTAAAAAAAACTAGGGAGCTAGACAAATATTTAAAAATATGAACAATTTTCAAACATTGCAAATAAATTGTAAAATTTTTAAGGTGAATGAAGGTGTATTATCAGTATATGCCAATTGCTAAGTACAGCATGGCACCTTGAAACTATCTTATTGGATTGAAGATGTAATAGGTCCTACGTGGAAGGTTATAATTGGTTATTAGTTATTACATCATTAGTGGTGTCGTATATGACGACGTTGCCATGTTGGGTGCAGTGATGTGTGTTTTATTTATTTGGCCAGTCAGCCAGTGGCTGGCGGGGGCTTTGAGTTGAAGTGGTCCATTGCATGCACCGGTTCCGGGAACTTTTAAAGCTCGATCCAGACTGTCCTGCAACATATCGCCCCATTATCAGCAAATTATTACTTCCTCCGTAACAGAAAGAATACAACAATTGAATATTTTATACCTCACAAGTAATACCCAATTGTTGCATTCTTTCATTGCACGAGGAAGTAGATTTTTTTTTTGGCAAGGAGAATTTCTAGAGGAGAAATTAGGAAACATTATGGTGAGGGGTGAAAATCGAATCCTGCCAAAGGAGTGGAAAGAGGGCATCGCAACTACTGCGCCGACCTTAATACTTGCAAATTATTTGATATTGTATTCTAAGCTTTAAATGCTTAAATTTTGTTACTTTATTCCAGTTTAGTCAATCACTTAGGCGCTGTCATTTTGGGCACAGTTTCATTTCAGTTCAGTTTAGCTACTTTCTTATCACAGTTTCACTTTAGTTCAGTTCAGTATAGTTCAGCTCAAGAGAACAGGGCCTTTGTGAAAAGTGATAACCAATTTAATGGTGGATGAAGTTAACATAGTGTTAAACAAATCGGTTACGTTTTTCATCGATATGTTTGAACCTTTTCCATGCATTAAAACATATTGTACATGTTTCTTCTGTTTTGAATCTTTATTAGAGCACTCTTAGACATGAACCAAAAAATGGTTCATGGCCTTGAATCATTTAGTGGTTGTTAATCATGAACCAAAGAACGGTTCGTGCATGAATCGAGAACCAAACGTTTGAAAAAATGAACTGTTCGTGGTTGAAGGAATAATTTTCATTGTGTCGCTGGTTTTCAAAAAAAGCAACTTCATGAAAACAATCACATTTACCAAAATCTGTGGAGGGAAATCGTTGGGAAACAAAAAAAAGGCAATGGTGTGTTGTAGCTCTGCCGAGCGTCAGAGAAAAAAAAGGTCCGCTGCTTGCACGCCATTTGTCGCTTTCCCATAGGTCCTTGAAATATAAATGTTACAATTTTGTAACGTTAATATTTCAAAAATAAAAATAAAACCAAAAATTAATAATCTTTCATTCTCTATAAATAGACACCAATTTTGCTATACTTTAGTCACAATTTCAGTTTTCTATTTTCCTCCTATTATCTTTCTTTACATAATTTTGGTTTTTAATTGGTTTTGCTTTTAATTTTGGTCCTTACATAATTAATTGAAGAGAGAAAAGGTGGTGGGTAGGAAAAAAATAATGAGAGAAGGTGATGAACCATTAATTATTTTTTCGTGGTTAGGAGTTAAATTGGAAATGATTTGTGAAAATAATGTGGAGGATAGAGAAAAGATGAAAGAGAAGGATGAACCATTTGTTTGGGTATGAAAAAACATGTCCTTAGTGTATGACTATGGACTATGGACTATGGACTATGGACTATGGACTATGGTAGTGAGTGATTTGGGCTTTTATATTGTATTTGATGATTGTAGTGGTGGAGCTATTGTTCTATACATGGTTGGATGTGGATGATTGGAAGTGGTGGTGTGGTTATTGTATATCGTGTGTAACATTTTATTTCTCACATTATTTGTGTTTCATTTAACATATAGACAAAACTCTTGCAAGATTTCCACTTGGTAACACATAGTGTGTTCGAAATGGTGAAATGGAGGCGAGGTGTGGTGGATGTTGAAATAATATTTGGAGGTTGAAAGTAGGATGTTGGTGGGAATTATAAAAAATATAAAAGGGAGGTAAAATTTAGCATGTCGAAAAAAAAAAAATTCAAGATGCGTGAGGATCAATATCGAAATATTGGATCAACTGAGGTGATCATGAGCCAGATTGGGCGGGTTTTGCACACAAAAAAAAAGTTTTTTGTTTCGGGCCGAAGCCTTGAGCCAAAAAAATTCGGATATGGGTTTGTCCATAGACAAAAAAATCACTAGCTCAGGCTATCATACCAAAAACTTGCTACTTTGGTCAATATTGATCACCTTCATATCAAAACATCATAATCTAATAGATAGTAGCTTTTTTTTTAAATCCGAAGATATAGGTTTTCAAAATTCAAATAATAAGATTAATTAGGTTATTTCTCCATTCTATTATAATTGAATTTTTTTTAAAATCGGAAGATATATGTTTTCAAAATTCAGATAATAAGATTAATTAGGTCATTTCTCCGTTCTATTATAATTGATTTTTTTTAAAAAAAACAACTAAGGATATAGGTTTTCAAAATTCAAATAATAAGATTAATTAGGTCATTTCTCAGTTCTATTATAATTGATTTTTTTTAAAAAAAATCCGAAGATATAGGTTTCAATATTCAAATAATAAGATTAATTAGGTCATTTCTCCGTTCTATTATAATTGAATTTTTTTAAAAATTCGAAGATATAGGTTTTCAAAATTCAAATAAGATTAATTAGGTCATTTCCCGTTCTATTACAAATGAATCTTTTTTTAAAATTCGAAGATATAGATTTTCAAAATTCAAATAATAAGATTAATTAGAGCATATCCCGTTCTATTATAATTGAATTGTTTTTTTGAAATCCGAAGATATGGGTTTTCAAAATTCAAATAATAAGATTAATTAGATCATTTATCCGTTCTATTATAATTGATTTTTTTTTTAATAAATAGATATAGGTTTTGAAAATTCAAATAATAGTATTAATTAGGTGATTTATCCGTTCTATTATAATTAAATCAATCAATATTCCTAATTTAGCAAGTTCCATAACAGAGTTCCTCTAACCCTTCCCTTTCTCTCTCACACACACCCACCACCTCCACATACCTTAACCAGTCAGTAATCGGTAAGTAAAACCAGTTATGGGAAAAGACAAAAACGCAACACCGGCAGCGGTGAGGCAGATAGGAAGATGGGTTCGAAGCCGTTCTGTGTGAGAAAAGGTAAGTATGAGCGCAATTGTTGCGCTTGTATTGCTGGTTTTGTTAAAGTTATTCGTCAAAAAGTCACGCCCACTTTTATGTTGCTGCTCAAGCCTCACATGCTGCTGGTATCTTAATTTTGCTTTATAAACTCACCATCTACAAAACTTGTGTAAGAATATGCCTTGAATTGGTTAGAATCGGGCTATCTTCAATACAGCGACTCGCGGCCATCCGTCTCAGCTCGCGCCGAAATGCCGAGAGCTGACCGCGAGTCGCGCCTGGCGCGGGGCTGGCGACACGCGTAGGCGATTCTGAATTAAGTTTAGCTAATTTTTGTTAATTCGACGGGATTAGTTCATAACATCTGTATTCTCTGTTTTTCTTCAAGAGCAATAAATCAGTTCTCTCTCTGCCTGTGGACGTAGCCAACAATCCGTTGGTGAATCACATTAAATCTGTGTGTGATTTCTCTTTAATTTGCATTCAATTATTTGTTCTTTCTCACATCTGTCATAACAAATTGGTATTAAAAGCTTTGTGTTCGATCCGGGTGAGAAAGATGTCTGGGATGAATGTGAAAATCGATAAATTCACTGGGAGAAACAGTTTCAGTCTGTGGCAAATCAAGATGCGGGCTTTACTGAAGCAACAGGGGTTGTGGGCACCGTTGGGAAAGAAGTCATCGGATTTAAAAACCGCTGAGATGGCCGTTCTGGAGGAAAAGGCACATTCAACCATTATGTTGTCTCTGGCTGATGACATAATTACTGAGGTTGCGGAGTCGAAAACCGCTGCCGGTCTGTGGCTGAAGTTAGAGAGTCTATACATGACGAAATCTCTAACAAACAAGTTGCTTTTGAAGCAACGTCTGTTCAGCCTGCGTATGTAGGAAGGTATGTCTCTGAGGGACCACCTAGATAAATTGAATACTACTCCATCTTGCTTGATCTTCGTAATATTGATGTTAAAGTAGATGATGAGGATGCTGCTTTAATTTTGTTAGTATCTTTGCCTTTATCGTATGAGAATTTTGTGGATTCTTTTATTGTTGGGAAAGATAGTCTGTCATTAGAAGAAGTAAAATCTGCTCTTCATACTAGAGAAGTCCGTCATCAGGCATCTGGTTCTAGTACAGAAAATCAGACATCGGGATTAGTTGTTACTGGGGGTAAGGGACAAGGAAAATCTGGTAAAAAGAAATCGAACCATAAAAATTCGAATTCTAAGAGTCCTAACTATAAAGAAAAGGGGCATTGGAAAAATGAATGTCCTAAGAAAAAGAAGCAGCAGGACAAGAATGAAGGTTCTGCTGCTCCGGCAGAAACTGATGGTAATTCTGGGGAAGATCTGGCCCTAGTTGCTAATAACCAGTCACATTATAAGGATGCGTGGGTTCTTGATTCTGGGGCATCGTATCATATTAGTCCATGCAGGGAGTGGTTTTTAACTTATGAGTAAATAGATGGGGGCAATGTTTCTATGGCCAACAGTGTTGCCTGCAAAGTAGTTGGAATAGGCTCCATCAAGTTGAGGACTCATGATGGTACATTATGTACCTTGAACGAACTTAGGCATGTTCCGCTGATGACAAAGAATCTGATATCGTTGAGTCTTCTTGACATTAGAGGTTTCAGTTTTCAAGGTGAAGGTGGAGTTATGAGTGTCTGCAAGGGTTCAAAGGTGGTTCTGAAAGGTATTAAAAATGGTACCTTGTATTTTCTTCAAGATTCTACTGTGACAGGTTCCGCTGCTGTTGCATGATCATCTGAGGTTCACAAGGAGGATATGACCAAACTGTGGCATATGAGGCTTGGACATATGGGTGAAAGGGGGATGCAAATTCTGTTAAAAAGGAATCTTCTATGTGGGCACAAGATGCAGGATCTAGAGTTCTGCGAACATTGCGTGTTTGGGAAGCTTCATTGCAGCAAGTTTCCCAAGGCTGTGCATACTACAAAGGACACACTTTATTATATTCACTCTGATTGTTGGGGTCCTTCCCGAGTTGAGTCTATTGGAGGTCACAGGTACTTTGTGTCGATGATCGATGATTATTCATGGATGACTTGCGTAATTATGATGAAGCATAAAAGTGAGGCTTTCATGACCTTCAAGCAGTGGAAGGCTTTGGTGGAAAATCAAGCTGAAAGGATGATCAAAAGGCTGCGAACTGATAATGGTCTGAAATTCTGTTGGTCTGAGTTTAATGAGTTCTGCAAGAATGAAGGGATTGCACGCCATCATATTGTTAGGAATACTCCACAACAGAACAGGGTAGCAAAAAAAAATGAATTAGACATTGTTGGAGAGAGCGAGGTGCATGCTCTCTAATGCTGGGTTACCTAGAAGATTTTGGGCAGAAGCTATAAGTACAGCTTGCTATCTGATCAACCGTGGACCTCACACTGGTATTATTTGTAAAACACCTTATGAGGTGTGGTCTGATAAGCCTGCATATTATTCTTTGTTGAGAGTTTTTGGTTCTACTGTTTATTATCATGTAAGCGAGGGTAAATTAGAACCTAAAGCTAAGAAGGGTGTATTTGTGGGTTTTGGGAGTGGAGTTAAGGGCTATAGAATCTGGTCACCTTCTGAGAGTCGAGTTATACTTAGTCGAAGTGTAATATTTGATGAAAATTCTATGCTTAACCCTACTGGAAGTCCATGGTGGTGTCTGTTGGTAGTAATGTTGATAACCAGGTGGAGCTGCAAGTCACTCATGATGAGAGTGAATCACAGCACCAAGGTGGAGAAGATCAACATGGTGCTACTGAATCTGAATCTTCTAGTCATCAATCAGCCTCATCTGAAGCACATCGAACTAGCATAGCACTTGATAGAGCTAGAAGAGTTGGTGTAGGACCTCCTAGGAGGTATGGTTTTGAGGATATGGTTGTTTATGCACTGCAGGTTGTTGAGGAGGTGGAGGTAGATACTCATGAACCATCCACCTACAAAGAAGCTGTCTCAGGTAGTGAGTCTGCTCAATGGCTCGCTGCAATGGGAGATGAAATGGAGTCTCTGGATAAGAATCAGACTTGGGAGCTAGTCAAACGTCCTAAGGAGAGAAATATTGTCACCTGTAAATGAGTTTTCAAGAAGAAGGAATGGACCTCACCTTCTGAGGGGGTCAAGTATAAAGCTCAGGTTGTTGCAAGAGGGTTCACTCAAAGGGAAGGGGTTGATTATAATGAGATTTTCTCACCAATAGTCAGACATACTTCCATTAGGGTGCTACTAGCATTAGTTGCACATCAGGATCTTGAACTTGAGCAACTAGATGTGAAAACAGCTTTCCTACACGGGGAGTTGGAAGAAGAGATTTATGACTCAACCAGATGGGTTCCAAATTCCTGATAAAGAAGACTATGTTTGCAGACTGAAGAAGTCCTTGTATGGGCTAAAGCAGTCTCCTAGGCAGTGGTATAAAAGGTTTGACAGCTATATGATTGAGTTGGGCTACAACAGGAGTCTGTATGATTGTTGTGTGTATCATAGCAAGCTGGATGATGGATCATTGATTTATTTGGTCCTGTATGTAGATGATATGCTCATAGCTGCAAAGTCCAACTCTGATATTCAGATGTTGAAGGGTCTTCTCAGTGCTGAGTTTGAGATGAAGGATTTGGGTGCTGCGAAAAAGATTTTGGGGATGGAGATTTATAGGGAAAGAGATCAGAAGAAGCTATTCTTGTCACAGAAAGGCTACATTCAGAAGATTTTGTCAAGGTTTGGCATATCAACAGCTAAGCCTATAGATACTCCAAGTGCCTCCACTAATCATTTGTCTGTTGCTTTTGCACCCAAGTCTGTTGAGGAGAAGGAGTACATGAGTCGGGTTCCTTATGCTAGTGCAGTAGGAGTTTGATGTATGCTATGGTTTACACTAGACCGGATCTTCCACATGCAGTCAGTGTTGTTAGTAGGTTCATTGGTGATCCTGGTAAGAAGCATTGGCAGGCAGTCAAGAGAATTTTTCGTTACCTTAGAGGTACGCCTGATGTTGGTCTCATTTATGGGAATGATACTCAGTGTTTAGTTGCTGGTTATTCTGATTCTGATTATGCTGGAGATGTAGACAATAGAAGGTCATAGACTGTTATGTATTTACTCTTGGTGGCTCTGTTGTTAGTTGGAAGGCAACTTTGCAGGCTACAGTTACTTTGTCTACTACTGAAGCAGAGTACATGGCATTGACAGCAGCCGCTAAAGAGGGAATATGGTTAAAGGGGCTAGTCAGTGATCTTGGTTTGCATCACGATCAGGCCATTGTGTATTGTGACAGTTTGAGTGCAATATGCTTAGCCAAGGATCAAGTCCATCATGAGAGGACTAAGCACATTAATGTGAGATATCATTTTCTGAGGAGTGAGAAGAGGGTTAAGGTGAAGAAAGTGGGTACAGCTGATAATCCTGCTGATATGTTCACCAAATCTGTTCCACAGAGTAAGTTTCAACATTGTTTGAACTTGCTCAATGTTCGTGATTGTTAGTTGCCCTTTTGGGGCAAGTGTGTGGCCCTTAGGGGCTAATCTGGTGTCCTTAAGGGACAAATCTGGTCTGGTTGTCTTTCGGGGCAAATCTGGTTGCAGGAGGATCTGGGCATTGTGTTCAATGCGTCTGTTATTTGGTTATCTGGTTCATTGTGAGAGGATTCAAGGCAAGGTGGAGATTTGTAAGAATATGCCTTGAATTGGTTAGAATCGGCCTATCTTCAATACAGCGACTCGCGGCCATCTGTCTCAGCTCGCGCCCAAATGCCAAGAGCCGACCGCGAGTAGCGTCCCAAGCGCCGCGACTCGCGCCTGGCGCGGTCTAGCCGAGTTAAATGCCTATTTAACCTAATTTCGTTAATTCGACGGGATTAGTTCATAACATCTGTATTCTCTGTTTTTTTCTCAAGAGCAATAAATCAGTTCTCTCGCTGCCCGTGGACGTAGCCAACAATCCGTTGGTGAATCATGTTAAATCTGTGTGTGATTTCTCTTTAATTTGCATTCAATTATTTGTTCTTTCTCACATCTGTCATAATAACTTGTTCTGCTAATTTTTCATCTTTCCATCCTCTTATCTTTTTATTCTCATCATATTCAATTTTATTTTGTATTGCCCACCATTGTCTTATTTACTTCCATTGCTTTAATAATTTGTTAAACCCCAATATGTGAGTTTTAGTTTCTCAGTTGCCTTTTTTTTTTTTTTTTTCTTTTGATGTGTATGGGAGAAATTTGGTTTGAGAAAAAACTATATATACTCTGTTTTCTTTTGGTTATAATTTTTTATTATTGACACTATTCGCTAATTTCATTTTGTCCCTTATAGTTACATGGGGTCTTGTTAGATTCTATCTCGACATGTATTTTTAAAATATAGCTTTTTATAAGTAATTAAGTTTAAAATTGTGCGTTGGCAAACTCGCAAAAATACTTTGGGTACAACTAATAAAAGAAAACGGATGAAGTATATATTAGCATTCCCTGGTTTAACTTTATCACAACGTCAAAAGATTGATCTCCTTTTAAATGTTATGCATGTGGTTCACCTTTATTATCATAATGGAAGGGGGTTAAGGTTCAAGTTATGGAATGAAATGGGTAAGAAATCTAATAAAGGGGAGGAACGGTTACCTTTATTTCGTGTTTGGTACGACTATGGAAAGAAAACACTCATAAATGTGTGTGGAATTAAGGAGAGTAATGTAATGTGTCATCACTCATCAAGTCATCACCGGGTTAGTGGAAATAGTTATCCCGTGTAACGGAAACCACCTGGCTATCCCTCACACCAAGCAATGTATAATGGAAATAATTTCTTGTTTTTGTTTCCAGTTGTTGAAAAATCATACCAATTATGCTTAATGATAATTAGAGCTTAGAACTCCATGTAATTGTCTTATTCTGTTTGGGCTCGCAGGATCATATCTTAGCAAGACATTGATGGTTATTAAGGCTAAAATCTTTGCATCTACAGTCCAAAAGCACATCGTCATGTGTTTGTTTTCCTGTATATGCACCGATTGAGCATTGTTATTGACTCCTAATTTTACATTTGTTTGATCTTGTAGATTATATTATAAAGACATTTAATCATCGAGGACATAAAAATTTGTACTCTTTCTGTCCCAAAATAACGGGTCTTTTAAAATATTCAGATCACCATTTGTGATGCCCTCAACAAAGAATTCCGGAAAAAGATATTGGTATGGTGGAGATATAGAAATCAATACAGTGAAGCATAATTGTGGCATATTAGTTGATTTCCTTTATGGTAATTTCCATCATGTGGCTGCAACGAGTTAAAGTTTCAACTATTTATGCTTGTGTTTTCATAGGTCTATCATTAAAGACTCAAGAGCTTACAGCTATATATTTAGTTGTGAGACTCCTATGTAGCATTTCAATCCATGGACCATGTCGTACTCGATCTTCTGACCCTTGTCGCTACTTTGTGGGTGATATATGATGCGATTCAAGTTGAAATCAACTTACATGAAAGAGCTAGACAATAAGCCCTTGTATTATGTGGTAATTTTTTTCTATCCATAATGTTGATGCCTGTTTCTTGTTTCGTTTGGGTTCCTCAGTACTCTATGTCTTACGTACTATAGTATACTTTATTCTCATTTTTCATATTTCAATCGCCTTTTTTTGTTTGTTTATACTCCATAGGTTCTGTCATTTGTTTGTCTAGAACACGATGTTAAATTCTTATATGCTCCGCACTTCTATGTACATTTTCCCATAATCTATGCCCTGCACCTCCGTGTACAGTTTTCCATCCATTACATGTGAACACTGCTTCTGATATCTTTTCGTAAGACATAAATAACAGCTACTTAGTAAGGTAATTTGACATGGAATGATTTTTCTTCACTCCCTTAAATTAAAGAAGCGATTTTCAATTTGTAATATTGGCTTATGTGACTAATGGATTATGTTTATAGTATCTTCTGACATTGATATACCATCTCTTTATGAAATGTGTGCTGTATGTGATGGTCGTGAAGGAAGTATCATAATGTTGCCTCTTTGAAGTTTGAACTGGTAAAAAAGATAATAAAACTTAAATTATGTATGGATGCTCAACATCGTACATAATAACTTGTGAATAGACTAAATTAATAAGATGTGGCTTCTTTTACACTGTTATAGCCTAAAATATGGCATATATCGTATTTTTAAGGTGCCTGATCGACTATATGTGTACAGCACAAATGAATCAGAAGATCGAATTTTATCTGTTTTACCATGTCCAGTTAGTTCCTTGTGCTGTTGCTGCATTTGTATCCCATCCTATGGGATCAATTCCCTTCATAATCCGTTTAATGTGGTCATTCTGTATTCCGGTTGAAGCTTTTGCGGTCCTTCCTCAGCTTTGTTTGATGCAGAAAGCTAAGGTAATTAGCTTTCCTACTCCCATTAATCATGACCATTTTTGTAAAGCGATACTAAGTAAAAGTTGGCAGGAAGAGAACTTTATAGTATGACAGACTTTACGGTATGAAAAGTAAGCAGTGAAAAGAGCTGAAGGTTTCTCTTTAAAAACCCATCTTACACAGGAGCACAGGAATCGCTTTGTGCCGGTGCAGTGAAATAAATGGAAGTTTATAAAATTCAAAAAATCTCTTTACATTTTAATTACATTAAATCAGATTTGTTAACTAACAGAGTCAAACATTAAGGATATTCTATATCAAAGTTACATAAATGAAAAAAAGAAGTTAGTTGAAGCAAAGTGATTGCGGATGGAGTATCGTTGTACGACACTACGCTCATCCTTCACGAAGTTGCGAGAGTAAGGCCTAGTGTAATAACTTCTTCTTTGGTTTTTTTTTTGCAGGTGGTTGAACCTTTCAGGGCTCATTATGTGTTTGCTTTAGGTGTGGCAAGGTTTATGGGATGTGCAAATTGGATAATACAGGTCTAACTTCCAACTCCTTTTTAAATTACTAACACTACTATGTTTTTTTATTTTGGTTTACTGAGCTATTGAAATTTGAAAAGCAAGTTTTCTGAGTATCTAATTTCTCATTTTATACTTCATCAGTTTTAGGGCATGTTCTCTTCGGCATAAAACAACTGGACTGAACTGAATTAAATTATAAACTAATTAATAGAAATGATAATAATTTAAAGAATCGAATTGAACTAAACCGAAAATAAGTTCTGAGAATGCGCCTAAGATGGTATAGCCGGATAGTGGACGTTACCTCCGTCACCACTATTCGACAAAACTACAACCCATTTAAGACTTTGCCAATCTAAGCTGATATCCGCGTTTTCCTTTCCAAGATGCTAAAGGGTCGCATTCACGTACCACATATTTTTGCAACGGTCATACAGCTTATTGAGACCAGAGGAGCTTACCTGATACTGATAGGAAAAGGACATTTTTGGTTAATATTGGCTCTCACTAATAAGGTGCTTCATACATTCATCTTGGCCGATTTCTGTTATTATTATGTCAAGAGGTAAGCTCTGGAAACTCGTATATCTAAAGCTTTCGGTTTTCTGTCTCTTCTCTTTGAAATTGCTTATATGTGATTGATATATATGGCTTATAATTCGTTATTTTGCAGTTTCATAAAAAGGACAAACCGTGATGAGCTTACGCCCATTAGTTTGAAAGGGTCTGGATGATGTACATGCGGTTGCAGCAATAAAAGTCTGGTTCAAACATCAAGTATGAAAACCAGTTGATTTGGGTGGTAATGATAAAATTAAGGGCTGGGAAGTGACAACCTTCTTCCTTCTTAAGTAGTTAAGTTAGGAGTATCATAAAGTTTAATGCTCTCATGATTGGTCTTTTTCACGAAGGTTTGTTCTCTCTTTTTAATTCAGTTGATGTTCATAATCTTTGGACAGTAATGGATATTATATACTTCATTGACCATTATGTATAGTAGTAAATTATAGATATGATATGATATGATATGATATCTTCCTTGTTCTTTTAGTTGCACCATTTCACTTTTATGCAGTGTTCATCAACCAACTTTAACTATATTCGCTCACCATTATTTAATAGAAAACATAGTCAATTGGGATCTTGTTAGATTCATCTTAGAATTTCAAACATCAACTTTTTATAATTTTTACTTATACGTAATTAGAGATATTAATGTTCCATGTTCAAAAAAGCGTATTAGAGTATGTGAAAAAGCATGTAGTGCAACTAAAAAAAATATAGATTTGTTAATTTCCATCAGATGTGGATTGTGATATATAGATGCTTAATTTTATTGTTTTTGCCAAGACACATTATTTAGGTGTCATATTAAGGCCAAAAAATCAAATTTTTTTTTTTGGGTGCAAATATTTTCATGTTATTAGTTGTTCAATAAACAAGATTTGCATTATTTAGTACATTGTTAGATTTTTTGTTTTTTATTAGGAAAGATTATTGGTCTTAAGACTAACCCCTGCTAGGCTACTAGCCTTAGGGCTGGCAAAAGCTGACCCAACCCGACAACCAACTCGAACCTAACCCGAAATAAGCGGGTTACAGTTTGGATTTTTGATTTATTTAATTAAATGGAATGACACGATTAACCCATTTAATTAAATGGGTTAGGCTCAGGTTGACATTTCCGACCTGAAAATGACCTGTTTTGATCTTATTAACTTAAACATATAGAAAATTAGAAAATTCTCGAAAATATATATTGATAAATCTAAAACTTGGTTAAAAAAATAAAATATAGCTAAAATAGATCATGATCATTTCAAGAAACTCTAAACATTCATACTTTCAATAGTGAACTGGCCCATTTAGCTTTTTAAGAAAATAATTATTTTTCAATATAATGATAATTATGGTTATATGGGTTAAACTGGTTATATGGGTAACTCGTTTATTAAATGGGTCTGGTTAGGGTCGAGTTTTTCAACCTGTTTATTAAATGGGTTAGTCTGGACACATCAGCTCAGAGGTTAGGTACAAGGCTAAAGGTTCATTGCCAGCAGAAGTGAATGCCCCAACATATTGTTGGGATGAGGATTCGAACCTTGGATGATGCCGTGTAATTCGGGGTAGCACTCCACTAAGCTAAAAAACCTCTCCTATCATTGATAGTTTGTTATCTTTTAATATACTGTAGTATACTGCAAAATGGACAAAGAAGAAAAGGCATAAGAAAGTCAGCTGCATGTCATGCAGCTTGTACATAGTTTAAACTAGCTGAAATTTCTTGAAGTATTGGAGTCCTTGTATATATGTATTGGTATCTCTAGTATCTCGTAATTTATTTGTTTTGATCTAGTTTCCTATTCTTATAAGTTGACAGCTAGCAATATGTATATCATAATATTTTTGTTTCCTTTTAGAACAAGATCACAACTAGCAAGCTGTGTATAAATAGATACTTGTATTACTCTTCATCATCAATGAAAGTAGCCTTCAGTTAGTCTTTCATAACTATTAAAGTCTGCAACATGGTATCAGAGCCACCTAGATTTCTAGGCCATTTATAATTCCCATCACAAATAAATAAATAAAAAAAAAATAAAAAAAAAAGCCAGAACTTTTCTTGCGGCCTTGAGCGCAAACTAAATCTACTGTAGCACTATATTAGTTTCTCAGCAGCTTTTAGCGCGAGGAACAAATCAAATACCATGACCGGTGGTAACAATTCTCTAACTGATCCATCCTCTCCATACTATCTAAATTCTTCGGATAGTTCTGGGGCTTCAATCACCCAAATTAAATTAAATGGTGCAAACTACCATATTTGGGCAAAAATTTTCAAAAATAGTTTAAAGTCCAAAAATAAATTAGGCTTTGTGGATGGTACATTAAAGAGACCACCTGCTGCAGGCGATCCAGATTCTGGAGCATGGGACAAGTGCAACTCAATGGTGGTTGCCTGCATCTTTAATTCCTTAGAGTCCTCTCTCCAACCAACAGTTGCCTATATTGATGATGCTATAGAGATGTGGATGGAGTTAAAGAAGCGTTATGACCAGGCCAGCGGACCCAAAGCATATCAATTAGAGGCGCAACTTTCGGATCTCCAACAGGGGGGATGAGTATTACTGAATATTACACAAAATTGAAGGAGATTTGGTCTCAATTGGATTTATTATCTGACATCCCAGAATGCTCTTGTGGAGCCATGGCACGAGTGATGCACGAGAGGGAGAATCGCAAGGTATACAAGTTCCTTTTTGGTTTAAACAACAGCTATGCAGTAGCTAGGTCCACGGTATTGGGCATGGAACCATTCCCAGACTTGGACAAAGCCTTCTCTATTGTTTTTAGAGAAGAAATACAAAAGGACTTAGCTGATAAGAAAGAAGAAAACAAGCCAGATGCTGCTGCTTTTCTTTCAAGGGGATCAACACAACATAGATGGAATAATTACGGAAAAGACTCAGAGAAGGCACCAATCACTGAGACAGGAGGCACTAGTGATATATGCTCTCATTGCAAGAAACTCGGTAATACAAGAGAGGTTTGCTACCAATTAGTTGGCTATCCTGCTAATTGGGGTCGTGGAAACCGCGGTCGCGGACGCGGACGAGGTCGCAATGTTGCCAATGCTGTCCAAAGTACAATTGGAGTTGGACATAGTCGTGAACCTACAGGGGAAGTCAACAATGGCATTCACGCTCTTGCAAACTTCTCACCAGCACAATTAGAGAAGTTAATGACATTACTTGGTCCTAGTGATGTCAATGCACAGGTTACCCAAACTCTTTCTGGTAAGATTTCTAACAAAGGGCCTTTAACAGACTGGATATTGGATAGTGGTGCTTCCCATCATGTTTGTTCACAGTTGGGCTCATTTCATAACTTGCGTGATCCTGAACCCGGGGATAGTGTAACTATTCCCAATGGAGAAGTTCTTCGTGTTCATAAAATTGGGGATATTCCCATTGATTCAAAAATTATTTTGAAAGATGTTCTTTATGTTCCAAATTTCAAATATAATCTCCTGTCAATTAGAAAGCTAAGTGAAGACTCATGCTATACTATAACTTATTGCTTGAATTTATGTGTGATACAGGACCCCATCCAGCGGACGCTGATTGGACTGGGTGAATTGCGTGACGGAGTGTACTACTTGAGAAGCATACATAGTCCTGTTGCATTGAGTACCAAGAAGAATATGGAAGAATTATGGCATCGACGCTTAGGCCATGTCTCATATCGTAGTTTGTCTTATGTTTCAAAGCTTTGTAATTTTGTTCCTAGTCATTGTGATACTGAGGGTTGTGATATTTGCCATAGAGCCAAACAAACCAAAACTCCTTTTTCTTTGAACAACAATAAAGCTACAAGAATTTTTGGTTTAATTCACTGTGATTTATGGGGAAAATATCATACTAAGAGTTTGTCAGGAGCTTATTATTTTTTTACAATAGTGGATGATTATAGCAGAGCCACTTGGGTTTATTTATTGCGTGACAAGACGGAAGCCTCTAAAATTCTTATTTCTTTTCTAGCCATGGTGAAGAGACAATTTGAAGTAGATGTACAGAAGGTGCAAAGTGATAATGGTACTGAACTTTTGGGGCCCTTACAAAACTATTTTAGAGAGAATGGCATCATCCACCAAACATCATTACCAGGAACCCCGGAACAAAATGGTAGAGTAGAAAGAAAACATAGACACATTTTAGAAGTTGCTAGAGCTCTTCGCTTTCAATCCAATCTACCCATACGTTTTTGGGGGGAGTGTGCCTTGTGTGCAGCCTACATTATCAACCACTCACCTTCAAGCATTTTAGGCGGTAGGACACCTTTTGAGGTTCTTTTCGGAAAAACCCCAAATTATTCCCATTTTAGAGTTTTCGGATGCCTTTGTTACGCAAAGCGACCAGGGAGAAAATTTGATAAATTTGAGGCAAGGTCAGAAAGATGTATTTTTATGGGGTATCCTTATGGACAAAAGGGTTGGCGAGTTTATAGCTTGAGTAGTGGAGATATGTTTGTATCAAGAGATGTAGTCTTTTATGAAGAGGTTTTTCCTTATTCACAAGAAAAAGATTCATCATGGAATGATATGAATGAAAATGGTGAAGGATTACACTCCACAGTTACAGAAGAGATTTTTGGAGTCAATGATGAAATATCCCAACATGAAAGTGATATGCGAACAAGAGAAGAAGAGCCACACCAAGATGAATTAATGAGGACAAATGAGAACTCTTCTACTGATGGTGACTTGAGTAATATGGAAGCTACTGATGACGTGAACAGTGATGGAATTGCAAGTGAAAATGTTAGACATGAACCAGTGGTGCCTAATTCTTTAACTCCAAATGTGCGGCATGGTCGTCCTCGGCGAACGCTAAAAAGGCCAGAACAACTAAAGGACTATGTATGCAGCTCTATAAAAGTATGCTTCTCCCAAGGCACCCACCGATCAGCTTCCCTCTGGTAAGGCACATCCTATTGCACATTATAGCTTTCTAGCATCTTTGACAGTGGAAGAAGAACCAAAAAGTTATCAGCAGGCTTCTCGAGATCCTCGTTGGATGAAAGCAATGAAGACAGAAATAGATGCCCTGAACGAGAATAATACATGGTCCATTGTAACTCTACCGGAGAAAAGGAGGGCGTAGGGGTCGTAGATGGGTCTACAGGATCAAGTATAATTCAGATGGCTCGGTGGAGAGGTTCAAGGCGAGACTAGTTGCACAAGGCTTCACTCAAGTTGAGGGTGAAGACTACAATGACACTTTTTCACCAGTTACAAAAATAGTTACAGTTAGAACTTTTTTGTCTGTTGCAGTAGCTCGAGGATGGGAGTTACATCAAATGGATGTAAACAATGCGTTTCTACATGGTGAATTAAATGAAGAGGTTTATATGCGACTTCCACCGGGTTTTAGCTCAGAGTTGCCTAACGCAGTTTGTAAGTTACAAAAGTCCCTATATGGTTTAAAACAAGCCTCTAGAAATTGGTTTGCAAAACTCTCAGATGCTTTGACGCGATTCGGATTTTACCAGTCACAACATGATCATAATTTATTCTTATACAAATCAGGGGGAGTGTTTTTGGGTTTATTAGTATATGTTGACGACATAATTCTTGCCGGCAATAACTCAGATATGTGTAAGAAAGTGAAATCTTACTTGAATGATTGTTTTCGCATCAAAGACTTGGGGAATTTGAAGTACTTTCTTGGCATAGAGGTGGCAAGAGCACCTGCAGGTCTCTTTTTAAGTCATAGGAAGTACATTCTTGACATTCTAAACGACACAGGCATGTTAGGAGCCAGACCAGCAAGTGTCCCAATTGAGCCTAATCATAAATTAGGTGCTAATCAAGGAAAAGCCCTTAGCACAGATGCGTCGGCAAAATATAGAAGAATAGTGGGACGTCTACTATACTTAGCAGCTACTAGACTTGATTTATCATACGTGGTACATGTCTTGAGTCAGTGTGTTCATGATCCATGGGAAGAACATTGGGATGCTTTAATGCATGTGTTAAGGTACTTGAAGTCAACACCTGGACAAGGCATTTTACTTAGTAGTGATTCTGACCTTACTTTGAGAAGTTACTGTGATTCAGATTGGGCCAATTGCCCAATCACCAGAAGATCTATTACAGGCTATTATATGCAGTTAGGAGGTTCTCCTATCTCTTGGCGATCTAAGAAACAGAGTACTGTTTCTCGCTCTTCAGCGGAAGCGGAATATCGAGCAATGGCTTTAACTACAAGTGAGATTGTATGGCTGCGTGGGTTATTAAAGGAGTTGGAGGTAGCACAATCATCTCCTACTACCTTATTTTGTGACAATAGGGCAGCTTTATACATAGCTTCCAACCCAGTATTTCATGAAAGAACTAAACATATCGAGATTGATTGTCATTTTATTCGAGAAAAATTGCTTTCTAGAGAGGTGATGCCACGATTTCTTCCATCACATCTACAGCTGGCCGATCTATTCACTAAGGGACTTGGTAAACGTCAATTTCATTTTCTTCTTCGCAAGTTGGGCATTTGCAACCTTCATGATCCAACTTGAGGGGGAGTATTGGAGTCCTTGTATATATGTATTGGTATCTCTAGTATCTCGTAATTTATTTGTTTTGATCTAGTTTCCTATTCTTATAAGTTGACAGCTAGCAATATGTATATCATAATATTTTTGTTTCCTTTTAGAACAAGATCACAGCTAGCAAGCTGTGTATAAATAGATACTTGTATTACTCTTCATCATCAATGAAAGTAGCCTTCAGTTAGTCTTTCATAACTATTAAAGTCTGCAACATGAAGGAATCTCAAATGAGGATATCTTTAAAAAGTTTCAATACTTAAGAGCCAAAATCTTTACACTTACATAATGTCCTATAATTATAGCAATAACAATTAGAAAAGCTCTCACACAGATAGCCTGATTGACCTTCCCAAACTTGTCAAAAATGAAAAAAAAAAAAAAAAAAAAGACCTTCACAAACTTGATCGATCATGGAAACAGTGTGCAACTTTATAGCTCGCCAAAACAACTTTGGGTGACATGTTCAGTTTCAGACCGGTGAAGAAAATCTCACTATTAGCTTGCCATCCATGACACTGTAACATTAACAACAAATTAATTAGTTCTCCTTTAATTCTAGATATAAAGGCACGTGCATTTTTTAAAAATTTACTTTAACCATTAGTATCTCTTATAACATAATATTTTGATTTTTATTAGTTTACCCATTTTAACTTTTGACACTATTCACATACATGACTTTGTCTATTTCTTGTTAGATTCTTCTCAATGTGAATTATCCCAATATTAACTTTTTGTAATTTTTACTTATTGATAATAAAAGATATTAAGGTTCAAATTAGTATCTTGTCAAATGTGCCTCAAAAAATAGGTAAACTAATAAACACCCGAGGGGCACAAATGAAAATGGGTAAGCTCTATCTTTAAATAGATACTTTTATAATATAATTTTATTATACTTTAATCAATATGTATATGAAAGAAATGGAACAGTGGCTGGTTAAATTAGAAACTAGCAATCCTACTACATGCAAAGACATATATTTTGCATTGCAAAGCTATTTACTTTTTGGAACACAGGAGTATTTTATACTTGAAGTAGAAATTTGCAATCTTACTACAATAATAGTAGGTAGATTAATAGCTTACAAATTATCGAGAGAGAAGTAGCATCTCAATGGATGAATGGAGTACTACCTTGAAATATAGGGTCTTGCCCAGAATTTAATTCCTTATCCCAATATTATGTTGGGAATTTCTGCTCTTATGGTAATCGTGGGCTTTTGGGTTTATTGTCAACTAGACTGCAAATCTCTGACCTACAAGATAGTGGCCATCTTACCTTATCAATAAAAAAAAAAAGCTTATAAATTACCTTTTGACGTAATAATAACAAAAATCCGCCAAAATGAAAGTTTGAACAATCTCAGCAACCAATATTAGTATGATCCAAAGATGTCCTTTTCCTGCTAACACTAGATATGCTCCACTGCTGTCGTATATCTAATATCAACAAGGTAAGTGTTTTAGGTATTTTTTATGAATAATGCTTGTATTATTATAAGTTATTATCTTTTTAAACAATAAAAAAGAATCAAAGAAACATTAATTAAAAGATCAACTTTTTCTTTTAAATTCTTAACCTGAAAGATCCAATGAGCACATCCCACAAACCTTACCATACCCAAGGCAAAAACGTAGTGAGCAGTAAATGGTTCGACCATCTGTTGAAGTAGTCAAAGATAGTCACAAGTCAATCTATAATAACCTTTAATTTTATATATTAGTAATAAAATATGGTCAATGTACTTTGTGTGCAAAAGTTATAATGGAACAGAAAAAAAATCGGGGGGAGTAGTAAATTATAAATATTCATAGGTCTATAACGCAGATAATACCTTAGCGTTCTGCATAAATCGAAGTTGAGGCAACACCGAAATAGCTTCAATGCACAAGCAAAACGACCATAGAACACGAGCAATTAGAGACGAAAGTGCTTGAGGGTGCACTAGTATTTAAATGATGACACAAGGTATGACCTGTAGAAATAAAACATATAGTATAAGAATCAAGGTTGGCCTAATTGGTTGGAGGCGCCCTCCTTCCACTCTTTTGATAGGGGTCCGATTCTTGCCCCTTATAAAGTGGGATCCCAAAATCCTCCTATTTGCAAGGGATCTTCAGCTTCCTAAAAAAAGCATATAGTATATGGGACGATATATTTGTGATGTAATCCTACCAGTTGTTAATGATCAATCAATATAAAGAACAATAAGCAATTAATACGAGATTTTTTCCCTTTTCAAAACAATGAGAGAAAGTTTTTCGAGGATCTTGAACTTTTAAGCGGAAGCGATAATGTCAGCTTGAGTAACGCAAACAATCCAATGCACTGAAAACCTAAGGGTTCCTCCCCAAGATTTGTCCATGAAGGGTGAGTCAAGGCCTAAGATCAGACCGAAAGGCGTGGTCGATGGAAAACAGGTGAATATTACTATACTATCCCTCCAATCTCCAAAAAAGATCCCAATTGTTTCTATATTTGAAATGGAATATTCAAGGAATCGCCATGAATAGCATGGAATTTACATGAGATTCCTTGTTCTTATTCTTAAGCCAGTTCTCAAGAGGGCTTAGTTGATCCATGATTTACCTTTCATTCAAGTTCTGAATTAGTGAATGATGCCAAAGAGAGTGGCGATTCCAAACGCAAAAAGGAAGAGATTTATAGAATGGCAGAGGAAAATAGAGCTTCTGCACATTTTCGTTAATCCATGAATATACACCTTTCTATCAGGAAGAAAAGGTTACATCAATTATCTTTAAAAAAACAAAGGATTTCTCTATGGAGTACCCCTATGATTTTTGGAATTCTACATTGTACCCCTTATATTGTATTGTTCTACATAATACTCTTCCAATTTTAAAGTTTTCTCTATCTCCGTTAAGTCAATGTTAAGTTGATTGTTAGTTTCTTTACTTTCCTATTTGGAGGATAAATTTCCCACTAAAATTCGACCTACAGTTTAATTGTTGCTTCTTTAACTGTGAAATCTTCATATTTTCGTTAAAAGATGAAAACATCTGGAAGCAGAAGTTTGGAGTTATTGGAGAGAAGTTCATGGAAATAATAAGGGAGTCGGGGACCATTACGTCTTCACATAACGTCCGTAATGAATAAGAACTAATAGGGGTACCACAGAGAAAATTTTAAAAATTTGAAGGGTATTATGTAGAACAAAAAAAAAGATAAGGAGTACAACGTAGAATTCTAAAATCCACATGGATACCCTTTAGAGCAACCCTAGCAGTTGCCCTCCTTGTGGATTATGAGGAGAAAGAGTATAAAAGTAATATTAGTTTATTAGGAGAGAGAAAAAATTTGGCCAAAAAACTGATGCCCAACTCTTCATGGTGGACCAAGAAAAAGAAGAGCAAAGAAGGAATTGGAGGAGAGAGAAAATATGGTGGGTAGGTGGAAGAGTGAGGAAGTTAGTACCTTATCAGCCAAAAATCACTAGTGGAAAAATAAGGAAGGGATGCAGTCAAATTAAAACAGCCCTAAGGGCTGTGTTTTTGGACAGCAGCCCTTTCCATAGCAGCCCTTCATTAGATAAGAAGGGCTGCGGTTTTTAACCGCAGCCCTTCACAACGAAGGGCTGCGGTTAAGGCCAAAAACACAGCCCTTCTAAGTTTGAAGGGCTGCGTTTTCGGCATCAACCGCAGCCCTTCTTTAACTGAAGGGCTGCGGTTTTAAGCATGAACCGCAGCCCTTTTTAAGTGAAGGGGTCACGGTTTAAGCTTAAAACCGCGACCCTTCAAATTCAATTTTTTTTTAAAAAAAATAGAATTAAATCTCGCCCCCCATCCCTTATTGCACCCCAAAGACACCCCCACCCCCGCACCCCCACCCCAAGACCCCCGCACCCCCACCCCAAAGACCCCTTGCCACCCCCCACCCCAAAGACCCCCCACCCCCACCCCCCCCCCCCCACCCCCGCACTCCCACCCCCGCACCCCACCCCACCCCCCAACACCCCGACACCACCCCCACCCCACCCCACCCCACCCCCACCCCCCACCCCCACCCCACCACCCCCTGCCCCACCACCCCCCACCCCACCCCCCCCCCCCCACCCCACCCCGCCACCCCCACCCCCCCCCCACCCGCCCAGACCCCCACCCCACCCACCACCACCCCCCCCCCGCCCCCGCCCCCACCCCCCTGCCCCCCGCACCCCCACCCCACCCCCACCCCCCCGCCACCCCCCGCGACCCATCCCATCCCCGCCCCACCCCCCACCCCCTCCCACCGCCCCGCACCCCCACCCCATGGCAGCCCCACCCCATCCCCTACCCAAAACCTCCCTTCGACACGAAAAAAGACCGATCAAATTGCAATAATATATATGACAAGTTTTGTGAACGTAATAATTAACTTTAAATATGTATATATTTAATAATGTAAAAAGTGTACATAGAATTGATACAAACTAGTAGATGTATCATAAGCAATCATCACAAATGTGGGACGCCAACTTATCCCGAACTTCATGTAATTCGTTTGTGGTGAAGGCCCTCAAACGTGGTGTGTTATTCATATAAACCTTGCAAAACAACCAAGGAATAAACACATAATATAAGAATTCAATCATTTACCGTAGTTAGTAGTTCTAAAAAATGACATATACCTTCCCGAAATTCAATCAAAAACAAATGCAAGCCTAAAACTCTATACACTAGTTATATTATACCTTATATTATCATTTTCAAAAAGAAAATGGAGTTAAATGACTCGAGAAACATGAATTGGAGGCGAAAAGGCATAAAAAGGGCTAAAATCACATTTATGTTCCCGATATACAACCAACAACAAATGCACGCCTAAGAATCTACATAATAGTTACATTATACCTCATATTATCATGTTCAAAATGAAATTGGGGTTAAATGAAGCGATAATACGAATTGGACGCGAAAAGGCAAAAATAGGGCTAAAATGCCCTTTTCGTTCCCAATATTCAACCTACAACAATTGCAAACCTAAAAATCTACACAATAGTTACATTATGCCTCATATTATCATGTTCAAAATGCATTTGGGGTTAAATGACTCGATAAGTACGATTTGGAAGCAAAAATGCAAAACTAGGCCTAAAATGACCTTTTCGTTCCCGAAATGCAACCAACAACAAATGCAAGCCTAAAACTCTACACAATAGGTACATTATGCCTCATATAATCATGTTAAAAAGAATTACAAATTGGAGAAATTACACGCACTGAGTTTATGTCTCATGATTTATTGACCTTCCGCCGTTTCTTAGGATCCTCAAGTACATGTATCCCTTCCGTGTGATCTACATGCATATAGTTCTCCGACATATTCACATCATCTTCCACACTATTTTCAGGATAGGTAAAAGGGGGGAGGTCCTCAAATGCATCATATTCTTCCTCATTATCAACATCACCAATACCGAGGATACTCCTTTTACCAGATACAACAATTGACCACTTATTATCAGCAGGATCAATTACAAAAAAAACTTGCTTAACTTGTGATGCAATTACAAATGGCTCCTCAGTTTCACGTAGATGACTAAGGTCAACAAGAGTGAATCCGCAAGGATCATCTTTTCTTACGCAACGTCGATTATCGTCAACCCACTTGCAACACAAGAGGCAAATATTAAAAGTACAGTAGTCCAGCTCCCATATTTCTTCTATTCGCCCATAATAATTGCTTTCAGCTTGTACAGGCGACTTATCCTTCGAGCTTGCGTATTGTGTAGCTGACGCCACAAGTGAAACACCACTATTTTGTTGCGATGTTGACTTCAGATCTTGACGTTCAGTCCAAAACGTATACCTATTAATGTCATAACCCTCATAAGAGCGTACAGCTTCACGAGGACCAAATGCTAACCACTTGACTGTTTCAGGAACACTTTCATCCAAATCATTCACTACTCGTTTATGAAACCAATCAATGAAAGTCTTGTTATGCATTTGCGTCAATGCCCTAACTCCTTTTCCAGGATTGCTAACACGTAATTCCTCCATATGTTCATTTAAATAAGGATGGACAGCTGCTACGTGATGCAATACAAATAACACTACTACAGAATCGATGATTTGCGTCGGATGCGAGGCGCTCATTTGCGTCGGACATGGGTCCGACGGCACAGGTCTCGTCGCAGATGAAGAAACAGGATATGCGTCGGACTAGAACACGACGCAGTTGAAGAGCTATATGCGTCGGACCCTGACCAACACGCGACGCAAATGGTCTATCATCTGCGTCGCACATTAATCAACATGCGACGCAGATGGCCCAGCAAGCCAGCAAATAGACCATTTTTATACTTTAAAAAATTACCCATTTGCGTCGGACTTTGCCTTACATCCGACGCAAATGGGTAATTTTTGTTTAAAAAAAAATAAATTCACGTATACAAACATCATGAAGAAAAATGGCGAAGAATCATCTAATTAAACGCATACACAATTCAAGCAGAACCATAATCAAATTCAACAAAACTAAGTAACATAAAAACAGAACCATAATCAAACAAGTAAAAAAACAGAACCATAATCTATACAAAATTAAAAAACGAAATTAAAAACTTCAATATTCAGATCTAACATAAAAAATGAAATTAAAAAACAGAACTTACAAAAAATACTAAATAAATTAAAAAAAAAAAACCTAAATCGCCAAAATCAGATCTTTCGTTCTCGTTCTTCTTCAAATCTCGTTCTTCTTCAATTTCGTTCTTGAATTTGCGAAAATAGTAGCTAGAACATCGTCCTTCAATTTGGGGAAAAAATCGATCAAATCGAGAACAATTAAACAGCAAGAATTCAAGATAATTAAACAAAATCTTCATAACCTGAAATCCTTCGCCAAACGTACTGAAGAATTCCATCTCAAACTGAAGAAATCCTTCGCCAAACGTACTGAAATCCTTCGCCAAACGTGCCTCTCAAACTGAAACAAAGGAGGCCAAAAAAGTCCGAAGAAGAAGAAGAAAACGCAGCAGAGCTAAAACTGGGAGAAGATTTCGTGAAAGCAAAGTGTTTGACGAACTGACCCATTAAATCAGATGCCCCAAGTATTCGAGAAATCTCTTGCTCGAGCTTTTCGTCACCATTGGTGAGAAGAAGGAGAAGATGAAGAATGGTAGAGAGATAGAGAACATCGTTGTGTTATGAGGAAGAGAGAGGGAGAGAGGGAGAGAGAGAGAAGGAGAAGAGAGAGAGAGAGACGGCTGGTGGATGAATCAGTAGTGGAATTATTAGGTTTTAGAAGAAATAAAGCGGGACTTATCTGCGTCGCACATATAGCCCATGCGACGCAGATAAGCCCAAATCATTTTAAGCGTTGCATTTTTTTATATAATTAGCCCAAATCATCTGCGTCGGATGTACCATAGAGTCCGACGCAAATAACTTTTTGCATCGCACTACAGGAACGTACGACGCAGATAGGTCGTCTTTTGCGTCGATTCCTTGTTACATGCGACGCAAATGAGTCTTATGCGACGTTTGTCCTGTTGTGCGACGCAGATGGTGAGACGCAAATCGTCATTTTTCTACTAGTGTAAGTGAGCTTGTTTACGCTTTTCTACGGAAGGTGTGATCAATTTTGAACCAATTGTGCCCTTGCCCTCAAGTCTGCCCTCGTGTCGGGATGTCGGAAGTCCAACAGGATCAACACTAGCAAAATACTCAGCCACAAAATTATTGATCTCTTCACCCACAACCCCTTGAATTATACTACCTCCTAGTTGTGCAGGATTCCGAACTTTATCCTTCAAAGTGCCCATATATCTCTCAAAAGGATAGCACCACCTCAAAAACACAGGACCACACAGCTTAATTTCTCGAACTAGATGGACAATGAGATGGACCATAATGTCAAAGAATGCGAGGGGAGAAAAACATCTCAAATTTGCATAGAGTTTCAACTACTCTGGCCTGCAAGGAATCGAGGGTCGACGGTTCTAGGACTTTGCTGCATATTGTATGGAAAAATGAACAAAGTTCGGTAATGGTGTGCCTCACATGCTTTGGAAGTATCCCACGAACTGCAATCGGTAAGAATACTTGCATCATGACATGACAATCGTGAGATTTCATACTCGATAACTTCAATTCACCATTTAAGGTAACAAACCGCTTCATATTCGATGAGTAGCCAGTTGGGACCTTAATGCCATACAATGACTCGCAAAAAATCCGTTTCTCTGCACGTGACATCGTGTAGCAAGCTGGTGGCAAATAATTCTTCTCCGAATCCTCCACCTTCTTTTTACTTTTCTGAGTTTCATCATCAACCCTTTCCTCCACTACTTTCTTCTTCCTTCCGTCCCTTTTCTGAGCCCACAACTCTAGTCGAAGCCCCTGTTTTTCCAAGTAAAGTCGTGACGCCTTAACATTTTTTGTCTTGCCCGGAATATTCATAAGTGTCGCAAGAATAGCTTCACAAACATTCTTCTCTATGTGCATGACATCCAAACAATGTCTGACCTTTAGATCTTTCCAATATGGGAGTTTCCAAAAAATGGACTCCTTTTTCCATAATCCCGTAGGTCGATCAACCTCACTAGCAGGTTTACCAAAGATTGTTTCAATGCCCTTCACCTGATTATAAACTTCAGGTACCAGTTAATGGTCTATGAGCAACTTCTTCTTCAACCGTCCCATCGAATGCCTTCTTCTTAAACCTATAGGGATGGTCGCGTCTGAGGTGCCTTCGTGTGCGCATATACACATGTTTGCAGCCCTTAAGGTGTGTAGATTTCATGTCATCTACACAAATTGGGCAGGGTTGTTTTCCTCTCGTCTTATACCCAGATAAGTTCCCATAAGCTGGATAATCGTTCATAGTACAAAAAAGCATGGCACGCAGAGTGAACATCTCATTAGCATACGCATCAAATACTAACACTCCTTCGTTCGACATCTTCTCGTAAATCTTCAACAAGCGGCTTGGAGGTATACATCAATGTCATTTCCAGGTTGTTTGGGCCCCGATATAAGAAGCGACAAAGATCATGTACTTGCGTTTCATGCACAACCAAGGAGGCAAGTTATAAACCACTAAGACCACCGGCCATGTACTACGGCTGCGAACCGAGATTGCCAAAAGGGTTCATGCCATCCGTACATAATCCAAGCCTCGGATTCCTATCCTCATTACCAAATGCCTTATGCACCCCGTTGATACTTTTCCACTCAGGCGAATCGGTCGGATGCTTGAGCGGCACCGTCTTTCTTCCCACGATCCGCATGCCACCTCAAATTCTTCGCATCTCCTTTAATTGAGAACATGCGCTTAAATCTAGGTATTATGGGTAAATACCACAACACCTTAGCCGGTGGTCCTTCACTACCTCCAGGCTCCTTCACGCTTGTACCTCAACAATCCACAACGTGGACACTCATGTAAATGCTCATACTCATTACGATAAAGCACACAATCGTTAGGACAAGCATGTATCCGCTCGTACTCTAAACCGAAAGGACACATCAGTTTCTTCGCATAATAGTACGACTTTGGCAGTTCATTTCCATCAGGGAGCATATCAGCTAAAACTTCCAACAACGATGTGAAACTAGAGTCCTTCCAACCAGCTTTCGACTTAATGTTGAACAGTGTTATCACCGCGGAAAGTTTGGTGTACTTTGTACAACCTGGATACAACGGCTTTTCAGCAGCCTCAGACATAGACTCAAAAATACGAGGTCGTTTACACGACTGATCTTCAACCTCGTGTATCATCTCGTCTACCCGATCCCTATCATCATCTGCAAACTCATCATCCAAATTCTCATCCCCGAACTCATCATCCTTCTTTTCTTCACATACATCGTTCATTACTCTAGAGCTTCCTATATATACTTCCCCTGCTCACCATGCCAAACCCATACGTGGTATTGAGGCCTAAACCCACGACGAAAGACATGCTCCCTAACCACATGTATACTACTAACCTTGCTCACATTTCTACAATCGAAACAAGGACAATAAAAGTCGACTGCTCCAGAGGATGCTTGATATTGTAATGCAGTTGTACAGAATTCCGAGACCCCTTTCACAAACTCAATCGATTCACGACTACCATACATCCAAGTACGATCCATCTCATTCAAGAAGACCTCTAATAATTAAACACAACCATTCATTATAATGCATCAATCATTATTTAAGTACATACACTCACATATCATCATATCATACACGTATAGAGCAATCTAAGATAGTGACATGTTCAATTGTATACATGCAGCCGAAGGTCCTTATCACTCCAACCTAACCCATCCTTGGACGTCTAATCTCACTAGTGAATGTGTGCCAACTTTTCAATTCTAAGGAAAATCCGGCAGCATTTCCCTACAGTTCTCCAAGTACACAATGTAGATAATTGCTTATCTACATATGTACCCAGATAACAATGTAGATAAACGATGAGCCAAGATTTTCCTCAGAATTGAAAAGAAGACACACATTCACCACATAAGTGAGATCAAACGTCCAAGAACAGTCCCAAACCGGGGACTATTCAAGACTTACTCCTAATGAGTAAGTCTTGAACGGGTATCTAGGCATATGATGACAATTCAAATAACTTGTAGATTTCATAGCTAAATTACATTGCGTTTTCATACAATCTCATATCAAGAAATATACATACATTATAAGAAATACATATATATATCAATAAATTATCATAACTTAATCAAATTGAATCACATGACAACTTTATCTCATCCACAAATTAAATCAAACAAAAAAGACAACGAAATTAAACTAGTTACCTCTTAACACCAATGATAAGCAATGAAGAGAGTAGAGATAGTTGGAACTTTATTTGCCTTCCTAAGCCTCTTCTTCCTACAATTAACAAAACCCACATTGCACATTAATCATTTAATTCAATTAAGAAAAACAAAACTAACTTAAAAACATTAATTCATACTTAACTAAGCAAAAAATTAGCTAAACCCAAGAGCTAGCAATGAAGAAAGAGTAGGGCAAGTGGTGGTGGTAGTTGTTGCCGCCGTGAGGTGGTGGCGCTGCGTAGTGGTGGAGGAGCTCCACACCCTAAACCCACTCAAATGGTGGAGAAGAGAAGAGAAAAGAAGAGAAGAGAAGCTAAGAGAAGAGAAGAGAAGAGAGGTGAAGAAAGAGAAGGGTTGTGGTGGTGAAGCAATGTGGGTGCTCCGGCGTCAGGGCTCCGGTGATGGGGCGTTAGGGTTAATGTGCGAGTGAGTGAGAGGGAGGGAGGGGTTTTTCGCTCGTCAAATGCGTGTAAGGGAAATTTAGAAAATATGTCTACCTACTGTGTGTGTGCGCGCAAAACTGGAGATATGGGATGGGATCAGAAGGGCTGCGGTTAGTCTAGAAAACGCAGCCCTTCGTTTATGAAGGGCTGCGATTTTCAGGCTAACCGCAGCCCTTCATTAGTAGGGCTGCGGTTAGCCTCAAAACCGCAGCCCTTCATACTGCATGAAGGGCTGCGATTTCTTGTTAACCGCAACCCTTCAATAAAAGGTGTTCATAAATATTCGATTCATCCGGTCGATCCAATCCGTGATCCGGTTGATCCAATCTGATAAAATAGATACCCGGTCCGCTTTTTTAGTGTTTAGAAATTTCGAATCAGATATCCGAAAATTTATGAAACAAAAATTTTCAAAAATTTTCATTTTCAGATAACAAAAAAATCTGAAACATGCGATCTTTTCTGGATATTTTCGGATATCCAATTTGAAATATCTGAATTCATAACAGGATATCCGAAAATATCCGGCGATCCGATTCGAAACTTTTTTTAGAGCTTTTCATAGAAAAATACAAACTTTTCTAGTTATCGAATATCCGAAATTTCCGGTCCCCGAAATTTTCTGATCGTATTTGGATCGCACTTCAATCAGAAATTTTCGAATCGGATAATCCGAAATGAGCACCCCTATGGCTTCACCACCTACTCACGTCATTGCCACCTTCCTTTTACATTGATCAGAATTGTGAAATTGGAATTTTTTTTGCAAAAATTAAAACACGATTTGACCTTCTTCCCCTTCTTTCTCATCCTCCACTTTCACTGCCCATGTTGCTGTTGGAGATTTAGAGTATTAGATGTATTGGTTTCATGTCACGTGGTTTTGAGTAGCAATGGTTATGGTGGCGTGACTCGAATCAACATGAGTTATAGAGTTTATTGATGTATTTATTACATTGATGAAGGAGCGTTCGCTCGGTTAGAGCGAGCGGATAGAATTGGCAGGGATTTTAAAGAACGCGAAAACTGACAAGAGTGCACGAGGAGCGCCCGCTCCTCCTCTGCGCTGTCTTATTTTCGCGTCTCTTCAGTTGGTTTGTGACGGTTATTTGTCATATAATACCGGATGTTCCTGTGTTTCAAATTACTCTAATTCATTATCCTATACATGTTTATGAAAGCAACAAGAGAAAACTCTCTCTCTTGAAAAGCACAAGTTCATTGTTCATCACATTAAATTCTTTCACACACTTATTCTCATTTAACGATTATCATAGTGAGCGTGATCATCGTTGTTTCTTCTTTGGATCTCGAGAGTGAATTCCGTGTAACTCGTGCTCAAAGTAAGGGTCGGAATATTGCTTTTCGGAAAGCATATCGCGCCTAGAAGATTGTTCATTGTTGTTTCTAGTAGTCAAATTCGTGATCCTTGTAACATCTTTGTAGCATATCTAACAATCCAAAAGCAATATCTATCGAAGATGACTACGGTTCGTGAGATGACAGCGAATTTTCACAAACTAGACAAGTTTGAAGGCGTGGGTTTTCGTAGATGGCAAAAGAAGATGCACTTCCTCCTTACTTCTCTAAGTGTGGCGTATGTCCTAAGTACTCCCAAACCAGATGAAGTGGAAAATGAAACTGTTGAAGCAACTAGGAAGAGAAACAAATTGCAGAGCGACGATTACATATGTCGTGGTCACATCCTTAACGGTATGTTTGACACTTTGTTTGATGTTTATCAATTTGTTGAATCAACTAAGATTCTTTGGGATGATTTAGAAAGTAAGTATATGGCCGAGGATGCTTCTAGCAAGAAAATTCTTGTTAGTAATTTCAATAACTTTAAAATGGTTGATTCAAGGCCTATTATGGAACAATTTCATGAAATTCAAAGAATCTTAGGGAGTTTTAAACAACACAACATAGTGATGGATGAGACCTTTGAGGTTTCCTCTATTATTGACAAATTACCACATAGTTGGAAAGATGTAAGGAATTCTCTTAAGCATAAGAAAGATGATATGAATGTTGAACAATTGGGTACTCATCTTCGGATTGAAGAGGGCATTCGGGTCCAAGATGGACAAAAGGATGTCAATCCTAATTCTTCCACCGTTAACATGGTGGAGGATGGTAAATCAAAGGAGTCTTCTAATCCTAAGAAGAAGGCTAACAATTTCACCAAAAATAACAATGGGAAGAAGCCTAAGTTTGGTGGAGGTGCTCAACGAGGTTGTTGGGAATGTGGAAAACCCGGTCACTTCAAGAAGGATTTGCACCATTTGGAAGAAGAAAATGAACAAAAAGAATGGTGGAAATGGCGAGTCTAGCCAAACCCATGCCATACAAGGTATGAGTACACAAGTTTCACTTAATTCAAATATGAATTTTGTGTGTATGATTTCTAAAATCTTTTGTGTACAGGATGATTGTTCATGGTGGATCGATTCGGGAGCATCAAGACATGTATGCAAGGAGCGGTCTCTATTCAAAACCTTTAAGGAGGTTGACAATGGAGAAGGTTTTTACATGGGAAATGATTCTACGGCTAAGGTTCTAGGCATAGGACAAGTATAATTAGTTTTTAGTTCCAAAAAGCCTCTTATTTTAAGAGATGTATTGTATGCTCCGGAACTTAGGAGAAATTTAGTCTCCGGTGCTACCTTGAATCGATTAGGTTTTAAAATGGTGTTTGAAGCTGATAAATTTATATTGTCTAAAGGTGGTACATTTGTAGGACTTGGTTATCTTTGTAATAGCATGTTTAAACTTAGTATTTCTAATGCTTTGAAAGATACTTTGTTTGTTGTCAATGACAATTCTTCTCTATGGCATAATAAACTTGGTCATGTTAACTATAAAAAGTTGTATTCCATGTCTAAGCATGATTTGATTCCCTCTTTTGATCCGAGTATAGAGAAGTGTAGAACATGCATGTTAACAAAGATAACTAGAAAATCCTTTCCAAACAATGTGGAAAAGGATACTTCATTGCTTGATTTGGTGCATAGTGATTTATGTGATTTCCATAGCACTCCTTCGTTAGGGAAAAAAATACATGATAACTTTTATTGATGATTATTCTCGGTTTTGTTATGTATACTTGTTGTTTACTAAGGATGAATCCCTTGATAAACTTAAGATCTATAAAAATGAAGTTGAATTGCAACTAAATGACAAAATTAAACGGTTTAGAACCGATAAAGGTGGTGAATTCTACGACCCAAGTTATTTTCAATCTACGGGCATTATACATGAAATAACCGCAACTTATACACCACAACAAAATGGTATAGCGGAAATAAAGAATAGAACTTTGCAATAAATGGTAAATTCTATGTTATCCTATTCAGGTTTAAGTGATGGTTTTTGGGGAGAAGCTATTTTAACAGCTTGTCATATTTTAAACCGAGTTCCAATGAAAAAGAACAAGGTTACCCCATGAAAAATTGACAACAAAGGTCTCAACTTTGGGTGATAATTTTTAAAAGGTCTGAACTATTGATTAACCTGTGTAGGTCCCAACTTTAGGGGGTCTTAACTTTTAGCGGACCTTAGTGACTTGAAACTGACTTAATAGGTCATCACTTGTAAAACTTGGGTCACACCAGAAGGGTTAATTGAGGGAGGGATGTAGGAACTAGGTGAGATTTAAAAAAAAATCTTCAGTTTTAAGTCGCTGAGGCCTGCTAATTGTTAAGACCCCCTAAAGTTGGGACCTACACAAAGTTATTAATTAATAGTTTAGACCTTTTAAAAATTATCACCCAAATTTCATACCTCTATTGTCAATTTTTCCTATGAACTTTGGTATAATAGAAAACCAAACTTGAGTTATCTCAAAGTTTGGGGATGTAGGGCGATTGTAAAAGTGTCGGAACCCAAACGTAAAATTTTGGGTGAAAGGGGAGTTGAGTGCATCTTTATATGGTATGCTTTTCATAGCAAATCCTATAGGTTCTATGTTATAGAACAAAATGATGTTTGGTCAATTCACACTATTGTGGAGTCAAGAGATGCAATTTTTGATGAAACAGATATTCATCAATTCCTAAACCAAAGGATATTACTCCTAATACCAATATTCAAGCAATTAATCAAACTAACATTGATCAAGGAGTTGAAATTGATCAAACCAACATTGATCAAGAAGTTGATGAACAAACTCTTGATGAGAATGTTGCATCAACATCATCACAACCTAGGAGAAGTAAAATGGCGAGAAAAGAGAAATCTTTCGGTCCGGATTTTCATGTACATTTGGTTGAAGGATCAAGGAGTTCCATAGTGACTAAGTTTTCATATATATTTAATGTGGAAAAGGATCCTTTAACGTTTAATGAGGCTATGAGGTCTCAAGATGCCGCTTTTTGGAAAGAGGCAATTGATGATGAGATGGGTTCCATCATGGGAAATAACACTTGGGTTCTAGCTGATTTACCTCCTAATGTAAACCAATAGGGTGTAAATGGATTTTCAAAAAGAAAATGAAAGTGGATGGGACTATTGATAAGTTCAAAGCCCGTTTTATGGCTCAAGGTTTTTCACAAAAAACCGAGTATTGATTATTTTCGATACATATGCACCCGTTGCTAAAATCTCTACCATAAGGTTATTAATAGCTCTTGCGGCTATTCATAAGCTTGTGATCCATCAAATGGATGTCAAGACGGCGTTCTTAAATGGAGCACTAGAGGAAGAAGTTTACATGCGACAACCGGAAAGGTTTGTTGTGAAAGGTCAAGAGCATAAAGTATGCAAGTTAATTAGATCTTTATATGAGCTAAAACAAGCACCAAAGCAATGACATCAAAAGTCTGATGATGTTGTGTTGTCTAATGGTTTCAAGTTAAATAATTCAGACAAGTGTGTGTATAGCAAATTTGATGACAACGGTAATGGTGTCATGATTTGTCTATATGTAGATGACATGTTGATTTTTGGAACGGAATTGTCACAAGTTGAGTGGACAAAATCCTTTCTATCTTCAAAATTCTCCATGAAAGATTTGGGGGAGGCGGATGTCATCTTAGGTATAAGAATTAAGAGAGACAATGGGAAATTGATCTTGTCACAATCTCATTACATTGAGAAAGTGCTCAAGAAGTTTAATGTTAGTAATTGTTTTTTTGTTTCAACTCATATGGACCCAAGTGAAAAATTGTTGCCAAATGATGGTAATGTCGTGTCTCAACTTGAGTATGCAAGGGTTATAAGTTGTTTGATGTATGCTATGATGAGTACTAGGCCGGATATCGCATTTGCGGTGGGGAAATTAAGTAGATATACTAGTAATCCTAGTAGGAAAATTTGCCCGAAAAAGTCCCATCTTTTGGCCATCTGCCGAAAATAGTCCCAACTTTCGTTTATTTTACAGTGGTCTAAACTTTGGGGGGTCTTCACTTTTATTGGACCTTTACCCGATGGTAACTTGCTACAGCAGGTTTCCTTGCTGTTTTCTTTTCGTTTTTTTTAAATAAGCTCCTTCTCTCTTCTCCCTACACTCAACCCCCACAACCACCTCTTTCTCTCTCCTCCACTTAACTCCACAACCAGCACCCCTAGGCCCCAACCGAGGGACCGACCCACCCGGACCCACACAAACCGCCCACCACCACCCTCCGAAATTCACCCAGCCCGACACCAAAACCACCCACCCACTACCACAACCCAACCCTACCCAACCTAACCAAAAACCTGCTTATATTTTCCATTCGACAACTAAAACCATTGACATTGCTGTTAATAATTTCTACACCAAAATTCACAAATCACCACAACAACAAAAAAAAAAAAAAAAATTAAAACATCCAATTTAAGAAGCAACCAAAACCCACGAAAAACCAAACCCACAAAACTTTTCATCACCAATATAACTGAATCTTAATTACAATCACACATAAAACATAAACAAAATAAAATTGAAAAGCAACAAGTCAACTCCGATCGGGTAAAACAAATTGGGTGTGATGAAGAAAACGAGGAGAGAGAATTGGGGTTGGTGTCTTGGTGATGAACCATTGACTAGATGAATGGCTTTGCTGCATTTCTCGAGGCAAGGTTTGCATCCCCATTTTCTCCCTATTGGTGAATGGTGATTGGCCCACGATAGATGATGGTGGCGGTGGTGACGGAGAACGAGGAAGAGAATGGGGATTGTCGGGTTGGTGTAGGGGTATCAGGCTATCGGCAAGGGTAGAGAGAGAAAGGATGGTGGACGGGGGGAGAGAGAAAGGACGGTGCAAGGGGTGTTAATAGCCGGCTAGTGTGTTAGCAAGGGGGTGAGAGAAAGGACGATGGAGGAGCGTTGGTGACAGGGGTGGGAAGAGAGAGAAAGGGTGGCCGAGAGGCGTTGGTGGCTGGGGTGGGGAGAGAGAGGGAGGCAAGTTGAGCTCACGTGAGTTTTTTACCTGTTAAGCAGGTTTCCAATGGGATGGGTCCAGAAATTAAAAAAAAAACCCAAGTTAGGTTTATTATATAATAAACGAAAGTTAGGACTATTTTCGGCAGATGGCCAAAAGGTGGGACTTTTTCGGGCAAATTTTCCATCCTAGTATGGAACATTGGCAAGCTATTCGTCGAGTATTAAATTATTTGAGGAAAACCATAGATTATGGTTTGTCCTATGGTGGATATCCTTCGGTTTTAGAAGGGTATTCGGATGCAACTTGGATCTCTAATAGAGAAGATCATTCCTCCACAAGTGGATGGGTATTCCTCCTTGGAGGAGGTGCTATATCTTGGGCTTCCAAGAAACAAACTTGAATTGCGGATTCTTCAATGACATCGGAGTTTATCACTTTGTTATTGGCAAGCAAAGAAGATGAGTGGTTAAGGAATCTCATGTTTGAGATACCTTTGCTGCCAAAACCAATTTCACCTATTGCGATACATTGTGATAGTGATGCAGCATTGGCAAGAGCTTATAGTCAAGTATATAATGGTAAGTCAAGACAAATTGGTGTGAGACATAGTTATGTCCAAGGACTTATCAAAGATAGTGTTATCACTGTTGACTATGTGAGAACTACGTATAATCTAGCTGATTGTTTCACAAAGGCATTAGCTAGAGATACGGTAAAACGGATCGCAATCGGTTTAGGATTGGTGCCCATTGATAATCACGAGTAGGGAAATCGTAACTTAACGCCCAATAAGATGTTGGGTCTTGAGTTCAATAAGATTAATTTCCTTATTTAATGATTGAAAGAACTAATGTAATCATCCAAGGTAAAAGTTCTTTAAATCTGTGATGATTTAAGAGGTTGTATAATCTTAATAGGTCTCTTGACATTATGCTTTATCACAGGGGCATGTTTCTTCTAAGAGATCTACCTATGTAAGTGCAAGGTTTAGTCGCTTCAAGGAGCTAGTGGGCATAGCTTTGATGTACTTATGAATGATACGAACACATGGCTATTTTAGTGTCAAGTATATAATGAGAACAAGTATTTAATCTTGTGTGTATAATATCTTCAAGTTTTCATTATGTATTGCTAATGGTTCAAACGTTTGACGACACCATTTGGATACGAATTCTTGGAATGTGTATTGTACTAAGTGGAAGTTCAAGTCTTTGCACACTTTCATTTATGCATAAGGTTGTTTTTGTAGTGATGATGTGTGTGCTAATAATACAATTGGATACTCTAAATGGGGGAGGATTGTTGGAGATTTAGAGTATTAGATGTATTGGTTTCATGTCACGTGGTTTTGAGTCGCAAGGGTTATGGTGGCTTGACTCGAATCAACATGAGTTATAGAGTTTATTAATGTATTTATTATATTGATGAAGGAGCGTTCGCTCGGTTAGAGCGAGCGAGCAGAATTGGCAGGAATCTTAAAGAACGCGAAAATTGACAAAAGTGCGAGAGGAGCGCCTGCTCCTGTGTGGAGCACCAGCTCCTCCTCTGCGCTATCTTATTTTCGCGTCTCTTCGGTTGGTTTGTGACGGTTATTTGTTATATAATACCGGATGTTCTTGTATTTCAAATTACTCTAATTCATTATCCAATACATGTTTATGAAAGCAACAAGAGAAAACTCTCTCTCTTGCAAAGCACAAGTTCATTGTTCATCACATCAAATTCTTTCACACACTTATTCTCATTTAACGATTATCATAGTGAGCGTGATCATCTTTGTATCTCGAGAGTGAATTCCGTGTAACCCGTGCTGAAAGTAAGGGTCGCAATATTGCTTTTGGGAAAGCGTATCGCGCCTAGAAGATTGTTCATGTTGTTTCTAGTAGCTAGTCAAATTCGTGATCCTTGTAACATCTTTGTAGCATATCTAACAGTTGCCACCTCACCATCATCTCCCTCTTTCTACCGCCACCACCGTTGCAGTTGAAAGTAATTTCGTACCTTGCTTTGCAATTATCTTAAATTTGAGGTAAAATTAATGAAGGCCTTGAAAAATGTTAGGAATATTACCCCTTATTATAAATATTTTTCCTACTTATTCCCCAGGATCTGATTGCAAATTAGACAACACTAATATACTAAATAAGAGAATAATACAAAACACTAGTATAGGAGAAAAACACACAAACTTAATGTAGGGAAACCCAAAACAGGAAACAACACACCAACAGAAGGAAGAAACGAATCCATTAATCAAATATGAAGAACAAACATGAGAGAATTATAATCACTTTCATACACTTTTAAGGGCTCTCAAATAGCAAACTACTCAAAATATAGAGTTCTCTTTCAACTCTAAAATAAGCTCACTTGATCTCTCTCTTGATGTGAAACATTCACACTCTTGATGGTCTGTGGATGATATTCAACATAGACGGGCTAGCCGTGGCCTCTTGACTAGGTGCTCTTTTAACCTCACATCTTGATGGCGACACAACAAGCTTACACACGACATACTATACCTCACGATCATACCCCATATATATATATGACAACAAACTAGACACCTAATTAGACTCATATTAAGAAACAATAAACATTGCCATACATAAACTAAAGTCCTATATATATTTTTTGGGGGATCCCCACTGGGGACCCCATGGTAAGATGAAGGGCCCTGCCAGACCAGAACCTCTTGCAGGTTAACCCGACCTGAGTTTGCGGGCAGACACTTTAAGAGTGGGTGGGATGGTAAAGGGAAACCCTCTCCCAAAGTGCCCCTAGCGGGGATCGAACCCCCAATCTTGAGGTTGGAAGGTTCTTTCCTTAAGCTTGATATAAACTAGAGTCCTATATAAACTAGGGAACAAATACTACCGTATAAAGATTATGCTTGATCATCAAGCATATACTAAAAGATAAAACCTAAAAGATATGACTGCCAAAACAAATTTCCCACGTAACTTAGGTTAAACTGATCAAGGCAAATAAGATGAACAACCACATAAACCACATCATAGTCCAACAACGAACCAAATGAGAGACCAACTTTCTTTCACCACACAGAATTCGAGACACCCTCCAACAAAAAAGATGGTGGTGCTCTTGGACAAAAATGGTGGTGAAAGATCAAGAGAGGAAAAAAAAAGGCTATGGAGGAGGGGAGAGAAATATAATTGGAATTTAAAAATACTCAACTCTTTAGGATTTGTCACTCTGAGCTTTATTCAATTTCAAACAGATATGCATTGAAAAGCATATTATGGGCATTTTGGTAAATTACGAATATTTAAATACAACATAAATTACAATATAATATTTGTAAATTAATATAAAATACTATTTTGTAATTTAATACATGACTCAATAAATATGTAAAATAGGCACTTATATGATATATACAACATTTTCTCTACAAAGTAGAACATTAGGGTTTAAATATACAACATTTATAAACTAAAATACAACATTTCTAAATCATTATACACAAATTATATTGATTCGTTAAATATAATTCAATTTATTTATGACATTGTCTTTGATATATGCGTTTTTAACGCATAACAATTCAAGATTTGATATTTCTCACTCATTAGGTTGCAATTTAAAATTCTTATTGATTTGATATTTCTCACTCATTAGGTTGCAATTTAAAATTCTTATTTTATCCTTGCTAATATATGCATGGAATTGGGCTAATTCCAAATCCAAAAGTTATGATTTCCCAAATGTTTAATTTGGGCCAAATCTAGAATTTCAAATGAAATTCAAGTTTCCAATCAGGCTATTAAATTATCTCTATTATATATGGCAACAGGGGTGGGACACGAAACAATAAAAAAAAGGAAAAAATAAAAAATAAAAAGGATGTAACTACATACTACCTCCGTCCCAGAAAGATCTGAACACTTGTTGGGACACGTAGTTTAAGGTGATAAGTTGTAATGTGGTTATCAAATGTTATTTTATTTAAAAAGTAGATGTGATACGAGTTGGTGGGGTATTTTTTTATTAGATGAGAGAGAAAATTGGGTACCTTTTTATTGATAAAATGTAGAGTGTGGGACAAATTGTGTAAAAGAAATAATATATTAATAGTGGGACCATGCAAAAAATGGAAGTGTTCAAATTAATTTGGAACAAACATGAAAGAAAAGTGTTCAGACTATTCCGGGACGGATGGAGTAATTACTTTTTAAAAGTAAATAGATAAAATGGCACAACAACAAAAAAAGCGAAAATTTATGCTTCCTCCGTTTCAATTTAGTCGTGACACTTTTAAAATCACGGACTCCTAGACAATTTTTGGAGAGGAGAGAGATAGAGAAAGAAAACAAAGGGTCCCATGTGATAGGAGATAGATAGAGAGAAGTTATTACCCAAAATGAAAGTGTAACAACTAATTTGAAACTTCCTAAAATGGAAAGTGTCACAACTAAATTGCAACTGAGGAAGTAACACAGTCAATTCCCTCTCAACTAAATTTTTGAAATTTTTTCAAAATATGGGATAAACTAATTAAAAATTAAAAAAATTTCTGATTTATTAGATGTAATTAGCAATTAATTTTATTTCTATATGTTTTCGCGCGCATCGCGTGCATATAAGGCTAGTTTAAACTTATCTAAACTTACCTTGGTTTATATAGCAAATTATGCACACGATGCGTGCCTTGTTTTTTCTAAAATATAAATTCTAGCCTTTTTGGGCATAAACGGTAAAAATATGAACATTAGACATTTTTTTGGGCTAAATTTCGTAGGTTAAGCCTCTATCACTTAACCTTTCTTTTATTAATTTTTTTTTACTTATTATTTCTTTTAGGTTTTTAAATTAAACTTGATGAATGATAAAAGAATTTAAGTGAATTTATTTAGGAGTTCTTATGCTGTATTAACATAATCTTTTGTGTTAAATAAATCATTTCACATTGTTAATTGATTGAATTTTCCGTTTTGATGTAATACTTAATTGTGTTTGTAAATGGATTGACAAGATATTTGATTGATGAAATATTCTTTTTTACTTTTCTTCAGCACACATGTATTAAATCTTATTGTCAATGATTCTTTTTTTGGTGCCTCAATTTTTATAACTTGATTGCCTTCAACATTTAAGTTAATTTTTTAATGCTATATATGTGTTTGACTTTGTTTTTCGCTGTTTATTTTGGTAGTATTTGATTTACTAATGGATAGTTAAGGGCTCGTTCGGTATCACTGTGGTTTTTAGTTTTTTGGTTTTTTGTATTCAAAAGTCATATGATATATGTCCTATAATGGATAAAAAATTGGCCAAACTTATTAGAAACATGATGATTTTGAAAACTGACAACTAAAAAGTGAAAACCACTTTTCCTGATTTCCTTTTTTAGTTTTTAGTTTTCAAAAAAACTGAAAACTGAAAACTGAAAACAAAAAATGATAACGAACAGGCCCTAAGTAAATTTAGTAAGGGGACACCATAGCTCCCCCTTCCCTTATATAATACTTCCTCTTTTTTTTTTAGTTGCAACAATTTCCATTTATAGGTGTTTTTATTTAGAGTTAGTCTTGTGTGGACCTAGTCTACACTAATATTATTGTGGACCAAAGCCACTTATTTAACATAGTAACCCTTTTTTTTTTTTCCATATAGTGACCTTTTAAAAATCTTAAGTTACATTATACAGTTACTTTCGATCATAGTGAACTTTTTTTTAATATAGTCACTTTTTCTTACATTACTTTATTACGATGAAATTTTCAGTTTGTGCCACAGTAACTTCTTTTTTCACATAGTCAAACTTTAAAATCTATATCTACCCATTTTTCATATCTATTTTTTTAATATAGTGACGCTTTTTTTTCATAAATCACATAATTAGCATCAGGTCTACACTAATTTAGTGTGGACCAGGTCCATATAAAATTTTTACTTTTATTTAGATGCAACATTTCCTTTCTTGGTAAAAGTTTTGGGGCAATTTGACAATTTTATCCTTACTTTAACTACTCCACATGCAAAAAGTATGTGCAATTGGGTCAAATTTTACTCTCTCTCCATCTTCCTTAATATTTGTGCAAAAGGACATTTGTTGCAACTAATAAAAAAAACAGAGGTAGTAGAAGATAATTTACGAGATTAGAGAACCTATTAATGTGTTGCTAGAATATATTTTTAATAGTAAGTTGAACGGAACAAATCCGTAGCCAAGTCATGCGAATATGCGATTAAATGACTTAGACTGTTCTTTTGGATTGAATAAACCCGAACTAAATAAACCTGAACCGAATCAATTGAACCGAATAAATCAATCGAATCGAACCGAACTCAACCGAATTTGTCTGACCTGAATTTTCATTAATTCAGTCCAAAAGGATAAAGCCTTACTTTGGACTTTCTTTTGGACTTGAGGGAGGGATTGCTCTTCTTCTTCATTAACGGTTGTATAAAGTATAGTGAGAGAACCAGTAGTTTTCTTTGGCTTCTCGACGGCAAAACAACAGTAGTAGCACAACTTCATATTTACAAAGTTTCTCATTTTTCTGGGTTGTTTCTTCACACAACGATCCCAACAATTAGCAAACAAGTTAAATTTGGTTGCTGAAAATTCCAATTTTCATGGAGGTAGGAGCAGTCTCTTCTTCTACTTGTAGGGTTTCAACCCACCAATACCATAATCAATTTTCTCTCTCCTTCAACGACAAAACTCCATTGAAAACCAATAACCTTGTTGTTGCAAAGGGTTTTCCATTTTCTTCTCGTTGTGCAACTTTTTCTATGAGGAAAAAACCCTTTTCCTGCCCAGCTGCTATTGCTACCAATAACACCACCCTTTCCACCTCCAAGGTATCATCTTTTTTTTTTTTTTTTATATATAATTAATTATTTTATATCAATTGCTAAGTTTTCTCAAATGGGTAATTTCTGTTTTTGGGTTTTATGCAAGTTTTTTGACATTCATTTTTTTTAATTAAAGTGGCTTTGTTTTGTTTTAATGTTAAGAATGCTTCGTTTTTGGATGGTAGGTGAAGGGGTCACATGAGGGAGATTCTAGTGTGTTTGAGCTTTCGAGTTTAACAGCTTTATCTCCTTTGGATGGACGATATTGGAATAAGGTCAAGGAGTTGGCTCCTTTTATGAGTGAATATGGTTTAATTCGATACCGAGTTCTTGTTGAGGTTCGTTTGCTTAATTTGTTATTGTTCCTATTAGTAGTTTGCAATGCATTTAGGCGACTTGGTTTATTGGCAGTGTAATTGTGACTTTTTGTTGTACCCTGAGATGAAGATTTGTTTTCTATTAATTCGATATTGTGTTCTTGTTGAGGTTCGTTTGTGAACCTGTTATTGTTCCTTTTAGTATTTTGCAATGCATTTTGGCGACTTGGTTATTTGGCAGTGTAATTGTGAGTTTCAATTGTACCCTGTGTTCTTGTTGAGATTCGTTTGTGAACCTGATATTGTTCTTATTATTTTGTAATGCCTTGCTACTTGGTTTATTGGCTTTGTAATTGTGATTTTGTACCCTGAAATTACAAGTTTCTTCTTCTAAGAAGATAATGGACATTATAATTTGTGAATGCATTGCAATGTAATTACTTTTTTTTTATCTAAAGCAGGTCTTGTTATGGATTGCCTGTCTCTAATCTTGTCGTGGTTTTCTCCTTGTGTTACTGTTGGTTTTTATGTTTATGAGCATATTGCAGATTAAATGGTTATTGAAGCTGTCAGAAATTCCGGGACTGAACGAAGTCCCGAGTTTTAGTGATGAAGCGCAACACTATATGCAAGGTCTGATTGATGAGTTTGGTATGGCTGATGCTTTGAAAGTGAAAAACATTGAGAAAGTGACCAACCATGATGTGAAAGCAGTTGAGTACTTCCTGAAAGATAAATGTCAGTCCCATCCAGAGATTAATAAGGTTTTGTCTTCAATATCCCTTGGTACTTGGTAATGTTAAACCTCTATTTTTTTTTTATTATAGTGCCTACACAACAGATTTGTGTGGCTTTTTTCTTTAATTACTTATTTTGCCCTTTTGTTATCCTCGGTTTTTCTTTGCAGGTTTTGGAGTTTTTTCATTTTTCTTGCACATCTGAGGATATCAACAATCTCGCTCACGGATTGATGCTCAAAGAAGCATTAAATAATGTCTTATTTCCTGTCATGGATGAAGTTATAGAAGCATTATGTAACATGGCCACGGAATACGCGCATATTCCCATGCTTTCCCGCACTCATGGACAGGTAACTTGAGATGATATACCTTAGAATTATGTTCAGTGACCTCTTTTTCTTTTAGAGCAAGTGAGCAACCATGCTCAATGATATTTGCCAAAGGTAATGGAAACTGAAAACAGTTGCCAACAGTCCTCTAAGTTCAGGTCCTATTGATCTTAGTTTTGGTTTTTCTTACCTCTTGACTCAAAAATAGATTGAGTAGCAGAACATAAGACAAAAAATGAAACAACATTATATATGCGCACCAAAGAGTAGCAACAAAAAGGAGTAATAATTGGTGAGAATGGAAATCATATACAAAGTCATTAAGGTTTGTGTTCTGAACCAACGCAACAACGAAGAAAATGGATAATGTAATAGCCTAGAAAAAAGAGTATTTCACACACATATATATATATAAGAGCTACTAATGCACTAAAGAGGAGTAATAATTGGAAAGAATGGAAATTCTATACAAAATTATTAAGGTTTGCATAACTTGGATGTGCTATTCTGGAACCAACACAATAAAAAGAGATTAAAAAAACAACTCACCAATCACATAAAATATCAGTCAGCTGCAACTTGATAATGGTGAAGCAAAGGAACTATAGAAGAAGAACTGCAGGTTTGTATCTTTAATCATAATTCTGAATGATAGGACCTACCGATAGTCTCTACCTAGAGTCTAGACAGCCTCAATTTCCACCAAATAATACACGTGTTAGAGAGCAGTCATTAATCTCTTCTTAAATGCTCTCTATTTTGCTAACTAAAATATCTATTGCCTCTAGCTATTGACTTCATATTCAACTTGTATAATTGCTTGAGCCACTGTTCTCCTTGGTCATACAACAAAAGTATTTTATAACGTTTCACTCTATGGTTACTGTGGAGTCACTCTTTTTACTTCACGTGTTTATATCTTGTAGCCAGCTTCGCCCACTACCTTGGGAAAAGAAATGGCAATATTTGCAGTCCGACTAAGCAGGGAAAGACAGAGACTTTCTCAAATCGAGTTATTGGGGAAATTTGGCGGTGCTGTTGGAAACTACAATGCTCACTTTGTTGCATATCCTGAGATAAACTGGCCGAAGATTGCTGAAGAATTTGTGCAATCTTTAGGATTAACTTTCAATCCTTATGTGACTCAAGTATGTTGGTAATGTTTTAGTTGGATTTTATAATTGACAACTTTGCCATCTTCTTGCTTCATGTTTTTGTACTGTGGGTTAAACATCTAGTCTTTGCCTTTTTGCTGCGTTTGTTATCTTCATTTTCACATTATTAGTTGCTCTTCCATGATTTTAAAGCTATTTTTGGTTGGTAATAAAGGAAGATGTTCTATTCGCATTAATATTAGGTAGGTAAGCAGGGGATCATATATCTTTCAGGTTTTGACATAAATCAAATGATTCTCCCTCTCCCTGAAGAAAAGATAAAAGGAAGTAAGCCAATATGTGAGACCTTACTGGTTACTACCTACTGTATCAAGGAGAATTAAGACTGATTGTTTATTCTCTATTGTTATGTAAAAATTCAATGTTAATTTGTGTCATTAATGAGCTAGGATTCAAACGTAGATGATCTTCAAAATGTTTCTCCCCATTTTCCTTAATAGTAGTATTATTTATTTCGGATAAGAGTCCTTATGGAGAAAATGCAGGTGAAATTTGTCAAATAAGTTTCTAATAATCTGTAACTCCTTTTGAAACATAAACATAGTTATTGTTGGAGTATCTATTGATTCACATTGCTGTCCCTAGAAACACATTGTGGGAGAGGTGAAATGAGTGGAAGAGTTGAAAAGAGGGGACATCATCAGTCCAAGTTGTATGGGCCTTGATGGAAGGGATGTGGACATAAAGTATTCGTTTTTACTTTTTTGTTCTTTCCCTTCCTTCACATAACTCAATATTGGAGCTGAAAAACAAAGGATTTTTTTTCCTGTTCTAATCCTTGTTTCGTAAGGATTAAGGAAGGGGGATGGGGGGAGGACTAGTCAGTTCTGGATCTCCTCCCTGTTTCAGATAATTTTCCATGCTAGGGAAGAGGAGTTACACGAATTCCAAGTCCTACTTCTATCAGGGATGCAAAGATTTTAAATGCACGTTGCCCTTTTGATATCTTTGTCATACTTGTCACTTTCATCATTGCAGTGTGTCCTCTGTGTTGCATATCACCTGCAATGCTTCTTGCTATATCTTTCATGGTCTCATGGTCCTCATGGAATGCTAATATGTTTATCCTTCTTTGACATGATGCCTATGGGGATTGGATTTTTATCAGTTGGATGGAGGATGCTTTTGGTGGTTTGCTGTTTGATGGGTATATTGATTGGAATAAGTTGTATCCACCTGTAATCGATAATATATTTGTGCATTGTATTTGCAGATTGAACCGCATGACTATATGGCTAGTCTATTTCATGCAGTTATCCAGTTCAACAATATCTTAACTGATTTTGATAGGGACATATGGGGCTATATCTCTTTGGGTTATTTTAAGCAGGTATATATTTTTGTAGAAGTTTTAGTGAAGGGCCTTGTATTAGCTTCTTTGTACAAAAGACCTGAATATCTGCCATTTGCAGACGACTAAGGCTGGTGAAATTGGATCATCTACAATGCCTCACAAAGTCAACCCTATTGATTTTGAAAATAGTGAAGGGAACCTTGGCAAGGCTAATGCAGGTCTATCATATCTAAGCATGAAGTTGCCTATCTCTCGCTGGCAGGTAATGTGTACTAATTTCTTGATTAAGATTTCATTGTCCACCTGTTTTTGTTCATTATTGCAGTCTAGATTTGTTGATGTTCTGCTGAATTTTCTGTTACTCAAAATCATCATTGCAGCGCGACTTGACTGATTCAACAGTTTTGCGGAATATGGGCGAAGGATTAGGGCATTCTCTACTAGCCTACAGAAGTACCCTGCAGGGTATCAGAAAGCTTCAGGTCAATAAAACTTGCACTTTTTTTCCTACAAGTAATCAAAGAAAGGGGGTATCTCTCTAGATTGCACCTCTTTGTTTCTCTATGCACCTCTACAGCATCACAGTCTTAGTTAATTATATCTTGTTGTGATAGTGTCTTTTACTATGTACAGTTTGATTAAGTTGTCTCCTTCACATAGTGACTACCCTTTTCGTTGTAATTCTTTGCTTACTCTTCTATACAAATGTTTTTTTTTTTTTTTTTTTTTGTTTAAGAGTAGAATTTGCTTTCCAGGAGAAGGAAAAATATATCTTTATTTTCTTTAATCAGTTTTCGCATCTGAGATTGATTTTGTGTGAACAGGTCAACCAGACTAGGTTGGATCAAGACTTGAACAATTCGTGGGAAGTACTTGCGGAACCTATACAAACAGTATGTATCCGTATTCTGTATGTGTTCACTGCAAATTTTAAAATTCCCATTGGAGACTGAAATGAGATCGACAGATTCATTTTTTTTACATGTTTTAAAAATGTCAAGGTCCTCCGTTGATTTCCTTATCTTTTGGAGAAATGAGTTGGTAACTGGTAAATTATTCTAATTTGGCTGACTTTTCCAACATACCAGAACTAAAAAATATGGTGAAACTGTACACTGTTGAAGTAGAGGATATTGGTTGGTTGAGCGTATGAATTTGTTTGCTTTTTTTGAAATGATATTGAGACTCTTTTCATCTCAAGGCTCTCTCCTCTTTTCTTTCTGCCTAGCTCCCTGGGGGAGGTCCCAATAAATTCTTTTTTCATATACGAACTTCTTTTGTTAGCAGGGAATCATATCTACTCAAAAGTTTGTACTTTGTAGGGTACAACTTACATGTACATAATTTTATGACTGTATGACTGTGATAGTCTCAGCCGGTAAAGTGGTTGGAATATCAATCTTTGCTAGATTAGTTACTTAGTTGCCTTTTTTCTAAAGAAGAAAATATCTTATGAATTTCAACCTAGTTTCTTTATTTACTAGTCCATTTAAGTTTCTTATTTTATCGAACTTTTTTTGCACAAACACTACGTTCTGATTTTCGAATTAGCAATCTTCAAATTAGGTTGAGATTTTAGCACAAGGGACGGGTAAGTTGTGAATATTTAGTAATTTTTTCCACCTTATTGGTAAAACCTGCTTGTCTTTTATCTTTGCTATGTTTTCCTCTAGGCTTGTTACACCATATCCCCCTTTTTTTTTTTATCTCAAGTAAAATGTCTTCCTATCAGGAATTGGTCTTATGCTTTTAAATATCTTGTGTCTATAGCCTTCCTCACTCTCTAAACTCATCCGTTGTTGTATGCCTAAATTGGCCCTTTATGGTTTCATTATACATAGGTCATGCGAAGATATGGTGTCCCAGAGCCTTATGAAAAACTAAAGGAGTTTACAAGAGGAAAGGCAGTCACTCAAGAAAGCATGCGAGAATTTGTTCAAGGATTGGATTTGCCTCAGGCAGCAAAGGCTAATCTCTTGAAGGTGACCCCGCATTCTTACATCGGAGCAGCGACTGAACTGGCAAAGTCTGTTGATGCTGCTGTTAATGGATTCCGGGATTTTTAGAATCTCTTCCGATCAAAATATATTCACCGTGTTGTTGTTTCCATGACGAATTATCAGGTAAATTCAACTAACTACATCAAGTTCTGTTATCAGGACTTATTTTGCTTGTTTGGCATGAATAATTGCTATCATTCAAGAAGTTGACTTCCTATACAGCAGGAGCATTGTGGTTTGTCCATGCTGTAAAATTTTGTATTGACTTTTTATCCCACAATATTTACTCCCAATTAAAGTATTTTCTAAAAAGGTTCTGCAGTTCTTTATTTTTATTATTTTTCAATTCACTTTTATTCTTTATAATGGGAGTGAATGTCAGATTAGTGAATGAAGGATGCCAGTGGAAAGCTTTCATTGTGCAAATGAGGAAAATCTAAACCATAGAGTTATAACTTACAACCTATGCATACAACTTTTATTTACTACTTATCTTACAAAGAATGTCATTTCACACGTAGTCAGGAAAAAGGCCTCAATAATTTCAAATGCACAATACTTTCTTTTTTCTTTTTGTCCATAGAAAAGAGGTGGTGAGTTATGATCCTCCCCTCCCCTCCCCTGCGAAGCTCAGTTGCTACCGGGCACATCGAACAACATGGAGGAAGACATTTTCGTCACATGGGATCCAAAGCCTTGGTGGTGTGGTGGAGTCATCATGTTGGTCCCGAGCCTGGTCTAACAGAGCTCTAAAAAGTGGGTGTTTAAGCAATGTGATTTTGATGACATACCTCTTTTGATATTCACCAATGTACACGACCATATGACCCTTTGGCACATCTTTGGGGATAAAGTTTTCTGTTTCTTGCCGTAAACTTATGGATGGCCACAAGCACCATTGACAGCAAGACTCACATTCTGATGAATGTATCACTCTGCTTCCCATTTTTCTGCACTTGTTTAAGGATACTTGAAAGAACTTAACCTTCATTGTATGCTTTTAGATAATAGAATTTTTTTTTTTCTTTCTTTTTGGCTAGTTTGTTTTTCCTTTCACTTTCTTTTTGGTATGTGGGTTGATATTGAGAGGAGTGTGTGAAAGAGGGGATATATATAATGTGTACCTTCAAAGATGCCAGCTTCAAGGCATTTAATGTCTCCCAAAGAGGACCCAAATAATGCTGTCTACTCTAGCAAGGAGAGAGAAAGAGATCCCTTTTGGACCAATAATAAGGATGAAGGTCAGGAAAATAGATTTTCCGACTAATTGGTAATAACTATAAAATCTAATACAGTATTGTTTAGAATAGACCTTTTTCTTGGAACACACTTTATGAAATTAGCCATTTTGTGATTTATAGCATTTTCACAAAAGAAAGAGCCACTAACAAAACACTTAACATCTGGAACAAAACCAATGGCACTTCAATTTTCTATGTAATACCCACGATTTGGTTAAGATGATATGATTGAACTACCTATATCAATGTGGTGCAACTTTCTTTTAAAGAGCTCATGTGCTAAATCATTTCGCAGTTAGCTGTGCTTGGTTAAAAGTAGTTTTGGGATGAGAGATCTCAAGGGCAATAGCCTCATGGTATACATGAATGTGGACAAAATTGTGTTATAATGACAATTGTTACTTTGTTAGTCAATTTGTGAAGTGAGTTGCCTGTCTTATAAGGGCATCTGGCAGCAACTTGTTACCTATAATGGAGTGATATATGTTAAGGGTTAAAAGGTGAATGGTTGAAATTATAAAATATGGCGTACATACACACTTAAGGAGGACTGAGTAGGGGAATGAGCGGGATGAGAATATGAGAGGTACGGTAATTAAAAAAAGAAGGGGGGAAAGTGAGGAAGGACATAGACAAAGGTAAGGGGAAAAGGGAAGAGGGAAGGGCAAAGTTGGAAGAGAGTTAACACTAGAAAATATCACATGTTTTGCTAATCTTCAATGAGTCTGCACATACATGTCTTTGTTGGAGGAGTTATTAATCACATACAATTCCAGTCCAAAAACCAATTTGCAATCGGTGGAATAGCTCACCAGACTTATATATTAGTCATCATCTTCTAGTTTAATGTGGGATTGATTTACATGTGGGTTATTTTTTAACATATTGCTTGAGATATCGTTCAAAAGTTACGGATTCCGGTCTCTTTTAGACTTTACGAAGTTTGAATTTTCAACATATTGGAGTCTAGATTTTATAGTTTTCCTTTGGCACCTTGGTAATCTAGGAGGAATGCATCAACATTTGCCCACTCTCGATACATAGATTTTGCACTGGACATGATACTACCGGATGATGTGTTAGGTATTTTCCTTGTGAGAAGGGCTATTTGATGTTTTCCTTTTTCTTATCTTATATAAAGATATAAATATACAAGGACATTATATAAATTCCCGACCAAGTATCATTATTTTTCTCTACAAACCATTATTTGAACTATCTGAAATTGAATCAACTTTAAATTTTAGCTCTGAATTGGAGTTTTAAATTTTATCTAAATATATTATTTTTGAATTAGGTGTTTCGAAAAAGACATTCCAAACTTAGCTAATTAACCATCTATGAGATAGCGTTATCACTTTTAATACGTGCTACATAATAAATACAAAATGTCATAAGAAAACCACTAAATTTGGTTGGATGTATTGTAGTAATATTGTACTTTACTCACAAACTTAAACAATGCAATACATCATAAAACACGAATCATTGTCACGAGAATTTAGAGAGTTTGACAATAATAGAGCTCGCGCCTCCCATCTAAAAAGTCGGAGTTTTGATTCTCAGCATCACCTAGCTAGCAGATTTATTCATAACATTTTAATATAAAGTCTAGGAATTAGGATTACAAGGTCAACAAGTAACAACATAAGCAAGCGATTATGTATGGGCTAGAATTAGACAGGGCCAGCAGCATAAACAAGTGAACTATGCAAGGTACGAGATTTTTTAGTTTTAGCACTTTCTTATTTAGTCCACTTGGGAAAGATTTCAATACACTAGAATTATAAATTTTATTCATCCATGCACAAAATTCAAGAGTACGCAATTTGATATGAACTGCGTACGAAACTGAACATGCATGGGTGTGATATTTTTGGGGGTTCTCACAAATCATACCCCACCTAAAGGTAAGAGAAGAAAAAAATAAAAAAGATAAGATAGTGTGAATTATGAAGATAGGCCATAGGGGGTGGAAGTTGATTTGTTTTTTTAATCTTCTAGGGGCAAGCGCAAAGCCCATGTTGATCGTAAGTTGCAACATTCCATATTTATTGTACTCCATGCATTTCGTTATAGCTCCTTGAGCGAGTGTAATATGAGAATTATTAAGTACCCTTTATTTAGAGGTGATCATGGGTCGGGCAAGTCTTAAAGAATTCCCAATTGTCGGGCCAGGTCAAAATTCGGGTCGAAATTTTGTGTCCAAAGCCCGCTATTTCGGGCAAAAATCGGGCCGGGCCAAAAAATAGATTAAAAAGTCATTTTTGGCTTCCCCAAATTCCGTCCCAAAGCAAAAAAAACCGGCCTGGGCCGGGCCCGACCGTGGGCTAAAAAATTCTGTCCAAACTCGCCCAAAATTCGGGTCGGGCCGAGCCGAGCCTGCGGGGTGGGCTTTTTTTTTATCAGCTATGTCTTTATTATTTATCATTTGTTTAATTTACCGGAAAAAAATTTATATTATCTATATATATACCGTTTATTTAAAAGTTTGTTGCCCTAAAGAAATCGCTTCATGTGAACCTCCAACCTTAACAATGACATGACATTGGATCATTTTTATATGGTTAGACAATTTACAATTATTTTGTCATATTAGTTAGGTTAGGTGGAGATGGTGAAGCCAAGAGGGAAGAGGAAGCGAAAGGAAGTATAGCAGCGCTAGGTACCCGGGCGGGCTGCAGCGGGGCCTCGGGCGGGCGCTTGGGGCCAGAAGAAGGCAGTGTGTTTGGAGATCTCTACCCCGGGAGGGGGTTCGGTCCGGGAGGGCAAACCCATATCTGCACGTGCTTTTTACGATTTAAGTTTTAATTGTGGCCCTTGGATTGCTCTTAGTCATAGGAGTACAAATATCCTATTTTCTAGTTTTAGAAAGAGTAGCATACAATCTCATTGTTCAAACTTGATATCTCATCTTTTGTAGGGTTTTACGAGAGAGAGAGAGAGTTTGTGTGAAAGTTATATGTTCACCATTGTTCTCCATTGATTACATAGTGCAAGTTTGTGGGGTTTTTCTCCCGGAGCTCGGGTTTTCCACGTTAATATTGGTGTGTTTTTTTCCTTGCTTTTCTCTTTCTTGGTTTGCTTGGTTGTTGTTTCAATTTCATGCTTCTTCTTGATTATTGTTAATTGCATAATTAGTTAGCATTTGTTTTTAAATCACAACAATATTCACTTATCTTTCAAAATAAAATAAAATAAAGAGTTAGCAATCCTTCAGCACATGAAGTCCTAATCATTTATAGTGGTTTAGCCACAAAAATTGATCATGTAATGATCTTTAATGTATATAAAATTAAGCAATCGCTCTAGATTATATAAAGAATAATAAGACTAGGGTCACAATCTCGACATTACTTATCATTTTTTCAAATTATCACTAATTGCAATTCTACCAATTCTTTATGATGATGTAATAATCTTTAATGTATACAAACATCTCGTCGCGATGCTACCAATTCATTTTTTCACATTATAGCTAATTTCGATTTTGAATTAATTAAGCATATCAATTTTATATTATAGATGTTTTCTTCCCATGATCTCTTTATCCTTAAATATCAGTTGACATGTATGACTGATGTCTAAAAGTAGAAGCTGAAAAATGGGTAGAATATGAAAATGATCTAACTATTATAAAAGATGTTTGAACAATTGTTCCTCCAATTTTTATAGTTGCAACACTTTCCTAATTTAGATGATATAGAATTATAGTAATAAATTCAATATACTTCTATCTTTTTTGGTAGCTAGATGAGTTCTTTCTTTCTCACTTCTATAAAGAAAGAGGTATAATTGAACACTTTACAGAGGATAAAATTATTTCCCACTAGTTTCTGATTAAAAATCTCTCTCACTTAGGTAATGTTTAAAGGTTCTTTTCCTCCCCCACTACCATTGGGATAACCTCTGCCCATTTTAGTTTCAATCTGGTTTTGCTTCATTTGAATGTTATGTTATGTTATATATGGATCTATCGTGAGGTAGAGGTGGTAGGCTCGAGTAGTAGTACCACTCTAAGTTACGGGACATTGCTTTAGGTTCGAATCCTCATCCCATTCCAATAATATGTGTTGTCTTATGGGTTGTTTAGCCTTGTATCTAGTCACAGGGATTGGTTTTCGAGCCAATTATCTTTCTTAATAAAATATATATATATATATATATATGGATCTAATAGGCAAGAGGAAATATTTGTTTTGTTAAAATATAGTTTGCTTGGAGAGGATCTAGGATGTTGTAGCTACTTCGCCTTATTCTTCATTCATCAATGTTTCCAAATATAAATTTTTTTTGAGCAAAAGTCCGAAGGAGAATTATTCATTACTAGAAATCATATTATCACCCAACAAAGACACAATACAAGACGGGAAATCCTCCTCGCAAACACGACAACCAACCTCGCATTGTAGGTATGGTGTGAATTGAAATAAATAAACTAAGAAGTGGACCAAAAATATTTTAGGGGACCAAAAATATAATTTGTATGTTTAAAGGAGGTTAAATATGAAATTAACCTATTTTATTTAAAAAAATTACATTTTAACCTTAATTTTTAGAAAAATTTATAAGTTGGCCGGGGCCGCGGCTCCTACTCGCTTCTGTAATATTCCGCCCCTACATGACAACTACAATAATCCTATATGTTGTATCCAATTTCTTTTTGTAACAACATTTTTTCTCATCATTTTCGTAAAAGAAAGTGAGGTCATCATTTTCTAGAAATTAACCTAGTTTTCTTTCCGTATAAGAAAAGACACATAAATTTGAATCCACCTTATAGCTCAAAGCCAATTCTAGGACCTATCTAATGATAGTGTGAATCCAGATGGCTAACGAATTCATTTTTGGAACACAAAAGATGGGCATCAAGATTCAAGAGGTTTGAATCAAATTTTTTTTTTGGGTAGTTTAAGAAATAAAAGATGTGAAAGGTTAAGATTATTATCAACATTGTACGAATTTTGCCAACAGAAGATGCAACGCAAATGTCAGACTATGTAGCTAGTACGTAAATGTACTCCATACAGCAAATTTGTATTCAGCCAGAAGATCTGTAGAGATGAAGTACAGGGTATCTGTGGTTCATGCTTGTCTTCAAGTATTGTCAAGAAAATCGGCTGAATTATAGGGAGGGGGGGATTTACTGAACTTCAGACAGAGTAGAAGCAGTTGGCATCATTTTTAGCTGTAGCTTTCAATGTATTTTTATTTATGGATGACCTGTTATTTAGCCTCAATCGAACTTCTTCTGGATAACTGTCACACCTGCAATATATATATATATATATATATATATATATATATATATATATATATATATATATATAATAAACATTTGCTAGAATGAGAAATGCAAAAGGAAGAAACCAATTATAAGCTAACACGGTCCTTGTTTATATGAGTAGTGATAAAACGATATCAGATATGGGGGAATTTCCCCATATCAGCAATATAATATTGAAAAAGTAATCTTGTAAAAAGGTGAAAGCACATAAATAAGTTATTTTTTTCAGCAAACATATTTATTCAACCTTTTGAGTTTGAGAAAGGGAATAGAAGGGAATGGGGGGGAAAAGTGACTTCCTCTCTCTACCCTCCAATACAAGTGACTGGATAACATCGGTAAGAAAACCAGGAAATTAGTAACATTTGGAGATGAGTAACTTGACGCAAATTATAGGGAGAAATAAAAACCAAAATTAAGGAGGAAATTAAGTGTTGTTGAATTGTGTTAAAAAGGCCTCGCCATTGTTGTTGTTTTGTTGTGTAATGCGGAAATTTGAAGAAGACAACTGCGTCGGAGGTGGAGAGGTGTGGTGAGAAGAATAAAAAATCAGATAATTCAGAAATGAACAATGCAATATAGGTACGATACAAAAGTGTAGTGTAATTGAACTCTGGTGTATTAAATGTGGCACAAAATTGATTGCAAATATTAGGGTTAATAAATGTGGCAGAAAATTTAATGCAAAATTTAGGGAGTGCCGGAAATTTAATAGCACTAGTGGAGAAATAAGGAAGGGCTGCGTTTTTGGCCAACAACCCTAAGGGTTGCGTTTTTGGCCAACAACCCTTTACGTAGCAGCCCTTCACTAGAAAAAAACCGCAGCCCTTCACTACGAAGAGATGCGGTTCAGGCGAAAAACGCAGCCCTTCCAAGCGCGTTTTTGGCCTAAACCACAGCCCTTCGTTATACGAAGGGTTGCGGTTTTAGGCCAAGTACACAGCCGTTGTATAAGTGAAGGGCTGCGGTTTAGGCCTAAAATCGCAGCCCTTCGTATTCGGAATTTTTTTTTTTTAAAAAAAAATCTACTAGCCCAAAGACTCACCCCTGACCCCCGCCACCCCACCCCCGCCACCCCCGCCCCCCACCCCAGCCCTCCTCCCCCAAAGATCGCCCCCCACCCCTAGCCCACCCCCCGCCAAGCCTCGCACCCCAACCCCAGCACTCCCCGCACCCCCACCCCAATGCACTCCCCGCACCCCCACCCCAGCCCACCCCCCGCACTCCCCGCAGCCCCCGCACCCCCACCCCAGCCCACCCTCTCGCTATCCCCAAACCCCCGCTGCAGCCCCTCCATCCACTGCTGCGCCCACACCCCACCCACCCTCTCGCCATCCCCAACCCTCTTGCCGCCACCCTCCACCCACTCGTTGCCCACCCACCCCAAAGACCCACCATCCCCCTAGCCCAGCCCAAAGAGCCCACCGTGGCACCCCCCACCCAACACCTCCCTTCGACACAAAAAAAAAACGATCTAATTGCAATATATGACAAGTTTTTCAACGTAATAATTAACTTTAAATATATATATTTAATAATGTAAAAAGTGTACATAGAATTGATACCAAATTGTAGATCTAGCTAATTATGTCACGAAATCTACCAAAATGTATCATAAGCAATCATCACAAAGATAGGACGCCAACTTATCTCGAACTTCATGTAATTCCTCTATGGTGAAGGCCCTCAAACTTGGTCTGTTATTCATATAAACCTTGCAAAACAACCAAGGAATAAACACATAATATAAGAATTCAATCAGTTACCGTAGTTAGTAGTTCTAAAAATGACATATACCTTCCCGAAATTCAATCAAAAACAAATGCAAGCCTAAAACTCTACAAACTAATTATATTATACCTCATATTATCATGTTCAAAAAGAAAATGGAGTCAAATGACTCGAGAAATAGGAATTGGACGCGAAAAGGAGAAAATAGGCCTAAAATCACATTTACGTTCCCGAAACTCAACCAACAACAAATGCAAGCCTAAAAATCTACACAATAGTTACATTATACCTCATATTATCATGTTCAAAAAGAATTTGGGGTTAAATGACTCGATAAGTACGAATTGGACGCGAAAAAGAAAAAATAGGCCTAAAATGACCTTTCCGTTCCCAAAATTCAACCAACAACAATTGCAAGCCTAAAAATCTACACTGTAATAACAATGATTTTTAAAAGCAGCTTTCATTAAAGACTCATGATAGTTAGTAGCTTGATTATGTTATGAGAATTTTGAGGAAAATTGCTTTTAGAGATATAATTATATTCCAATATATTTTCTATGTTTTAAATCCAAATTAGAGAGGAGGTTATGAATTTACAATTTTGGCCTTTGAGCATTTCCCACTTATTTCTAATTCGTGGCATCAAGGGGAAATTGCCACCTCCTTTTCTCCTTCATGCGTGTCTGCTAAGGGCAAAAGCCAAATAGACCCCATCCATTTTCTTGGTGTCAATTGTAAATGAAGACACACAATCAAAGCCTCAAATCAACCATCATAAGTTAGAGAATGTTCCTAATTCATAAAAAAATGGAAACCGAAGCTGAAGAAAAGGAAACTCCAATTCATCTTCTCCGTCTCTCTCTCCTCGTTTCTGCGGGCTGCTAGCCCAGCGCTCGCCGCGAGTTAGCCGTCGTCGTCGCGGACCCCGGCCACCGGTGTTGCTGGTCGCCAGTGTTGCCATTACCTGCTGGTGTTCAAGTAGTTGAAGCTTGATTCCTTTCTCTGTTCTTCGTTTGGTCTTTGAAGAAAACCCAATTAGCTTCAGAGAAATTTTTATCAAAGGTATAATGAGTTTCTCCTTCCTCTTCTATATAGTGAGATTGTTGCTATTGTTTCTTGTTCCTTTCTTCTCCCGTTCTTGAGGTAGACCAGAATTAAATGTTGGGGAATGATTCTGGTGTTTTGATAAAAAGATACTAAGCTTTGTCTTTTATTTCAATTTAAGAATTCAGCTTATATAAGACTTAAAAAAAAAAGAATTTTGCTTCGTGTAATGGTTAGTTCAACAAGCTTTTGAAAACTAAACCGTGTTATATACCTATTTGTTTACATTTTAGTCCGCGTTTGGCTCAGTGTTGGTTCTAAAATCTTATAATACTTTGGCAACAAGGTTATATAGATTGGGTTAGCAATTATTAAGGAATTGAATTAGTGTCTTTTTATATGTTATTATAGTGAGGAAACATATTGATTAATTTTAGGAAAAATTGTTAGGAATAAGCTAACCTTTGGGCCGTCCACTGATAATAAGTTTACCTTTGGATTATTCCATAATAAGCTAACTTTGTTATCATTTAAACTTTAATTAGGTGGGAGTGAGAAGTAACCTGCAATAATGGGTTACAACTAGGGCTGCACACCGGTCCAGAACCGGACCGGACCGGACCCGGCTGGACCGGTTTAGTAAGTTTGCACGGACCTGGACCGGACCGGTTTTGATTCCTGTCCAGACCGGGCCGGACCTGTTTTTCCCGGTCCGGTCCAGGTCTGGACCGGTTGGGCCTGTTTGGTTTTTAGATGTTTTTTTCCCTAATTCAAAAAACAAAAAAAAAAAAAAAACAGAAATCATATTCAATACAAAAAATAAAAACAGAAATCATAATCAATACGAAAATCAGATTCAATACAAAAAATAAATACAGAAATCATAATCAATACGAAAATAAAAAAAAAATCAGAAAATTGGATACACAAAATAAAAACAGAAATTCAATACGAAAAACTAAAGCACGAAATCAAATTAAAGATAATAAAATATAAAATTTACGAAAAAACGAAAAAAAAAAATAAAATTGACGAAAAAAATGAAATTTAGAAAAATATATTCAAATAGAAATAAAAAACGAAATCAGAACAAAAAAACAGAAATTTAATTGAAAAAACAAGAAATAAAACTGACTAAAAAACGAAAAAAAAGAAGAGAGAATTAGTAACTTATAGTTGTTGGAGACGACAGAACGAAGAGACGAAGAGAAGCGTTGAGAAGATGGTGTGCCGTACTGCCGTGGCGGTGTGGCCTCACTGGCCTGTGGGAAGGCGACAGAGAACGAAGATGGTGCAGACGTGCAGTGCGTCTAAGACTGTGGGAAGACGAAGAGAAGAGAAGATGAGAGAGAGAGAGAGAGAGTTGTGCGGCTGGTCTTAGGGTTTAGTTTTAGGAAGACTGATCTTTACTTTCTTTAGGAAACAAGTAAAAAAAATCGGGTCAACCGGTCCTGACCGATTTCCACCGGTTTTTATCCGGACCGGACCGGTGACCCGGAATTCGCCTTTTTCTTGGACCGTGGACCGGACCGGTTTGTGTGGAGCCCTAGTTACAACAGGTCATTTTTAACCGTTGCTTATGTTTAAATTGTTTTTCCTTTTTTTTCTTTTTTCATGTTTAAGACCTAACTTTTCCATTTCGTCGACATTTCAGATTTCACCTTCCTTCTTCCTTATTCTTCCTCCGTGAGCTGCCATGGTAACTCTCCGGAGAATCCTCTCCGCCATGAGAGATGATACCAAAGTTATCTCAATTCATAAGAGAATTTGTTCATATGATTTCTCACCTCAAGTTTGTGTTCAATCATTGCAATTGCACTCCAAAGCTTTAGCCTCTAAGAACAATGGCGCTACTGCTCATTATGGTCCCACCACCATGAAATTAATTCAAATTTCCACAATTCTAACCTTAATAATAACAACACAATCAAGTAATTCAAACCCCACAACATGCAAACCACAATTACCCCCCATAAAATCCATAATTCTACAAAAGAAAGAGCCCAGCAGAAGAAAAGAGAGAAAATGACCCTAGCTAATTTTTTGCTTTCAGTGTCTTACTAATAGCGTTTCTCAAAGTATATTTTCCACACTTGAACTTGAAATGTACATGAATTTGCCACTTACGCCTCATTTTCCTATGAAAGATTTTGATGTTTTGAGTCATTGGTAAGAAAATGCTGCTGTCTTGTTCTTTCGAGGATGGCCAAGGACATTATGGTCATTCCTATTACATCAGTTGCTTCTGCATCCTTTTTAAGTATAGGGGCCAGAATATTCCACATGTAGAGGAGTTGTCTATTCTTTAGGAGATGTTGAGTGTTGTGTTACAACGAAAAATTGGTTGTTTGTTTATGAAGAGGATGAAGAAGAGGTATCAATTTCGGGTACTATATGAGTGTGCTGCTATGATGTGTTGAGAGGCTGAGAGCGAATATGAGGAGCGTTAGGGAGTTAATACAAAAGAGCAGAAGAAGGAGAGAGAGAGAGAGAGAGAAAAGGAAGAGTGTGAGGGAGAAGATGAAATGGTGAACAGTTGGGAATGCTCTACAGAAAAAGAGAGATAAAATGTAAAAAAGTGAAAGGGGGAATTTTTTCCAGGTTTGTCCGGTTTACAGTAATCCGACCTAATTAAAGTTTAAATGATAATAAAGTTAGCTTATTCTGGGATAATCCAAAGATTAACTTATTATCAGCGGAAGGCTCAAAGATTAGCTTATTCCTGACCATTTTTCCTTAATTTTACTATTGTTGAGGTTTATTATGAAGAATTATTATGAAGTTTAAAGAGAGCTAATGGAGTTATGAATTTCTTGGAGTTCTAAAGTGTCGGAGCTAAACAAAGGGTTAAGCAGTTGAGGTAACATTTATGTTCAGCAAAAATGTATTACTATGCCGTGCTATAAGTTGTGTTTCTATTTCTGTAAATGAGTTTATACCTTTGACTATGCTATTGATACATAAATTTCTATTTACTATGTATAAGTTATGTAATGATCGATTTAGGCCAATAAGGTCTCAAAAAGTTATTGTGATAAAACATATACGCAAGTATATATTGTAGAAATAATTTATGAAAAAGACTTTTATTATCTATGTTTTGTGATTTATGCTATTCGGAAAACCGACAAGAGATTTATGTTATGTGTGGTAACTCATGAACTTTTGAGTAAATTATGGATGAGTTAAAAGACGATATTTTAATTATAAAAGTACTATTTGAGTATGTTTTACAAGGGGAAGAAGCTGTCTCTAGACAGTGAAGAACAACCACAAGCTAAGTACGATAAGTTAAGTTACGGAAAGTTAAGAGTTAAGGGGACATGTCCTGAAAGTCTTGCAAGCAGTACTAAAAGGTGGGCGACGACCCCCCTTAAGTTAAGTAAGGAGGCAACCACCCTGTAAGTTAAGCTAAGAATATAAGGTTAGAGACGGCGTAGTGTCAGGTCGACCATGCCCTCTCTATTCGGGTTCACTTCCCCTTAAGATAAGTAAGCAATGTTTGTGAACTCTTACTTTACGTTCAAAGGAGATTTCTGAAGTTAAGTTTATACGATTGATAAAGACACTAGTGAGCAGATATGTTTTTCACTCGGAAATAATCCTTCTATTACGATTTTACATCCGTGGACGTTTTTAAGATAATTTTCGTAAGGAAACTGCATCCTCATGCGCTAAGTTGGACTTAATTAAGTATTTATTCTATGTTACTTTTATTGGGTCATGTTGGCCTTGTTATTTTAAAGAATCAGCTTCACTATAAGTACCTTTCTGAGTTTAATTAATTTATAGAAATGTTTGTGAGCTAAAATCCGTTTTGACGAGCTGAAGTAAAGTTACTGAGCATTCCTCTCATTTTAGTTTTGTGTTTGTTTTGTATTCCTTTCTGTGATTTGCAGGATTAGTATGGAAAGCATGGCATATGTCAGAGAGCTAGATGAGCTTTATGCATTTACACCATGGGTGAAGTGTAATCAGGTTATTATTAAGGATAGTCTATGAGATATTGGAATGTATTATATTTTAAGAGCTTCGTGAGAATGAATGTAGAATTCTTGGAAGTTGATATGAGAATCTTGAATTGCGAGTGGGTCCATAACCCACAGGTCCAGGATCAGGTTACTAGAGTTATACATATATTGTTGCCAATTATTGTAAATTGAGGTTAATCAAATGGTAAATGACATTTGTGACCGCTGAGCGTATTTAGCTAGCAGCTCGGAGGTGCGGGTTGTTACATACACAATAGTTACATTATACCTCATATTATCATGTTCAAAATGAATTTGGTGTTAAATGACTCGATAAGTACGAATTGGACGCGAAAAGGCAAAAATAGGCCTAAAATGACCTTTTCGTTCCCAAAATTCAACCAACAACAATTGCAAGCCTAAAAATCTAGACAATAGTTACATTATACCTCATATTATCATGTTCAAAATGAATTTGGGGTTAAATGACTCGATAATTACGAATTGGACGCAAAATTACATTTTCATACAATCTCATATCTAAATTACATAGTGTTTTCATACAATCTCATATCAAGAAATATACATACACTACACAAAATTGATAATGTGCCCACCCCCGCGAGCCCTCCCTAGCGCTCCCCCCCCCCCTACCTAGCCTCCTTAACCCTCCCCCACCCCATGCCCAAGATCCCCAGCCCTCCCCACCCCCCGCCCGGCCTCCCCGCCCCTCCCCCCACCCCCCGCTAGCCCTCCCACACCCCCCGCCCAGCCCGCCCAAAGATCCCCACCCCCGCGCTCCTCCCCACCCCCTCCCAAAGATCCCCCACCCCCGCCCAAGATCCCCAACCCTCCCCCACCCCCTGCCCAGCCTCCCCAACCCTCCCCCCACCCCCGCCCAAGACCCCCCACCCTCTACCCACCCTCCCCAAGCCTTCCCCCACCCCCTACAATCACATTTTTCAACACAAAATAGAAGAGAAATGAAATTAAACAAATTAATTAGAGAAATGAAAAAGAGGAGAGAGTGTGAGAGGGGAATTACCAACAATGCAGTAATGGTGGTGGTGGCGTCAAGGTGCGCTGCAGTGGAGGAGAGAAGAGAAGAAGAAGGAGCGCGAGGGTCCGGCGATGGTGCGTTGCTCAGGCGACGGTTCCGGCGATGGTGCGTCAATGTCGGTGCTCCGGTGATGGGGCGTTAGGGCTGTGCGAGTGAGTGAGAGGGAGAGGGGTTTTTCACTCGTCAAATTTTTCTAAGGGAGCGAGGGAAATTTGGGATACATGTGTACTATGTGTTGCGCGCAAAACTAAAATTGCTGGGATGGGATGTGAAGGGCTGCGGTTATCCCAGAAAATGCAGCCCTTCGTGTATAAAGGACTGCGGTTTCTGGGCTAACCGCATCCCTTCATTAATAGGGTTGCGGTTAGCCTTAAAACCGCAGCCCTTCATACAGTACGAAGGGTTACGTTTTCTAGTTAATCGCAACCCTTCACTAAAAGGGCTGCGGTTGCCTTGAAAACCGAAGCCCTTCATACAGGAAGGGCTGCGTTTTCCAAAAAACGCAACCCTTCCAACGCAGCCCTTACTTTTTTTTCCCCTAGTGTAGCAAAGTATTAGGATTTAGGGCATACATTGTGAATTGATGTTAAAAGTAAAATGAACTCTCCAAAAAAGGTGTAGCTTTGATAAAAAAAAATAAGTAATTAGTTAAATTATGTGAATTGATGTTGTGTTTGTGATTGGAGATATGTTTTGTAATATTAATATTAATTGCATCAAACGGTTTAAAACTATAGAAATATTTGAATTCTTTTTTGTTCAGGTAGCTCTAGTATTTGCTGTGAGTTAGTTGATTTGAAGACTAAAAATTACAAGTAAAACTATTTCACTTGGTATTGTGTTTGTGTTCACATGCTATTGTGTTTATTATTACCACAATTGACTCATATCACAAAGTAGTAGAGTAGACCATTACTAGTATGATTCGGAAATTGTTGAACAACCTTGCAGTGAGTTAGTTGATTTCATGACTAAAAATTAGAAGTATAAATATTTCACTTGGTATTGTGTTTGTGTTCACATGTTGTTGTGTTTATGAGAGGTGATATTTTGGGTTATGGTTAAAATGTGTGATAGGGAGGTGTGGTGTCTTCTGATATGTTGGTGGACAATGTGGATGAAGTTCATGAAGAAGCGATGGAAGGTGAGATGTTGGGGACATCATCCCAGGGTGTGGTAGATAAAAAGACGAAAGCTCCAATTGTTGACATGGTTTTTGGTACGTGGGAAGAAGTTGAAGCATACTTTGAGAACCACAACAAGCAAAATGGATTTGGTGTAGTAAGGTCTGGTGGATCTTTCAAGCAGAAGTGTGGTATGGAAAAGGTTAGGCATAACTACACATGGAAGTGTGAGTGTCATGGTAGACCAGACAACCGCCGTACTAGAAAAGGTAAGAGGATTACTGTTGGTAGTAATGGGGTGGAAGTGTCTTCGAGGAAGACCAAGAAATGTGAATGCCCTGTTATGATGTTCGCAAGTGTGAATGAGGATAATGAATGGGAAGTTAAGAAGGCTGTCCTAGAGCATTTAAACCACAACCCGACCCCCGAAAGGCACGGTACATAAGTAAGTATCGGAGATAAGAAGTGAATACAACTGTTAGAAGAAGATTACTTACTAATAGTGCAGTTGGGGTTTCGGTGTCGAAGATTAATCGTAGTCTTGCAATGGACAATAATGGGTTGGAAAACATGGTTGTAACAGAGAGAGACCTGCGTAATGTTTTGGCAAAGGAACGCCGACTTAAGCTAGGAGAAGGCGACGCTAATGCCATGCTGCTGTATTTTAGTAAAATGACGGAAGACAATCAAAATTTTATTCCATATGCATCGTGTAGATGAATTTGGGTATTTAAAAGATGTTTTATGGGTAGATGTAAGAAGTAGAGCGGGGTATGAAGAATTTGGGGATGTAGTATGCTTCGATGCCACCTACTTGACAAACGATTATGACTTGCCATTTGCCAATTTTGTCGGTGTCAATCATCATGGGAAACTATTTTGCTAGGTTGTGCTCTTGTATCTCATGAGACTATGGAGACTTATGATTGGGTGTTTAGGACATGGTTGATGTGCATGAATGGCAAAGCTCTTAGTGGGTTTCTAACTGACCAAGATGCGGCTATGAGGAGAGCATTGGTGAACTGTATGCTTGACACTTGGCACAAATGGTGTTTATGGCATATTTTGACAAAATTCAGATCAAAGCTACATGTGTATACTAAGGCCCCATTCTTTTGGACTGAACTGAACTGAACGGAACTGAACTGAACTACGAGAAAATAAAATGCAGAGAGTAACTAAACTGAACTAAAAATAAGTCCAAAAGAACAGGGCTAAGTATCAAGACATTAAGGTCGCATTGCACAATGCAATCTATGATAGTGTGAATGATGATGAATTTGTGAAGAGTTGGGGTGATGCTATTGAAAAGTTCGACCTTAGAAGTGATACTTGGCTTGCAGGTAAGATGTTTGTTTAATGAATGTATTATGGTGTGGTGATATATTTATTGTTTTTGGATGCTATATTAATTGTTAAATGTTTTATAATTGGAGTATGGTAATTGTTAGGATTTGGTTGTCTTTACAAAACATATGTGTGTGTCATGTGATATATGTGCATGAGTTTAGTTGGTTTATAATTGCAACATACTGCCAAATAGGGATTTTAGGTTGAAATTATTTTGTCAAGTCAACTATGAACGCATTAGAATTTACTATCATCACTTATCAATGCAGCATGAACTAATTTTTTTTTTTTGTATATTATATAAGAAAACGACTTGGTTGGTTTGATTATTTATCACTTATCAATGCAACATGAACTTAAATAGAAATGTACAACCCTAAGCTGCATCTGAACTTTATATTACTTGTGATCTTAAACGGATATGAGGAATGTAGTAGTATTATTTATCTCACCGCTAAAACTGCTGTCTTTGCCTTAATCTGATATGATTTTCGAACACGATATGTCAACTGATGTAGTCATTCAAAATGCTCCTAATTGAACCTTATAATTTAAATTTGTGTAGGCCTTTATCGTGAGCGGGAAATGTGGTATCTGACGTACATGAAACACTTGTTCTGGGCAAGAATGAAAACAACGCAGAGGTCGGAGAGCATCAATAGCTTTTTCGACGGCTACGTCCACAAGACTACAAGGTTGTGTGATTTTGTCGAGAAATATTGTTATGCAATGGAAGCTACGACCTATTCCAAAAGAGAAGCTGATGCAAACACATGTAGATATGTTAGGCAAAAAGTGTCAAAGTTTAATGGCAAGGCCGTGTTTCAGCTAGGGATAGGCATGGACCATGACCCGACTCAGACCCGGTTGGACCCGACCCATTTTTAAGGGTCTGGATCTAGAATTTTGTGACCCATTGGGTCTGGGTCTGGGTCCAATAGATTTAGACCAAGATCCGCCCCATAGACCCGTTTCCTTTTATATTTATGAATGTAAAATATATAAACAACCATGAAACTTTACCCTAATATTTCTAATTCTCTTTCACGCCGCACGTAAAGTCAATCACGCTCTCATCTCACTTTGTCTTCTGCCTACCTGGCCTTGGAAGAACCACCATTAGATGCATCTAACTTCACCCCCTCATGTAATGGCATCTACAACATCATATTACGCTCCCTCCAGCCCCAGCATGCACTTAAAAGTTTGATACACCAATGTTCACTCCAACATAGGGTTCATATTATCCTTTATATCCCTTAATTTTCCCCAAAAAAAACTCCCTTAATTTCTCACATGTTTAATTTTCACCGAGCAATGATTGTATGAGTACAAATTCCAAACTCGGTTTCACTCAATTTGGAAAAAATGGGTGCGTATTACAATGAATCACTGAAACTCCAACATATATAAATTTAAAAATTGGCTCAATATTCAAACTTTTCTTTTTAAAATTGTGTGAATCATAGAAATTTGAAAATAGGTGCATATTAGAATGAATAAGTGAAACTAAAAATCACAATATTTGATTCATGTTCATGGAAATTGAAGTGGTAAACAAATAAAAAAACTTCAACTTTATAAATATTGCAATTATTGGAAACTAATACTCTTGAAAATCTCTACAAGCTCAAATTTTTCCACAATTACACCACTTCAACAAATAATACCATGAAATTTGGCTTTCTCTCTCATCTTATTTCAACAAATAACACCACGAAATTTGATCACTTAAACCCACTCAATTTCATGAAATTTAAAATTTAACATAACCCACTCAATTTCATGAAATTTAATAAACCCCAATCAAATTCATGAAATTTAACATAACCCACTCAAACAACAAAACCCCGTCAATTTCATGAAATTTAACAAATCGTGAATTATAATCCACCATCGAAATTACATCATGCCACGAAATTGAAGACATGCAACACATTATTTTGTTTAGTTTCAACAAATAACACCACGAAATTTCATGAATTAAACCCAAGCAATTTCGATATATTTTACATACCTTGAATTCACCAACCATCATTAACTTAAATGCTCAAAAGTAGAGTCGTCCACCAGTTTAAAATTTCGTGCCTCTTTCGACAAATTTTCCGACGAACTTCGTGAACTTGCTCAGCTCGTGAGAAATGGGTTGAAGAGTGAGGAGAGAGAAGTGGGTTGAAGAGTGAGGAGAGAGAGATGACACAATACAATAACTTAAGGGAATGGGAGGGAATACTCCATTCCCATGCTCTTAAGATATCATTTTACTAAACCATGCGAATCGACACATCTAACCTTGATATGGGCAAATTCACTCATATATGATATCGTTCTATCAGGACTCGTTTTTATATAACCAGATGTTTGGACCTATGATCTGGTCAAATATTATTTTATAAAAATCCCACCAGTGAGGTCAAAAAGTAAAAGGCTTACTAAGAGCCCATCAGCCTTTTCCAAGCTGAAAATGTTCTTACCTTAATAAGGAGATCGCTTTCCTAAAAGGTGGGATGTCCCCCAGTAGGTTATCCTGTCTGGGAAATCACCAACACTATAAAAGGAGCAAGTCTCATCAATAAACAGGTATTGAATTCTAACCTACCAAAGGTAGAGAATCTCTCTCTACATTTACTCACTTTCTCTCTCTACCTTAATCTCAACTGACTTGAGCGTCGGAGGGGCGTTCCCGGAAAACCCCCCGCACCAGTTTGACTGTATTTTGCAGGATCTCCGGTGATAAAGATACTTGGGATTGGACCTACTCGGAATTTCAGACTCTCAACAACACTTCACTCATTTGACTAGTTTCTAGACATAAATAGTTTGGCGCCGTCTGTGGGGTACTACATCTCAGAGTCACGTACATAGATCAACATGGCACCTCGAAGGAAAACAACCCGAACTTCACACCTAGGCCAACCAACATCGATACATTCTGCACAGCCCAACGTGGTTGTGGAATCACTTGCCATGAATGATGAGGGGTCCACTCCTCGCAACGAAGAACAGACGATCCCTCGGGATCAATATCCACCAAACCCACCCCTGACTATAACTGTGGCCGATCTCGAAAGAATCACCCAACAGTTTACGCCAACATGCAGCGGAGCCTGCAAGAGCACATAGCAGGAATCCCTCATCTCAACCAGAGAGCGCCTCGGCCCAGCCAAGGGGGTACTCGGGAGCTAACTCGAGGCAGGCGACAAGCTCAGGAAGGCCCCCGATAGGGAAACTCCCATCGGGATCAAGACTCGGATGCTCGTCGAGTCATTGAAGTGAACCGACGGCGACGGAAGGAACAAGATACCCGAAACATAATCAACAACAAACGAAGGGCTAATCAAGAGAAAACTCATCAGGGTGACACAAGCCCATTCTCGGACTCCCCGGAAGGGGAGAAAAGGAACCCCTCTTGGGTAAAAAAGGACCGAGGCTGAATATGAAGGAGACTCGGGACCCCCACGTTACAAGAGTCATGTCCTTGTAAACAGGGGAATGCTCAATTTCATGACGCCCTTCAGTCGGGAAATCATGGAGGTCCCGAATCCAAGCAAAATCAAGGTTCCTCAGATTGAACAATACTTGGGGAGTACTGACCTCGATGACCATATGGCTGCCTACAAGGCCCAAATTAATGTATAGACAGGCTGTGAAGCGGCTTGGTGCAGATACTTCCCGACAACACTCAAAGGGTTGGCTCTTAGTTTGTTCTTGGGATTGTCCCCCGGCATCATCACCAACTTCTTAATACTAGAAGCATTGTTCCACCAAAACTTCATGGTTGGGCGCCGGCACAAGAAATAAGCATCCATCTAATGTCTATCAAGCGGAGTAGCCTTCACCGCCTTAATGTCAGGACTTTGGACAGGTTATTTTAGATGGTCGCTGGCAGAAAATGAAGTCACAACATTCACTAAGGCGATGACTCTGGCTCAAAAGTTCATTCAGGCCTCATATTTGTAAGCCAACGACCGAGAAATCAAAGAAAAGGAAGGAAGAAACCCCTTATCGAAAAAAAACAAAAAAAACAGAAACAATTAGCAACTCCTCCCAAGAACCACGAATATTGGTAATGATCCTCGGTTCAACAAAAACCAAAGGGAAATTTACTTAGACCTCAAACACAGGTCGATTTTACCTATTCCTCCTCCCATGAAGACGTCAAAAGATAGAAGAGATCAACGACTATGGTGCGAGTACCACCGATAATGTGAACACACCACCAAGGACTGTCGGGAGTTGAAGAAGGCCTTGGATCATCTTGCCGTTCAAGGAAAACTAAACATGTATCTTTAATACTCCCGGAAGGAAAAGGGAAAAGAAAAAGAAATAAGAAACGATAATGACAACATAGAAGGATTTGTCCAAGTTATCGCAGGGGGCTATGCCTCGAGAGGCCTAACCGGCCGAGCCCGGAAGCCCCGTCTCCGAGTCATCAAGCATCAAGTGTTAGAGATAGACCTGAAAGAGTGGGCGATCTCGTCATGACATTTGAAGAGCCTGATCGGTAAATACATACACCCCATGACGATCCACTTGACATCGAGATGAAGATAGCCAATTTGAGAGTCAAGAGAATTATCGTTGACAGTGGCTCGTCAGCCGACATCATAACCTTGGAATGTTTGCAAACGCTCAAGTACACTGAGAAGGACGTAACCTCGACCAGTCAACCACTGATAGGCTTCGGGGGAGGATCGGTAATACCCTGTCGGGTTCATAAAGCTGGCAGTAAGACTCGGCGAAAAGGGGCAAGGGTAAAAGCCTACCAGTCGATTTCCTGGTGGTGGGTTCCCCGCTACCCTACAACACCATCATGGGGCGACCCACGATAAACAAGACCAAAGCAGTCATCTCAGTGTACCAGCTCCTTATGCAATATGAAACAGACGACGGGCAAGTCCAAAATCTATAGGGATCAGCAAACGACGAGAGAATGCTACACCAACAATTTCAAAAAGACGGCTGTCCCAGAAGAATAGCGCCCGAAAAAGAGAAAGAGAGAAAATACCGAGGGCCAATCCAATTGTCTCGGGATTTATCTCTCGGAGAACCCTAAGTTATACGACCCGCCCCAACCAGTCGAGGATGATGAAGAAGTAACAATCGATGCAGACCTCGTGCACAAGCTGAGAATTGGTACAAACATCAGTACCGAATTAAGAGAAAGGTTGATCCCTACCTTACGAGATCATAAAGATGTATTTACATACTCCGCCTCGGACATGCAAGGCCTGGATCTAAACTTCGCTTGCCAAGAACTAAACATCAAGGAAGGGTTCGGCCCATCAAACAAAAACTCAGACATCAGGGGCCACAGAGGAACGCAGCAGCAGCAGCTGAAGTCAAGAAATTGCTAGAAGCCGGGATTATAGAGGAGTGTCACTACACAGAATGGTTGTCCAATGTAGTCCTAGTAAAAAAGGCCAGTGGAGCTTGGCGCATGTACGTCGACTTCATCGACTTGAACAAAGCATGCCCCAAGGACAACTATCATCTCCCAAAAATTGATAGACTGGTCGATTCAACCACCGATTACGAGTTGCTCAGCTTCATGGATGCCAACGCGGGATATCACCAAATCTTGATGGCGGCAAAGGACCGTGTACACACAACGTTCGTCACCGCCCAAGGTGTGTACTACAAAATGATGCCCTTCGGGCTAAAAAACGCAGGGGCTACGTATTAGCGAACTATCAACAAGGTCTTTGAGGAGCAACTCGGGAGAAATATTGAAGTTTATGTAGAAGACTTGATCGTCAAAGCAAGAAAGAACTACATCATGTTGATGACTTAACAGAAACAATCAGCACTCTGCGGCGGCATGGCATGAAGTTAAATCTGAAGAAATGTGTTTTCGGGGTTAAAGGAGAGAAATGTCTCGGATTCGTGGTTGTTGAAAGGGGAATCGAGGCTAACCCTGACAAAATCAACGCGGTTCTAAACATGTCTTCACCCAGAAATGTGAGAGAAGTGCAAAGGCTGACGGGGTGTCTAGTAGCACTCGATCGCTTCCTATCTCACTCCGCTGACAAGAGTTTGCTATTTTTCAGAGCGCTGAAAAGAAAAGAATTTGAGTGGGATGAAGAGCGAAGCAAGCCTTCCAGCAATTGAAGCAACACTTAGGTACATTACCCAAGCTTATATCCCCCTTGCCCGGGGAGACGCTTTACATCTATTTGTCGGTTTCAGAGTATGCCCTCAGTGCAATTCTCGTAACTGAAAGGGAAGGAGTCCAACACCTTGTGTACTTCATCATTCACGCATTCAGAGGGGCCGAGGGGAAGCACATCCAAATCGAGAAGATATATAGTATTTGCGCTGGTCATGGCTAGCAGGAAGTTGAAACCCTGCTTCCAAGTCCATCCCATCAAGGTCCTAACCGGACAAGCCCATCGGAAAGTAGGAAAGGAAAGGAAATTTGTGCATAATGAGAAGAAAGACATTGAGAGTGTCTCAGTTTAGTTTTCTTTTGGTTAGATAGGGTTAGAGATGGCCATTGGGCGGGCCTAATTGATCCCATTCCCTACCCTAAATCGACCTGCATGAAAATTGTATCGGACCGGACCACAAGATGACCACGACTGAACTGGCCTAGAACCGCACAACCAAACAGTTTCTCGCGGGCCAAATTGTTCGGTCAGGAAACAGCCCAATCTTAGCCCTGAACCGGATCGTGAACCGCACTCATGCCTAAACCAGCTCGCTGAACCGGTTGAGAAAATGCACAAAAAAATTTCATCCTTGGCCCAACTATCGAAAACATAATGCATATGGACGGTATCGAAAATTATTTATTGTGAATACTAGTTCATATGTAATTAAATTTCCGAATCATAAGGCATCTCAAATTAAGCAAATAAAAACAAAACTGAAACGGTGGGCAAAAACCAGAACTGAACCGACTTGAACTTTGAATCGGGCCGATATGATCCAGGTATGAGAAAACCCGACCCTGAACCTAAACCTGACCGGATCGCTCAGCTAACTGATCCAGTTTAGGTTCATGTCGAACTGAAATGGCCTACAACTGGCCCACCTCATCCTGTGGCTATGTCTAGATAGGCCATTTGTGATCTTTATGCTAGGTCCTACCTGATGGAGTCAGAGGTGCAATGTTTTTGTTAGTTTGGGAAAGTTGCCTTTTTATGTTGTAATATTGTATAGATATATTCAGTTTACTATTATATACTAACTCCGTTTTTTTTATTGATACACTTTGACACTTTTTTCACTATTCACAAATTTCACTTTGTCCGTCGTTTGTGATTTGTACGTGAGGAAAAAAAATAGTTATGTAGGATTTTGTTAGATTCGTCTTAATATGTATCTTATAAATATCTACTTTTTATAATTTTTACAAATACAAAACTAAAGATATTAGTGTTTAAAGTTTTGCACTGGCTTGCGTAAAAATTAAAAGTGTAACAATTTTTTAGAAATAAAAAGAGCACCTAATACGTAGTAAACTAATCTCCCTAGCTAGGCGACCTTATACTCTACTAGCTATGATGTATTTAATTTGCACCATTATTATTCTAGCCGCACCTCAATGAAATTCTACAAAAATCTTTTTATAAGTTAGGCCCCGCTCTTTTGGAATGGAAGAAACTGAACTAAACTAAACTGCGAGAAACTGAACTGAACTGAAAGCTAAACATGAGAGAGTGTCTAAACTGAATTGAAACAAAATCCAAAAAAAAGGCTTTAACCTAAGTTTGTCGTTAGGCTCGTTAGCTTGGCCTTTGGTGTGTGCATTCAGTGATATACTAAGTGTCCACCTCTCAAGCGTGGCCATATGAGTGAGAAAGAGACCTCTGGTAACTCCAAATCATTGCTAGCTTCGATTCCGCATGGAATTTAAGCGAATAGGTGTCAATAGATATTGTTATACTTTATAACTTATTGGCTTTATTTTATAATTGGTTAACTTGGTTTGTTTGATCAGTTAGTTGGGAATTGTTTTAATTTGTATTGGTTGTTTTAGACTAATTTTAATACAAATTTATTGAGGATATATTTTTAGGAAAGTTGTATGTGTTAAGAAAACAGCTGTTGTTTCCTAAGTTTGGTCAAGTCGGCTACCTATTCAATGTACAATTAGGGTTATTCTGTATTCCTAGTGCCATATATATTGTAAAGCTTCCGCAAATTAATGACAAGTGAATTCACATAATTCCCTAAATTTTATCATGGTATCACAGCCAAAGGTTAATTGATCCTTCATAATTTTTTTTCTTCTCTGTCATTCAAACCCCACTCCTCCATAGCTCCTCCGCTGTAGCAGCCTATTCTTGGCGCACTTCGGGTCAGCACAGGGTCGTTTGTTCTCCGTCTTATCGTTTCAATGGGGTCTAAGGTCCTATTGATTCATGATGCTTCCTCTATTTATTATTTACATCCTTCAGATGGTATTAGTAATTCCCTTACTAAATATCTGCTCAAAGGGGATAATTATGATGTATGGGAGAAAGCTATTGTGAATGCTTTGGAAGGTAAAAATAAATATGGGTTTATCAATGGTGATTATGTTCAACCTAGTGCCGACAAAGTTTCTGAATTGGTGGCATAGAAGGCTAATAATTCCACTATTTGTTCCAGGATATTTAATTTTGTTGATGAATCTATCTAACCGAGTATTGTGTCCCACAAAATTGCTAAGGACCTCTGGTTTGATTTGAAGGAACGCTACTGTGTTTCAAATGGTACTCGCATAAATCAATTGAAATCTGAGTACCACTTACTTCGTCAAAAGGACTTGTCTGTTGTGTCCTATTATAACAAGTTTGTGACGTTATGGGATGAGCTATACGGCAAGGAAGACTTGACTTGTGGTTGCACTTGTAGCGCAGCTTCTAAGATCCGTGCCCGTGTTGAACGAGGTAAAACTCATGATTTTGTCTTAGGTCTTGATGATGAACAATATAAGGGTTTACGTACCCAAATTCTTAGCATGGATCCTTTTCCGGCCATCAACAAGGCGTTCTCTTTAGCATCACAAGAGGAACGTCACAGAAATATTGTTCGAGAACGTGATGATAAAACTGAAATTGTTAGCTTTGCGGTACAGTCTACTCCTACCTCGGCTGCCACTTCCAATGCTACTCCAGCCTCTGCAGGTTCTCAGTCATCTCCACCAACATGTACTAACTGTGGTCGCACTGGTCATGTTTATGATCGTTGTTATTAGCGCATTGGATTTCCTCCTAGTACACGGGGAGGGCGTGGTGGACGTGGCAGGGGTGGTCGCGGCAGGGGAAGTACATCAGGTGACCGCAACAACCAGTCTTCATCTCAACCAGCCACGGCTAATGCCGCACAGCAGACAAGCAGCAGCAGCAGTAACATCGATTCAGCCCCCAACACTTCTAGTACAGGCTCCAATGATCAACCGCAGCGTATAATCAACTTGCTCGAAAGTGCCCAATCGAGCAACAAACTGTTTGGTAAGAATAATGGGTGCACTTGGCTTCTTGATAGTGGCGCATCCCACCATATGACAGGGACTTTGGACTATTTATTTGATGTTTGTGATTTGCCCCATAGTCCTGACAGTCTTCCCAATGGTGTGCAAACAGCTGCTGTTTCTCAAGGCAGTGTGAAATTGGGCAACGGTTTACTACTTCGGAACGTCTTATATGTTCCTCACCTCACTTGCAATCAAATTTCCGTTGGCAAACTCATTCTCGACTCACATTGTATTGTCACATTTACTGATCATTATTGTATTGTGCAGGACCGCTTAACGAAGATGGCGATTGGACTCGGTGAGCTACAGAATGGGTTGTATGTCTTTCGGGAATTGGAGCAACCTATTTCATCTCATGCTACTACAGCAGACTCGACACTTCTCTTGCATCGTCGTCTTGGTCACCCTTCAAGCCAACATCTCTCTTATGTTAGTAGTGCTAGTAAAAATAGCAAAATAAAGAAAGAGTTAGACTCTTGTGATATCTGTTTTCGTGCTAAACAAACTCGCACGGTTTTTCCTTTAAGTGAGAATAAAGCTGATGATTTATGTAATACCCCAAATTTTAATCTCGTTTTATTAGCTACAAATTATGTTTATTAGCATAATTACGTCCGAAAATTTTTCGAAATTATTCTGATGAAGGTTATTTTCTAATATAAGTATATTTACCTTAGTTATTACGAAAGTGATGTTTATTAGGATAAATGATTTTATAATGATTTATGAAAAAAAAAAAAGAGAAAGAGGAACGAAGAAAGCTGAACATCAGCTTCTCCAAACCAACCAACCACCACCTCCCCCTACTCCTTTGCTCCCTACTCTAAGCTTCCCTATGTGAACCACCATTCACCATCTATCCACCTCCATTAATGTCTCCAAATTTCTTTCTATAAATGCTCAGTAATTGAGCTTTGAAATCTCACAACAACAACAAAAATCACAAAGGAATTCTTCTCTCGCCTCTCCCTCCTGTCTCGCCGGAGATCCCCAAGCTCGCCGGAGCTCAGTTCTCCCCTTTTTCCTCCGCTTTCTTCACCGCTTCAACTGCTCGTGCTGCTGCCATTGTTGTTGTTGTTTGTTGTTGCTGCTGCTCGTCGTTGTTGTTGTCGATGCTTTGTGTTCGCTGCTGTGGTTGTCGTCATTGCTGCCGGAGCTCGGTCCCCACCTCCTCTCGCGTCTCTTCTTTCCTCGAGATCGTGCTGCGTGTTGTGTGTGGTGGTGCTGCTGCACCCGTTCCCGTTCTTCTGGTGGTTCCACCATTCCCGGGATGTTGTTGCCGGTGCACTGTAGCCTCGTCGGAGCTCCGTCCCTGTTCTCTGTTTCGTCCCTGCTCCAAGTGAGCAGAGGTACTACACCTCTCTCTCCTTCTCTTGTTTTCCTCATAATAAAAAAAAAAAACAATGTTGAAATTATGGATTCTGAATTTGAGTACTGATTGTTGATTTCTTGATTGATTGAGTAGTTGTAAGTATTACAACTATGCTAAATTTTGGTACTACTCAAATTAATTTGTGAGACTTGATTAATATTAGTCTTTAGAGGAAATTAGAGTTGGATGTGGATTATGCTGATTTGATGAAAATGATTAAGTTGAAATATTGTTAGTTTTGGAATAAATTTGTGATTATAAGTTATGAACTTTGTCTAATAGAGTTTGTTAGATTCAAGTTAATATGTGGGTCTAAGGTAATTACTTGAAAGACAGTTCGTCTATAGTTTTGGGTGTTAATCATTTATAATTAAGTTAGACTTTCTATGTTGATTGATGATATGAATTTGTAGTCAAGTTGTGTATTAATATAGCTATTTGTAGTTATAACGTACTCCTTGCTTGCGGGTCAAACACTAATTGATTATGTCAAAATGATTTAGTTGTGTGAAGGTTAGGTGCATGGTTCAGTAAGTAAAACTCTAAGTTGGAATGTTATTGGTTTATGATTTACGTACTTTGTGTTGGTATTTAAAAGTGATCTAAATATCTGGAATGGAGTAGATTCTAACTATGAGTTGTTAGTTGTGAAGGTCTTAAACCTAGTAATCTAATGTTCATATTCTAATTGTAACTAGAATGATATTCTTGTTACTCTAACAAGATGATTAACTAAATGAAAGTCTATAACGAGGTGCATTCATGAATAATTAGTTTAAAAAAGGAGTAGATGGTTCAACTAGTCTGTTAATTCTACAAAAGGAGTTTACATTATAGGTTAGAAAACTGGTTCATTGTATAAATTATAGAAGTGTGAATAACTAATAATGGTGTATTATAACTGATGTGATTTATAAAAGAGTATTTATGGAGTTTGAACTAAAAATTTGCAATCAAGCTTTACTTATCTGGGAGGTCTATAGTTAAATCTGAAGTGATAAATGAACTCAAGTGACGGTTGTATTTATGAAATGAGTTAATGAAACCACTATGATTGGATTGAGATTATGATGAATGAAATATGTTCACATTGGAGTGAACAAATGATGACGTAATTGTATACATGATTTATGTGATGACGTGAATTAAAAGATGTTAATCACGTAAAGTGAAATATTGGAGGGAAATGATGAACAGGTTGCCCTATATGAGTGGTTCAGCGGCCCCTACAGGTTCTCTGGTTACTATGCTGATTATTCTGTTACTGTCTTCCTTCTATCTTGTTGTGATCCAAGTAGAAGGGGTGTGCACACTAGGGACTCTGTTATTATGGCCATTGTGTTATCCGTAGGTGGTTACAGGGGATTGACCCCGGCCTACAATGTTGAAGTAAGTGGTTACAGGGGATTGACCCCGCCATCGGGCGTTCTCTTTCCTCTCCTTAAATAATTGGATTAATTAAGATTAATTATGTAATTATTCATTGTATTTATATCTACATGTGAACATATGGATTACGTGAGAGTCGTAGACACCAAAGCATGTTTTAAGAATATTTTATGGGTTAGTACTCAGCGTTGTGCTGATGTGTATGTCAATGTTTTGTTTTGTCACTACTGTGGCCTGTCACTTGGTGGGTGGCAGTGTTACAATAGTTTCAGGTTGAAGTTCTGGAGCATCTGTTCCAAGATAGAAGCAGTTACGTGCTAAGTGTACAACTATTATTGTTTTATGTTTCCGTTGAGGCGAAGACGTTCCACTTTGTAATAGTTAAATAATTAATTGATTTAGTTTCATTTCTAGTTCTGGTTGAGCAATAGTGCTCCTGATTCTCTTTAGCTGGTACTCCGCGAAAGCGTTGAGTTTTGGGATGTGGTATATTATATTGTAACAGGTTTTTCAAACATTTTCCCATTTTGGGTTGTCCAATTTACAAAGGAAACTTTGCCGAAATTTTCAGAAAATATTAATCTATTATTAAATTGTTTCTTTCAAAAGTGTCAAATCAAAGTATTGTCCCTGTAAGTTAATGATTAATGTAGCCTTGCATTTATTTCCAAGGAGATAAGTGCGGCGGTAACACGCCCGTTGAGTCAAACCTTCGTGGATTTTCCCCCATCTCGAGTTTTATTAAATGAAAAAGGGTTCGGCTTGGCGGGGGTGTTACATAATGGTATCAGAGCTAAGGTTAGATTCAGGTACGCTATGATCTCCATATCATGGCGTAAATGTTCTAAATAGGTTTAATGGATTGGCTAAAAAGTTAGGTATAAATGAACCAAGCCGTTTGAGCGTTTGCGCTTTTGCGTGTGCAATGTGAACCTGTTTATGTAAAGATGTGGCGTATGTGATTTTCTATGTTAATTACTAGTTTATGTGTGATGTATCGTGCACTGACTTGTATTTGTTTATGATATCTATTTATTCAAAGTATATTTTTATAAAACTTATATGATTTGAGAAACCAACTGAATTTCCAACGAGATCTCACTGAATGAGTTAGTTGGAATTTAATGCCAACAAGTTTGCCCCTTTTATTTTCTTTGCTCCTCGATTTCGTGAGTCGAGTTGAAGTAGAGTTACAAAAGATGATGGCGGAATGGAGGCTGAATACCTAACAAAGCCATGAAAGTTGAGATCTTGGTTTTGTCTAAATGAATTTGATTTTTGTCTCCTCGATTCATTTACTGCAAGTTTCGAGGACGAAACTTTTTATAAGGATGGTAGGATGTAATACCCCGAATTTTAATCTCGTTTTATTAGCTACTAATTATGTTTATTAGCATAATTACGTCCGAAAATTTTTCGAAATTATTCTGATGAAGGTTATTTTCTAATATAAGTATATTTACCTTAGTTATTACGAAAGTGATGTTTATTATGATAAATGATTTTATAATGATTTATGAAAAAAAAAGAAAAAAAAAAAGAGGAATGAAGAAAGCTGAACATCAGCTTCTCCAAACCAACCAACCACCACCTCCCCCTACTCCTTTGCTCCCTACTCTAAGCTTCCCTATGTCAACCACCATTCACCATCTATCCACCTCCATTAATGTCTCCAAATTTCTTTCTATAAATGCTCAGTAATTGAGCTTTGAAATCTCACAACAACAACAAAAATCACAAAGGAATTCTTCTCTTGCCTCTCCCTCCTGTCTCGCCGGAGATCCCCAAGCTCGCCGGAGCTCAGTTCTCCCCTTTTTCCTCCGCTTTCTTCTCCGCTTCATCTCGCTCGTGCTGCTGCCATTGTTGTTGTTGTTTGTTGTTGCTGCTGCTCGTTGTTGTTGTTGTCGATGCTTTGTGTTGCTGCCGTTGTGGTTGTCGTCATTGCTGCCGGAGCTCGGTCCCCACCTCTGCTCGCGTCTCTCCTTTCCTCTAGATCGTGCTGCGTGTTGTGTGTGGTGGTGCCGCTGCACCCGTTCTCGTTCTTCCGGTGGTTCCACCATTCCCGGGATGTTGTTGCCGGTGCTCGTAGCCTCGCCCGGAGCTCCGTCTCTGTTCTCTGTTTCGTCCTCTGCTCCAAGTGAGCAGAGGTACTACACCTCTCTCTCCTTCTCTTGTTTTCCTCATAATAAAAAAAAAAAAAAAAACAATGTTGAAATTATGGATTCTGAATTTGAGTACTGATTGTTGATTTCTTGATTGATTGAGTAGTTGTAAGTATTACAACTATGCTAAATTTTGGTACTACTCAAATTAATTTGTGAGACTTGATTAATATTAGTCTTTAGAGGAAATTAGAGATGGATGTGGATTATGCTGATTTGATGAAAATGATTAAGTTGAAATATCGTTAGTTTTGGAATAAATTTGTGATTATAAGTTATGAACTTTGTCTAATAGAGTTTGTTAGATTCAAGTTAATATGTGGGTCTAAGGTAATTACTTGAAAGACAGTTCGTCTATAGTTTTGGGTGTTAATCATTTATAATTAAGTTAGACTTTCTATGTTGATTGATGATATGAATTTGTAGTCAAGTTGTGTATTAATATAGCTATTTGTAGTTATAACGTACTCCTTGCTTGCGGGTCAAACACTAATTGATTATGTCAAAATGATTTAGTTGTGTGAAGGTTAGGTGCATGGTTCAGTAAGTAAAACTCTAAGTTGGAATGTTATTGGTTTATGATTTACGTACTTTGTGTTGGTATTTAAAAGTGATCTAAATATCTGGAATGGAGTAGATTCTAACTATGAGTTGTTAGTTGTGAAGGTCTTAAACCTAGTAATCTAATGTTCATATTCTAATTGTAACTAGAATGATATTCTTGTTACTCTAACAAGATGATTAACTAAATGAAAGTCTATAACGAGGTGCATTCATGAATAATTAGTTTAAAAATGGAGTAGATGGTTCAACTAGACTGTTAATTCTACTAAAGGAGTTTACATTATAGGTTAGAAAACTGGTTCATTGTATAAATTATAGAAGTGTGAATAACTAATAATGGTGTATTATAACTGATGTGATTTATTAAAGAGTATTTATGGAGTTTGAACTAAAAATTTGCAATCATGCTTTACTTATCTGGGAGGTCTATAGTTAAATCTGAAGAGATAAATGAACTCAAGTGACGGTTGTATTTATGAAATGAGTTAATGAAACCACTATGATTGGATTGAGATTATGATGAATGAAATATGTTCACATTGGAGTGAACAAATGATGACGTAATTGTATACATGATTTATGTGATGACGTGAATTAAAAGATGTTAATCACGTAAAGTGAAATATTGGAGGGAAATGATGAACAGGTTGCCCTAGTATGAGTGGTTCAAGCGGCCCCTACAGGTTCTCTCGGTTACTATGCTGATTATTCATTCTTGTCTTCCTTCTATCTTGTTGTGATCCAAGTAGAAGGGGTGTGCACACTAGGGACTCTGTTATTATGGCCATTGTGTTATCCGTAGGTGGTTACAGGGGATTGACCTCGGCCTACAATGTTGAAGTAAGTGGTTACGGGGATTGACCCTGCCATCGGCGTTCTCTTTCCTCTCCTTAAATAATTGGATTAATTAAGATTAATTATGTAATTATTCATTGTATTTATATCTACATGTGAACATATGGATTACGTGAGAGTCGTAGACACCAAAGCATGTTTTAAGAATATTTTATGGGTTAGTACTCGGCGTTGTCGATGTGTATGTCAATGTTTTGTTTTGTCACTACCGTGGCCCGTCACTTGGTGGGTGGCGGTGTTACAATAGTTTCGGAGTTGAAGTTCGGAGCATCTTGTTCCAAGATAGAAGCGATTACGTGCTAAGGGTACAGCTATTATTGTTTTATGTTTCCGTTGAGGCGAAGACGTTCCACTTTGTAATAGTTAAATAATTAATTGATTTAGTTTCATTTCTAGTTCTGGTTGAGCAATAGTGCTCCTGATTCTCTTTAGCTGGTACTCCGCGAAAGCGTTGAGTTTTGGGATGTGGTATATTTTATTGTAACAGGTTTTTCAAACATTTTCCCATTTTGGGTTGTCCAATTTACAAAGGAAACTCACTAGAAATTTTCGGAAAATATTAATCTATTATTAAATTGTTTCTTTCAAAAGTGTCAAATCAAAGTATTGTCCCTGTAAGTTAATGATTAATGTAGCCTTGCATTTATTTCCAAGGAGATAAGTGTGGCGGTAACACGCCCGTTGAGTCAAACCTTCGTGGATTTTCCCCCATCTCGAGTTTTATTAAATGAAAAAGGGTTCGGATTGGCGGGGGTGTTACAATTTATTTAGTTTAATTCATTGTGATTTATGGGGTCCTTATACAAAATCATCCTCTTCTAATTGTCATTACTTTTTAACAATTGTTGATGATCATTCTCGTGCAGTTTGGGTGTATTTGATTAAGGAGAAAAGTGAAGTTCCGGTTGTTTGCGTAATTTTCGCGCTATGGTTAAAACACACGGTATGATAAGGTTGTAAAAATAATACGTTCGATAATGGCACAGAATTCACTACTACACCTTTGTTACAGTTTTATCATGAAGAGGGACTTTTGTTTCAGACTTCCTGTGTAAGTACCCCACAATAGAACGGACGAGTTGAACGCAAACACAGGAATATTTTGGAAGTAGCTACAGCCTTGCGGTTCCAAGCTTCTCTTCCTATTCGATTTTGGAATGATTGTGTTAAAACGGCAGTTCATTTAATTAATAGAACTCCGACTAAGGTACTTGATGGAAAGTCCCCGTATGAGATTTTGTTTGGTAAGGCTCCGAATTTGGAGTTATTGAGAGTATTTGGGTGTTTATGTTATGCTCATAACAATCCACGAAACAAGGATAAGTTTGCTCCACGTGGTCGAAAATGTGTATTTTTGGGGTATCCATTTGGGCAAAAAGGATGGCAAGTGTATGATTTGGAGACAAGGGAATTTTTTGTTTTAAGAGATGTCCGATTTATTGAAGATGTGTTTCCTTTTTCTACAGAATCACAAATTGAATCCCCACAAGATATGTCAAAGGAGTTTGCAGATTTGGATTTTGGTGTTCCTGATAATTCTATCACTGCCTCACATGTGCCCGACGACAGGGGGAGTACTCCTATTCCTGCTCCTCCTACTATTGTCTACACACGTAAACCACGCACAGGTCAGCGTGCTAGTACTAGTCAGCCTTCACAACAGTCCTGCACATCACCAGCCACAACAGTACGTGTGTGCGATGATGAGGCTGTGCTAGCAGGGGCTCCTGATGCCTAGGCCCCGTCGGTTACTGCCCCATCTCAAACAACTCGTCAGCGTCGTCCTCCTTCTTGGCATACAGATTATATTTGTCACTCGGCAACACATACGCACCCCATTTCTACACCCGAGCCAACGTCGTCTTCAGGTACGCGGTTTCCTATTGCTTACTATGTGATATATGATAAGTTTAATACTAGTCATCGTGCATTTGTTGCTGCTTTAAATGCTAACACAGAACCTAGATCGTATAAGGAAGCCTCACAACATGAACGATGGCGTAAGGCTATGAGAGCCGAGATTGATGCCCTGAAGCGAAATCAAACATGGGAGATCACTGATTTACCTCCAGGAAAGACGCCAATTGGGTGTCAATGGGTTTTCAAAATTAAGCTTCGGTCAGACGGTTCGGTTGAACGTGATAAGGCACGGTTAGTTGTCCTTGGCAACCACTAAAAAGAAGGTGAAGATTATACGGATACTTTTGCTCCAGTGGCTAAAATGGTTACTGTTCGCACCTTTCTTGCGGTTGCCGTTGCAAAGAAGTGGGAAGTTCATCAATTGGATGTCAATAACGCCTTTCTCCATGGTGATTTGAATGAGGAGGTCTATATGCGTCTTCCCCCTGGTTTTACCAGTGCTTCTCCTGGCAAGGTGTGTCGCCTACGCAAGTCTCTCTATGGTTTGCGTCAATCACCTCGTAATTGGTTCCATAAGCTTACTTCTTCCCTCCGAAAGTATGGGTTTCAACAATCTCATGCTGATCATACTCTCCTTACATATCGGAAAGGGGGAGACACGTTGTCGGTTTTAGTGTATGTCGATGATATATTGGTTGCAGGGAATAATCCTACCTTGTGCTCAGCTTTTAAGCGCTATCTAGATGATTGTTTTTGCCTGAAGGATCTAGGTCCCTTGAAGTATTTTCTTGGCATCGAATGTGCGAGATCTTCGGAAGGTATGTTTCTCAACCAACGTAAGTATGCATTAGACATACTAGAGGAGGCTGGTCTCCTTGCGTGCAAGCCTGTCGAGACTCCTTTGCCACAAAACCACCAGCTTGCACTGTCTACTAGCCCACTGTTTTTCAAACCCGGCACAATATCGACGTTTGGTTGGTCGCTTGATCTATCTCACTATTACTCGGCGATTTATCTTATCTGTTCATATCTTGTCTCAATTTATGCAAGCCCCGAGACAAGATCATTTTGATGCTGCCATTCGTGTCTTGAAGTTTTTAAAGGGACACCCTGGGCAAGGTCTCATGCTACGTGCTGAGTGTGACTTGCAACTCTATGCCTTTTGTGACTCGGATTGGGCAAGTTGTCCCATTTCTCTTCGGTCTGTTAGTGGTTATTTTGTGACCTTGGGTCAGTCTCCAATTTCTTGAAAAACAAAGAAACAATCAACGGTTTCACGCTCATCGGCAGAAGCTGAATACCGTGCTATGGCTCATGCGTGTGTTGAGGTTAAGTGGCTGCGAGTGTTGCTGGCTTCCCTTGGAGTCCAACATCGCCAACCTGTTCGTTTGTTCTGTGATAGTCAGGCTGCAATCCACATAGCTTCAAACCCAGTTTTTCATGAACGCTCGAAGCATATTGACATCGATTGTCACTTCGTGCGTGAGTTGTTGCTACGTGGTCTTATTTCTATGGCATATGTTGGTACTAAATTTCAGTTAGCAAATGTTTTCACTAAGGCCCTTGGGGTTCCCGTTTTCTCTTTTCTATTATCCAAGTTGGGCGTTCGTGATCTTTACGCTCCTACTTGAGGGGGAGTATTGTGGATATATTTTTAGGAAAGTTGTATGTGTTAAGAAAACAGATGTTGTTTCCTAAGTTTGGTCAAGTCGGCTACCTATTCAATGTATAATTAGGGTTATTCTGTATTCCTAGTGCCATATATATTGTAAAGCTTCCGCAAATTAATGACAAGTGAATTCACATAATTCCCTAAATTTTATCAAATTTTTTTTTTGTGTATGGTTGTGCTTGGGTGTTCATTAGTAGTGATTGGTGGACAGTGCAAGGTTCTTGGTTTCCTATGACAAAGAAAGATATAGGAAACCTGGTGAATAGAGCCAATGATCCTGGAGTTGACCGTGGGGTTTATGCCTCTTTAGGAATTCGAGTGTTGGTTAAGATGAGAGGAGGTTCTCAATTCAGATCTGTTGTGTGTCGTTCTTCTAGGTTTGGGATTGTGAGGTTGGATCTTCGGATCCATAAGTGGGGCGAATTTCATCAATCTAACTCGCTCCAATTCCTCGTGATGGCTTCAGGTTTCATCACACCTAAAAACTGCATCTTATGGGAGGCCCTCCAATTTGATTTGGAGCAAGTTATACCTCCACATCTTTCGAATTTTAGTCTAAAGAGCCTAAATTCTAGGTACCCTCGCAGCAGGGTCAGAAGTCACCAAAGGACGTGACTTCATTGTTAATTGATTCAGCATAATCCCAGGAGGATGTTTCTCTTCAAGGACCTTGGGATTTATCATCTAGTAGACATTCGGGTCTATTAGCTGTCGTGCAGCAGTCTCTCTCTGAAGATAGTCAGAGTTTCGTATCACAACAGGCTCCCTCTCATATCAGGTATTTTTATCAAGACGTATAACCCAACCTCACCCGCCATCGCTCAAGATAAATTTATTTTGGACTGGACACGTAATAGTTAGTTTTTTTCTTTATAAAGTATGTACGAGCTAACAAAGCTCTTGTTACTGTTAGTTTGTTTCTGTTTGGTCGTATTAGCATTAAGCTGTACTCCACTTTTAATTAATGCAAATTTTCTCGATGTCTAAAAAATACAGATATTTTGTATAAGGAGGCAAAATTAAATTGTTAAGAAGGCATTTATCAAACCGATTTGAATTCTAAGCAAATTACTCATCAATTGAAAACCACCAAAACTATATTGACCTCAACCAAATTAATCTTGATTGGAATGACTCATTCGTCATATCTATTAGTCCCACAAGGAGGCACAATAAATTGTTCAAAAGCCATTTGCCAAAAAACAAAAGGCCTAATTGTTCAAAAGTCAGTAGATTATTCATGGCAAGTTTGATGCCTGGTTCTTATACATAATTTTGCAGTTAATTAAGGCATGTTTCATGACTTATTTCAGTTACCTTAAATGATAGATGTTTGGGTTAGACTATATTCTGATCCAATTAACCATAAATTACTAAATTACCCCTTTTAAAATCAGACTTTTCCTAATTAAGCCCATTATCTTTAACAAAGTATGTAATACCCTTTAGTACGAAAATACCCTCAAAGCATAGTATATATTCTAGAAGACTTGCAACACAATTAGATAGATCTTTTTTTGATATTCTAGACTCTTTTCCTACATCTTTTTAGAAAGTAAGTATTATGACTTGAGTGTTTACTCTCATCGATTTGCGGGATCTCAGACTCCTTTTAGAGGATAGCCATCGGATGACAAATAGCTTATTGAATTTCCAGAGTCTCTTATACAGATTTACATATTCCGGAAACAATAAAGAGTTGAAATATTTCAGGTGCTCAAATGATTAGTATTATTTGTTATATTTGAGTCAAATCATTTCTAAATTTAATAATAGAGAGAAGGCTCTCCCCCACAAATGTTATTGCATTATGTTTCTGCTAAGAAATTAAGGGTTGTAATTGGTTGGGAGATGTGATGTGGGCCCCAGGAGCGATCGCCTGAGCTCCGATATCCGTACGTCGGAATCCTGCAAAACCAGGTTAGACTACCCCGGGGGTGGTTCCGGGATCGCCCCTCCGACGCTCAAGTCAGATGTGATTGAGGTAGAGAGAGAAGTAAAGTCTAGAGAGAGATGCTCTAGATTTGTTAGGTGAGAATTCCATACATTTGTCTGATGAGACAACCCTTATTTATAGAGGATAGGAGCCCCAATAAATGAGGGTATTTTAGTCACCTCCAGCTGGTGGAGGATTGGCTTCCCTAGATGCAGGGGTATTTTAGTAATTTCGCCATAGGTGGGCTGGTCCCATAAATGGGCCCAAACAATTAGCCCCACGCCAAGTAATCGGAGTGAAAATCGCCATTTTTAGTGCGGTTGATTGGCGGAATGAAGGTGATTGCATTTGTGCCGATATTGAGCAGGACCCGGGGATCTCCGCGCCGGATCGTGGTGGAGAAAAATCTTCTGTCGCTAGGATTAACCAAGCACGGGGGTCTGTCGCTAGGGTTAGGGGGCAACGCCCCCGAACTTTTTCAAGGCCTTGGTCGAGCTGAGGGGATGCTTTTGGGGCAGGCCGACCAGGTACTTGTGAGGCAGGCCGACCAGGTACTTGTGAGGCAAGCCGACCAGGTGCCTTGAGTCCGACCGAGCAGGTAATCTAAGGATGCCCGAGCTGGTGCCCTCGAGGCTGGCCGAGCTGATGCTCGATGATGGCCGACCGGGTACTCGAGGATGACCGGGTACTCGGGGGCATTGGCCGAGCTGATGCTCGATGATGGCCGACCGGGTACTCGAGGATGACCGGGTACTCGGAGGCATTGGCCGACTAGCCGAGCGGGGGCATTGGCCGAGCTGATTCTCGATGATGGCCGACCGGGTACTCGAGGAAGACCGGGTACTCGGGGGCATTGGCCGACTGGCCGAGCGGGTCTCCGGTCGAGTGGCTGAGCTGCTCTCTCGAGCTGTGCTGGCTGAGTCCGACCAGGTACCTTGAGCGAGAGGGCCGACCAGGTGCCTTGGTCGAAAGGCCGACTGGGTACTCGAGGCGGGCCGACCGCGGGCCTTTGAGGTTGGCCAAGTTGTTGCTCAAGGATGGACGACTGCGTCGAGCCGGTGCCCTGGCCGAGTCGGTGCGTTGATGCTGGCCGACGGGGGTCCCATAGCCTAGTGGCCGAGAGGGTGCCCAAGCCGAGTAGGTCCTTGAGCCGACTGGCTCCTTGTCCTTTTGGGCTTCCTTATGCCGAGCGGCTCCTTGTGCTGAGCGGGTCGGGCGCCACTTGGATGAGGGGTAAATGAGCCCCATGTTGTCCGAGTGGGTGCTAATGACGGACTTAGCTTGAATTTGGCTAAGTTTAGGGGCGATTCTGCGAAGGAGAGGGGGGTCTCCTGCTGACCGAGGGAGTGGGGCGTCACTCGGATGAGAGGCTAATGAGCCCCATGCTGACCGAGTGGGTGCCAATGAGGTACTTAGTCATACTTGGCTAAGTTTAGAGGCGATTCGGCGAAGAAGAGGAGGGTCTCCTGCTGACCGAGTGAGTAGGACGCCGCTCGAATGAGGACTGATGAGCCCATGCTGTCCGAGTGGGTGCCATGATCACTTAGTCATACTTGACTAAGTGCACAGCGGCTCGGTAGAGGAGTACGTGGACTCCATGCTGACCGAGGGAGTAGGACGCCGCTCTAATGAGGATTGATGAGCCCATGCTGTCCGAGTAGGTGCTAGCTGATACTAGGCCATGCTTGACCAAGTATAGAAGCGACTCGGCAAGGAGGGGGGCTCCTGTTGACCTAGTAAGTTATGAGGCTACTCGGATGAGGGGCTAATGAGACCCAGGCTGTCCGAATAGGTGCTAGCTAATACTAGGCCATACTTGACCAAGTATAGAAGCGACTCGGCAAGGAGGAAGCTCTGTTGACCGAGTAAGTTATGAGGCTACTCGGATGAGGGCTAATGAGCCCCATGCTTTGTACGAATAGGTGCTAGCTAATACTAGGCCATACTTGACCAAGTATAGAAGCGACTCGGCAAGGAGAGGAGCTCATGTTGACCGAGTAAGTTATGAGCCTACTCGGATGAGGGGCTAATGAGCCCCAGGCTGTCCGAATAGGTGCTAGCTGATACTAGGCCATACTTGACCAAGTATAGAAGCGACTCGGCAAGGAGGGAGCTCCCGTTGACCGAGTAAGTTATGAGCCTACGCGGATGAGGGGCTAATGAGCCCCATGCTGTCCGAATAGGTGCTAGCTGATACTAGGCCATACTTGACCAAGTATAGAAGCGACTTGGTAAGGAGGGAGCTCCCGTTGACCGAGTAAGTTATGAGCCTACTCGGATGAGGGGCTAATGAGCCCCAGTGTCCGAATAGGTGGTAGGCGATACTAGGCCATACTTGACCAAGTACGAAGCGACTCGGCAAGGAGGGGAGCTCCCGTTGACCGAGTAAGTTATGAGCCTACTCGGATGAGGGCTAATGAGCCCCATGTTTGTCCGAATAGGTGCTAGGCGATACGAGGCCATACTTGACCAAGTACGAAGCGACGCGGCAAGGAGGGGAGCTCCTGTTGACCGAGTAAGTTATGAGCCTACTCGGATGAGGGGCTAATGAGCCCCATGCTGTCCGAATAGGTGCTAGCTGATACTAGGCCATACTTGACCAAGTATAGAAGCGACTCGGCAAGGAGGGGAGCTCCTGTTGACCGAGTAAGTTATGAGCCTACTCGGATGAGGGGCTAATGAGCCCCATGCTGTCCGAATAGGTGCTAGCTGATACTAGGCCATACTTGACCAAGTATAGAAGCGACTCGGCAAGGAGGGGAGCTCCTGTTGACCGAGTAAGCAGGACGCCGCTCGGATGAGGACTAATGAGCCCCATGTTGTCCGAGTGGGTGACATGAGTACTTAGCCATACTTGACTAGGTGCAGAGTGGCTCGGTAGAGGAGTACGTGGACTCCATGCTGACCGACGGAGTAGGACGCCGCTCGGATGACGACTGATGAGCCTAATGCTGTCCGAGCGGGTGCCATGAGTACTTAGCCATACTTGACTAGGTGTTTGATCGACGCTCCTTAAATTGTTGAGTGAGGTCATGTGACGCTCCTCGAGATGTTGGAGGCTTATGAGCCTCAAGTGGTTGGCTTACTATTTGAGTGACGCTACTCAAAATGCTGAGGAGGTGCCAATGAATATGTTCCTCGATGCGGGGGAGTTTAGGAGCTCCATGTTTCCCGAGGAGGTTTCATGACACTATTCGAATATCGAGTACATGCCAATTAACGATACTTAGCCGTTTTTTGGCTAAGTTAGTAGGACGCTCCTCTTATGACTGAGGAGGTGCCAATGAATATGTTCCTCGATGCGGGGGAGTTTAGGAGCTCCATGTTTCCCGAGGAGGTTTCATGACACTATTCGAATATCGAGTACATGCCAATTAACGATACTTTGTCGTTTTTTGGCTAAGTTAGTAGGACGCTCCTCTTATGACTGAGGAGGCGCTGATGGAGAAATTCTTGATTTCTGAGTCTTATTAGCCCCATCCTTCCTCCTTTGAGCGTATTTATTTGTCCAACTGAGGGGTTCCAAGTAATTAGCCCCACGCTGGATGAACGGATAGGGTAGCATCATTCCTTCCCGAGGCGGTCGTCCAGCGGAAATCGAGAGAGACCCATGTTCTGGGGTACCCTGCCAGTCCGGAGGGGGGGTGGGGACTCGGGATTATGCATCGCTTCGAGTTAGGTGCCTTGATGTGCAGTCCATTTACTTTGTCCAAGTTCGCTCTTTAGACCAAGGGGGGTCGTGCTTGGATGGAGGTAGCTCGCACACGCCAGATGGAGGTACCGTGGATGAGTAGGTTCATCTGATGAGTAGGCGCATATGATCGAGTACATATCCTTGGCTGAGTAGGAGCCAAGGATGAGTGGGTACCTTGAATGAGCAGGTACCGTTGGTGAGTATGTGCTCCTGATGAGTAGGAAGCTATGGTCGAGCACATTTCCTTGGCCGAGTGGGCGCCAAGGATGAATGGGTACCTTGAACGAGTAGGTACCGTTGATGAGTAGGTGCCTTTAATGAGTAGGCACCTATGGCCGACCACATTTCCTTGGCCGAGTAGGCGCCAAGGATGAGTGGGTACCTTGAATGAGCAGGTACCGTTTATAAGTGGGTGTCTTTCATGAGTAGGCACCTCTGGCTGAGTATATGCCTTGGCCAAGTGGGTACCTTGAATGAGTAGGTACCGTTGATGAGTAGATGCCTTTAATGAGTAGGCACCTATGGCCGAGTACGTTTCCTTGGCCGAGTTGGCGCCAAGGATGAGTGAGTACCTTGAATGAGCAGGTACCCTTTATAAGTGGGTGCCTCTCATGAGTAGGCACCTCTGGCTGAGTATATGCCTTGGCCAAGTGGGTACCTTGAATGAGTAGGTACCACTGATGAGTGGGTGCTAAACCTGTGCATGGGCCGGGCTGGGCCTTTCCACGGGCTTGGCCCGCGGGCTTTGAACAGTAACGGGCCGGGCCAGGCCCAAGCCCACCATTGTCGTGCCGTGCCGGGCCGGGCTGGGAAATCTGGGAATGTGTCCATGGCACGGCACGGCCCACGTGCCTGGCGGGCCGGGCTCGTGCCCACTGCGGGCCTGGTCCGAAGAAAACTGAATTTTTTTTTTCATTTGCAGGTCCAAGACTCCAAGCTCTAATGGCAGTATTCAATTCCAATTGTATACAGAGAAATTTTGAGGGTGGTTCACTGAATGACTGAATCATTGATATTTTCCAATTCTATTGTTCATAAAGAGATCTGAAAGGAGAGAGAAAGAAGAAGGGAAAAAATGGGGAAGGAGAGAGAAAGAAGAAGGGAAATGGTGGTGCTTCTCTCTTCGCGTCGGTTGCTACTTGTTCGCATGTTCGTGAAATGGCAGTCACCGGCAGGGGCTTACGAGCCAAAACAAGTCGAACGGAGAAAGGTCGCCGGCAGCGGCCTGTTGCACCACCGCAGATTATGTTGGAGACGCGGACTTCCGAGCTCCGGCCTGAAGTTTTAAATGTTTTTGAAATTGAGAAATCATTAAGAGAGAGAGGGAGGAACATAAATAATACTTTGAATTTTAAAAATTAAAAGCCCACCATATGTATGTTTATATGTGATACAGTGATACTATGAGTGACTGAGTTTGTAGGCAAAAAATGAAAGCAATCAAAGGGTTAAAGCACCCATTTGGTTTGAAATTTAAAGATAAGTTTTTTACTTTTTAGTTTGAGTCATTGGGTGAAATCAAATATCCTTATTCCTTTACCTGCCTTGTTTACATAATTACATGCTTGCATAGTTGCATTTATAAGTTTTATTGTAGTGAAAAACAAAAAGCAAAATGTGAAGGAGATTAACTTAGTGAGACATTGTAATTTGAAAAATACCTCAAAATTATTATTAAATTATTGATAATATTAAAGGGAACAAAAGGACTAAATTCTTAAAAACTGAAGACATTACAAACAATAAGAAAGTTACATTGCAAAGTTATCACTCTTCATCATCATCTATTTCTTGTTCAAGATCATCGGCTAATTGAATTGATTGAGAGCTATTAGATCCAGAAGCAGATGTGCCTTCATCATTATCGTTTTGTATATACGACTTATCTTGAGATCGATCTTCGGCATCTAACCAATCCTTGAAACACACACACATTTCAAGAGTTTCGGGTTTTAAACTTGATCTTCTATCATCTAACACTCTTCCTGATGCGCTAAATGCCCGTTCGGAGGCAACTGATGAGACTTGGATAGCAAAAATATCACGTGCCATCGCCGCCAAAATTGGACGCTTTGTGCTTTGTCCTTTCCACCACTCCATTAGGTCGAGTCCATACTTTTCTTCATCATCCATACCTTTCATAAAATCATAGCTTAGATACATTTGTAATTTAGAAACATCACTTTGAGTTCTCCTGGATGATTCACTACCAGAAAATTTAGACATCATATTAGCAGCTTGTGCAAATAGACCTTTTGACCGTTTACTTACACTCTTGGATGATTGAGAAGGAGCAAATCGAGTACTTGTTCCATATTTAATTTCATAAACTCTAAATAGTTCGAAAAAACGAGTGGTCACATTAGTTTTAAAGGATTCAACATCGCTTTCAAGTAGCATACATTGAAAATAAATATCAAGTAACAAGAAAGTACCATCATATTTTTGTCTTGGATCTAAGATAGAAGCAAAAATATAAATAACTGGAAGCTCCGTGTAATATTTGCGCCATTTTACCTCCATTGCGGGAAGATAGTCATCATAAGTTTGTTCGCCACGGTGCTCGTAAAAAAGTTGAGCAAGTAAACATGCATTGCTAAGAAAAGATTGAGAACATGGATTATAAATAGAAGAAAAGCAATGGGTCATGCTATATAATAATTGTAAGAAGTTCATATACTTTTCACAATTGTTCCAATCATTTTCTAATAAAGCCATTTGTGGAAATTTTTGATTGAAAAAAATTGTTATTGGATTTTTATACTCGATTGCCCTACTCAACATGTCATAAGTGGAGTTCCACCTAGTCGGACAATCGGCTTTGAGTTTAACCACCTTTAAATTTTGCTGACGAAGAAATGCTTTCCACTCCTGAACTCTCATAGAAGAACTGTTAATAGAAAGAATTGCAGTTCTAATTTTCTCATAAAAGGGACCAATAGCAGTAGTTCCATCTCTCACACATAAATTTAGAACATGACAAATGCATCTAATGTGAAGAGCTTCTCCATCTAAAATGCAATCAGGTAATTGTTGTTTGATCATGTTTGCACTATATGTCATAGTTGTTGCATTATCAAAAGTCATGGACATGATTTTGGTCCTAAGACCGTACTCATCAATAGCTTGCATTAGATGATGAGCAATGTTAAGACCAGTGTGGGGGTATTCTAACATTCTAAAATGAATAATGCGCTTTTGCAACAACCATTCATCATCCACCCAATGACAAGTGACACACAAGTAATGTAGTCCATAACCACCATCCCATGCATCTGCAGTTAAAGAAACTCTACAAGGAAGATTACTCAATACTTGAATTAACCTTTGTTTATGCTCTAAAAAGTTTCTCATTGCGGATGAACGAGCGGTTTTTCTAGAAATCGACTTATGTTGAGGTTGTAGTGCTTTGTTAATGTAACGATTAAAAGGTTGATTCTCAGCAAAAAGAAAAGGTTGTTCAGCATGAACTAGCATTTGCCCGAGTTCGTCCCTATCCCTCTCATAATTGTAAGTGAAACCGTGTGGATGATATTGAGAGATTTTGGGTTGTGTTGGATCGCTAGAGGGTTGAGAACATTTTTTTCACATGTCTACCTATGTGCCCCGTCCCTTGTTTAGATATTGCAGATAAAACAAAGTTACATGTTTTGCACTTAGCTTTGCTTTCATCCTTATTTAATAAAAAATAGCTCCAAACCTTACTCTTTCGATGTTTCTTAGTTGCCATTTCCTCTTCCGTACACCACTCATCTAATGGGTTTGGGATTTCGGGGGAGGGCATATGTATTGATTGTCCACTAGATCCGGATTCCATGCTAGGCATTGTTGATGAATATTGAGGTGGTGGTTCGGTGGAATGGTAAGAACTAGGATCATGTGGTGAGCCAAATCCGTAATAAGGTTTTGGTATAGGTTTGGTTGAAATCCCGTAGGGGGATTTACACCGGTTGTAGAAAACGGTTGGTTCATTTGGCTATAATGATGGAATCCTATATTTTGAGGTGGTGGCATAGACACATTTGGATTTTGTTGGTCACTAGAAGTAGCTATGTTTTTGGCTTTTTTGGAGGAGGTATTTGGTTTTGATGCCATTGTTTCAACAAATTGACAATAGTTAATTAAAATTAACAAAAATAACAAGCTACAATTAATATAACTAATAAATTGACAACAAATTACAATTAACTAAAATTAATAAAAATAACGACTAATAATTAATATAAAAGAAATTAATTAACAATAATAGCTGATAACGTACTAATAATATAATTGTAAATAAATAACGATTAATATTAATAAACTAAAAATGATTGAAATAAAGCTGAGTTAGATCTTACAACCAATATCGTAGGAACAAAATTAGGAAATGTGAATCGCAACTTCAAAGGTTACTTGAATGATCTCCAAAAATCTTCCCCGAAAGCACATATAATTTTGTAGTAGTTATTATTTTAAGAGTAAAGTGTTGGTTTCCCCCCCTTAATTTAGAGCTAATAAAAAAGACTGAGAGATTTAGGAATTGACAACTTTGATACTTGAAACTTGAGGAGATCGAAATAATACAGAAAGATGATGAGATGAGTTGTGTGGAAAAAACTAATAAGGTTTTGGTGCATATATATAAGATGAAAAAAATTTAGCCGTTACAAATAAAATGTCTCTGAACTGATGAACGTTAGAGACATAACTCAAAGCATATGAACGATGAAAAATTGCAGTGTGTAAGAAATAATAGATGAAATTGAAGCTATGAATTTATGAGATTGAAGCATGCACAAACACAACCTTTATAGCCGTTGCCCATAGCAATACTGCCAAAAGTAAGAAAAACTTACACTAAATTTAGCTGTGTGACACAAATTTTGCAGCTTTAATTTTTCTCTCTCCACAATTATGCAACAAGAAGCACAGGTTTAATAGTAGGCCTAGCATACATTGAGTCAAATGACAAATGCAAGAAAGGTAGGGGGTGTCATAAAGACCTCTGCATCAATGCATCATGATTCATGCATGCATGACAAAAGATGTAGTAGGCCATGGCATGGGTACTGTTTTTCCCTTTTAGGAATAGCTCATGGCAGAATTTATATCCCTTATGCCACTTAGTGCACTTACTAAGGCAGACATAATTCAGGAGTTAGAGGACGTGTCTTCTCATCTCCAGCCTTCAACGGGCAAGCTGACTGTGCAGGTGGGACCATACAATTGTACTGTAAACAAAATACACTGCTTAAAGGAATCTCAGCCGTCGGATTAATTTGAAATCCAGACAGAGAATTATGCTGCAGCCTGCAAGTATAACGTGATATTTACGTCTGTGGAAGATTTGTGGGATTAGATGTGCGGAATAACGGGCCAGCCCATGGGCCAGAACGGGCCATCCCACGGGCCAGACCACGGGCCAGAACGGGCCATTTTGCCGGGCTCGTGCCGGGCCGGGCTTTTTTTCATTTTTGACTAACGTCCCAGGCCCACGGCCCACTCGATGGACAACGGGCCGGGCCGGGCCCACAGCGGGCCGGGCTCGGGCAGCCCGCGTGCCAGCCCGGCCCATGCACAGCATTAGTGGGTGCCTTTGATAAGTAGGCACCTCTAGCTGAGTATATGCCTTTGGCCAAGTTGGCACCCAAGGACGAGCGGGTATCTTGAATGAGTAGGTACCGTTGATGAGTGGGTGCCTTTGATAGGCACCTCTGGCTGAGCCGGACCGTAAACTTGAGGGTGCCACTGTTTATTCTGGAGGGGTTTTGCGGTTCCGAGTTGCCACACCCCTTGTTCGGATTAGTCTTCATGAGTTGTGTTCTTCGATACAAATTCTTCCGAGTGATAACATGTTTCTTGACAACCTTGAAGAGGTGTGAGTAGCTTGCCTAGCTGAGTTGCCCTTGGAAGATCCTTCCCTTTGTTTAAGTCCCAGCCGGTTAGGCTGAGCATTTCGGGAGGGACGAATGATCTCTTCGTGACGAGTGGAAGCCATACCCGTCAGACTTTGCTGGAGAGTTTGTTGAAGATGAGCTGCAATCAAGGTGACGTCTGTTGCAGTTATGGGTGGAGGAGCTACTTATGTCTGACCCGATGCTGCGAGATGACCGACTTCGCAATGGATTCTCCATTGGGGTGGAATCATCATCGTTGGGATAGCACCGTAGGTGCCTATGGGATGCTTGAGCTCTCCCGGAACGGTTGGCTTGGGAGCGTGTCTTCTTGGTTGGGGTTATTGTTGAGCAACAATGAGGTGAGTTTTGCTGAGTAGCAACAAGGTGAATCTTACTGAGTGGTGGCGAAGTAACTTCTTGTACTATCCCCACAGACGGCGCCAAACTGTTTCTGCTAAGAAATTAAGGGTTGTAATTGGTTGGGAGATGTGATGTGGGCCCCAGGAGCGATCGCCTGAGCTCCGATATCCGTACGCCGGAATCCTGCAAAACCAGGTTAGACTACCCTGGGGGTGGTTCAGGGATCGCCCCTCCGACGCTCAAGTCAGATGTGATTGAGGTAGAGAGAGAAGTAAAGTCTAGAGAGAGATGCTCTAGATTTGTTAGGTGAGAATTCCATACCTTTGTCTGATGAGACAACCCTTATTTATAGAGGATAAGAGCCCCAATAAATGAGGGTATTTTAGTCACCTCCAACTGGTGGAGGATTGGCTTCCCTAGATGCAGGGGTATTTTAGTAATTTCGCCATAGGTGGGCTGGTCCCAAAAATGGGCCCAAACACATTACATTCTTAATACCTTGAAGTTAACACATTGGATAATGGCCATGTTTGGTAATGAGCTTTTTCATCAGTTTTTAGAGGTTTTGAACCCATTTTAGAGTTTTGACCAGTCAAAACTCTAATATGGGTGTTTGGTGAGGAGAGGTTTGCAAAGGAGTTTTGGGGTCAAAACTCTCAAAACAAAAACGCTGCAAAATGCAACGTTTTGTTCAGAGTTTTACAAAACAAAATTTTTGAAGACAATTTTACCCAAAATTAATTATCATTATTAACCCAATCCAGAACCACCACGCCTTCCACCACCAACAATTCCACCGAAATCCACCACCGTAAACACCACCACCGACATCCACCAAAAAAACCACCACCACCATTGATGAAGAATCGCTGATGGAGATGCGCTGCCTGGAGGTGATGATGAACAGTGATGATGATGTTGAGTTGTTGACTTATGTTGATGATGAACGATTGTGATTGATGAATTGATGATGATTCTTGATGATACTTGATGATGATGATGATGATTCTAATCTTGATGAAGGATTGATGATGATGACGTGATGGTGTTTGCACAAAGAGTTGTTTTAGATTTTTTTTTTTTAAAATGAAATCAGTGGGTACACTGGGTTGGAACTTGGGAGTGAAAGAGAAAGAGGAGAGAGAAGGAGGAGAGAGAATGGGGTTGTGGCATTTGGTGGGTAGTGGCTTGTGATGGATTAGAAAGGGGAATATTATAATAATAATAACAATAATGACTCATGTCGATAATTGTCATTTTACACCATAATATACTTATTAGCTTTTATCAAACAGCTAAGTTTTACCAAACACATTTATATAATCCGCAGTCAAATCCACTAAATAAAAAAGTTAAAACTCTAACAGCAAACTCTAAACTCTAACAGCTAAACTCTAAACTCTGTTTACCAAACAGGGCCAATAACTTCCTTCAAGTTGATCCAAACACTAATAAACCCTTTTCTTTATAAAAAAGATGAGGTAATGTTGGTTACTTTGTTTTCGATAAGGTGAAGGTACGAGTACGGAACGTGTGTTGCTGCATGTAACGTAACTAAAGCTGGGGACATGTATGCAGTATGATTTATGAAAGGCGAAGGAAAGAGCAAAGCGGGCCAATGAAGAGTGTAATATTATCAGATAATATCATAATATGAATAGGATTGCAGACTCTTGTTTCTTCAAAAAGGTTTTTATTTATTTACTTTTTATATACTAGATGGTTTTCATTTGATTTGATTGACCTCTATTATTTTAAAAACTGGGACTTCACCACGTGCGAGTTGCAGCTTGAGTTTTGTACCAAGCTGTCACATCTCTGATTTGCTCAACGGTTTCTCCAACCTCCCATAACCATACCCCATGCTCTTCACTTCCCTTAATTGCACCATTTTGCTTGGTTGGCAGGAGGAAAGGGGAGCATAACTCGTGACAAAGCAACAATATTATTTTCTTTCAAAAAAAGCAACGATATTATTTGATGTGGATACCAAATTCTATTGTGTATATAATTTAATTTCACTTTCAAGTTTCAAGTTTCAAGTTTCAAGTTTCATCTCATAACATTTGAATGTGACCGAGCCGAATAAGCTGACCTAAAATTGGTTTGAATGATTCAACTGATACTTTAAAGACATTTTTGATGCAATTGCAAGCACACGTTTTTTTAGCCTATATGATATTGGAGTTTTTGTTGTTTGTCTTTACTCTTTATCAACCAATGTGTACAATATGATAATAGAGTGAGACATATAAACTTCTAACAAAATATATGTTAAAGTTCAACAAAAAAAAAAAAAAAGAAGTTTCGTGAAGCAATAATGTGCTATTTTTTTGGGCACAGTTTCAGTACAATTCAGGTTCGCTTATTTCGCCCGTTTATTTCAATCGGTTGCTTTTCTCTCACAGCCCGCCCGGCTTCAATACAATTCAGTTCGACTCAATTCAATTTAGTTCGAGAAATACTCCCTCCGTCCTCAAATAGACTTCCCATTTCTTTTGGGTACAAGTATCAAATGAGAGGTTCTAGATGGGCCCTTACTTGCATAAAAATTAGAATAAAAAAATCGAATCTCGTACATTATTCATGAATTCTTTATTGAGAGAGAGAATGTAAGTGTGAAAGGTATGGGGGAGAGACCCATGATTAATGTATAGGAAAGTGAGTAATATAATAATAAAAAAAAGATAAACAATATTTTAACGGGTGGACCAATGCCAAATAAGGAAATGGAAAATGTATTTGGAATAATGTTGAGGCCATGAATAACCCACATGTGAGTGGAAGTGATTTCCAACAATTAATGAATTTGGAATTAAGGAGGAGTATTGGGATGTGTATCCTACATTGTAGAGATATATGAGTTTTTTTTTCTGTTTTTTTGATAAGGTGTAGAGATATATGAGTTGTGTCTACTCTATAAGGCAAAGGGGATACTCCTCTTATTGCCATATGGTTTTAAGGTAGAACCCTCCTTAGTCTTGTAAAGTGGATTTGCACTCCTCCGTGGCGGGCGTAGCCCAGGCCCGTTTAACAAACAACCATAAATGAAAAAATGGGAAATCTATTGGTGATGGATGGCTTATAAATTTAAGCTATGTAAAAGTATTGGGCGAGGCGGCCACTCCAGTAATTCGAGTGTGACGACTCTCAAATATAGGACTTCAAGTCCCTCACATTTTGAACCTAGAGAGTCTAAAAAACAGGATGGGGGTCTGAGTCTCAAATTTTTAGACTTTGAGTTTTAGATTTTGGGCTTGTCTCGTATTTCAAATTTTTATCTCAGTTTTTGGGCTTCTGGTGTCAAAGTCCAAAATATGAGACTCAATGAATAATATATATGAGACTCATACCCTAATATGCTCAAATGGTTAGCGAACTTTATAAAATAACCACAAGTCACCAAAATTTTTAAATATTCAAATGGTAAAAGGGAGATTTTTAAGATACCCTCATATCAATAAATTTTTTAAATATGTACATGATAAACTAGTTTATTTTAAAATATCCTTCTGACAATTCGGCCGTGGAAAAGAGGGAGGAAAGGATTAGACTCTCGAAAATGATAATATCCAACCGATGATGGGGCGATGTAGGGAAATACCTCTTGAGTAGCTTGCCACACTAGGTTATTGGTGCGACTCACCTCACCCAATACCTCTACATAAAATAATAAATTTACCAAAAGTAAATTAAATTCAACAACATCTATATAAATATATTAAAAGACGTTCCTATTAAAGGAACGGTGCTACGTGACACTTTTCTCAAGCTTCTAATACACATGTTTATAATCTCATATTAAAATATTAACAATGTGTAGTTACCAAAATTCGAACACATAACCTTTGAAATGAAATGTGAGAGTTTGACCATTAATCCATTACAATTTCCATACTTAATGTTTCAAAGTAAAACATAATAAAGTCTTATAATTATATGTAATTATAAAGACATAGACAAACTTTTAGATCTCTAACACTTTTATTAAGTAATAACATTCTCTTACTAATTCCATTGAAATTGTTATTTTTATCCCCAATTCCTTAGAAGTTTTTTATAAACAACTTATCATGCCATAACGTCCATTTTCTAATTTCGCACTAGACAGAATGTTACGAAAAACAAGTAAAATCAATTATGAAATTTATGAATAATAATATATTTGATAATTGTAACTGACCCGGGGCATCGCCCGGGCCAAAATACTAGTTAAGTTTTAAAAAAAATCTATATATATATCTAAAACCCAAAGCAAACAAATGTCATGCTGCCACATGTACCTCCCCCTCCGAAACAAATAATACAAAGTAATTAACAAAAGTGTATGTATGAAGACTCGAACACGCAACCTCTCAATTTTAATACGAACACACTAACCAACTAATCTACAATCTCTTTTTGGTTTTTATGGGGAGAAAAAATAGTATAACATACATCTAAGAAAAACATTTAAAGATATGGTAACTTACATCTCACAATATATCCCACAATTATTGAGAAGGCTTGCCATTACATCCAATTATATCAAAAGTTATGACCCACAATACCTGGTAGCTTAATTATGTGGCCCACCAACATTGTTGGAGCAAAAGCGCACACTACTACCGCTAATAGTTCCTCCTTCACTTGCTTGCTCCATACCCATCAAAAAATCAAGACCAACCATCCAATACACACTCGGATGATTGATCAAACCCAACATTCTCATAGAAGTAAGAAGTACAACTGCTAATCTTCCCTTCCCCATTTAGGTGTTGCATACCCATGATGTCACATGTACTCCCTCCCTCCCCAAACAAATGATGCAAAGTAAATATGATTTGCCATGCTGTCACATGTATTCCCCTCCCTAATCAAATGACACAAATTGAATTATAAAAATATAGTGTTTAAGGCTAAACACATGACCTCCCGTTTGAAATACAAATGCGTTAACCAACTAATCTACAATATCATATTTGTTTGTGGGGGAAAAAATTATTTATAGACAATATAATATTTGAATTTCGAAAAAAAAAGTACATGATTGACATATCTGGAAAGTTTATAGCCTAATATTTCATAACTTATAGCTATAAACTACATTGCTTCTGCTTTAAGAACCAAATTGTAACTACACCAGGGGTGTTTAAGAGACCCGATATGTTTGACCCATCATGTTGACCTATCGACCCGAAAAAGGTAATAAATATGAGATTTTATTTTTATGGGTCGGGTAACCGACCCAAAAAAAATGCAAAAATCGAGTCGGCTAATGGGCTTGCTTTTAAGTTAAACGTGTATCTCGGATAAACACATCGTTATCTATTGTTATTCTCTCTTTCTTTTTTCACAATTACATTAATCTCTTCTTATAATAAGCAATTGTGAAAATGTATTAAGTTAGCTTAGTAGCTACTTGATACCACATTGTTGTGCTTGTGACTTTCAGAGGGAAAGAGAAGATAAATAATAAGAAGAATCAACATTTTATAGGAGAAGTTGGATTAGATGAATCAACATTTCAACATTTTTAAAAAGGGATATGATGAATCGACATATTAATGGAAAAATTAGTCGTGATGCAATCTGCAAGTGAGAATATTTACGTTATGCTTGATTGGTAGTTAATCCTTTTGAGAAATAGGATTAGAGTTAGCATGCAATTGACACTTGGCACTTATGGTAGTACCCCAAAATGTTGTAATCAACATGGATCGGCATTTGACACTCATAGTAGTAGCTTCTTCTTTAGCTTTTTTAATGATTTATTTTTCATAAAAAAAGCTATGACACTTTTGCGAGCACCCGCCAGTTGTTAAAGGTCGAGTCATGGATTGCTTTTCTTAGCTACGCGCAAATGAGGGTACCCACATATTCTGGTACCCACATATTTGGGCAGCCGAATAACTAGGTAACCGGTTATGAACACCCCTAAACAATAAACTCTCATTAATCGATTACATTCTTTACAGAAAAAAGCAAAAAAAGAAAAAAAAAAGAACGACATTAACCATCTTGAATAACAAAAATATAATATGAAATATAGATTAACCTCGGGGTATCACCCGAGTCAACAACTAGTTAAGTTTAAGAAAACAAAAACAAATCAGAGATTTCAAAGTGACAACTGACAAAGCGTGAGTAACCTCTCTAGGGTTATTTACTCTCATAAGAAAGAAATGCAGAATAATGAATAAATGCAATAAATTAGACATAGGTTAGAGTTTTACAACCTTCTCCGTAACATTAGCTATTACGGAGTTTATTGTCCTTCGATGATGAACTAGCGTTCTACAATTTGCCAGATTCCACTTCAATTGCCTACCATATGCCGAAGAAATTCCCAAATTCTTTTATGACCACCGAATCATCCGATGTCGTTTGGAAGGAAGATTTTATAGTGGGGATTATACAATTCAATTCTAATGTGAAATGATCGTTCAACCCATAATCCCAACATCTTCTCCTGCACTCTGTCTTCTCTCCAAGCACATAAAAATTGCTACAAGCCTCAACTCATCCCACTCCAATCTTTGTGATTTTCCAAACATAGCAAAAAAAAAGCACCACTACTCATGGGTGGGGGTGTTAACAAAGCTTGAGCGGTCTCAGAACTTCACTATGATCGGAACATCTAGATTAAAATAGGTTTAGACTACACTGGTTTTCAAAATATTGAAATTTATTACTTATTAATAATTTAGCGAGCCAACTAGGCTCACTAACACGGTAAGTAACACCCCTACTCATGGGACTAACTTAAGTGGCTAACACCATTTCGCAAATCCTTTCTTCACCCTCTTCATGTTCAATTGTACAAGATACACACCTCATATGCTATCATTTGATTATACTCCCTTTCTCCACGCATTCCGCTACCCAATTGTTCCTCATGTACAATCAGCAAAGCGTACTCGAAAACCCGAACTTAAATTCTTTGCACCCTGTAGATTAACTACATGATTATTGTCGAACATAAAACTCCTTTATCCAAACTCTTATGCAAAAAAAATAACTTTTCCACAAAATGCATACACTTCCCACACTCTTCCTTTCTCTTTAAGGAGAGATCCAAAACTTACCACATACCCTCTCTTAAACTCACAAAAGGAGGCCCCCTTTCGTCGTCTTTAATAACCTCACTTTCATTGTTACTGTAATCCCCCATAATTTTATAAATATATTTAATGTATATATTTATATATATATTAGTATTTAAATAATTAATTTCTTAAGGTGTTGACTATTTTAAAATCAAATGGATTATTTAATGTTTCTAAATAATCAAATATTTTATTTAGTCATACTTTGAAAGTTATTTAATAGTTTAATTATTTTTGAGTTGGAGTATAAAGGATTTTAAAAATGGGCTAGAGGAGCCCAACTAAACTCAAGCACCCAATCAATTAATTTAATAGTCCAAACACAATTCCCTAAGCCCACAAGGGTTACCTATATAAACCCCATGAGAGTCGAAAAATCTCCACACTAAATTACTCATCCTAATTTTTCTCTCCTCTTTTTCTTTCTCTCTCTCCTCCACCGGTTTTCTCTCCCCCTCCCCTTCTGTTTTCTTTCTCTCTACTTCGCCTCCGTCGCTCGGCTGCCGGACCACCGGACCATCGTCGGCAAGCAACACCAGCCGGCGTCCTCCCTCGGCTACCGCGAATTCTTTTCCTCTCCTGTTTGGTTATTTTCTTCCTCCTCTATATTATTTTAACGTTAGGTTTATGTTTTAAGTATTGTTTTAATGTTTTCATGATTAAAGTATGTAACTTTGATGATTTAAATATATACTTTAGATTATGTGTTTAGTATAGCAAAGTGATTAAAATTTAAATTTATTAAATATGTTCAAGTTAGGGTTTTAAGCATCAAAAGATGGCTTTTTAATGTTTTAAGAGTTGGAAATTATAGTACTATATTATAGATTATGAAAATTGAGTACTCTAGTCTAATGTTTATGATTATGTTAGAGTGCCTTTTAAAGGGTTTTAAACATTATATAAGTTGCTGAAATTTTAATTAGTATGCTTATGGTGGAGTTTTAAATAGCAAAGTATGGATTTTTTAGGATTTGTAATGACTAGTACGGTAATACTATAATAGGAGACATTAATAGTTGAAGTTTTGATATTTAAAAAGGTTTTTAAACATTTTTGATGAGGGTTCAAAATATTTTAAAGTTGCTAGAAATTTAATTGAGTATTGATTCTTGGTTATGTTGGTATTTGGTAGGCGGAGAATATTCTTTAGTTGACTTCTAAGGTCGTGAAAGTGGCCTCTCGTTTTGTCTACACAAGGTACGTACATACCTATGTGTTAGTAGACTAGTATCATGTTATAAGAGTAGGATTGATGTAGTATCATGTATAGGGAACATTTTAATAATCATATGTGGCTTATAATCAAGTGATTTTGCATGTTTTATGCCATTGTGTGAAGCATGTTGCCTATGTTGGTTATAATATGTTTGTATGGATGATTGATGCAAGCATGTGGGATTGGGAACTTTATTTTATTAATTCACATGAGGATTAATATTTATATTGTTTATTGGATCATGTTGTTCCCTTTGGATTATTTATTATATTTACTTTATGAGGACCATAGGCCTTATTTGGTAAGTTCAATATTCACCTATGGAAAGGTTGGTTGATTGATGACTTAGATCAATGAATAAATATTGGTTTGGATTATTTGAGTTGTTGATCATCTTATCTAATCCTAAGATAAAAATGGAAGCTTTGTGTATTCATGATATTTATGTTGGTTGTCTTACTTTGTGAGTCACAACAAGTAAATAATTTATTAATAACTTAAAGTGGAAAGTGAATAGCAATAAGATTTAGACTTGTGCATGTCTGAACTGTTGGACTAGCATGAGTTGGAGTATATGGCGGTAGCCCATGGCTTTTATTGGGTCCGGATTTATCACCATGTCCTATTTTATTTAGATTAGTACATCGATATCGTTGGTCACGGGAGTATGGAGTCGCGCCCGTACTTCGTCTTCTAAATTGAAGACTGGTTTGGTTTGGACAACTCTTTCCATTGCCTATTCAATCTAATTATAATTAATCTATTGATTTATAGTCAATCTGTTATTTATTATGTCATTATTTATCATTGAGTTAATGTTTATTAGTATTATGTTGTGACTTATATTTTATTTAGTATGTAGTACTCAACTTTGCGGATTACGTGCTTTCTGTATGTCGATCATGGTTGTGCGCCTGTGCCTTATTGATCATGTGATGACCCATTTGGTGAGTAGTCTCTCAGGATCAATAGAGCATCGACCATTCCAGGTCTGAAGATGATGCATTATGGGTTCGGGTTTCGTGGAGAGCTTGTGTTTTAGCTTTAGTACTTTTATAGTTTGATTTTAATTGTGGTTTGAGTAGTTGACTTTTGGTTTGGTTGACTTTTGGTTTGGTTTGGAGTTGACCTTATGGTTGACTAAGTATTTATATTATCAAAGTTATTATTTATTTCCGCTGCAAAATTCTGAATAAGCCGATACGTTATCACACTGGCGATAATGCTTTGATAATTCTCTAAGTTTTATATGAAAAAGGTATTTTGGAAAATAGAGAATTGTCGGGGTGTTACAGTTACACTCTTTGCACCGAGCCTCACCCAAACACCAGTGAACTGTTAATGCAACTGAAAAGCTCGTTTCACACACTTGACAAGATTGGACTTTCCTCTTAGTCGTCCATCTTGCGAGGGCATATTAGAGATAATTATGTATTACCTCCTAATATCTGCATTTATGTTTTTGATATATATTTGATATTATTATATGATAGGATCGTAATCTAGGATGTATTATGTAATCTTTATTATTCTTGTATATCTTTTAGATATCATGGTTGTACTATAAATAGGATGTAAACCTTTTCAATAAACTTAACAATCATTTTACTAATATTTTCTCTTCTCCTAAACTTATCATTAATTACAATGTCTATTTGGGTATTGTTGTTTTTGCTTTGTTCCAATGCGCTGAAATAAGGCGAACTAGTCTAAAGTTTTGTGTCTGATTTGGTTAATGTGTGTTGAAATTGGGGGAGTATATAAGAAATAAAATATAACGTGAGTTTTGTTATATTCGTAAATCGTACTACAAAATACTTTCAGTGGTGTAAGCTAAACATAATTTCTACTAATACTTAAAGGTGCAAGCTAAACAAAATACTTCTCATAATTTTTTATATTACTTAATCAAAGGTTTTAATGGTCGAAGTTGGGCATTGGAAGTATAGAAATGAAGGAAACAAAATACCATTTTCATGTTTACAAATTTTAGCCAAACATGCCTCACAACTAATGTTCTCGTACCTCAACATTGTGTTGTTTTCAGTTCATGTCCATCATAAGCGATGCCAATTAGAATTGTGCTGAATCGTGTCGTATTACATACAAGCATAACCTAAGTCGTCTCTGGACAAAAAAGTGTGTTAGTATTATAAAGACATGGATAACTTGAAGGTGAAACAAACACCTTCATTTCAAAAATTGAGCGCTATCAAAAGGTTTTTTTTTGTTTGATTGGAATAGATAATGACATCATTGGTCCAAAATTAATAGTATGTTGACTCTTAGTTTTGAAGATGAAGTGGAAACAAAGGACACACCCGATCAAGATTGTAGTGCTAATAATCTATGTTTAGTTTCTTGTATGTGCAAAGAATTATTTTGGAATGAGCAAAGAAAATACTTAAATTAAGATTGAAGTGAAGACACTTAGATCAACATTGAACTGAAGATGCTCTCAAGTAATGATGATGGAAATGAACTTAGTTTACATTAGGGGTGTAAATTATTTTCCTTGTAAGGAAGGAGTAAAAGTAATGGTAAGGACTAAGGAACATGTGAACTATAGAAAGGAACTAAAATATTGTTCCACACTAAGGAACCGTTCCCTTTGAAATCCCCTCTTCTACTAACCTCTAAGACTTCCTATATTGGCCTCATACCACTTCTGGGGAGTATAATACAAAGTCCGACTACTTCACTCTTTTTCAGAAACAAGAAATATGTAGCATGAACACTACTCAGGATCTTGGTTTTTTCCGAACCCTCTGGAGTTTGAACATCATGCCTAAATGGAAATTATTTATATGGAAGATTTGGCATAATAGCCTGGCAGTAAAGGCTAATCTCTTCCAAAGAAACATGGGGCCTGACCCTTTGTGCCCCCTATGCCAAACTGATGAGGAAAACCTACAACTTCTTTTTTGGACCTACCTGTAATAGCCCAAATTCTAAGCAGCTTTAATATAAGGCTAACAAATTTCATTAGCTTAATTAAGTCTTAGTTTGTTTGACTTGTGGTGTATTTTGACTTTTATCATCTTATTTAAATGCTTTTTTTTTTATAAAAAAAAAGAGAGAGAGAAAGAAAGGAGTTTGAAGAACCATCTAGATCTTCTTAGAAACCTATGAACCATTTCTACATAAACAATCTTTTTGGAACCAAAATTCCAAATCACTCATATTTCTTCTCTTCACTCTGTCTACTCACTTTCCTCTCACAATACACTTGAAATTCTTGGACATGGCTTGGTGTTTGCCGCCACCGGTGCTGCTAGCCTTCGTTTCAGTCGCCGGCGTGAGCTGCTGCCCCCATTTTCTCGCACCTCTGCTTCGTCTCTCCGATGGTGTGCTGCTGCCACCTGCCCTGGTTTGCTGCTACCATTTCGGCAGTGCTGCTAGTGTTGGTGGTGGTGATGCATGTACTGGTATTAGTCATATTTCACCTATTGTTGTTCTTGTAAATCTGAAAGGGGTTTTGGGTGTTTCCCTTTCTTTGATATTCAAGAAGAAGCAACATCTAGTTTATGTTCACTCATGATATAAGCTGTACTCATCTTTTATTTCTTTTCTATTATGAAAAAGTTTTACAAAATATGCTGAATTTGTAGTTGTACCTAGTTAAATTCAGATTTAACAAATGAATTTTGAATATAAGTTTTACAATTAGTCTTGTGAAAATAGTTTAACAAAGTTTAAACTTATTTTGGGCCTCATTTTATTAGTTAAGTTGAACTAGCAACTTTGATTGTTTGGATAGGAATAGCCGAGCTATACAAAATAAAAGATCATGTATAAAAGAGTATTGGGTATGGAAGTGGGTATGTGATTTGTGATGGCAATCCGTATTATTGATATTAGCAATATGAAGAGATGAATTAATAGTAGTTATTCTTTTGATGTAAGGTGATTGCATAAGACTCAAATTTCAGTTGGTGATCAAGAATTTTGGTATAGATGTCATTGAAAATTTATCTCGGAGTCGAAACGATATTTGGGGTTGAGCTAAGGTACACATTGTCCTTCAACCTTGTGAGCTCAATTATGTTTCTACAATTCCAAACTGTATGAATCAATCTCATGAGTTGTCAAATAAAAATTAGTTTTCTGGCTTGAGTTTGTTGTGGTTTTACAAACAAAAATTCAGTGTTGTTTGAAAATGTGATTCCCATATCTAAGTTGTTTGACTTCGTGAGTATATGATTTCACGCCAAAGTCAAGTGTTTCGGTTATATAAGGATCAGCATTGACTTCCCAATTCTGGTTCGAGATATATCTTATAAGTTCTTACTATGAAATTTAGTTTTAATCGAATATTTTGAAGTAATCAACTTATGTTACATTAAGTCAATCTTGTCTTCGAATTCAAGTATATTTCAGTCTATGAGACTTAGTAGTATAAGTTATTTAGTGACTTGAGTTTTAAGTTATTATATAAAAGTTATGGGTGTCCGATTGTAAACATTTAAGGAAGTGTTCTGGATATATATTCCTCAATGTTTTTATAAATGTGGGTTTTGAATTGAGCGATCTCCTACAACTACGCCATAGAAGATCAGTTAAATTTTGTGGAATCCGATTTAAGTCTCTAATGAGATACGATCTAATAAGGTTTCAAGTTTATGGAGTTTTAAGTTATAGTTTACTTTCAGTTAATGAGATTTCAAGAATATTATTTTGTTGAGTTGTCTCTGAAGTAAAGAGTTGTATAGAGATTTTGGAATATGCAATTATGACTGTATGGAGGAGGATTATTAGAAGCTGTACTCATCTTTTGTTTCTTTTCTATTATGAAAAAGTTTTATAAAATATGCTGAATTTGTAGTTGTAACTAGTTAAATTCATATTTAACAAATGAATTTTGAATATAAGTTTTACAATTAGTCTTGTGAAAATAGTTTAACAAAGTTTAAACTTATTTTGGGCCTCATTTTATTAGTTAAGTTGAACTAGCAACTTTGATTGTTTGGATAGGAATAGCCGAGCTATACAAAATAAAAGATCATGTATAAAAGAGTTATGGGTATGGAAGTGGGTCTGTGATTTGTGATGGTAATCCGTATTATTGATATTAGCAATATGAAGAGATGAATTAATAGTAGTTATTCTTTTGATGTAAGGTGATTGCATGGTACTCAATTTCGGTTGGTGATCAAGAATTTTGGTATGGATGATGAATATTATGGATGTCATTGGAAATTTACCTCGGAGTCGAAACGATATTTGGGGTTGAGGTAAGGTACACATTGTCTTTCCTCCTTGTGAGCTCAATTATGTTTCTACAAGTGCAAACTGTATGAATCAATATCATGATTTGTCAAATAAAAATTAGTTTTCTGGCTTGAATTTGTTGTGGTTTTACAAACCTAAATTCAGTGTTGTTTGAAAATGTGATTCTCATATCTAAGTTGTTTGACTTCGTGAGTATATGATTTCACGCCAAAGTCAGGTGTTTCGGTCATATAAAGATCAGCATTGACTTCCCAATTCTGGTTCGAGATATGTCTTATAAGTTCTTACAATGAAATTTAGTTTTAATCGAATATTTTGAAGTAATCAACTTATGTTATATTAAGTCAATCTTGTCTTCGAATTCAAGTATATTTCAATCTATGAGACTTAGTAGTATAAGTTATTCCGTGACTTGAGTTTTAAGTTATTATATAAAAGTTATGGGTGTCCGATTGTGAACATTTAAGGAAGTGTTCTCGATATATATTCCTCAATGTTATTATAAGTGTGGGTTTTGAATTGAACGATCTCGTACAACTATGCCATAGAAGATCAGCTAAATTTTGTGGAATCCGATTTAAGTCTCTAATGAGATACGATCTAATACGGTTTCAAGTTTATGGAGTTTTAATGTTATAGTTTACTTTCAGTTAATGAGATTTCAAGAATATTATTTTGTTGAGCGGTCTCTGAAGTAAAGAGTTGTATAGAGATTTTGTAATATGCAATTATGAAGTTTCACTAGTGCAAAAAAATTCTTTTGCTACTTATTAAGTGCTCCGGTTGATTTAAAAACGGAGCACTTGATCCAATTTATTTCTTTTTTAAAAGGAATATATTATAAGTGCTCGGGTGGGCCTTATTAACCGAAGCCCTTGAGAGTTGGGATTCATGAAATCCCCAAAATTTACCTTTTTCTACCCGCGTAAACACTACACTGTTCCCCCCTCTTTAGCTCTTCCTTCCTCTTCCTTCACTGACGAACTTCATCAATCAAATCGCACCTCTACTAAGGATGAGAACTCAAAGGTCGTCAACGGTGGCGCTTCTGCTAAAACCACTGCCGACGACGAAGTCTTCGCCAGAACAAACCCTAACCCTAATTCTTGTTCGTGATTCGTGACGCTTCCTTCCTCATTCTTCCTGGCTTTTTCGCTACTTTTTCTTCCTTATATTGTTGAATTTTTTTTTTGTGTTGATTTGTTTCGTTTTGGTTGTTTATATGTTTCATTTTTGCTGATGATTTTTCATCGTGTTTTTCGCCAGATTACTCCTATTTCGTTTCCCCTTGTTTCTGCACTCTGCCTCTTTCGCTCGCTCGCTCTCTCTCACTCAGATCTCACCAACGCCCAAAAACCACCAGTTTCTGATCTTTTTTTTGGTAAATTTCCTCTCCCTTTTTCTTGATTTTGCTTAAAGTTGCAATCTTTATTTTCTGTTCCTGTTGTCGTTTAAATTTTTCTTATACTTCTACTTTTAATAGATTAAATATGTCACATAATTGCATTTTTTATAACAAAAAGGTATCAGTGTTGCTATTTCTTCTTTCGTTTTTTAAACTTAGTAGCCGGAGCATGAATAAGCAGCTAAAAGTGGCAAAACCAATTTTTTTTTATTTCATAGAAAAAAATCAAAATGAATTAAGGAAGAGTTGGATCAACAATATTTGGCCAATTATCTAGCTTCGCTTTATGCATTATATAACTGTCATCCTCAACTGCTTTGATCTGTTTCAAAGTTCTCATTTGTTTCTTATCCTAATCCTATAATAGAAGAGATCGTGAAGGCAGATGGTTCTGCAAAAGCAGATTGTCTCGTATTATTGTTTGTGGATTTCATTTATATGTTTAAAGAATCTAATTAATGATAACTCGTATTGATTCAACTTATTTTTGGATAAGCTTCAATGTCGGCCATTTGGTTGTTATAGTTTGTGGTTTCGTGCTTTCGTTGAAGCAAGAGATATTTCACTCCCTTCTTTTGTCTCATAAATGGTTTGCTAATTTTCAGTTGGTTTGCAAATGTCATTTTGTCTACCTAAGATTCCAGCTGGTTGGCCCAATAAAAAATTTTCGGTTTCTGTATGGGCTATCATTGAACCAAAAGATATCCTGGGACTTTCATCTTTGTTGTTGTTGATATCTTTCCCTTTCTTAAAACTACTGATAGTCTTCTCCTCTTCTAACATTATGTCTTCAGGAGTGTATATCATTATCGTTTCTGCAACTTGTGTCGTGTAGGAAAGGGACTTGGTTCAGACTTCTTCGATTGCATGACTGGCAATTGTTGCCCGAGTGTGAAGCTTGTTGACCATATGTATGCATTCAACATTTCAAAATGCTTCCAGGTTAGTGGATTAGAGGATGTTGTTTTTGCTAGTTTGTTTTGTCTTCATAGTATGTGATACTTTTTAATGATAAATGTTTGAATTGTCTCCTCTTTTTTGTGATGTCAGGCTTATACTTGTAGCTACTATATCTGTCCAATTTGCAGCAAGTCATTGGGAGATATGGCGGTAAGAATGTTCATCTTCATTCATGTTGTCAGCATCTATAATCATAGTGAATAAGCCACTAAGCATTTTTTTTATTATATGGCCTTGTCGTGGTCGAATTGTGGGGGATGAACGAATAATAAAGAGAGGGAGAATGCTGGAAAGACAGGGTGCAAAAGTGTATATGGATTGAAGGCTGAAATATTACTTTTGTTTACTTGTCATTTTGTTGAAGTGGTATGCCTGTTTGGTGTTATAAATTGAAAGGGTGCTGGTAGTACCATGCTTTTTATAGTGAATTTAAAGGTCAGTCTCCTTTGTCCGTCTTTTCTTTCTCTTCTGTGTGATTGCAATACGTGTATATGGTGTACAATTTTTAAATAATTTGGGGTATCAATGCCTTAGATGCTCTTTTCATGAGAGCCTGTTTTTGTTAGGCTTCATTCTTTTCGCCTTGTAAAGTCAAGTTTTAGGAACAAGTTCATATTAGTTTTGAATATGTTCAAGTGTGTTTAGATAAGTTCTGATAATGGTTACTCAAGTCTAATTGATAACTAATACAAGGACAACCCTAATTTATGACTAATTCAAGTTTAAATCAAGTTATGAGTTCTAGGTATTGTAGAGAAATATGACATTAGTTGGTTGCAGTACATTAACTACTTGTGAGATAATGGACTTTGAGAGGAGGAAACTATTACATGGCATTGGTGATAAGGAGAAGCTTATTTATGCCTTGGTGCAATACTCCTCCACAATGTGCTTTAATAGTTCCATTCATGTATTGATTGCATCATTGTTACTTCGATGATTTCTAATTTTTATTCTTGAACTCGCCTTTCTTATATGATTTCTAAACGCTGGAGACAACTGGATATGATTGAGGAGAGGAAAAGAACCTTCAGACATCTATGTCCATCTACTAACAGTCAACTAATTTGCATATCTAGAATTAACTCCTGAGATCTGTGCACAAATTATTTGTTACTTAGACATACCAGAGCTTTGAGTCTTGACTGCTAATAGAAAATACGATGACCAATAAGATGACAAAGTTAGAAAATACGAAGTTACATTTTATGCTAATATGGAGCATTTGCATATTTCTTCCTGTATAGAGAGATGGAGTAACTATCAATTTTTATGCATGTAAATTTGACCAATTTTTGAGTGACATAAAAAAATAAAATAAGAGTCATAAGATCATTATAATAATATCAGTTTTATATGTTTTTGAATGGAATATCATTGATATTTAATAACCTAGTCTTGTTACTTTGGCAGCTTGATCCTCTTTGAATTTCATTTTAGTTATATAAACCAAAATTTTGTCTTCTATCTGTATTGATCCTGTAATTATTTTGTATCCAAAGGCATCAGAGAAGGTATGGAGGAGAACAAGATATTTGTAACAGTTGGAAAGAGATTGAAGAAAGAAAATCAACTCTGAAATGGGCTTGAAGAAATCAAAAGGAGAGACCATTTGTGTTATTTATGTTCTTGTTCCTGCTCAAATTATCCACCTTCCAAGTAATTATAATTTCTCCACCTTTTAGGTCTTACGAACATGATAGAAGTCGAATTCTCAAGCTCAACATATTGTTATATTAGGTATGAATGCAATTGTTGGAAAATTGCAGATACAATATGCTATGCAAATTGGTGGTTTTGGGATGGAACACTTTGCCAAGATTATGGTGTTTCTAGTTTATGTAATATAAGTGTATATTTGAAGTTCTCCTTTTGGTAAGTCTGTTTTGATAAAATCTAAGTCGAAAGAGAATTGATAACGGATGGAATTTCGGAAGTCATATCTCAGCTGAGGATACAGAAATTGGTAATGAGTTGAGCAGATAACATTAGATATTCAAGGTGTGCTTACAGATTTTGCACACTTCCACATTTTCCGTGTTCTGCATTGATTTCGTACTTTTCCGCTGTGAGCAAATGCAAGTATATGTTGTTGGAATAAGCCAGAGACTTGTTACCCATGCTACTGGTCAGCTAGGGTAGCAAGTTTTTTTTTTTTTTTTAAAAAAAAAAAAGGCTCAAGTGCTCCGGTTGTATGGGAAAACCGGAGCACTTGTGAAATCAAGTGCTCTGGTTTTCCCTTATCAACCGAAGCACTTGACTTATTGTGAGCATATAAAATTCACAAGTGCTTCGGTTTTTAATACAACCGGAGCACTTGTGAATCTAAGTGCTCCGATTTTCAACCGGAGCACTTGACGAATGCTCAAGTGCTCGTATGGCGTCTGCTACGGGTGAAATACATAGCACTTGTACGGTTTTTCACCGGAGCACTTGATATTTTTTTCCACTAGTGTTTATGGAGGAGGATTATTAGAAGCAGTATAGTATATTATAGTAAGTCGCAGCGTAATTGTGTTTTATTAAAAGATTATTCCATTTAGAGTTTCTCAATGCGTTTATTATTATACTCATTATTATGATAAACTCGAAGGAGTAATTCAGTAAGTCTGATATGATTGATGAGCTCTACTTTTGAATGATTGAAAACGGTATGGGACATGGCTATATCTCCACTAAAATTTGTATTTTTAAGCGTTTAGGGGATACAAAGAGTCTATTATACTCCTAGTTATTGGGAATTCGAGTAAATTGTGATTGACAAAGAAGTTATTGAGATGTAAGCTTCAATTTTGATATGCTTGGACTATATTTTCTTTAAGGTCCGTATTTGAAAGGGATTTAGCAAATGAATATTATAAAAGGTTGATTTATACAAAGTTACTAGAAACTCGAGTATATTATGCAAGCAATTTATTTGGTATATTAAATACCCGAAAGCAATTCTGTTATGAGAATTTAAGAATTCTGAATCTGAGTTTTCGAAAATATGAAATTATGGATTATGTATTTTGATTCTGTTTTGTGAGGGGAAGAAGCTGCTAAGCAGTGACGAACAACATTCTGTATTCTGTAATTCTGTATTCTGAGGACATGTCCTAAAAAGTCTTGCAAGCAATACATAACGGAAGAGGGAGACATCCCTTGTAAAAGTTTAGAGAATTTGCATGGAAGACTACTCTATTCGTGTTCTCTTTCCCAGTATATAATATATGATTTCTATGAGAAAATAGAATTTGTATTTGAATATGGAAGCGGGTTCGTGAAAAGTTATTTCAAACGTTACTTCCGAGTAATATAATTTTTACTCGTCCAAGTTTATAGAATCTCTGCAAGGAATATGGGAATGACTTTTCAAGGAAGTTGCTAAGAGTTGTTAATTAAAGGAGTTATGATGCACATATTTAGATTAGAGGTTATTCTTTTTGAGACACGGAAGTGAGAGATACTACTATGTCTTAGAATATGTCAGGATTAATGTTGATTTTAGAGATCGTGTTGGATTCTATGGTTTCTCCAATTGAAAGTATATACTACTTATTCTGTGAGATATCAATTCAAACAATTATTTTAAACAATTAACAATGTAAATTATGTTAAGTACTTTGTTATATGATTCTTCCATTATGACGTTTTTGTTGCTTGATTTAAATTGTCTTGTAAGATAAACTTAAATTTGTAAATACGTTTTAAGCCACCAAAAAGATTTTCTAGTTGGACAGTGTGTACTCAGTTTTGCTGATGTTGTTCTTAGAACCTGTCCTGGTGGGGGCAGTGTTCAATGTTAGTTATTTTTGCAGGAAATGTTGAAGCTAACCCCAGTGTGGATAAATGATCGTTATAAAAGATGATTGTCGGATGAGAAATGGTGGAGATTATATAGTTTAATCTAAAGAACTCTTATGGTGTATTATTGTATTATTTCGGAAATCCGGTTTGATCAATTCATGTGAATGTATTTAAAGTCTGGAATGTTATTGTTGGGTCATAATTCCACCGATCCAGGATCGTACAAGAAGGTTATGTTTTTACTGTAAGATAACGTAATTTGAGGTTCATTGGTTGTTGGCTGTGATTAGTGAATCTTAAGTGTGATTAATTAGCTAGCAGCTCATAAGTGCGGGCTGTTACAGGTGGTATCAGAGTAACCCTGCGACCGTGTACTGACGGGTCGTTGTATACTCGCCAAAAAAACCTAATTTATCCAATATAGGATAAGTATAGGGTCGAAATCCACAAGGAAGTAGGGTTAAGTCAAGAGTTAATTAGCTAACTACAATGAGCTAAATCAATTTTTGTGTTTTGATTGAATGTTTAGCAATGATTCTAAAATCTAATTACACTAGTAAATTTGCAAAGTAAATCAACGAATAATTAAAGGAGATAAGACAAGGGTAAAGAAACAAGGGGATTAGGGGGATTTACCAACACTCAATCCAAGAATCCAATATCAAAGCCAAGGGGAAAATCACGACCATATGAACTCTAATTACTCTCTCGAGATAATTAGAGGAGCTTGATTAGTCACTCATGACCTATTCTCATGGCATGAGCAACCAATCTAGCCAAATCAAGCACAACATGATTAATCAAGCTTCCCTAAACTAGAAAATGCCTATCTTCATGGAAATCCTAATCTAGCAACCAAACTTAGTTTATTCCTAGCTTCATCACTCAATCATTCACTAGGAATTCCAAATATGTAAGTTAAGTGGTGATCAAGCACCCAACAAACCAAGTAAAACAAGTTTGATCAACAAGCTCAACTCCAAAAGTTAACCCCCAAACTTAGATCTAAGATCCAAAGAGTAAATGAAGGTTACATCCCTTCCCCTAGTAAGAAACTACTCACACATTATGGAAATAAAACAAAACAAAGCTTGAAGTAACTTAATCACCATAACCATGGAGGAGAAGAGGAAAATTGCAATTAATCAACTAATAAAGCAAGATCTAAATAAGCAAAGCATGAAATAAGCAAGAACAATGGAAGAAAAGAAACAAAGATTACCAACTTTAAGCTTTCATAAATGGAGAATGGAGATCCAAAAGTTTCAAACTTCCACTTTTCTCTCTCCTAGGGTTTTGCTCTAAACTTGAATGCTAAAACAAGATCTAATTTCTCTCTAATCTCTAGTTAATAATTGCTTAAGTTAAAAATAAGAGGAGTCCCTCTTTTATAGTCATAAGAAATAAAACAGAAAATTACAAAACAGCCCACGCATTAAAATATACAAAGTCGCAAAACAATCTCCGGAAAATGACCTGACCCGGGCGGGGTGGCATGACCCGAGCACTCGGGTGACCTGCCCCGAGCCCTCGGGTCACTTGCCCCGAGCGGGTCAACGTATCAGGAATAATGGGGCTTCTCAAAACCGGCGACCCAGGCGGGTCTAAGAACCCGAGCCCTCGGGTTGGCTGACCTAAGCCCTTGGGTCACCAGACCCGGGCGGGTCTGCTGCAAGGAATGTGCTGCTTTGTCTGGCTGGGCTGACCCGGGCGGGTCCACACACCCAGGCCCTCAGGTCAGCCATTTCTTCTCTTCTTTCGAGCTCATTGGTGCTCCATTTCCTCAACGCTTTGCCTCGGGCTTGTGCATAGACCCTCCGAACGTGCTCTCAAATCCTGAAATATAAACAAACACCCAAAGAAAGAGCGTAAGGGAGGAAAAATGCACAAAAAGAAAGAAAAGGAAAGAACTTAGCCTAAATTATCCTAAAAGCTATCACAAAAATTATTAGAAACTAAGCATAAATCAAGCATATAAACCAAACATCAAACTCCCATAGCTAGATCTTTGCTTGTCCTCAAGCAAAATAGATTAAAACACAAGTAGGGAATGAAAACTTATTTGAAAGCAAAATGAAGAAGAAAGAGGAAAGAAAAAAAAATGAAAAAGGAAGGAAGGATAAAGAATTTACACTAACTCATTTTCGTAGGAATCACGATTGCATAGCACATGCAACAAGCTCTTTAAACCCCTAGATCGCTCTAGAGGGCGAGTGGGATCTCGCGAGGGTTTCCAAAGAGTTTCAAACCCACAACTCTAGTTTTTCATGAACCATTTATTCAATCAAATTCAAGAGTAATGCCCAAGTCAACTATCAATTAAATGGTCCACAAGCAAAGATAGAGAGCAACTTTCAAAACAACTAATTTCCAAGTGTACTCCTAGGTTATGGGCAGAGAAAGCAACTAATCAAGATTGCAAAAGGACACCTAGTTAGACTTTTTATTCGCTCATTAGAGAACACCTAGCTATCCAAAAGATTTAGGGCCCTTCAAGTGTTATAGAAGCTCAAACTACTAGTCCACCATCCCTAGACACACAAACATGCCTTAGACTCCCCTCTACTCAAAACTTTAGAAAAATAGCACTAAGTGTGGGAGGCATCCACAAATTGACCTCTTTTATTGGAATTCTTCTATTCTTTTTGCTTTTCGTTTTTCTTCACTTTTTTTTCATTCTTCACGCCTTTTTTGACTGTTTTTGGCTTTTTCTTTTTCCCTTATTACGGGAATTTTTTCTATACAAATGTGAAGTAACTATTTACTAAAGAGAGACATGAGAACTTGTGGCTTTTTGTACCACTTATTACAAACGAAAAGAAGTAAAAACTAAGCTTTTTGTAGAGTTTTGTTTGGGGACATGATGAGCATACCTAGGGACACTAGGGACCACAAATTTGAAGCTAAATTTATTCAAGCATGAGCAACATAGTCAAGATTCAAGACTAGACATCCAATTGAGCATTCATTAGTTTCATTTTGGTAGATTCTAATGCAATCAAGATTAATCCCCTCCTAAAACACCTTAACCCATGCTCACACTCTTCCAAAAGGAGCCTCTAAACATATACTCAAAATCCAAGCAAGGAATCCACATATATCATCAACTAGCATCTTCCTTGGGCAAGGGTTCCTTAGGCAAGGAAATCAAAATTTTATTCAAAGCTAAAACTTCTTTTTGTTTTTCTTTGTTTTTCAGATTTTTTTGCTATTTTTGCTCTTTTTCAAATTTTTATTTTTATTTTTTTGAACTAAAAACAAAGATTGAAAAAGAAGGGAAAGAAAAGGAAAAGAAATAAAGCTAAAACAATGAAATAAGAAGAAGATAAGAAAGAAAATTGTTTTTGGGTTTTATTATTTTTTTAAAAAAACTAAGAAAATAAACAAATAAGAAAAATGGAATCATGGCACACCACATATTAACAAGCATTGGCCCATTCACCAAGCTTAACCACAATCACAAACAACAATTCAATCAAAATAGCAACAAGGGTCTCCTAACGCCTACCCTGTAAAGTAAAAACTACCCAAACAATGAAAACATAAATAGGGGCATAGTCGGGAACATAGGTGGGATGGGATTGGGGATGAGGAGGGGGAGGGGCGGAACAGGAGGAGGCAAGCTCATGGGGATCTCGCCTATGGTAGGTGCGGATCTCCGCGCCTTCCTCCGCGGCTTCCAGGATGAGATAGTTGACTTGCCCTGTTTTAATCTCGGTGATGCGGCAGTTTGGAAGTTGAATGGAAGACATTTTACCAATCTTCCAAGTAAAATGTATTCCAGTCACTGTAAACCAACGCGCATCCTGTAGGTGTTGTTGGTTTATTAGGGTCGGTCCTGGGACCTCGGGGGTCCTAGGGCGAACCCTAAAGTGTTCAGCAATGGCGGTAATCAAACCGCCTACAACAATCGACCCACGTCCGAGAGTTTTTGGGGTTCCTACCCTTTTGGAGATGGCGGGCAAACATCAATGGTATGTTCAGCTTCTTCTTATTCCATAGGTAAGAACCTATGATCATAAGTTCCGACTGACTTACCTTTGAGTTATCCTTTCTCCCAAAGATGGTGTTCCCCAAAAACATGCGGAAGTACCGGATAGCTTGTTGGTGTATGAGTGAGTCATTAGCATTTTTGGCATCGTAAGTTTTTCCGTCACTCAACTTACTCCAACAATCATAAAGGTTGAAAGAAGGTGCGGGAGTGGTGCTCGATTCAATTTTTAATTCAAAAATTTCAGCAAAATCACCAATAGACATAGAATGAGCAACATTCCCCAACCTAAAATTGAGAACGGCTTCGGCTCCAGTTGAGCACGCAAGCCGTTGCTCTCCGGTTACTTCCAAGGAGCTTAAGAATTCAAGTGTTATGCATTTATAAGTTTTTTTCACTTTTTTCATATTCAATCCGTCAGCTATATTATTTACATCCCCCCGAATCCCCCATAAAGACAACAAGGTCTCATCAACAAAACGGGTAGGGGCGAATTCCTTAGCCTTAAGGGCTTGGAATCTATTAAAATGCTCTAAACCATCGAAAACAATAAAAGGGAATTCGAGATCATGAAACTCACCGGGGGCATCATGCCCCGAGACGTTTTCCCTTTGTGATGGTTGGCTTGAGCTATCTTGCCCCACTTGTCTACTCCGCTTTGAATTCCTCCTCTCCATGCTTCGAATTACTTGTTGCTCAAAATTTCAAAATCCCGTAACTTAGTGGTGAGGGTGGAAAAAAGTGAAAATTTTTTATGTTTGTTTTTGAGTTTTTTATGAGAGAAATGGAAGGGGAATGGTGTTTTAGGAAGAATTTGTGAAGAGATTTGAGTGGAAAATGATGAATTTGAGAGTTGTGGTAAAAATTTTAAGGAGAGAGAAAATGGTGAAAAATGGTGGAGATGGGGTTTTTGAAGGAGAAAAAGTTGAAATTTGTGGAGGGAAGTTGATGAGGATGAAGATTTGTGAGGGATTTTAAGTTTTTGAGTGGTGATTTGAGTGAGTTTTAGGGAGTTAGGGTTTGGAGTTTGAATAGAGTTAGAGAGGGTTAAGAGGTTGAAGATGAAGGAAGGGTGGAGAAAATAAGAAGTGTGAGGAAAAAATTGGTTAGCTGATTTTTGCCAACTGACTTCCCGACCCGGGCGGGTCGACGCACCCGAGCCCTCGGGTCGGCACTAGCCCAGCTTTTTTTTTACTCTACCACCCGACCCGGGTGGGTCACCACACCCGAGCACTCGGGTCGAGTGACCCGTCCGGGTTTTCCCAGACCCGGGCGGGTCCGCTGATCAGTTGCCATTGTGGCTGCTCCCCTTGAGCGACCCGGGCGTGTCAGGTGACCCGGGCCCTCGGGTCAGCTCCAAGCTCTTTTTTTTTCTTCTTTCCTTGCTTCTCTTTGCTCAAAAACTTCTCCAATCAAACCTAAACATACCCAAATCACCACAACAAGCAATTCAAAAGTCATAAACATATGTGCAAAGCCATCATTCCAAGTAAATTAAAATTAAAAAGAAGAGAAAGAAATAGAAAAAAAAAGTGAGAAAAACGGGTTGCCTCCCGCTAAGCGCTTGTTTTAAGTCATTAGCTTGACTACTATTAATCTTCAATCATTTGGAGGGGAGTAGTCCTCAAGAGAAATAAAATATGCTTCTTAAATAGGTGCACCATCATAATATATCTTGAGCCTTTGTCCGTTCACTTTGAAACATCCCTTTGCATCGTTACAAATCTCGACCGCACCATGTGGGAATGCTTGATGCACGGTGAATGGACCACTCCACCTTGATTTGAGCTTGCCCGGAAATAATCTCAACCTTGAATTGAACAAAAGGACTTTGTCACCAACTTTGAATTCCCTCTTCATGATTCGTTGATCATGCCAAGCCTTTGTTCTCTCTTTATATACCCGGGCACTCTCATAGGCGTCCCTCCTAAGCTCCTCAAGCTCATGAACATCAAGCATCCTTCTTTCACACGAATCTTGAAGGTCAAAATTCAAAGCCTTGATGGCCCAATAAGCCTTGTGTTCCAATTCCACGGGCAAATGACACGATTTTCCATAAACAAGCTTGTAAGCTTTCATGCCAATAGGGGTTTTGTAGGCCGTGCGGTAGGCCCACAATGCATCGTCCAACTTGGAAGACCAATCCTTTCGAGATCGATTTACCGTCTTCTCTAAAATGAGCTTGGCCACTCTATTAGATATCTCCGCTTGACCACTAGATTGAGGGTGGTAAGAGAGACCCATTTTGTGATGCACCCCATGTTTAGCAAGAAGGGCCTTGAATGATTTCTTGGCAAAGTGCGATCCCCTATCACTAATGATGGCTCTTGGAACTCCGAAACGAGGGAAGATCACCTTCTTAAATAGCTTGACCACTACCTTGGCATCATTTGTAGGGGAAGCGATTGCTTCAACCCATTTAGAAACGTAATCAACCGCACAGCCAAGATGTAACGATTACCAAGGGAGGATGGAAAGGGACCCATGAAATCAATCCCCCAAACATCAAAAACTTCCAACTCCAAGATGCTTGTAAGGGGTAGTTCATGCCTTTTTGAGATATTGCCAACTCTTTGACACCGATCACAAGCCTTGACGAAGCCCCAAACATCCTTGAACATACTTGGCCAAAATAGACCACATTGTAAGATCTTTGCCACGGTCTTGTCGGCTCCCATATGACCACCACATGGGGATGAATGGCACATCCTATTACATTCTCGATCTCATCATCCGGGAGACACCTCCGGTAAATATCATCCACCCCCCTCTTGAACAAGTATGGGTCCTCCCATACATAGTGCTTGGCCTCATGCATGAACCTCCGCTTTTGTTGATAGTTAAGGTCATCCGGTATGACTCCACTAGCATGAAAATTGTCAAAATCCGCGAACCAAGGAGCATACATGGCCTTAATGGCATAGAGGAAATCATCTTGGAGAGAATCATTGATGGAGGGTCCAAGTCATGTGAATCATCCCTAGGAAGGCGGGAGAGGTGGTCGGCAACCGAGTTTTCGGTGCCCTTCTTGTCTTTGATCTCAATATCAAACTCTTGTAGGAGAAGGATCCACCTAATCAAACGAGGCTTGGCATCCTTCTTAGTCATGAGATACTTGATAGCCGCATGATCCATGTACACCACCACTTTGGAGCACACAAGATATGACCGGAACTTGTCAAAAGCGAACACGATTGCTAGGAATTCCTTCTCCGTAGTGGCATAGTTCCTTTGAGCGGAATTAAGCGTCTTGCTTGCATAGTAGATCACATGTAGATTCCCTTTTTTTCTTTGCCCTAAAACGGCTCCCACTGCGCTATCACTAGCATCACACATTAGTTCAAAAGGCAAGCTCCAATCCGGAGCTTGCACTATGGGAGAGGAAATTAGAGCTTTTTTTAGAGTTTCAAAAGCATGCATGCAATCTTTGTCAAATTTGAATTCAATGTCTTTTTGAAGCAAATTGGATAGGGAGTTTGAGATTTTTGATAAATCTTTGATAAAACGTCGATAAAAGCCCGCATGCCCAAGAAAAGATCCCACTCCCTTCACCGAAGTTGGGGGAGGCAATTTCTCAATAACCTCAATTTTAGCCCTATCCACCTCAATCCCTTTTTGAGATATCTTATGACCAAGGACTATGCCATCTTCAACCATAAAATGACATTTTTCCCAATTAAGATCGAGATTCATCTTTTGACATCTCTCTAAAACCTTTTGAAGGTTGGAGAGACAAATGTCAAAAGATGAACCTACCACGGAGAAGTCATTAAACTTCTATGGTTGATTCAAGCATGTCCGAAAAAATGGCGGGCATACACCTTTGGAAGGTGGAAGGATCATTACACAATCCAAATGGCATCCTTCGATAAGCGAAGGTGCCAAATGGACATGTGAATGTTGTCTTCTCTTGGTCATCGGGATGAATGGGAATTTGACAGAACCTCGAATTACCATCCAAAAAGCAAAAATGGGTATGACCCGCCAATCTTTCAAGCATTTGGTCAATAAAAGGGAAGGGGAAATGGTCTTTCTGGGTGGCTTTATTCAACTTTCGATAATCAATGCACATGCGCCACTCGGTGATCGATCTTGTGGAAATAAGCTCACCTTTGTCATTCTTGATGACGGTCATTCCTCCCTTTTTTGGGACAACTTGAACGGGGCTAACCCACCTACATTCCGAGATAGGGTAGATTATCCCCGCCTCAAGGAGTTTCAAAACTTCCTTTTTTACCACCTCTTTCATGTTAGGATTTAGCCTTCTTTGAGGCTCAATAGAGGGAGGCTTGACCATCATCCAAATGAATTCGACGCATACACAAGGTGGGACTTAGACCCTTGAGATCATCAATTGTATACCCAATGGCACTTTGATGTTGTTTTAGAACACAAAGAAGTTTGTCAAGAGAAGGACCATTGAGTGTAGAATTGACAATTACAGGGTAAGTCTCGTTATCTCCAAGAAAAACATACTTTAAAGAAGGGGGAAGGGGTTTTAACTCACATGTAGGAGGAGGCGTAGTCATCTCATCTTTTTCTAATGAAGCCTCCAAAACCTCGAAGCTTGCATGAGTAGGTTGGTAGATTGGTGCCTTGTCCATGGCTTTCTTGAGATGCCAAGCTTCACCCTCCTTTTCTTGTTCTTTCCCTAGGAGCACATCTTCAATAGGATCCGTTGCTTCAATCAAAGCCCTTAGGCCTAGCACTTCTTGCTCAATGGTGTCGATCCGATGCACTTCCTCCATAATAGGGGCTTTCATGCTCTTGTTGAAAGCGAATTCCATGTTCTCATCTCCAACTCTCAATGTCATTACATCTCTCTTCATATCAACTAGCACCCCGGCCGTTTTCAAGAAAGTTCTTCCCAAAATAAGAGGGACTTGGGAGTCTTCTTCCATTTTCATCACAACAAAGTCACAAGAGATGAAGACTCTCCCAACATGCACCGGAACATCCTCCAATTCTCCAACGGGCACCTCAACCGAGCGATCCGCTAGTTGTATCACCCTTCTTGTTGGCTTAAGCTCAAAGTTGAGGTTCTTTGCAATGGAGAGTGGCATTAGGCTTACACTAGCCCCAAGATCGGTCAATGCTCTCTTTGGCTCCAAGTCTCTAATTCTCAAGGGTATGGAGAAAAACCCCGGATCTTCAAGCTTTTTGGGGAGCTTGTTTTGGAGGACCGCACTAACTTCGGCGGTGAGAGCAATGGTGGAACTTTCTTCAAGTTTGGACTTGTTAGAAAGAAGTTCCTTTAGAAATTTGGCATAGTTGGGCATTTGAGCCATCGCTTGGAGAAATGGAATATGAACTTGTAAACCTTTCATGACCTCAAGAAACTTGACAAATTTGTCATTGAAGCGCTTCTTTGCTAACCTTTGAGGATATGGGACCGGAGGAGTGTAGCTCTTCATTGGGGGAGGCTCATTGCTTGATGTTTCGTGTTTAACAACTATAGGAGTCTCATCCTCATGAATGTCTTCCACAACGACATTTTCAATCTCTTTATCAACTTCGCTATCCACATTCTCACTCTCATTGGAGGGGTTAGCATCATCAAGTGTAGGCATCTTAGGACCCTCATAGTGAGCTCCGGATCTCCAAGTGATGACTTTAGCTTGTTCTAGGATAATGGGTTGGCTAGGAAGTTGGGTGGAAGAGTTTGAAGAGTCGTTGGTCACTTGTTGAGCGACTTGGGCAAGTTGGGTTTCAATGATCTTATTGTGGGCATTCATTTGTTGGAGGGAGGTGTGTATGTCTCCAAACTTCCTTTCGTTCTCGGCATTGATTTTTGTTTGTTGAGCTAGGAAGAGTTGGAGGGTTGATTCTAGGGAAGATTGTTTTGGTTGATTTGGTTCAAAGGGAGCTCTAGGGGGTGTTTTGTGTGAATGTTTGTTGGGGGTTATGGAATCCGGGTGGTCTAGCTTGGTAAGGTTGGGGTGGTTGAGGGTTCTTCCATCCTCCACTCGCATTGTTATTCCATCTTGCTTGGTTGTTGAAGTTAGGATTTCCCTCACCCCTAGTATTCACCCATGCAACATGGTCCATAGACCCACCACAATAAGAGCTAGTGTGGTCCGACCCACCATAAATTTCACAAGAAAAAGCTTGAGAAGTACCTTGGCTAGGAGATGCCAAGCTTACCTTTTCCAATTTCTTTGCAAGTGTATCAAGTTTTGCATTGATGTGGTCTCAAGATCATACTTGCCTTTGCTTGCACTTTAATTGCTTGCGGTTCTAGTAGAATTCCCCCAAGAGTAGTGTCGTACTACCTCTTCAATTGTAGGCTCAATATTATCGACCGGAAGCTTTGTTAGTTGACCCCCCGCACCCGAATCAAGGCTTGCACGGGTCATATGGGAGAAGACCATCATAAAAGCTTCGCATAAGCATCCATTGACTATACCCATGGTGAGGACAAGATCTTCGAAGATCCTTGAACCTATCCCAAGCTCCATACAATGTCTCATCCTCCTCTTGAGAAAAATAAGCTATATTCCTCCTAGCTTCGGAAGTCTTCTCTTGAGAATAGAATTCATCCACAAAAGCCATGGTGACTTGTGCCTAAGTTGTCAAAGAGTCTTTCGGAACGGATTGCAACCATTTCTTAGCCTTCCCCACAAGAGAGAAGTGAAATAGGTTGAGCCTCACAAACTCTTGACTCACATTATTTTGCTTCACCGTGGTACATAGCTCCAAGAAGTTAGCCAAATGCTCAAGAGGGCACTCATGAGTCATACCCCCGTAGGGCTCTTGTTTGATCATGAGAATCAAATGTGGAGAAAATTCAAAGTTTGCGGTAGTAGTTGGGCGTCGAATACCACTTTTGAGTTCAAATGCCTCGGGATGCCCAAAATCCCGTAATGCTCTAGGAGCCTCATCCCCTATAGTGCTAGAAGTAGTCGAGATAAAAGACTCTTGCTCAAAACCCGGTTGTTCAACACCCGGTTGGACCGTAGGTTCCCTAAAGATTCTCCTTAGTTGCCACAAGGTATTTTCAAGGTTATGATCGACGGGGATGGTTGGATCTCCCCTCAATCTCCGTGACATGCAACCAACAAAGCTAACGAGAATATTAGTAAAAACAACCAAGAGGTAAACACACCAAAATAAAGAAAAAGGCAATTTAGTCTCAAAATTAACCAATTAGCTAATGTTAACCGCTACCTCCCCGGCAATGGCGCCAAAATTTGACGGGTCGTTGTATACTCGCCAAATATAACATAATGTATCCAATATAGGATAAGTATAGGGTCGAAATCCACAAGGAAGTAGGGTTAAGTCAAGAGTTAATTAGCTAACTACAATGAGCTAAATCAATTTTTGGGTTTTGATTGAAAGTTTAGCAATGATTCTAAAATCTAATTAAACTAGGAAATTTCCAAAGTAAACCAACGAATAATTAAAGGAGATAAGACAAGGGTAAATAAACTAGGGGATTAGGGGGATTCACCAACACTCAATCCAAGAATCCAATATCAAAGCCAAGGGGAAACAAATGGGGGATCACAAGGGGAAAATCACGACCATATGAACTCTAATTACTCTCTCGAGCTAATTAGAGGAGCTTGATTAGTCACTCATGACCTATTCTCATGGCATGAGCAACCAATCTAGCCAAATCAAGCACAACATGATTAATCAAGCTTCCCTAAACTAGAAAATGCCTATTTTCATGGAAATCCTAATCTAGCAACCAAACTTAGTTTATTCCTAGCTTCATCTCTCAATCCTTCACTAGGAATTCCAAATATGTAACTTAAGTGGTGATCAAGCAACCAACAAACCAAGTAAAACAAGTTTGATCAACAAGCTCAACCCCAAAAGTTAACCCCAAAACTTATATCTAAGATCCAAAGAGTAAATGAATGTTACATCCCTTCCCCTAGTAAGAAACTACTCACACATTATGGAAATAAAACAAAACAAAGCTTGAAGTAACTTAATCACCATAACCATAGAGGAAAAGAGGAAAATTGCAATTAATCAACTAAGAAAGCAAGATCTAAATAAGCAAAGCATGAAATAAGCAAGAACAATGGAAGAAAACAAGAAAATAAACAAAGATTACCAACTTTAAGCTTTCATAAATGAAGAATGGAGATCCAAAAGCTTCAAACTTCCACTTTTCTCTCTCCTAGGGTTTTGCTTTAAACTTGAATGCCAAAACAAGATCTAATTTCTCTCTAATCCTCTAGCTAATAATTGCTTAAGTTAAAATAAGAGGAGTCCCTCTATTATAGTCATAAGAAATAAAACAGAAAATTACAAAACAGCCCCCGCATTAAAATAAACAAAGTCGTAAAACCGTCTCCGGAAATGACCCGACCCGGGCGGGTGGCATGACCCGAGCACTCGGGTGACCTGACCTGAGCCCTCAGACCACTTCACCCGGGCGGGTCAACGTATCAGGAATCTTGGGTTTTCTCAAAACAGGCGACCCGGGCGGGTCTAAGAACCCGAGCCCTCGGGTTGGCTGACCCAAGCCCTCGGGTCTGCTGCAAGGAATGCGCTGCTTTGTCTGGTTGGGCTGAACCGGGCGGGTCCACACACCCGGGCCATCGGGTCAGCCATTTCTTCTCTTTCTTCTCTTCTTTCGAGCTCCTTGGTCCTCCATTTCCTCAACGCTTTGCCTCGGGCTTGTGCATAGACCCTCCAAACGTGCTCTCAAATCCTGAAATATATTAAAACACCCAAAGCAAGAGCGCAAGGGAGGAAAAATGCACAAAAAGAAAGAAAAGGAAAGAACTTAGCCTAAATTAGCCTAAAAGCTATCACAAAAATTATTTAAAACTAAGCATAAATCAAGCATATAAACCAAACATCATGTACCGAGTTAGCCACATAGCGGGGGTAAAAGATTCTTGGGATAGTCTGAAATGTATTTGGGTTATTAGTTGGTTAAAAATTGAGGAATAGATATTGAGATTTTTGAAGTGGTGAAAAGTTCTGTTGTGGTTTAGCTCTGAGTGGCTATTAGAGAAAGATCGAATTATGTGTATTGAGATTATGGAGAATTCGTAATTGGAGTTATGATTTAAGGGATATTTAGTTTTATTGAATCGGAATTATAGAAGAATTTGAATTCGAGATTAGTAATTATTTGTTTGGGAAGTATCTGACCTTTTGAGGTATCGGAGTTAAGTTAAGAGTTGAATTTGATTTGACTTTTCGTTAAAAATGTTTTCTGTGAACTTATTTGTTTTCATATGTTGAAAAGTTTTCTACTTTCAAGTTTCGAGGACGAAACTTCTTTTAAGGATGGGAGTATGTAATAGCCCAAATTCTAAGCAGCTTTAATATAAGGCTAACAAATTTCATTAGCTTAATTAAGTCTTAGTTTGTTTGACTTGTGGTGTATTTTGACTTTTATCATCTTATTTAAATGCTTTTTAAAAAAAAAAAACAGAGAGAGAGAAAGAAAGGAGTTTGAAGAACCATCTACATCTTCTTAGAAACCTATGAACCATTTCTACATAAACCATCTTTTTGGAACCAAAATTCCAACTCACTCGTCTATCTACTCACTTTCCTCTCACAAAACACTTGAAATTCTCGGCCATGGCTTGGTGTTTGTCGCCACCGGTGCTGCTAGCCTTCGTTTCGGACGCCGGCGTGAGCTGCTGCCCCCATTTTCTCACACCTCTACTTCGTCTCTCCGATGGTGTGTTGCTGCCACCTGCCCTGGTTTGCTGCTACCTTTTCGGCAGTGCTGCTAGTGTCGGTGGTGGTGATGCATGTAATGGTATTAGTCAGATTTCACCTATTGTTGTTCTTGTAAATTTGAAAGGGGTTTTGCTTGTTTCCTTTTCTTTGATATTCAAGAAGAAGCAACATCTAGTTTATGTTCACCCATGATATAAGTTGTACTCATCTTTTGTTTCTTTTCTATTATGAAAAAGTTTTACAAAATATGTTTATTTTGTAGTTGTACCTAGTTAAATTCAGATTTAAAAAATGAATTTTGAATATAAGTTTTACAATTTGTCTTGTGAAAATAGTTTAACAAAGTTTAAAGTTATTTTGGGTCTCATTTTATTAGTTAAGTTGAACTAGCAACTTTGATTGTTTGGATAGGAATAGCCGAGCTATGCAAAATAAAAGATCATGTATAAAAGAGTTATGGGTATGGAAGTGTGTTGTGATATGTGATGGTAATCCGTATTATTGATATTAGCAATATGAAGAGATGAATTAATAGTAGTTATTCTTTTGATGTAAGGTGATTGCATGGGACTCAAATTTCGGTTGGTGATCAAGAATTTTGGTATGGATGATGAATATTATGGATCTCATTGGAAATATACCTCTGAGTCGAAACGATATTTGGGGTTGAGCTAAGGTACACATTGTCCTTCCACCTTGTGAGCTCAATTATGTTTCTACAAATGCAAACTGTATGAATCAATCTCATGAGTTGTCAAATAAAAATTAGTTTTCTGGCTTGAATTTGTTGTGGTTTTACAAACCTAAATTCAATGTTGTTTGAAAATGTGATTCTCATATCTAAGTTGTTTGACTTCGTGAGTATATGATTTCACGCCAAAGTCAGGTGTTTCGGTTATATAAGGATCAGCATTGACTTCCCAATTCTGGTTCGAGATATATGTCTTATAAGTTCTTACTATAAAATTTAGTTTTAATCGAATATTTTGAAGTAATCAACTTATGTTATATTATGTCAATCTTGTCTTCGAATTCAAGTATATTTCAGTCTATGAGACTTAGTAGTATAAGTTATTCAGTGACTTGGGTTTTAAGTTATTATATAAAAGTTATGGGTGTCCGATTGTGAACATTTAAGGAAGTGTTCTCGATATATATTCCTCGATGTTATTATAAGTGTGGGTTTTGAAATGAGCGATCTCGTACAACTATGCCATAGAAGACCAGCTAAATTTTGTGGAATCCGATTTAAGTCTCTAATGAGATACGATCTAATACGGTTTCAAGTTTATGGAGTTTTAATTTTATAGTTTACTTTCAATTAATGAGATTTCCAGAATATTATTTTGTTGAGCGGTCTCTGAAGTAAAGAATTGTATAGAGAGTTTGGAATATGCAATTATGAACTTTATGGAGGAAGATTATTAGAAGCAGTATAGTATAGTATAGTAAGTCGTAGCGTAATTGTGTTTTATTAAAAGATTATACCATTTAGAGTTTCTCAATGCGTTTATTATTATACTCATAATTATGATAAACTAGAAGGAGTAATTCACTAAGTCTGATATGATTGGTGAGCTCTACTTTTGAATGATTGAAAACGGTATGGGACATGGCTATATCTCCACTAAAATTTGTATTTTTAAGCGTTCAGGGGATACGAAGAGTCTATTATACTCCTAGTTATTGGGAAATCGAGTAAATTGTGATTGACAAAAAATTATGTATTTTGATTCTGTTTTGTGAGGGGAAGAAGCTGATAAAGCAGTGACGAACAACATTCTCTATTCTGTAGTTATGTATATTCTGTATTCTGAGGACATGTCCTAAAAAGTCTTGCAAGCGGTACCTAACGGAAAAGGGAGACGGCCCTTGTAAAAGTTTAGAGAATTTGCCTGGAAGACAACTCTATTCATGTTCTTTTCCCCAGTATATAAAATTGATTTCTGAGATAAAATAGAATTTGTATTTGAATATGCAAGCGGGTTCGTGGAAAGTTATTTCAAACGTTACTTCCGAGTAATATAATCTTTACTCGTCCAAGTTTAAAGAATCTCTGCACGGAATATGGGAATGACTTTTCAAGGAAGTTGCTAAGAGTTAATTAAAGGAGTTATGATGCACATATTTAGATTAGAGGTTATTCTTTTTGAGACACGGAAGTGAGAGACATTACTATGTCTTAGAATATGTCAGGATTAATGTTGATTTCAGATATCGTGTTGGATTTTATGGTTTCTCCTTTCAGATTTACTATGTCTTTTTGAGCAAAACCCCTTTCAGATTTACAAGAACAACAATAGGTGAAATCTGACTAATACCATTACATGCATCACCACCACCGACACTAGCAGCACTGCCGAAAAGGTAGCAGCTGTAACACTCCGTCCTTCTACTACTAAGATACTAAACCTTATCAATTCAAGAAATACTAAAATGACGTTAGCGGAAATAACGTCGGGACGGTATGCTACTCTAAAACAATAAATAAAGATAATAACTCAAAATTTCATAGCTTTAAAAGGGAATAAATCTCCAAGTAAACATCATAGTTCTAACATAAAAGAAGTATCCCAATTGTATCATACTAACAAATCCAAAATACCATGAGACATGCAAGTCTCCCAAAATAAACTTAAATAAAACTAATATCCTTGAAAGCAATCCAAAAATAAGTCTCCCTATGGCCTATATAGAGTTCATCTACCAAAAACAGAACTAGAAGCTTCTTCTCACAACCAACTCTCACACTGCTAGCCCAAGCAGTCACAAGCCTAGCATTCATTTCCATCTGTAAGATTATATTACATATTTCCACAGTCAGTGGGGAGTAACTAGCAGTTCTCCCAGAACAATAGCAATCGAAGCACCATTCAGAGGTAGATTACTAAGAAAGGAATAACATGCAATTCATTACATCATATCATGCACATAGAAATCATAAAGCTCATAGATAAATCAAGAGATCAATAACAATAAGTAAGCATAATATAGTGAGTGACATAATTCCAATATAACTATATAATAATAATAAATCAAAATACAACAAGTTATTGAGTCAGAAATCGAACGCCAGTGATTCGCAAATCACTTCCTAAGGTTTGTCAGATCGCAATCTCCAGGTCAGTCTATGGGCTTACGTTCCCCTCTGCCTGTGTCTAAGAATGGCCAAACTCCCGATGCAGGGTAGAACACGCAGAACTCCCTGACTCTCGGACGACAACAATTAACCCAGGTGTACCCCTAGTTCGCAAACCAGGTGGTTGGCATGTTCTTAACCGGGGACTACATCTATCCAACCGGATATTCTTATCTCAAAATACAATCATGCATACAAACTAAGTATCATTCATCAAAAAGGGGATGCCACCCGGCCTTATACCCACAGTTCATCAAACAGTTCTTCATATTTTCTCAAAATAAATCACTTATACAATAATCAACAAATAACTCTCACAATAACACTTGAACATTCCCAAACATCAACAATGACAATATACTGGTTTTTACAGCAACCACACTCAATCACAAATACATCACCAATTAACTCTAAATCATATTTGTTAAAAGAGTAATAACAATTAAATCATTTTATTTCATAAATCAAACCTAAACATGTGGTTACCCAAATGATGCATACTGTATACTACTGAAAATCAGCAACCCAGAATATATTAAATTATAAATTATATCTGATTTAGAAGCCCTCAAACAATTTAATAGTGCGTCCTCAATTTCATCACAAAAACACCATATCAATTATGAAACTAACAAATTCGAGCAGTAAAATTACACAAAAATTATCATATAACCCTAATAGCTCTACTGACATGGTACAATTTTTATTTATAATTTTCGGACAAGAAAAGTATTTTTAACAGTTAATCTACAGATTCCTCAAATAAGCCATTATAATAATTAAAAGTATAAACAGAAGGCTAAAATTTACCAAAATTTCACATAACATGTAAAAACTCACGGAAATATATATTATGCAAATAAATTAATTTTTATGCCTCTATAAATAATTTTTATGAATTATATACTGACTGAACAGAAATTACAAAAACAGATATATCAATTAATTAAAACAGTAAACAGTAGATAAAAATTATTCTAAGGCATGGAATACATTATACTAATGTAACATGATCTAAGAAAAATGATTTCATCAATTTTAACAGTCGTTCAATAATTATTATGAAATTTAGCCAAAAACGCACAAAATACTAATTAAATCAAATAAATATTAAAAATCATACAAATATTATTTTTCTCTACACAGTATTCACATAGCATATGTCACGTATGTTCATGTAAAATTTCGTCAAAAATATCATTCAAAAAGAATTTTAGATAATTCCTAACGTATTAATCTAATACCGAATACTACTCTAATCACTATGATTCTAGGATAACAACTAGTTACCTGGATCGTCGGAGGCGAGCTGAAAACTTCTAGAAATCCCCACAATAGGTGTGTGACCCTCTTCTTCTTCAAATTCCAAGCACCAAGTATAAGGAAAAAGCCACAAAAACAATTCACGAACAATTATCAAAGAGAAGAAATGAAGAAAATTTGAGAGAATGAAAATGGTGATGATGGTGATGATGATGGACGAAAATATGGAGAATGGCAGCCAAAGGATTCTGATTTTCTAATCAGAAATTGAAGTGAATTAAGAGGTTTAATGAGGTTTTAATTAAAGAAATCATTAAGGGGGGGTTATGGGGGTTATAAGGCATCAAAGAGTCTTAAGGAAAACAAAAGAGAAAAGAAAAGGAGAAGGCTCTCCTATTACTTCACTTGGCCGGCTGCCCCAAGCCCAAAACCCACACAAAACTTTCGGCCCAAATTCAACAACGATCCATGCTCCGAAAGCCCGATACGCGATAAAACGGTTAATTCCTAAATCGCGCCTAAACTTTGAAAATACTTAATAATAAAAATAATTCTAATAAATTATATTATAAATATAAATGAAATAAACACATTGACACGCCATAAAAATAAAAAATAATAATTCGGCTCCCAAAATTATAATATAAAAATAATTAATTTAGAGAAAATAATAGTTTTAGAGAAAATTCTTGCGAAAAACTAGGAGCAAAATTATGGGTTGTTACAATCTCCCCTCCTTAAATAAAGTTTCGTCCTCGAAACTTCGAAAACACAAAAACAAGACAAGAACACAAATAGTACCTGAAACGAATAGTTCCGGGTATTTCAGTCGCATAGACTCTTCGGTTTCCCAAGTTGCTTCTTCGTACTTTTGACTTCTCCAAAGTACTTTAACCAAGGGAATCACCTTCCTTCTAAGAGCACGGTTCTGACGGTCCAATATACGAACAGGTCGCTCTTCAAAAGTCAGATTCGGCTCAACTGACACTGATTCAACAGGGATCACATGCGAAGGATCACTACGATACTTGCGCAACTGCGACACATGAAACACATCATGAACCTTCGACAGCTCTGGCGGCAACGCCAAACGATACGCGACCTCCCCGATCCTTTCAAGAATTTCATAGGGACCTACGAACTTCGGACTCAACTTGCCCTTTTGACCAAACCGCATCACTCCCTTCATAGGAGAAACCCTCAAAAGCACCTTATCCTCCACCTCAAAAGAAATAGGTTTCCGACACAAATCAGCATACGACTTCTGCCTATCTTGAGCAGCCTTCATCTTCGCTTGAATGACTTTCACCTGCTCAACTGTATCCTGAATTAACTCCGGGCCCAAAATCAATGAGTCACTGATGTCGCTCCAACAAGTAGGACTACGACACTTCCTTCCATAGAGAGCCTCATACGGAGCCATTTGGATACTAGCTTGATAACTGTTGTTATAAGAAAACTCCACCAAGCTAAGAGACTTGACCCAAGACTGCTGAAATTCCAAGGCACAAGCACGAAGCATATCTTCCAAGGTCTGAATAGTCCTCTTAGTCTGACCATCGGTAGCTGCATGAAATGCAGTACTCAGCTTCAACTTCGAATCAAAAGCCTCTTGCAAAGCAATCCAGAAATGGGATAGGAATCGCGGATCACGGTCGGAGACAATGTCTTTGGGAACCCCATGAAGACGAATGATCTCATTAGCATAAGCTTCAGCTAGCTCTTCCATAGACCAAGTGTTCTTCATCGCAATAAAACGAGCCACTTTAGTCAATCGATCCACAATCACCCACACAAAGATTCAATCCACCTAGCAGCTCTAGGCAAACCCATCACGAAATCCATCGAGATCGAGTCGAACTTCCAAGCAGGAATAGGCAAAGGTTGCAACAAACCACCAGGCCTCTGATGCTCAATTTTCACCTTCTGACAGACCAAACACCTAGCTACGAACTCGGCAATCTCTCTCTTCATACCAGGCCACCAAAAATTAGCCTTCAGATCCTTATAAAGCTTGTCACCCCCAGGATGAACGGAATAAGGAGTACTATGAGCTTCCTCGAGAATCTTCCTCTTAAGCTCACCATCATTGGGCACACACCAACGCCCCATAAACCTCAAGCTATCATCGCCACGAGATCTCAAAATTCTCTCGCACGACCTTGCATCCTTGCTTCACGGATCTTCTCCAGCTTTAGGATCACCCTTTTGCTTGCTTCTTAACTCCTGGAACAACTCGGGCTCAGCACTCATGGAACCCAACAAAGCGAGATACATAACCCTGAGGAACAACCTCGATATCAAGCTTGCGAAACTCTTCACACAATTCACGAGGCACAACCATAGCAGCGTTTAATGAATGCTTACTCTTGCGACTCAGAGCATCCGCTACTTTATTCGCCTTACCATCTTGGTAATCTAGGGTCGATCATAATCCTTGATCAATTCAAGCCACCTTCTCTGCCTCATGTTAAGATCACGCTGAGTGAAGATGTACTTCAGGCTCTTGTGGTCAGTATACACCTTACACGGAACACCATACAGATAGTGTCGCCATATCTTTAGTGCAAATACCACGGCCGCTAACTCCGGATCATGGGTCGGGTAATTCCTCTCATGCACCTTCACCGCCTCGAACCATAGGCTATTACTTTCCCTTGCTGCATCAAAACACAACCCAGACCATTCTTCGATGCATCACTGAACACTTCATACCCAACGCCCTCAGATGGCAAGGTAAGAACAGGAGCAGAGGTCAAACTCTTTTTCAGCTTCAGAAATGCCTATTCACAATCCTCAGACCAGATGAACTTGCAGTCCTTGCGCATCAAGCGAGTCAGAGGTTGAGCTAACTTGGAGAAATTTTAAACGAACCTCATATAATAACCAGCCAGACCCAGAAAACTCCGAATCTCGGTCACATTCTTAGGACTCTCCTACTCGACAACAGCCTTGATCTTAGCGGGATCCACCTTGACTCCTTCCTTGCTAATTACATGCCCTAGAAAAGCAACTTCCTTCAGCCAGAACTCGCACTTAGACAGCTTTGCGAACCACTTTTGCTTGCGCATAACATTCAACACCAGTCTCAAATGCTTCTCATGCTCCTTCTCATCCTTAGAGTAGACGAGAATATCATCGATGAACACGACCACACAAGTATCCAAGTACTCGTGGAAAGAGCGATTCATTTGATCCATGAAAATCGCAGGAGCATTCGTGAGACCAAATGGCATCACTTCAAATTCATAGTGCCCATATCTGGTGCGAAAAGCAGTCTTCGGAATATCCTCCTTCTTCACGGGAATTTGATGATATCCGGATCTCATATCGATCTTGGAAAATACCCCAGCACCTTTTAACTGATCAAACAGATCCTCAATGCGAGGCAACGGATATTTATTCTTGATCGTTACCTTATTCAGCTCATGGTAATCGATGCACAGACGCATACTCCCGTCTTTCTTCTTGACAAACAGAACAGGAGCATCCAAGGAGACACACTAGGCCTTATGAAGCCCTTATCTATCAACTCTTGCAATTGAGTCTTCAACTCTTGCAATTCAGACGGCGCCATTCTATACGGAGCCTTGGATATAGGAGCAGTACCCGTACTAAATCAATGCGAACTCCACATCTCTTTCGGGAGGAATACCCGGCAACTCTTCAGAAATACATCGGGATAATCCCGAACTACCGGAATACTCTCGAGCTGATCTTCGGATGACAAATCCTTCACCATGCAAAGGTATACCACCTCACCTTTTTGACGCATCTTCCGCATTCTCAGAGCGGAAACCCACTTAACACCCTTCTTCACTACAACATCCGAATAAGAAATCCTTTTCCCTTTAGAATCTCTGAGCACCACCTTCTGATCACGGCACTGAATGCAGGCATGATACTTCGATAACCAATCTATTCCAAGGATCACATCAAACTCTGACATAGGAAACTCCTTAAGATCGGCTGGCAACTCAGAACCCAGAATACTAACAAGCACGCCCTTAAACTCAGAATGACAGGGATAATTCTCACCAGACGGAAGAGAAATTAGGGACTTAATAGGAGATCTAGAGGAAAGATTAGCTTTTCGAACAAAGGAACTAGCAACAAAAGACATTGTAGCACCAAGATCGAAACGAAACAAAAGCGGGGATATTATTTACAAGAAAAGTACCGAGAGATGACATCGGGATGGACATCGGCTTCAACTTGCGTCATCACATAAATCCTGTTCTTCGGAGGAGCGAGAAGAACTAACCGGCTTAGCAGGACCAAAGAGAAAAAGACGGAGCTCTAGGATTCTTAGAACACCTGAAAAGACTTGTGCCCCACTTCCTTGCAATAGAAAGCAGAACAACGGTCGATCCATCACAGCTTTTCCCGGATGAGCGGCTTTACCACGTATTCGGCACTTGCTCGGATCAAAACTCGGACGAAAACCCGATCCAGAACCCTATTGATAACCCCCTCGACTAAATGGCTCATACCTCGGCTTCATAGCCGGGAACTGAACATAGGTAGCAGCAGGCTTCTTAGCAGCAGCAGCCTTAGCAGAATCTTCCTCTTTCAAAGAGGCATGAATACTCAGAGCTATCTCATAGGCTCCCTGGAAAGTCGAAGATCCCGAACTCAGAACATGGGTCCTCACCTTAGGATCCATTTTCTTGATGTACCTCTTCACACGCTCAGCTTCGGTAGGTACAACTGAGGTAGCAAACCTGGACAGCTCGGTGAATTTATCAGTGTACTCCTGCACACTCAGATTACCCTGAGACAGAGTTAAGAACTCTTCCTGCTTCTGCCAACGGAGCTCATCAGGATAAAACCTCTCCTTCAGCTTAACACGGAACTCATCCCATCCAAATCCCGGTGTAGCCATGCAGCTTGCACGAACAGTACTCCACCAATTATCAGCTTCCATCTTCAGATAGTAGGTACCAATAGGCACCATTTCAGCAGCAGGGCATCTAGTAGCGGCAAACAGCTTCTCCATCTCCCTTATCCACCCTTCCAGCACAACAGGATCAGAAGTCCCGTCAAAAGTAGTTGGACGGTGACGGTCAAACCGATCAAAGACAGATTGCCCACTAGACGGAGCAGAAGACCGGTTAGCCATAGCTATGATGGCGTTCTCAAGTGCTTGGCGCCTTTTCCGGGCAGCCTCCTTTCTAGCATAGTCAAACCTCGAGGCATTCTACAACACAAGTTAAACATTCGTTACTGAACACGTTATTAGTTGTAAATTAACAACTTATCACATCAAATTAAGAAAAATATTTTCCCGTGGTTTCCTACCCAAGTGACCCTCTCACTACTACTTTTCTTGAAGCCTAAGATTCTAATGATCCTAGTTACTTCAACTATACATTTCCCGGGAGTTTCTTAGTGGCTAAGTAAGGGTCTCGGGTAACTTTGCTCTGATACCAACTGTAACATCCCGTCCTTCTACTACTAAGATACTAAACCTTATCAATTCAAGAAATACTAAAATGACGTTAGCGGAAATAACGTCGGGACGGTATGCTACTCTAAAACAATAAATAAAGATAATAACTCAAAATTTCATAGCTTTAAAAGGGAATAAATCTCCAAGTAAACATCATAGTTCTAACATAAAAGAAGTATCCCAATTGTATCATACTAACAAATCCAAAATACCATGAGACATGCAAGTCTCCCAAAATAAACTTAAATAAAACTAATATCCTTGAAAGCAATCCAAAAATAAGTCTCCCTATGGCCTATATAGAGTTCATCTACCAAAAACAGAACTAGAAGCTTCTTCTCACAACCAACTCTCACACTGCTAGCCCAAGCAGTCACAAGCCTAGCATTCATTTCCATCTGCAAGATTATATTACATATTTCCACAGTCAGTGGGGAGTAACTAGCAGTTCTCCCAGAACAATAGCAATCGAAGCACCATTCAGAGGTAGATTACTAAGAAAGGAATAACATGCAATTCATTACATCATATCATGCACATAGAAATCATAAAGCTCATAGATAAATCAAGAGATCATTAACAATAAGTAAGCATAATATAGTGAGTGACATAATTCCAATATAACTATATAATAATAATAAATCAAAATACAACAAGTTATTGAGTCAGAAATCGAACGCCAGTGATTCGCAAATCACTTCCTAAGGTTTGTCAGATCGCAATATCCAGGTCAGTCTATGGGCTTACGTTCCCCACTGCCTGTGTCTAAGAATGGCCAAACTCCCGATGCGGGGGTAGAACACGCGAGAACTCCCCGACTCTCGGACGACAACAATTAACCCAGGTGTACCCCTAGTTCGCAAACCAGGTGGTTGGCATGTTCTTAACCGGGGACTACATCTATCCCACCGGATATTCTTATCTCAAAATACAATCATGCATACAAACTAAGTATCATTCATCAAAAAGGGAATGCCACCCGGCCTTATACCCACAGTTCATCAAACAGTTCTTCATATTTTCTCAAAATAAATCACTTATACAATAATCAACAAATAACTCTCACAATAACACTTGAACATTCCCAAACATCAACAATGACAATATACTGGTTTTTACAGCATTCACACTCAATCACAAATACATCACCAATTAACTCTAAATCATATTTATTAAAAGAGTAATAACAATTAAATCATTTTATTTCATAAATCAAACCTAAACATGTGGTTACCCAAATGATGCATACTGTATACTAATAAAAATCAGCAACCCAGAATATATTAAATTATAAATTATATCTGATTTACAAGCCCTCAAACAATTTAATAGTGTGTCCTCAATTTCATCACAAAAACACCATATCAATTATGAAACTAACAAATTCGAGCATTAAAATCACACAAAAATTATCATATAACCCTAATATCTCTACTGACATGGTACAATTTTTATTTATAATTTTCGGACAAGAAACGTATTTTTAACAGTTAATCTACAGATTCCTCAAATAAGCCATTATAATAATTAAAAATATAAACAGACGGCTAAAATTTACGAAAATTTCACATAACATGTAAAAACTCACGGAAATATATATTATGCAAATAAATTAATTTTTATGCCTCTATAAATAATTTTCATGAATTATATACTGACTGAACAGAAATTACAAAAACAGATATATCAATTAATTAAAACAGTAAACAGTAGATAAAAATTATTCTAAGGCATGGAATACATTATACACATGTAACATGATCTAAGAAAAATGATTTCATCAATTTTAACAGTCATTCAATAATTATTATGAAATTTAGCCAAAAACGCACAAAATATTAATTAAATCAAATAAATATTAAAAATCATACAAATATTATTTTTCTCTACACATTATTTACATAGCATATGTCACGTATTTTCATGTAAAATTTCGTCAAAAATATCATTCAAAAAGTATTTTAGATAATTCCTAACGTATTAATCTAATACCGAATACTACTCTAATCACTATGATTCTAGGATAACAACTAGTTACCTGGATCGTCGGAGGCGAGCTGAAAACTTCTAGAAATCCCCACAATAGGCGTGTGACCCTCTTCTTCTTCAAATCCCAAGCACCAAGTATAAGGAAAAAGCCACAAAAACAATTCACGAACAATTATCAAAGAGAAGAAATGAAGAAAATTTGAGAGAATGAAAATGGTGATGATGGTGATGATGATGGACGAAAATATGGAGAATGGCAGCCAAAGGATTCTGATTTTCTAATCAGAAATTGAAGTGAATTAAGAGGTTTAATGAGGTTTTAATTAAAGAAATCATTAAGGGGGGGTTATGGGGGTTATAAGGCATCAAAGAGTCTTAAGGAAAACAAAAGAGAAAAGAAAAGGAGAAGGCTCTCCTATTACTTCACTTGGCCGGCTGCCCCAAGCCCAAAACCCACACAAAACTTTCGGCCCAAATTCAACAACGATCCATGCTCCGAAAGCCCGATACGCGATAAAACGGTTAATTCCTAAATCGCGCCTAAACTTTGAAAATACTTAATAATAAAAATAATTCTAATAAATTATATTATAAATATAAATGAAATAAACACATTGACACGCCATAAAAATAAAAATAATAATTCGGCTCCCAAAATTATAAAATAAAAATAATTAATTTACAGAAAATAATAGTTTTAGAGAAAATTCTTGCGAAAAACTAGGAGCAAAATTATGGGTTGTTACAGCAGCAAACCAGGGCAGGTGGCAGCAACACACCATCAGAGAGACGAAGCAGAGGCGCGAGAAAATGGGGGCAGCAGCTTACGCCGGCGACTGAAACGAAGGCTAGCAGCACCGGTGGCGACAAACACCACGCCACGGCCGAGAATTTCAAGTGTTTTGTGAGAGTAAAGTGAGTAGATAGAGTGAAGAGAAGAAATATGAGTGAGTTGGAATTTTGGTTCCAAAAAGATGGTTTATGTAGAAATGGTTCATAGGTTTCTAAGAAGATCTAGATGGTTCTTCAAACTCCTTTCTTTCTCTCTCTCTTTGTTTTTTTTTTTAAAAAGCATTTAAATAAGATGATAAAAGTCAAAATACACCACAAGTCAAACAAACTAAGACTTAATTAAGCTAATGAAATTTGTTAGCCTTATATTAAAGCTGCTTAGAATTTGGGCTATTACATACTCCCATCCTTAAAAGAAGTTTCGTCCTCGAAACTTGAAAGCAGAAAACTTTTCAACATATGAAAACAAATAAGTTCACAGAAAACATTTTTAACGAAAATTCAAACCAAATTCAACTCTTAACTTAACTCCGATACCTCAAAAGGTCAGATACTTCCCAAACAAATAATTACTAATCTCGAATTCAAATTCTTCTATAATTCCGATTCAATAAAACTAAATATCCCTTAAATCATAACTCCAATTACGAATTCTCCATAATCTCAATAAACATAATTCGATCTTTCTCTAATAGCCACTCAAAGCTAAACCACAACAGAACTTTTCACCACTTCAAAAATCTCAATATCTATTCCTCAATTTTTAACCAACTAATAACCCAAATACATTTCAGACTATCCCAAGAATCTTTTACCCCCGTTATGTGGCTAACTCTGTAACGCCCCGACTTCTAAGCATCTTTATTAGGTTAATTAATCTTGATTATTAGCAGCGGAAGACCTAACCTTTTGGCCGGTGTGTTACTGTCGTACTTTCGATTAGGAAAATACAAGGCAACATGCTTTCAGAATCATAGAATAATGTGAAAACTTAAACATACTAGATTATATAAATTAAGGTAAAATAGAGTTAATGTTAATTAAACTAACTACTTACTTAGGTTACAAAAGCTATAAATTTTCGACTCATTTTAATAACAAATCCTCACTGCTAAGCTGTTCCGTCATCCCCATCGGTACCTAAAACAGAAAAACAAAACGTCATGAGCCGAGGCCTAGTAACATACTACTCTAACAACGTAAATTCATTTCAACTCATTTTATTTGCAAACAGAATGGAGAGAATAATATAGTCAAACCATTTCATAAACATATAAATAAAAATCAGAAATTTTAAAGAAGGATTCATGTTGTCATTCATAATTTTATCATATTCATTACTGGAAATCTTCCTTTGGTTACTTGGCGAGTACAACAGAAGACTAAGCCATTAGCCACCGAGGACGTATCATAACATAAGGCAAATCCACCGAGGACCTTTGTCCCCCATCAGAAGGTAGCATATAATGCTAAACATAATGCGGGTGCCACCGAGGACGTTGTCCCCCATCAGAAGGTGGCGTTGCCGCCATAGACCAGAATGACACGTGCACGGCCCAGAGAACATAGTACTACCATGACCCATCTTTCACTTTCATTTATCATGTTTCGTGTATTTTAGTACTTTTCAGAAATCATCGTAAAGTCATTGCATAAACGTCATACCAAATCATTTATAAACAAAATTTGCATAGTGAAACATTTCATATCCCGCACACCATAAATACATGGAATAATCATTACATAAAAGCATCATAAAACATGGTTGGAAGGGGAGTGCGGGTGTTAGTAGTAGACGTTACCTCGAGTCGCGATTATTATACTTGATAGCCGGGGGAGGCTTGTAATATCCCTTTTTCCTTTCTAATCTATTCAAGAATTAATAAAGAACGATTTATTAATATTTTATTCTAGATTTTAAGCTCTATGATCCATTTCCATCATGTGCCTATTATAGGAAGTACTTTAATATGAATTAATAGTGAGTTTCTGAAATTAAAGGTTATGGAACCTCATTATCACCGTTTATTACGTAAACTATAATTCTTGACTTTAGTAACTTGGTTACCAACTTATGTAAAACTATTTAGTAACAACCACTACTTATAAGATTCATGGAAATTCATGTTCAATGATTTGAAGGTGTGATTATAGAACTTTCATATCTTAATTATACTTTTAATACTAAAGTGATTATCTAACTATTTGTTAAACTCTACCTTGTACTAGTGATATTTCCTACTAGTTAATGCCCACATATTAGTGACTTAATTTACAACTTAAAAAGTGAGATTAATTTCATTAAGCTACAAAGTGGAACTACAAGTACTCATTATTTAGAATAAGCTTATTATACTTATAATCCAAAGTTTACTTAATTAGTATTACTTTGTAATACATAAACTTAAGTTATAACTATGTGAGCATGAAACTATAATTTTAATAACCAAAAACACCAATTATGTAGTTAAGGTGTAGTAATAGTGACTATGTTATTGAGATGTAAGCTTCAATTTTGATATGCTTAGACTATATTTTCTTTAAAGTCCGTATTTGAAAGGGATTTAGCAAATGAATTTTATATAAGATTGATTTATACCAAGTTACTAGAAACTCGAGTATATTATGCAAGCAATTTATTTGGTATATTGAATACCCGAAAGCAATTATGTTATGAGAATTTGAGAATTCTGAATCTGAGTTTTCGAAAATATGAAATTATAGATTATGTATTTTAATTCTGTTTTGTGAGGGGAAGAAGCTGATAAAGCAGTGACGAACAACATTATGTATTCTATAATTCTGTATATTCTGTATTCTGGGGACATGTCCTAAAAAGTCTTGCAAGCAGTACATAACGGAAAAGGGAGACGTCCCTTGTAAAAGTTTAGAGAATTTGCCTGGAAGACAACTCTATTCGTGTTCTCTTCCCCAGTATATAAAATACGATTTCTGAGAGAAAATAGAATTTGTATTTGAATATGCAAGCGGGTTCGTGGAAAGTTATTTCAAACGTTACTTCCGAGTAATATAATCTTTACTCGTCCAAGTTTATAGAATCTCTGCACGGAATATGGGAATGACTTTTCAAGGAAGTTGCTAAGAGTTAATTAAAGGAGTTATGATGCACATATTTAGATTAGAGGTTATTCTTTTTGAGACACGGAAGTGAGAGATATTACTATGTCTTAGAATATGTCAGGATTAATGTTGATTTCAGAGATCGTGTTGGATTCTATGGTTCCTCCAATTGAAAGTATATACTACTTATTCTGTGAGATATCAATTCAGACTATTATTTTAAACAAGTAACAATGTAAATTATGTTTAAGTACTTTGTTATATGATTCTTCCATTATGACGTTTTTGTTGCTTGATTTCAATTGTCTCGTAAGATAAACTTAAATTTGTAAATACGTTTTAAGCTACCAAAAAGATTTTCTGGCTGGACAGTGTGTACTCAGTTTCGCTGATGTTGTTCTTGGAACCTGTCCTGGTGGTGGTAGTGTTCAATGTTAGTTATTTTTGCAGGACATGTTGAAGCTAACCCCAGTGTGGATAAATGATCGTTATAAAAGATGATTGTCGGATGAGCAATGGTGGAGATTATATAGTTTAATTTAAAGAACTCTTATGGTGTATTATTGTATTATTTCGGAAATCCGGTTTGATCATATCATGTGAATGTATTTAATCTGTGGAATGTTGATGTTGGGTCATAATTCCACCGATTCAGGATCGTACAAGAAGGTTATGTTTTTACTGTAAGATAATGTAATTTGAGGTTCATTGGTTGTTGGTTGTGATTAGTGAATCTTAAGTGTGATTAGCTAGCAGCTCGGAAGTGCGGGTTGTTACACTGCCCCAAGGCATCTCATACCTGGATGGATGGACCTTTGAGCCTATGTCTATCATCAAGACAAGGTACGCCCATAACGCAATGGATCATAACATGGATCAACAAGTTCCAGAAAGAAGATGGAAGTGATGGATTGCGCTTACCAACCTTCCTGGCAACTCTTTGGGTAATCTGGAGATTAAGGAATAATATGGTATTCCGAGGCCATATCACTACTTTGCCAGAAATCCGTCAACAAATCAATCAGAATATACAACAGCATCAAAGTTTTGTCTCCGGACCTGGGCACCATACAATGCCCAATCTAGAGCTAAGCACTCCACCTGGTTTTCTACTGGCCAACTTAGGACAATGCCACATGAGTACCCCACAAATTACTATTGTGACGGATGGCTCCTGGGATAGGGTTAGGCAGTAAGGTGGACATGCTTGGACCATTGACGGGATGGCGGACAATCAGGTTGTTGGTCATGGCGGTGCTGGACCAGCGAACTCCACTACAACAAATTGCCACTTGGGCCACGGTAAGAATCGTGGCCCAAGTTAAAGAAACTCGTGGCTATGCAATCTAGCCACGGGAATTTTGAAAAATACTCCCGTGGCACAAGTGGTCGTGGCTAAGTTTTTGCCACGGGAAAAAAGAGGGTGTGGCGTATAATGAAATGTATGCCGCGGATACTCCCGTAGCTTAAGATATCCTTTGCCACGAGTATTACCGTGGCTACAAAGCCTTTGACTCAAGTACTATTATGGCTACAATAATCCCATTGCCATGAATTATACCGTGGCTAACAAATTCTCTCTCCAATGGCTAATCAATCCACTAGCCATAAGATCTCCCGTGGCAAGAAAAGAGTACACAATTCTATATAGGTGATCAATTTCATATGCCAGATATATATTATTACGCAAATAAATATACATTACACCGTAAATCTAATATGAAATAACAAAACAATATATTGATTCAACTTCTAAAATCTTTACATAAAATTGTACTTGGAACTAAAAGTTCTATTGTTAACTAAATAAAAACAATATATTCTCCAATCTATTTACATTCAAAAGAAAAATTATTAACTACATAGTATTTAAGTGTAACTAATACGAATGCATCTTGTTCTTGATAATATGTACCCTCTTTCTCCAATCTGTAAGCAATCAAAAACAATTTGGTTAAAATACTATATATTTTGCAATAAAAGGACACAACTAAGAGAAGCAGCCATTATTAGGCCATTAAAACACTAAAAACAAATACTACATATACTCACACAAGCAAGTAGCACAATTACACATGAAAACAAAACCAACATGTGTAATCACTAGTAGAGAAATGATGATTTGCGTCGGCTACAGTTCCATTGTTTGGTTTTAGTGGCAGGATTTATATCATTTCATTGTTTAGTTATAAAGCTATATAGGAATCAAAAGGAACTAGAGTGTAAATTAATGTTATAAGCTTTCTTCCATCCAAAAGCCACTAATTTGGGAGGAATGGTAAGTAAGATTTTTAGAAGAATTGTTTGCTGTCAGTTTCTTTACTACCAACTCTGGCACAAATGGTGAAACGAAATACACGAAATGGTTAAGTACCTTTGCTATTTTTTTATTCCTTCCTACCAAACAAACACTAACGGCCCGTTTGGTAGTTGTTAATAAATTGCGGTAATGGGAATGCATTTTAAGTGAGGGTTACAAGGGAAGCATCCTTAAAAGTTCCATGGGGAGACAATTTCAACCCCCAAGTTTGTGTTTTTTTCTCCATGGGGAAGTAATCTTACCCCTAATTTTCATTACCACTCATTACCACCTAACAAGGTGGTATTGAATGGGAACGAAAATTCAAGAAGAAAAATAGACACTAGGATACATTAACATTACCATGGAATGAACAATGATTTTCTTCACAAATTTACATACAAATTTATTCCCATTACCACCATTTATAACCAACTACCAAACGGGCCGTAAGGGCATATAAAGAAGTCAAAAAATTCTGTAGCAGCTACAAGTAGAGTTACAGGTGACCAGAGTCAAATAGAAAGACAAATGCAGCTGCTACAACTATGTTGCTCAATAAATTTCATGTATTACATCAATGGACAAAAACTATGAAAAGAGAACAGCTTCTACATGCATACATCAATTCAAACGTAACCCATTGCAATATTACCTTAAACCTGGATTTCTGAATAGCATTGGCAACTGCCTGGAATCTTGGGTAGTTCTTAAGCTTTGACATAACATATGAGGCATCATCTTCTCGGAAAGACTTTGAGCATCCATCTGTACAGATAACATATCTCAAAGATGGTAGTGAGTAGTGACCATCAAGGCCATAAGAAAGTAGGGAAATAGTACAAAGATTCAGTAGTTTAAGCTCATTATCCACTTCATGAGGTATGTTGTCAGTTGGGAAGTAAATGGCAAACGAAGAGCTTTCCCAAATTCCATAAAGAATTAAAGATAGGACAATAGAGGTATTCTAAAGAGCAACAATATTCATATCAAAAGGCAGGCAAAATACATTAAGCATTTCCACAAAATGAGGAAAACAAGTAAACATATGTTAAGAGTTACCTAGAAAGATTTCCTAAAAGAAAAAAAAAAAAGGAGTTAGTAAGAAAGACAAGGAAAATATGTAGATATGATTCTGACCTTATTGCAATGCAATCTTGAATAGATAAAGGTCACAGGAAAGAAAAGTAGTTACTGAATACTGAACAACCCAACAATTTCTTCCAAACTCTCCAATCTCTTTGTCCCTCCCTAACTTGTAGCTAGGCTTGGAAGACGTTGAAAATTGTCATGCCTTCCTCGACAAAATGTTAAAAAAACAAATAAGGATTGGTAAGTGTAGTGAACAAGAGCAGATAAATAGGAGGAGATCTGAGATGAAAGTGGTATGAAGCTAATAGATGACAAACAGAAACACTAACATTTTATGCTTGATTTCACCCGCTAAATATGTCAAGAAAAGTACCATAAAATTAGTGACAAGCTAGCTGCTAGCACTTGGTGTTTGTGAAGCATCATAAGTTTTTTTTTGTCTCCTTCAAAAAATAAGTTTTTTTTTTTGTCATTACGTTGTCATCCACTAGTATTGATACTTTAAGCATGTTTATTTCCTGAAAGCATTAGTGAGCACCTGATGTGCAACTCATTCTTTAAACTTAGTATTGATACAACTTTATCTCCATCTGATATATGATATATTTTGTTCTTGTTCTTGTGCTTCTGCTGTTTTTTTTTTTTTTTTTTTTTATAAGTTAAAAAATACGGGGAAACCCAAACCAGTTGGTAAAGAGACCAAACCGGCCGGTGCAATAAGAGTAATACAATTTCAGATTATGGAAACAACAGAATGAAAACAATATAATGAAAGTAAGACAACTAGGAGATAGCAAAAGTATCAAATCACGTAGTAACTCCTAAAGTCCGATTCATAGTCCGCCATGACCTGCCTAAAGTCTAACCTTGTAGAAACAAAACACAAGAAAAGACAGCAGCAACCAGCTGTAGAAACAACACACAAACAACCCCAAAACAAGTCAAAAATCAGCGCTAAACCCCCACTAAATATAGCAGTTCTTGCAGTCCTAAAACACGACTAAAACAGTGACAAAAGCTACAAAAATCTATTGTAATCAGTCCCTAGGAACAGCCCCAAGTTGCAGCAAATATAACCTCACAATAGTCACAAATTAACACCTCAAATCATCCCCAAAAACCTGCAAAAAACAGCCAGCAATTTCAGCCTCTAACAGGCCTAAAAACAGCAATAACAGACAACAAAACTTCCCTCAAAAGGCACCTACAACCACCCTCTAAAAGTTCCTGAACAACAGCAATAAACTGCAGCAACAATGGGAAACAAAACAGTCTCAAAACAAGCCAAATGTAGCAACAAATGCAGCAACAACCAACATTATGGTTCAGCAAGGAAATCAAGCACATCAACATCTACCATCATGGTTGCATTATATCAAAGTGAACTTGATGGAAACCATTATCATATTCACAACGCATGCAAATCCAATAGAGGGGACAAATATATATAGTGATGACAAAAATTACACAATACACCCCAAAATTAAATTATGATTACGAATTCTAAATTTCAGACTACGAATCACGAAAATCATGATTTTCAATTACAATTTGCGATTATAATTTCAGATTATGAATTCCGATTACAGTTTCCAAATTCATCTTACAATTTTAGTTTAAAATTTCATCTTAAAATAAAGATTACAAACAAAAATTAAGTAAGGTAACAAATAAAAAAAATAACAAGTGAATTCATTGCAATAAAAAATAACAGGTATTAAGAAATTCGCTGAAAGCAATCAAATTCATTGCAAACTTACCGATTGCAGTAGACGAAATTCAATTTGCAGTCTATCAAAGAATTGAGGGCTCTTTTCACGAAAAAACTAGGGTGTCAATTGCAGGTTACGAATAAAGTGAAAATCTGTAGAATAGAGGTTTGTTTTTTCAAGAAGTCAAGAGCATGCGGGTTTCCTCTTCTTTTTTTTTTAGGGAAATGGGTTTCCTTCTTTTAAAAGTCTTTCAATTATACCTACCGCTTAAACACAATTGGATTAGCGCCCAAATTTTGGGTATTGCGCTTAACTTAATTGGAGTAAAATATGTCTCATGTACCCTTTTTTTTATAAGAACCGATATTCCTAATTCTAATATGTTTGTTTTTTTATAGGCTAATCCTAATATGTTTAAAGTGTTACCAAGTTACAAACTTTTCTAATGTTATATGTAGCCTAATTAATCTATATTTTTCTTAGTTGGAAATAATACAGGAATGCATGTCAAAATAATGTGTTAACCAATATAACAGATCCCCAATGGGTTATATTCAAAGGTATAATCCAACATTATATACAGCTCTTAAGACCATCCATATTATGTTTCTTTTATTTTATTATTTTAAGAAAACATCATTATAAACTTTTATATGTAAGTTAATCAGTAAATCCATTGGTAAAATAAAAACCCCAACAGATTAAACCCATTCACAAAAAAAATAAAAGAAGTACGTAATGAAAACATTCCTCAATATGTATAGTTAAAAAATTTGTTTTTAGACGGTTAGTTAATCAAAAAAGTTTGAAGATGAAAAAGTTAGTAGATAATATTACAAGTACAAGTACACTTCATTAAAAAAGTGGCAATTTGTTGTCAGCTCTGCAAACAGAGGCAATTGCATGTCTCCAGGCTCTAAAATGGACAATAACACATGACTACAGGCGAGTTCGAATTAAAACAGATTCTGCAGATCTAATTCATTGCCAGCGGTCGCAAAATTCTAAGGCAATGTCAATCCATTGGACGGTCAGCGAGATTAAAGAGGTTGCAGGTACCCTGGAATGGTGTCAAGTTCTCAAGGCTTCCAGAGCACAAGTCAAGCAGTCACATCAACTTGCCAACTGTTGCAGGATTAACAACATTTCTGCTTATATATATTTCTCGGATGTCAAAAAAAAAAAAAGAATTGTTCCTCACTAAGGAAATATCTTAAACATGATATCTATCTTAAATAGGTGAGTTCTCAATAGTTTACTCCCTCCGGTTCTTAAAGATCTTCCTTGTTACTGTTCCTACAGATACCAAGGAGGATTCATTGATGTGGGGTCTAGGGTGGATAAAGTATAATAAAGTAAGACCATAAAGGAGAGAGAGGGTAATAAAGTATAATAAAGTAAGATCATAGAGGAGAGAGAGGGTAATAAAGTATAATAAAGTGCAATTGTGGACCCATATGATAGTGACATGAGAGGGTAAATAGGGAAATTTATTTTGCCAAATAAGGAATAAAGCAAAAGAGGGAAGATCTTTTGGAAACACACTTAAACGGAAAGAGGGAAGATCTTTAGGAACCGGAGGGAGTAGTATCTTAAACATGATCTCTATCTTTTAGGAAGTAGTTAGTTTGTTTGAGTTAATTTAGGAATAACTATAAAAAAGATTTAATTTAAATAAGATAATATCTTTTGGTGGTTATCTATTAGAGTTATTTTAGAAATAGGATTTTTATTTACTTGGGATTCTTTAATTACTTTGTTGAATATAAATAAGGGCCAGTTCTCCCCGTCTTATTTTCAGTTCAATCCAGTTCAGTTCAGTTGCAATCAGTTCAGTTCCTAATTTATTTCTCTGATAATAAAACAATGACAACTATTATTATTATTATTATAATTACGATTATTTTATCATTAATATTATTAATATTAATATTATTATTATTATTATTATTATTATTATTATTATTATTATTATTATTATTATTATTATTATTATTATTATTGCTTTTACTATTATTATTAATATTTAATATTAATAGGCAAAATTTGCCTTAACACCCTGAACTATAGCGCAGGTGCACCAAACAGCCCCAACTACGACTTATAGCCAGAACACCCCAAAGTACGGACCTGAGTGCAGTCTGTACCGTAAATGAGGTCGTGCCCAGAATTCTCACCAGATTCTCTCCCCTTTCTTATTTTCTTCTTTTTTAACCCTAATTTTTTTTACTCAAAAAAAAAAAGCGCGTGCCTTCATTTTCTCCTTCCTCAACTGAACAAAAAGACTTTCTTCCCCAAATTCCCTCTTACTTCCCCAAATTCCCTCTTCCCAAATGAACCCTAAATTCTAAAAGAATGAAAACCACATAACAACAATGAGCTCAGCATCATTTTCAAGTTTCAAAAAGAATTCAAATACCAATTTAGGTAATGGTAGGGTTTACTATCGACATCGATTGCCTACAGTAGTCCAAACTACTTGGAAATTCAACCACAATCAAGGAAAACACTTCTATGGCTGCCCAATATCTAGCACTTGACTTATAGCCCGTGAGAATTCCTATCACGACCTCATTTATGGAACGGACTGCACCCAGGTCCGTACTTTGGGGTGTTCTGGCTATAAGTCGTAGTTGGGGTTGTTTGGTTCACCCGCGCTATAGTTCAGGGTGTTGAGGCCAATTTTGCCATATTAATATTATTATTATTAATTTAATATTTCTAATTATTATTTTGCTAATTCTTTTTTTCTATATGATTTTGCTAATTATATTTAAAATGAAAATTCAAGCCTAAGAAGTACAAAAATTAAAACAAAAAAAAAGTTGATGAAGTTAAATCTATGAATAAAAACGAGTAATGATAGCAATATTATATTATATTATATTATATTATATTATATTATATTATATTATATTATATTATATTATATTATATTATATTATATATTATATTATATTATATTATATTATATAATATTGTATTATTATTTATTTATTAATTAATATTTATTAATTAATGATAGCTAAATTATTATCATTACTATTAGTTATGATTTAATTTAGTTTAGTTAAGTTAAGTTAGGTTCAGTTCATTTGCAATCAATTCAGTTCAGTTCAGTTTAGTTGTTTTATGTCGAAGGAACATGCCCTAAGTTAACATTGCACGTTTAAATTATGGAGTCATGGATTCTATTAATTGAGTTTTGTTTCTTAAGGAACATGGGGTGCATGTCCTAATTTATAGGAGTCATGATCAGTAAGTTTTGGAAGAGCATCTTATGTTATCTTCGTCTATAAATAGGACGTTGCAATTCAGTTGAAAGTGTGTCTGACTAAGTGAAAAAGTATTATAAGTGTTTAATAGTGTTCCACCTTAAAATGTCAATGTCTTTGTTTCTATAAAAGTTTTATTGTTTCTTTGCCTTACAAGTATCCATTTTGATCGTCTTCATTAATTTGTATTGGGGATTAGAGTTTTGAGTGAAATCTTGTAAGTGCGAGCTTTGAGTAAAGTAAGAGAAAATGTGAGAAGACTTTGAGATAAGTCTTGAGAGGAACAATAGTTAAGTGAACTAATTTTTGAGAACTGGAATTTGTTGATGAACTCAATAAGTTGTATTTAGGTGTTTGGCCTATTTGCCCGATTATAGTAAAGATTTAATATCCCTTGTGGTCGATGTAATACTCCTCATTATTGCTTTAAAGGGATTTAACAGGCTACTCATTCCAACAAGATGCATCTTTCTTGTAGGGAGCTTATTTCCTTAGTTACTCCACAGTTAAGCGTGCTTGGCTAGGAGTAGTTCAGGGATAAGTGACCTCCTGGGAAGTTTATCGGGGTGCACATGAGTGAGGACAAAATGCGCTGGAAGAACTTGTGCTGGTTATTGCGGACAATTGTTGACCCTGGATGCGCATTGGTGACGGCGTTGTTGTTCTCAAGTGGGGTGTATGTAACACCCCTCATGATTGCTTTAAAGGGATTTAGCAGGCTACTCATTCCAACAAGATGCATCTTTCTTTTAGGGAGCTTATTTCCTTAGTTACTCCATAATTAAGCGTGCTTGGCTGGGAGTAGTCCATGGATGAGTGACTTCCTGGGAAGTTTCTCGCGGTGCGTATGAGTGAGGACAAAATGCGCTGAAAGAACTTGTGTTGGTTATTGAGGACAACTGTTGCCCCTGGATGCGCATTGGTGACGATAGACTCGACTGCGGATGGGTCGGGTATTACAGTCGAGGATTTTATTTCCTATTGGACCTAGGAAAGTTTTCCTCTTGAAATATGTTGTGTTACTTTGATTTTTATTATCCCTATCTTTATAATCCAACAAAAAGTAAACATTATTATCACACAATAATTCATCCTCTCTTCGTGTAGCGTTCCTAAGCCAACAACACAAGTCTTATATATTTCTTTTTGTTGTTTTCTAGAATAGAGATATTATTTTAATTATTAAGATCATAAAAGAATGAGATTGGAGAATGTTGAGAATGCTATAAATTATAATCATTTTGATGTTATTTAGAAAAATCTTTTTAGATACTAAAAATCTTAAGTAGAAGAAGACGGGGTGTTATCAGTTATCACTAAGAATTCCCATTAGAGGGATTTAGTCGTGCTTCAGCCAAATGTAATTGTATAACTTTCCATGCTTTTATAATTTGGAAATATTAGTTGGTTTAGTTAGTAAAATCCTTGAGACATTGTACATCAATTATAAGTTAAAGTTCGATTTACATTTTGGGACAACCTTTTGTTCTCATTACAAGCTCAAGAAAAAAAGATACAAGAGAAACTATTATTTATGAATTAAAGTTATTGAAGTCAAAGTTTGCCAACATAGTTGAATCTCTTTCTTTGGAGTTGGACAAAATCTGTGCAAGAAGCTTGCCCGCTCTTGTCTAGTTACTTTTAGTTGGGCCTCATAGACTCAATTAGTTGGTTCCTTTCCTTGTCAGTTCTTGGCTATTACTTTATCTACTGCCCATAGATTCCCAAATAAGTTTCACCCACCCAAAAGTTGGCCCATACTTGTTATCTCTGCATTTTTTTTTGCCAAACTTTCTGATTCTCATTCAATAACTTAAGGGGGCGTTTGGTTTATGAAGGGGAAAAGGAAAGGGTTTAAGAAAGAGAAACAAGGAGAAAGGAAAAGAAAACCCTTAGATTAAACATGTTGTTTGGCTAGAAAACCCTCTCCTCTCTCCACCATATCTACCCCCTCTAAACCCACACACGGCGCCCACGAAGCGCACCTTCCTCACCGCCCCCACCCGGCACCAACATTACCACCCCCCTTCTTCTTTTCCTTTTCCATCACCATTAAAGGTGAAATTTGAGGTCTTGAAGGCCAAATCAACATAAAAACTCTAGATCTAGAGGTTCTATGGTAATTTGACCATTTAAAGCCATATGGAAAGATATTCATCCATTTTTACTCTTGTATTTTTTTGAGTTCTTAAGGTTATGGAAGTGTTGGTGGATTTTGGGGTGGGTAGTGGTGGCTTATTATGGTTTATGTGGCTAAGGTGGCGCCATGGTAGTTTTGTTCATGGAGGTGGCGGTCCGGGCCGGATGGTGGTTCCGGCGGGTGGGTGGTCATTTTCGATGGATAGGGTGGTGGTTATGGTGGCGGAAGAGGTGGTGTCATTGCTTACGGGTAGTGGGTTGGTGGTTGGTGTGGTTGTTCTAGTGGTTGGGGTGGTGGTCAATTGTTGGTCAAAGTGACCATAGAGTAGAGGAGGGAAAGGGTAAGTGAAACCTTGGGGGGATGTGGGTAATGGAAGTAGAGGAGTTTGGGGGTAAAGGGAGGGTAAAGAGAATGATTAAAATGTGCTAACAAACACCAAGTAAGGGAATCAACCTATTTGATTCTCTTACCCTTTTCTATAAACCCCAAACCAAACGCCCCCTAAGTGTAGACCTAGTTCTTGGGCTTATTGAGTCGGAGCAGTGCGGGTCAAGTCAATAATGAATCCGGCCATGTAGTTGCGAGTTGATATGGTTGGGCCAATAGATGATTAAAGAAATGAAAGGTACGTGAGGAGATTAGTGCACATTAAAACTAAACCATGTATGAACTACTCCATCCGTTTCTTTTTAATTTAGTCACTTCACTTTAGGGAAGAACCAAGGAGGAAGTACAAAAGTATGGGAGAGAAACTAAAAAGGTGAAGAGGGAAACTTAAAAGGTGAAGAGGGAAACTGAAAAGTGAGAGAGAGTGAAAGTAAAAAGTGGGTTAAAATATTAAAAAGTGGATGACATGGGTGGAAAAAAGAAAAAAAGTAGATGTGACATGTTACCAAAAATAGAAAATGCAATAGTGTGTAGATTAAAAAGAAACAGACCAAAAAGGAAAGTGTGTAGATTAAAAAGAAACGGATGAAATATATCTTTTTTTCTTGTACAATATTTTTGGTCAACAAACTTTGCCTTTTTGTTTTTGAGGGTAACAAACTTTGCCTTGTGTAAACCTTGTCTCATAAAATTACTTTCGAAAGAAATATAAATATAAATATATTTTAGATACAGAAAATGATATCAAAGTTACTGCATTTATTATATTTTTGCTCTACTTCTTTAGTAAGACTTGTCATACTAGTCAACTCTAAGAGCACTGGTAATGGTAAGGTTGGTTTACATTCCCTCATTTTTCTCTCTCCTTTCCTCCTCGTTACCCCTCAGTCCCTCACATTCCACTAACTTTGCCTTAAGCCTGTAACCTTCATTTTTTTCCCACAATGCATGGTGAGATTGATTCACCTATCTCTCTCTCCTACTTTAACTATATCCCATCATATACTCTCTTTCCTACCAAATTTATTTTTATATTCTATACTCTCCCCACCTGCTCCAAGTGACATTTTTTCAATGGCTGCAATTCAAGGACCAACTAAGGAGTTGTAGTAGTAATTAGCACCCACAACCCTTCTTCCTCATACATGCCTCAACACCCCACAATGCTGAGGGTAGGCTGAAGTACGGTTTGTGTCCTATTGCCTTAACTAAGGACCAATCATTATAGGTGCTCTAAAGATTACCTTAGTATTCTCCATACGATCAAGTAGACACATGATCTTCATAGATGGTAGATTTTCCTTCTATATGTTAGGTTAGGAGTGGAGCGATAAATTGTTCCTTTCTACAATTCAAGGTACCATTTTCGGGCATTATGTTGTATCAAACATGTTCTCATGGAATTTTTTTCTAGAGTCATCAATAGTTTTAAAAAAGCAAAATTTAATCTTAGCACGAGTCAGGGCCGGCTATCAACAAGGTTAACCTATTATGTGGAACAGGGCCCCTGAATTGTGAGGGCCCAGATACTGGAAAAGTCCAACTTAGCATTAAAATAACTTGTCTTATATGCACGTAATGCATGCGAAAGCATATAGAAAATTAAATTAATTGCGTAGAATAGCTATCTTTGCATTTTGTTTTTTCAAAAAACTGTTGTTCAGTTTAAATGTGATACTTTTTTTCCCCTTTTTTTCGTTTAAATGAAGAAGGTAGTTATCTCTTCTTCTTTTTTTTTCCCTTTTTCTATTTTTTGGTGTCCCCCATGTGTTTCCATATATAATACTAGTATTTTTTGCACGCGATGCTTGCGCGGACATCGCGGTGATATTGTACATATTTCTTTTGTTTTCAAAAATCAGGAAGTTACTTTCACTAAAAAAAATTTGGTAGTTTTTTTAGGGAAAAAATCTAGCAGTTACATTAGAGTTTTTTTAAAAAAAAAGTTATATGACTTTTTTACCATCATTAGTTATTTTGGATGAATAAAAACATAAAGGGTGTTTTAGGGAACTCAGGTGGACACCAAAGTCCTCAAGAGTTCCCATATATAATAGAGATAGATTAGTTTCTTGGCTTCCCCATAAGAGCATCAGGTAATCAAGTTCCATTCTCTTTTTTCCCCTAATTTAATTATTGCATATAAAATCTTGTTGATAATCGTCTTTTAAATTTTTCATAAGGGTATAATTATGATAAATAACACATGGTCTCCATATTATTTGAGGCGGCAAAAATCAAGGTTGGCCTAATTGATTAGAGGTCCTCCTTCTAACTCTGTGATAGGGGTTCGATTCTTTCCCCTTAGAGTTGAGCATCATTGTGTCATGAACCATAAAAAACGGTTCTTCCTTCTCTCTCCACATTTCTCTCCTCTACACCTTTTTTTACAAACTATTACAATTTCACTTCTTGACTATGAACAAATAGAAAATGGCTTAACACTCTCGCTCCTCATTTTTCCCTATCCCACCCTATTTTCTCTTTCTCCAATCAAATTACACTACAAAATCAATAAATTTGTATTTTTTTATAGGAATAAATTTATGTTTTGATTACACTAATACTTAACATTAATCATGTGATTTATACTTATGCCAGTAATTATTTTTTTCATTTAATAATTATCTTTATAAAATTCAAACGAATTACAAAAGAAGCGGTTTCTTTTCGAGAAAATGGAGAAAACGATTAGAGAAGGGTCAAATTAAAATGTGCGGGAAAAATATCAAAATAGATGTTTATTTGAAGAGAATAAAAAACATGAAACTTCGTATTTGTTTAAACATATTTTTAGAGATATACACTTTTCAAAAATTGTAAACATTATATTTTTTGGGCTAACAACATCACAACACTTGACACGATGTGTCTGTGATTGGAGGATTTGTAATCTCTTTTTGGTGACACATCTCCGTTCTCTAGCAGATGATTCATTTTGATGAACCGTTTGTTTTCTCGAACATTCATCAATATGTTCATCCATGAACATTTGATTTATCCAAGAATAAGCAAAACAAAAAAAAAAAGTTCACGTTTGGTTCATGACTAAAAATGCTCTCACAATGTAATTTCCCTCTCCCCCAACTTGCAAGAGGCCTTCATCTTATCTAAAAAAAATATTATTTAATATGATCTTTATGTATTATTCCACATGACGTATTTTATGAAAGAGAAAAATACTTGATCTTTTTAAAAGTTGTGATTCGACCTTTTTAGTCATTATGACGAACTCTGAACCTTTCCTACTGAGTTTTTTTTATAAAGGTAAGTTGAAATTCCTCACAAGGAGAGGGAAAATTGGGGATTTCTCTTGCCAGGGGTGAGATTTGATCGGGGGATCTTTAGAATCGAAACCTATGGAGTTTCCTTATTTTGTGAAATTAAGTAAGATTGTTTGAGGTTGTAAGAATAATCGATGCCTTGAATCTAGCGTGAAGCGTGGAGCAAAAATGGCAAGCTGGGAGCTCGCCCGGCCGGGCGAGTCAGGTTTGAAGACGCTGCTGGTTTGTCTTGCGCGCCCGACCGGGTGGTTTTAGCCCGGGAGACCGGGCGAGTGTGTTTTTTACGCGGGTGAGGCGATTTTCGAGTCGGGTTATAAATAGGCTTAACCTAATTCATTTATTCGACGATTTAGTTCATAATCACATCTGTAATTCTGTTATTCCTCCACATCAATAAATCAGTTCTCTCTCTGTCTATGGACGTAGCCAACACTCCATTGGTGAACCACGTTAAATCTGTGCGTGACTTCTCTTTGTTTTGCATTCGATTATTTGTTCTTTTTACGTCTGTCATAACACATTGGTATCAAGAGCTTTATGTTTGATCTGGGTGAGAAAGATGTCTGGGATGAATGTGAAAATTGATAAATTCACTGGGAGAAACAGTTTCAGTCTGTGGCAGATCAAGATGCGGGCTTTACTAAAGCAACAAGGGTTTTGGGCACCGTAGGAAAAGAAGCAACGGATTCAGTTACTGATGCGATGGCCGTTCTGGAGGAAAAGGCGCATTCAATGATTATGTTGTGTCTGGTTGACGACATAATTACTGAAGTCGCGGAGCAGGAAACCGCTACTGGTCTGTGGTTAAAGTTGAAGAGTTTGTATATGACAAAATCTCTAACCAACAAGTTGCTTTTGAAGCAACGTCTGTTCAGCCTGCGTATGCAAGAAGGTACATCTCTTAGGGACCATCTCGAAAAGTTGAATACTATCTTACTAGATCTTCGTAGTATCGATGTTAAAGTAGATGATGAGGATGATGCTTTAATTCTATTAGTATCTTTGCCTTTGTCGTATGAGAATTTTGTGGATTCTTTTATTGTTGAGAAAAATATTCTGTCATTAGAAGAAGTAAGATCTGCACTTCATACTAGAGAGATTCGTAATAAGGCGCCTGGTACAGGTACAGTCGATCAGGCTGCTGGATTAGTAGCCAGTGGTAATGGACAGGGGAATTCGGGGAGAAAATCCAGGACGTTTTCTAGAGGTCCTAAATCTAGTGATGTCTGTAATTACTGTAAGGAAACGGGGCATTGGAAAAGGAAATGTCCTAAAAAGAAAAATAAATCTGGGATGAATGCATCTGCTGCGATTGCAGCAGAAAATTCAAGTTTTGATGATGATATTGCTTTAGTTGCTAATGAACAAACACATTGCAGTGATGTGTGGGTTTTAGATTCTGGAGCGTCTTGTCATATGTGTCCGTGCAGGGAGTGGTTTATGAACTATAAACAGGTTGATGGAAGTGTTACTATGGCCGACAGTGAGATCTGCAAGACAGTTGGTATAAGGTCCATCAGAATTAGGACATGTGATGGCAAAGTCTGTACTTTGAATGATGTTAGGCATGTTCCACAGGTCACAAAGAATCTAATTTAACTTAGTCTGTTAGACAAGAAAGGGTTCAATTTCAAAGGTGAAGGTGGAGGGTTGTATGTCTATAGGGGTTCAAAGATAATTCTGAAAGGGGTTAAACGGGAGACATTGTATGTGTTGCAAGGGTCTACGTTATCTTAGTCTGGGGTTGCCACATTGGCTGTTTGTGGTAGTGTTGAGAAACAGGTGGAGCACAGAGACACTCTAGGTTGGAATGGTGGTTCACGTCAGGGAAAAATCCGTCAATACTCACAATTTGAATATGAAATTCCGTGTTCTTCGTCGTCAAAATCGGGTCAGTCAAATTTGGCTCTTGGTCGGCATGTGAGTTTTGGGAACTTTCCCCAAAGAGACAGTTGTGAAGACATGGTGGGTTTTGCACTATATGTCGGAGTGGTGAATATTTTTGGGCCGTCCAAGGAAGGTGTTACTTGTGCTAGGAAAGAGTATAACCAACACATCTGTTCGAATCTAGTTCCACAGGGTAAGTTCCAAGGTTGCTTGGACTTACAAACTGATCGTGGTTGTTAGCTGTCCATTGGGGGCAAGTCTGGGGCCCTTAGGGGCTAATCTGGTATGGGGTTCTGAGGGGCTAATATGGTGTCCTTCAGGGGCAAATTTGGTTCTGGTTGTCTTTCAGGGACAAATGTGGTATGGTTGTCTTTCGGGGAAAATCTGGTTGCAGGGAGAATCTGGGAGTTTTGATCAATGCATCTGGTCATCTGATTATCTGGTTATTTGGTTCGTTGTGGGAGGATTCAAGTTAAGGTGGAGATTTATAAGAATAATCGATGCCTTGATTCTAGGGTGAAGCGTGGAGCAAAAATGGCAAGCTGGGAGCTCGCCCGGTCGACCGGACAGGTTAGCCCGGTCGGGCGAGTGTATTTTTGACCCGGGTGAGGCGATTTTCGAGTCGGGTTATAAATAGGCTTAACCTAATTCATTTATTCGACGATTTAGTTCATAATCACATACAGGGCCGTTCCTGACATTTTATAGGTCCGGGGCGAAACTAAATCTCAAGGCCTCTTATATATAGTGGCAAACAAAATTTTCGCGACTAATTAGTACTTCCTTTGACAATTACACGACAAAATAAGTACACTATGTTTTTTCTTAAGCACACATCAAAATAAATAGTGAAAGTATCTAAATAGTATTAAAGTCAAAATGCATGGGAAATATGTTAAAATGAATAATGGGAGCTTGTAAAATGAATTACTTCCTTCGTCTAAAATCACTTCTTACACCTATAAAGATACATAACTTCAAAGGATTAGTATCAATTGTTATTTACTAAAGTAAAGATAGATATGAGAGATAGCAAAGTGGTTATTTTACTTGGAGAAGAGAGAACGATGGTTCATGTTTGTTGAGGAAAACAAAGATTAAAATAACAATGGGTTGTATCCAAAAATAAAATTGCAAAGGGTAAGTAATAAAAATAAAAAAGTGTAAAAAAAATATTGTGGGATAGAGGGTATAAAAAGAAAAAAATGTAGATAAAAAAATGTAAAAAGAAGTTTAATATAGAAAAGCAAACCATTGCACAAAAAAATAGAAAAGCAAACTTTCTATCCTTATGGGATTTGAACCCTTGTCTTCTAGACTAACAAATGTACAGCAAACCACCAAGCCAAACTTCATTTTGTTTACTATGATTGTTGTTTCTTACCTTTAGTACAAGTTTTAAATCAAAACTAGGCCCCTAATATTGATAGGCCCTGGGCGGTTGCCCCTCAAAACAACCCCCAGGGCCGGGCCTGATCACATATGTAATTATGTTATTCCTCCACATCAATAAATCAGTTCTCTCTCTGTCTGTGGACGTAGCCAACACTCCGTTAGTGAACCACGTTAAATCTGTGTGTGATTTCTCTTTGTTTTGCATTCAATTATTTGTTCTTTCTCACGTCTGTCATAACAGAGGTATTTAAGAAAGTTTGATGGAAATTGAACACCAGAGCCTGAGCACACATCCAAATTCAAGGTAAGCTTTTTCCGTGTTTGCTCATCTTGCAAAATCTATGCTCATTTCAAAAAACAAATAAATACTTATTTTTAGGTATCCTTGAATGTATGTAAGAATTATAGAAAGTTTTGACATGAGCTTGAAGAGCATGAAAATATTCCCGCATAATATAGGAGTTGGAATCTTGGAAAGACTAGAAGCTTAATTGGATATTTCGGAGGCCATACTCCGAATTATACATTACACATTATTACAAAAGAAGAAAAGACCAAGACTATTTCATCACTGTGAAAATACAACAGATACTAAATGCAGAATTCTACAAAAATAGAAAAATAAATTCCTGGATTTTCCACCTATATTACTCGGAATCACACATTTACACTAGAAAAATAGAAAAATAGAAAAATATTAAACCTGTTGAGCCAAAGCTTGGAGTTCCTTGACTAAATTTGCAACATATCCAGATTCAATCTCTTCATTCAGGAAAAACTTTCTCCATTTGTTATGATTCTCTCTAATAGATTTACCTAGTTCATTTTCAGTATCCAACATGACTATCTTTATTGCTTCCAAAATATCTTGTTTCCCAAAAAACCCATCTTCATCCCTTCTATTAACCTCCACCCCAACCTTCAGATCTCCACTAAACAGCTTAGAATTCAGAAACTGATCACCCTTTTGTGGCACAAATGCTAATTGACAATCATTGACAATACCCTCTATCACAGAGCCAAACCCTGAATGATTAAGATAGCACCCAACACTTTTGTGTGCTAAAATGTGCTGTTGTTGCACCCATCCTGTATGCACAACTCCTCTATCTTTGATTCTGTCCCTAAAATTTTCTGGCAATGATTCTTCTAACTTAATTGTTGCATCAATGCTCCGTGTTTCGAAATTTAAAACCAAAAAAAAGGGCAAACCAGTGAGTTCTAACCCAAGTGTAAGCTCCTTAATTTGATCATCATTCAAGTATGTTTCACTCCCAAAATTGCAAAAAATGACTGATTTTTCAGGGAATTTTCCTAACCAACTTTCCCATTTTTCATCTAGTGCACCAGTAGGTGGTAAAGGAACAGTTGGGCCAGCTAAAAACAGAGGTTTTTCTAACCGAGTTTTTAAGTAATCTAAGTATGGACCTTTTACTTCAGTGCAAGACTTATATATTGTAGCATCACAGGTATATATATACCCCATTATTCTTTGGAATACCTGCGGTCCGCCATGGAAGCTCTTGTGAATGTACTGGAAATCTCGAGCTTGGAAAGTTTTCATGGAGGTAATTGAGGTTTTAGGGTACCCTTGAGGAGGCTTCATTAAATCCTCGAGAGCGGGTGGTATGTTAGGATGGATCATTCTTGAAGGGATGGTAAGATATGAATTATTAGCAGCTGAAAATACACTGAAATTAACCGCTTTGACGCCGAGTTTAGAAGCTAATGAAGGCAGCCAGTAGTGTGCAAAATCAAAGACAATGATACGTGGTTTGAGTTGAGATAACAAAGTTTTAACTTGAGGTTGCATTTGGTCGAGTGCTACTTTGAGGAGCTCAGCAGTCTGAGATGTGAAGTCAGAGCTGCTGTCAAAGTTAGGGGAGAGTCCTACAATTGGAGGGATAGTAAGGGGGATGAGTTGGTTTGGAGGACAAAGTTTAAGGGAGGATTCAATGCGTGGGATATTTCCAGGTATTGAGAAGAAAGAGATGTGGATGTTATGGGAGGATGAGAGCTTGTTAGAGAGTTGGATAAATGGATTTATATGACCATATGCAAACCATGGAAACATAACAATATGAAGCTTGGTTGAGTCTTTGCTTGAAGCTTCTTCCATATATTTTAACTTTAGTGTTTTTTGTGTGTTTTGGGAAATTGCGGGTGGTCAACTGGTGATTTAGAAGAGAGAAGGTTTTTATGTTTTGTATTTCGCAAACACGTCTCCTATGGCTTATAATATAGAAATTTCTAGTTTCATATATGAAGGTTTGAAAAGTGAATGAATAATTTATTAACAAACATGATTAGAGATAATAAGCTAAACTAATATTTAGTTTAGCTATTAGAGAGAATATTCTACTTGACAGCTATAAGTTAGGTATACAAAGGATTACAGAAGATATTGTACTGTGGATTACAAAGATAATAGGCCTATTCGGTAAAAGTAGCTGACAGTTGTCATATATTAACTGTTAGTCTTGCATGGATCTGGTCCACAATAATATTATTGTAGACCAAAACCACTTATTTAATATAGTGATCCTTTTTTTTCCATATAATAACATTTTCAAATTTTAAGATACACTATACAGTTACTATCTACCATAGTGACTGTTTTTTTTAATATAGTAACTCTTTCTCACATTAGTTTATCATGATGAAATTTTCACTTTGTGACATAGTAACCTTTTTTTTTTCATAGTCAAACTTCATAATTTATATCTATTCATCTTTTATATATTTTTTTTATATAGTGATCCTTTTTTTTCATAAATAATATGAATTAGCATTAGGTCCACACTAATTTAGTTTGGACCAAGCCCATATATATGTTTTTTACTTTTGATAATTAGTGTTTGGTAAAACTAACTGTTAGTTAAAATAAATAACAATAATAAACTATATTCAATCTTCAAAATCTACTCCAAAAGCTACATCTACCCCAAAAGCTAATATTTATAGCTATTCCAAAATACTAGTGCAAACACCAAAAGCTACTCCAAACACTACTTCACCAAACACGACTTTTCACCATTATTAGAGTTTTGACTTAGTCCAAACACTAAAAGCTACCTCAAAAACTATTGCCGAGCACGCCTAATATCTTGAGTTACATAATGATAATGATATCAACTATGTGATATCTTTATCCTCAATATCTAATGATTAGGAACAAAATTTGTTGTGATACTAACATTTACCATGTATATTCAACTACTAGTTTTTTTTGAACCCGTGCGTAGTGCATGGAAAGTTTTTGTTGAATAAATATACATATATTTAAATATTAATATATGCATATTTTCTAAAAGTGGTTGAATTCAAATATGATAAATCGTATATGATGTATGAATTCATACACAATTAATAAAATAGTAAACAAATTTAATTATTGACTCAATAATTCATTACATATTAGCATATGTCATCTAATAAGATGGAAGAATCAATAAATTATCAACTCGGTAAAAGATTTAAAAATGTTACTCTTCTAGTAGATATACTATGTACTCGTTTGGTTGACAGGAATTTATGTAGGCAATGAAAATTCCCATGATTTTCTCATTTGGGAAGTTGTTTGGTTGACAGGAAGTTGAGAAAATGGGTGCAATGGAAATTCCTTGGGAAATTGAAATTCCCACAAAATGTGGGAATTTAATTACCCACTCCCCCCTTGGTCAATCACCACATGAATTGCAAATTTATTGATGTCAACCAAACAAATTTAGGCCATTTCCTAGGAATTACATAAGGGAAGTAATATCCTAGGAAATGAAACTTTCTACAGGGATTAAATTCCCATGTATACCAATCGAACACTAAATATATTCATATAAAGTTGGCAATGAATTACTCCTTATGAATGTTAGCTCAGCTATTTGTGCACAAATACTCAAAATTTTACATTCTCATGAATTTTATTTGACGACAAAAAGAAATAGTTTTAAAAATTATATATATAGAAATTTTTAAAAACCTTCAATAAAATGAAATTCAATTAAATATACTCCCTCCATTCTAAAATATATAAAGTTTACTATTTCATGTCGTATCAGAATCAATAAAACGTTACTTTATTTGGCAATACTTCTCTCAGTCTTTATCTTTATTTTCATCACATGGCTCCCTCTTTTTATTTCTATCTAACTCTCTCCTCTCCTTAATCTACGTGATTCCCCCCCTTAAGTTTCATTTGTTTGAGAACAGCGGACATATGTATAAATAACTTTTATCTTTATGCTGTTGCAGACTTAGTAAATAAATTTTTAAATTTGTTTTTTTAGTTGATTCATCCATTTGTTGCTAAACATGTTTTCCCTTTAAGTCGGTCCCAGATGTTATTTCCCTAAATCCTACCCATCGAAACACAAAAACAGATAAGATTTAATCTCTTTTCTCCAAACGCTATTTATAGACATATAATCGTGTCTCCCCATTTAGCACCTAATGATGAAACATCTGGACTGTTATTCAAGACCCAGGCAACAAATGTATAATTCCTTAGAGTCAATTCCAATTTATTTCTTATTATACTAACAATCTACTTTTCATGATGTAGATCTTAAAGGAATTCATGCTTATTTGTATATTCTTCTCTAAATCTCTAATCTTTCTTTTATTTTTAATTCTATAACATTAGCATATTCATTTGCATGCTATATGCTTTATAGCTTTCATCACTGCACGTGATTATTTTTTCTAATCAATACCTAAATAAATGTTCTAATGCTTAATAAGATAATCCGGACAATTTGATTAGGTTCCCTGTCATTTGATTGTATACATAACATATCACCAAAAATTAGTCTTTTGTAACCAACGTAGATTAATTTTTAGATTGCATGAATATACTTCTTGGTTATTTATTTGCATAAACCTAGACATGAATCGAATTAAGTAGATGCCAACAATGGGCGAATTTGATTCCTTGTCATATTCGTACCCTCACCCCCGAACTTTATCTTTGGTTTGTTGACAAATTATGAAGTCATGATGGGAAAATCTACATTGGATATATAAGTCCCTAAGTTGTCCTTATGGTTTTCCAAACATCCAATTATGTTTATGACTTTTCCTTTAAAGACTTGTTGGCGATTTTTTTATTTCAATACATTTTCAAAACAAAAACCTTTACAATGAGGTAGTCAAATTCGTGTTCATCCCGCTTAGGCAATAAAGACATGCCTACAATTTGGTGATTTCATTGGGGAGGATTCAAATTCATTTTTGATAAGTGGGTGAAACTTGAAAAATACGATTCATTCTCTTTTTTATGCTTTTAAATGACATTACATTTTTACATTTACATGGTTGTACTTTAGAGCCACTATAAGTTCTATGTCACGTCCTTTCCTCATTAGCACGTGTTCTATACATGAGGCCACTCCTGGGGGGTTTGCGCTTTCTCCCTCTAAAACGTTTCCTTAGCGATTGTGTTGAATCTTAGTTATAAGCAAACCTACCCAACCATGGCATTGCTCTTTTGTTCCTGAGTTGAGATTGGAGTGTGTCTTACACGTTGCCATCTTTTTAAGCAAAGACACGAAGTGTGGGATCAATCTCTTAGTCATGGACCTTTTTAGGCCTAAAGCTAAGCATGCTCATAGTATCAAACATAGTTTGACTTTAGGTTGGAACTGCATACTGTTTCTTGTCTACTTGACATTATTGATTGCTTGCTTGCTATATTCAACATGCTTTCCCCTCGAAGTAGGCTAAAAACATAGAAAAACTACCAATAAACCGACGAACGAAAAAAACCGCTCCGCGAAATCCATGTGCTAAACGCACGAATCTTGCGTCAGACACAAGGAACCTGCCTGGAGCATCACCTTTGCGTGGCGCACAAGTTTCTTGTGCTAGGCGCAAGTTCACTACAAAAAAACTGGTTTTTAGCGACGGAACAAAGCCGTCTCTAAATTGATCAAATCCGTCGCTATATGTGCTTTAAAAACCTCGTAGCTAATTCGAGTTAGGGACGGAAATCAATAAAACCCGTCTCTAAATTTAGGGACGGATTTTTAAATCCGTCTCTAATTTTAGGGACGGATTTTTAAATCCGTCTTTAATTTTAGAGACGGAATTTGGGAATCCGTCTCCAAATTTAGAGACGGAATTTGGGAATCCGTCCCTGATTATATTCGCTGAAAATAAAAAAGGAAATTAGCAACTAAAAATAGTTGCTAATTTCGATGCAGGACATCAATTTTAGCTGATTTAATTTAATCACCTATTCTTAGCTGTTCGGTTCAACTAGGTCCAATCACCGGTTCGGAATCTCACTCAAGTCAATCCGGTCCAGCTTTGCAGGGGTAAGGGGTAAGGGAATCCCTAGTCGCAAGAACCGCTGTTGGTAGGAATCGAACCTGTGACCTCCAAGTCACAAGAAGAAACTCCAACCAACTACACCAAGTACTACTTGTATACTTCTATGTATGGAATTCATAATAATTAAAAGAAATATTACAACAGATCTAGAAAATCCGTCTCTAATTTAGAGACGGATTTTAATTTTCGTCTCTAAATTAGAGACGGATTCCAAAACCCGTCTCTATATTAGAGACGGATTCCAAAACCTGCCTCTAAATTGCATTATAAAAATATGGACTTGACTAAAATTAGAGACGGATTTTAAAATCCGTCCCTAACTTAGAGACGGATTTTAAAATCCGTCTCTAAATTAGATTTAACTTTCTTTGGCAAAGTGTACTAGAAATTGCCCCAACACTTTAGAGACAAAATTTTTAAATCTGTCTCTAATTTAGAGATGGATTTCAAAATCCGTCCCTAATTTAGAGGCGGATTTTATAATTCGTCCCTAAATTAGAGACGGATTTTAAAAATCCATCTCCAATTTAGGGACGGAGTCTCTAAATTTGGGACGGATTTTGAAATCCGTCTCTAAATTAGAGACGGATTTAAAAATTTCGTCTCTCAATTAGATCTAACTTTCTTTGAAAAAGTTTAGGAGAAATTGCCCCAACACTTTAGGGACGGATTTCAAAATCCATCTCTAAATTAGAGACAGATTTAAAAATTCCGTCTCCAAATTAGAGACGGATTTAAAATTTTCATCTCTAAATTATATCTGACTTTCTTTGAAAAAGTTTAGGAGAAATTGTCCCAACACTTTAGAGACGGATTTTAAAATCCGTCTCTAAATTAGGGACGGATTTTAAAATGTTGTCTCTAAATTAGAGACGGATTTTAAAATTCCGTCTCTAAATTTATTTAGAGACGGATTGTAAATTTTTCGTTTCTAAAATTCGTCGCTATATGAGCTTTTTTTGTAGTTGTTGCTGGGGTGGCACAACTTTTCCGCGGTTCAATGTCAACGGTTTATTTGTCGGTTTTCAATCTATCTTTCTATTATCGTTCATGATCACTTTTAGGTCATCTTTTCAAACAAAACTCACCTAATTCAAAGATAAAAATCAATATTTTCCATGCATATAATCTAACATTGAGTTCATCCTTAAAAGTGCTTCGAGAAGGTAATGATAGAGTTTGAGTCGTCCTTTATCCTATCTCATTTTATCCGTTCTATCTAGCCTATCTTTTCTAACACATCTATCCTATCCTATCCTATCTTTTTTAACAAAAAAATATAATCTTTTTCAAAATCAATCCTACCCCTCTTCTATCCTATCTTTTTCAAGATATATTTTATTATCGCTTAAAAATCTTTTACAAAATTAATCCATCTTTAATCATCATTATCTTTTCCAATAAAAAGATAAAAATAAAGGGGTCCTTTAAAAAAAATAAAAAATGAACCCTGTAAATTCTAAGCCCGGTCCAATCCAATCAACCCAGTCCAAATAACTCCAATCTAATTAGCCCAATCCAAGTCCATTTACTTTCATCTTAGGGCCACTAAAATTTGAGTATATGCATTCATATTAAACCCACTTACATTGTAGTCTATGCATTCGTCATAGGCCCATGTAAGTCTAGTACTTGTCAAAATTTAGGCCCATTTGCATTTATATGTGAACCCTAATCTATGTTAATCCCATGGAGGCCCAATCTAAGTCTAATCCCAGTCTATTCCAAGGTCAAGCCCAGGTGCTTCTCCCAATCTATTCCAAAATTAAGTCCATAAAGGCTCAATTCAAATCATAGGTCTAGTTTGCATCTCAATGTAAGCCCTAGTCAAATCTAATTTGAAACCCATATAGGACCAAGTCCAAAGTCTAAGACCATAATGGCAACCTTTGAACTTAGCGAAGCTACACATCCTTAAGACCATAACGGCAACCCTTGAACCTACGAAGCTAGTCATCCTTAAGACCATAACGACAACCCTCTTAAGGCCATAACCGCAACTCTTGAACCTAGCGAAACTAGTCATCCATAAGATTATAACGACAACCCTTGAACCTTGTGAAGCTAGTCATCCTTAAGACCATAAAGACAACCCTTTTATCCTAGAGAAGCAAGTCCTCCATAAGACCATAGCGGCAACCCTTGAGCCTAGCGAAGCTAGTCCTCTTTAAGTCCATAACGCCCCAAGTTCTTGAACCTAGCAAAGCTAGTCATCCTTAAGACCATAACTGCCTAATCCTTAAGTCTAGCAAAGCTAGTTCACCCTAAGTCCATAACCGCCCAATATTTGAGTCAAGCAAAGCTAGTCCTCCCTAAGCCCATAACGGCCCAATCCTTGAGTCTAGCGATGTTAGTCCTCCTTAAGTCCATAATGGCTCAAGTTCTCGAGTCTAGCGAAGTTAGTCCTCCCTTAAGTCTATAACGTCCCAATCCTCGAGTCTAGCGAAGTTAGTCCTCCCTTAAGTTATTCCACATTTCTCCTTTCACTACGACCTTTCCATCTTTCTTCACTATGCCTGTGACAAAGCCAATTTTTCTCTTTCATGAAAGAGTGATCTCCATGGACCTCTTCCATGCCCTGTAATATGAGGAGCCTGTGAGATTTCCCACATTGATAGAGTGTGAGCCTTCAGAAGGGTGCAAGTAAAGGGGGTTGTTCATGTCTATTATGTCTGTTTTTGCCATTTCTTAGGCACAAAGATACAATTTTCGGATGAAGTTTTAGAATGAAAGAAAGAGGAATGATCTTTAGTGACTGAAATGGTTGAACATAATTTTCAAATGGTTTTATATGAAATCTAGAACCTCAATTCTGATACCATAGAGACAAGTATATTACTGATTCAAGCATAGAAACCTTAGAAATATTCAAGGACAGAGAGAAGAGAGTATTTGTGCTTCACGTTGGAATAATGTCCTTCAAAATTGTGTATATCTCTATATAATAGTTTAAGGGATTAATTATGGAATAATTAATTCGATTACATTAAGTGATCAAAATGTTTAGCTAGAAACCGCTTCTGATTTGTTAATTCAATATTAATTGTGTTTAAGAAGCTTAATCATAACTGAACCTGTGGGGTCACACACAAGGCAATTAACGAACCAATAAGTTGAGCTTGGAGCGCAACGAACAATGATTGAGTTAAATATGTCATTATGACAAAGATACCCTTTAGAGAAGTTAGGAGAAAGTAGGCGTGTGACTAAGAGGAGAAAAGAGGCGTGTGGATGGACTTGGTCAAGTCTAAGTTTGTTATCTGAGTAACTGACATAGTCTCTTAGAGAGATATTAGTAAGCAGTATCACAAAAGGAGCAACACACTCTCTCCTCTATCTATCTCATACACCAGTCTCTTTCTTATTCTCACACACACACGTTTTTCTCCCCTCTCTCTCTCATATAGTTTAAGCTTGAGAAATCAACATTGGGTAATTGTTAATTAATCATCGAATTATCGGATCTAAGCTGTCAATCTGGTGAGGTTTTGGACGTGTTGTGTGGATACTTGTAGAGGAACTGTACATTAAGGTTCCACATTCCGTAGTCCAAACTAGCAAAAGGAAGGCACGCTTCAAAGGTATGATATATATATATATATATATATATATGAGATCTTGTATTTATGGTTTTAATCTGCTGCGTAATTATTTATTAAACCTAATAGTGGTATCAAGAGCCTCTTGAATATAATATGGTTGATCTAAAACTTTTATATACTTTTATTTACTATATTAAAGTTGAGTATTATTTTGTTTATTTATGAATATATTGTTCGAATTTTTTTCTCCATTAAATTTGCGAGTTCTTTATGTTATATTGTGGTCCAATTAATTGATGTTCATGCTTAGCTTAATTATATACTTCATGATCTTTATTTAGAATTTAGATGCGTGATATATGTTTATTATATGAACATATAATATGCTAATTAAATTGTTCGATTTTAATTAAATTTAGTTCATTGGATGAACTTGGATGAATGAATATATCTATAAAAGTTTTTTTCTACTTTTCCTTTTTCGAAAAAAGCTTGTGGTTTGATTCATTTTGTGGTTCAAAATTAATTAATTACAAGTTTATTAGAATTATGATTGTAATTAATTAATTAGATTAATTAAGAAAATTATCTTATCTTTATTCCTAAAATACAATATTGGATATTATGATTTATTTGCTCAATAATAAGATATTTTCGGAGTTTTAAAAATTGCAGATTATTGTATTTCGATTTTTTGAAATTTAAAACCACAAAAAAAGAGGAAAAGTACAAGTTTGAGGAGAAGAGGAAGAAAGGAGCTGGACTCGTTCTCCTTCCCCTTCCACGGAGCCCAAAAAATAAGAAAAGGCTAACAATGAGCTCAGCCCAAATGGATCAAAGGAGAAAGAATGAAGAGAAAGGGAGTTGTGTTCCTTGTTTCCTATCCTACGCAGCCCACAAAGGATAAATGAGGAGCTGGGCTCCTCTACTCTTTCACTCCCACGCAGAGAAAGAAAAGAAGGAAAAGCTGGGATTCTCCCTTCCCCTTCACATGGCCCGCTAAAAAGATGAAGGAGCTGGGTTGCCTCATTAGCAATCCAAATAGAAGATGGCTTAGTCCAATTTTTTTTTTCTTTTTGGATTGCATTGGTTTATTTTATAAGCTAGGCCTGTTTAAGTTACCTAGATTTTTATTTTTTTAATTAAATGTTGAGCACATTATTAAATACTAATAATACATTAGTTGGACTAATTGTGATTATTTTGACTTTATTGAAGCATTAAAAGGTTATAAGCATAATTATTTGACAAATTGGTTTCATTGAGACACTAGGTGGGCTCATTGATTTTCTAAATAAAATAAATTTGTGGCCATTAATTCTAAGTTTAATAATATGGAATTATTATTAGTGCAACTTTAATAAAATATTTTATTATTTGTAATCTAATTTAATCATGTGGTATGATTAGTTTTATTTTATTATTTTTGAGAGCATGCTATATGTTTTAAAAGTGGCTTTTAAATTCTAGCATGAACTGGGACATTCTTTTATGAATGGATGAATGTTGAATTGGATTTAATGCAAATATGGTCTACGTACCGTTATGTATTGATGTACTTAAATATGGTATACATGCCGTTATGTATTTTTTTAATATAATATTTAATTACATTAGAGTTTATTTTTCATGAACACTTGTAAGGAGATTGAAGAAAAGATGGATGGGATCCAAAATTTTCAAGTCAAAACAAGCTTACAAGGGCCATACTAGAACACTTTATTTTGTGCATTTAATACATGCTAGTTTACTTATTAAGTTTGATTTATTATAAAAGTTCACATATTTTTCAAACTAACATAGTAAACCAAGTCCAACTATAATAATGAGCTTTTAAGTTGTCTTTCCAAGATAAGTAACACCCATTTTAAGCCTTCGATCACCTGTGATGGATTTTGCCAAAGCAATAGTATCACTTCTAATCTTAAGATAAGTGTGAGTAGGTCTAATAAAGAGATTTACATGATAATTTTGGTTAGCTCATCAATATTAGTAAGGAGTCCTTAGATGTTGAGGCAACAGTGATAGATGATAATATTGGATATAACCTATCAACAAGAATAGTATGGGATGCTATTACCAATGGGATTGCTTACCTAAAAACAAAAGAATTAAAACATGTCAAAGCATGCTTAAAACTTTATATTTTTTAGGATCTTAGATTATTTAATTCATGGGGACATTTTTTTTTGGCATGAATAAAATGATTAAAACTTGTTATAATACTTGGATGCTTTTAATTTTTAATTTATTTATATATGGTAAACATTTATTTATTTATTGTATTTCTTCTCTGTTGTAGTAGCATGGTTTCGAACAACTAAAAGAATTGACAAATCATCAAACGTAAAGAGATTCTGAATGTCAAGTTGCATTTGACAAATTCTCTTGATTTGGAAAGAGAACACATGATGGTCTTGAGATTGAGCAACTTGGAATATTCACATTCCTCTCCCAAGTTATTATTTAGAGGACATGACTCCTACAAGATATGTCATCTAGGCTGCTGATCTTGACAAAGTTAGTCTACTAATGCTAGCAACAATCCCAAAGGAATGGAGTAACAAGATCATATCATATGAACCATATGCATTACTAAGAGATTTAAGGGATATTTGCCGCAAGAATGCTAAGCGTTATAATAACAATGAAAATTTCAATGTCTATGAATTGATTAGATCAATGAAGAATATGGACATCGATACTGAAGGCAAAGGTCTTCAGAAGAAACTAAATAAAGGATTGTCGTTATTAACTCTATATAATCCCCCGTAATTTTATGAATTTTATAAATGCATAATGTATATTATATATATTTTAATGTTTAAATGATTTATTTCTTAAAAGTTGACTATTTGAAAGTCAAAGTAATTATTTAATGATTTTAAATACTCAAACATTTTATATAGTCATCCTTTGAAAATTATTTAAATAGCTTAAACCACATTTTGGTTTAGTAAAGAGAATTTAAATTGGGTTAGAGGAACCCAACTACACAAATCACCCAACCATTAAATATTATTTTAGCCCAAACACCTTTTCCTAAGCCCAAAATAGGGAAACTATATAAACTCCCAAAACCTCAAAATTTCCCTCACATTTATTTTCTCGCTCTTCCTTCCCCTTTCTTTTTTTTCGGCCTTCCCCTATTTTCTCTCTCTCTTCGGTTTTCTTCCTCCCTCCGCAAACGGCAGTCGCCAGCACCGCCGCCTGCCAGCACGCCGGCAGCCACCGCCGCCAATCGCGCGCCCCCTTGTTCCGGCGTGTCTTCCTCCCTCCTTTTCTTTGGTTATTTTTCTTCCTCCTCAAGTTTTATTTAATGCAAAGTTTATATTTTTAAGAATTGTTTTAATATGTTTATGTTTAAAGTTATAGTTGATGATTTAAATATAAACCTAAGATTATGTAGATTATGTAATGAAGTAATTAAACTTTCAGATTTAATAGTTATGTTTAAACTAGGGTTTTAAATATAAAAACATGGATTTTTAAGGTTTATGAGTTGGAAAATCATTGTAGTATACTATAGTTTATGAAATTGAGTATTCTTATGATTTTAATTATGTTTAAGTATGTTTTACAAGGGTTTTAATACTTTATAAGTTGCTGAAAATTTTATAACTATGCTTATAATGGAGTTTTTATGATCAAATTATGTGTTTTTAAGGGTTTTTAACAACTGGTATAGTAGTACTATACTAGGGAGTATTAATAATTGAAATTTTAATGATAGGAAAGGTTTTAAACACTTGTAAGGAGGATTTAAAATATTGTAATGTTGCTGGAAATTTATAAGAGTATTGATTGGTGGTTATGTTGATTATTGTTAGGCGGAGAATACTACTCTTTAGGCGAATTTTAAGCTTGTTAAAGTGGCCTCGGACTTTGTCTACACAAGGTAAGTACATACCTATGTGTGGGTTGGATTAGTATCATGACATAAGGATGAGATTTATGTAGTATCATGTATAGGGAACTATTTATAGTTCATATGTGATTTATATTCAATTGGATTTGCATGTTTTATGCCTTTGTATGAAGCATGTTGGTTATGATGATGATATTATGTTTGTATGGATGATTGATGGAAGCATATGGGATTGGGAAGCATATGGGATTGGGAACTTTATTTTATTAATTCACATGAGGGATTAATATTTATGTTGGTATTGGATCATGATTGAATCATGTTGTTCCCTTTGGATTATTTAATTACTTTATGAAGACCGATGGCCTTATTTGGTAAGTTGATTATTTAACCTATGAAAGGTTGGTTGGTTGTTGACTTGGTTCAACAAATAAATAAAGGTTATGGATTTAATATTGGAGTTATTCTTGGATTGTTAAGTTGATAATCACCTTATCTAATCCTAAGATAAAAATGGAAGTTTTATGTATCTTTGATGATTATATTATTTGTTCTACTTGTGAGTCATAACAAGTAATAACTTATTAATCACTTAAAGTGGAAAGTGAATGGCAATAGCTTTAGACTTGTGCACGTCTGAAGTGTTGGACTAGTATGAGTTGGATTATATGGTGGTAGCCCATGGCTTTTCTTGAGACCGGATTGATCACCGTGTCCTACTTTTATTTAAAAAGGTTCCTTGATATCGTAGGTCAGGGGAGTACGGAGTCGCGCCCGTACTTCGTCTTCTAAATTGAAGACCTGTTTGGTTTGGACAACTCTTTCCATTGCCTATTCTATCTAAATTGATTAACTCATTCGTTGTGGAGTTTAGTTCAGTAAAGTAGTCTGCTATGTTGTTATAATATTATTTATCCCTGCTTAATGTTTATTAGTATCATGTTAGGTTTTATATTTATTTACTATGTAGTATTCAGCTTTGTTGAATACATGCATTGTGTGTATGTGTTGATCATGGCTATGCCTTATTAATCATGTGATGACCCATTTGGTGAACAGTCTCTCGGGATCAATAGAGCATCGTCGATTACAGGTTTGAAGATGATGCATCATGGGTTAGGGAAATTGGAGAGCTTGTGTTGACTTTATTGTTATTTATAGTTGACTTTTACTTTTGAGGTTGACTTTTGACTTATTGTTGGTTTGAGTTTTGGGAGTTGACTTTTTGTTGACTAAGTTTTACTTTCAAAGTTATTTATCATTATTATTATTTCCGTTGCAAAATTCTGAATAAGCCGATACGTTTTCATACGGGCGATAATGCTTTGATAATTCTTTAAGTTTATATTAAAAACGTATTTTGGAAAATAGAGAATTGCCGGGGTATTACACTCTAGGTGTCAAACGACAATCATTCAAGAAGAAAGGTGTGTCTAAGAATAATTCTTCATCTTTAGAGCACCATTATTGATGAATGAAAAAAAAGATCATCCCACTCTCTTTCTAACTTTCTCTCTCTAAAAAATTACATCACACAATATTTTCCCACTTTCTTCTTAACAATGAACCATAAAAAATATCATCCCAACTACTTTTTCCTCTCTCTCTTACTTTTTAACCCCACCCAACTACTTTTTCTCTCTCATCACCCAACCACCATTCTACCATATTTTTATTATTTACTTTTTATTAATATGAAATATTCATTACTAATTGATATTTTATTACTAATTAATTAAATTAAAAATTTGAAAATTATAATTATCATTTTAATAATTAATTTATCTATATAATTAGCTTTTATTAATTACCTAACATACGTAATTAGCGTTTTTATTAATTAATTGAAATAAATTAGAACAAGTAGAAGAAATTAGTGAAAATGGAGAAAATTATATATGTCCAAAATACAACAAAAGAAAAAATAGAGCTGTTGGTATTTTTTTTTGATTTGAATTTCTTAAAATATAACCATTACAAAATTTACAATGGTTATATTTTTAATGGCCAGTAGGAAGCTGACATGTGGAAAGGTGTGACATTTGTCATGCTGCTACTGCTTAAAACTCATTTAATGCGTCAGCGTCAGTCTCTGTCAGTATAGTGGTGTCAATCTGGGTCACTAGGTGGGTTTGGGTTGACCCAACCTGGATCGGAATGATTTGGGTCGGAATAATCTGGGTGAGAGTGTGCCAAGGGTCGGAACTGGGTGGGTCGGGTGGACTTCGGTCGGGTTCAACTGGGTGAGAGGCTCTCGGAACTGGGTTGGCTGGGACTGGGTCGGCCGGTATCTGGGTTGGGTGAATTTGGGTCGGAATGGAATAAGGTGAAGTCGGCCCAAATCAACTTTCGGAATAACTTGGGTCGGAAGAGATCGGCTTTCGGAATGACGTGGGTCGGAAGAAATCGGCTTTCGGAATGACTTGGGTCGGAAGAAATCGATATCGGAATGACTTGGCTCGGAATAAATCGGCTTTCGGAATGACTTGGGTCGGAAGAAATCGGTATCGGAATGAATTGGGTCGGAATAAATCGGCTTTCGGAATGACTTGGGTCGGAATAAATCGTGCTCTCTATAGGACTTGGGTCGGCTGAAGCCTCAAACCGGCGGCGTATTAACTTGGGTCGGAAAAATCGGCTCTCGGAATGACTTGGGTCGAAATTATATATATATTAAGTTACGAAGTCCAAAATTATAACAATTAACATGTGATACACTGATATTGTGAATTGTGATTGAGTCATTGTGAATTTTGTGATAATACATTGATACTTATAACTAAGACTTATAATTTATATAGTTATATTATTGGCTATTGCCCATCGGGTTATTCTTATTCATGATTGCATAAGTATTCAAGTAACAACCATAAGGGCTAAGGTATAAGTCCATACCGATTATTGACTAGAGTCAATAAAATATTAAACTTAAACATTTAGTTAGTTACTTAGTTAGTGACTTACTCACTCTCACTGAGTCACTATATAGCAACAAAAAGAGTTAGAATTAAAGAATTAGGTTGACATTGATGAAAGCATCGTAATTATAAAATTGTTCTACTTTCATCGTTCATGAACAAGTAACAATTATCAACGTTAATCGAATATGAAGATGATAAATGTGATCAAGATGATACAAAATCATATCAGTAGATGATGAAACATTGAAACTATGAAAGTAGATCATTGTTAATACCAATCATATCAGTGGAGGATCAAGATCGTTGGTGTTTCGGTTGTTGATCTTAAAAGATAGTAACATAGGAGGCGATCTTATTAAACGGTCCATATTTGGAAAACCATGTTATGGTTATTTATCTTACAAAATAGGGCTCGATTTTATTACACAATTCACAATAACCGAAGCATCATTAGATTAGATGGATCGACTTTCGTTAAGTTAAGGTTCACATAAATCAAATGATCATAAGATTGATTGTCTTTGACATTAATCAAAACCATCAAAAGATTGATCGTCTTTCATCTTTTGTGTTACGCGGTTCTTTATACAAGATAGGGCTCGATCGTCGATGTTATTACACGGTTAATAATAATCGAAGCATAATTAGATTGATCGACTTTCATCGTTGATATTTCAGTTGTGGATCTTAAAAGATACTAAGATAGTAACATATAACTTAGGAGTCTCGAGTCTATTTGATTATCCGTCTCTTTGAGTTGATATACGTATCGTCGTATCAGTATTACGGTAATTGCGCTATTACAACTTTGGCTTAACAGTTTCACGTCATTCATAATCATCTTTACATGAATCAACTTGTTTAAAATTAAAAATACTAATTAAACTTCTAAAGTTTATATTTTTTATTAATTTATAATATTAATAATAGTTTAGGAATTTAAGTCGATTACTAATTACTAAACAAATCAATACTAGAAGTCTAGATTAGTTGTCTAGAATTATAAATTTAGAAACTAGAAAATAGAATACTTAACTTAACCTTGACCATTGATTTGAGAAAGATAAAATCCAACCATTGATATTTTAAAATCCATGTGCTTGGTCACTCTTGATGTTCATTGGTCAAAAAAATAAATCAAGGATCATGGTTTGAGACCATTGATTAGCCAATATCAAATCTGAACCCTTCATTTATTTACTCTCTAAAATCTAAAATCTTAGAATTCTCTTAAGTCTTCACTCTAAAATCTTAGCCATTCACTCTAAAATCCAATGGTTGAGATTAAGTCATTGACCCTAAAATCTAACCTTAAAATTCCCTACTATATAAACCCCTTTTTAATACCCCAGTTCACCAGCAAAACACCGACGAATCAATTCATCCGCAACTAATTCAAATGCATCCAAAAAATACCAGAACAAATCCAAAGCAAAATCTTCAAATTCGAGAAAAAATCAATCATGATTCATCTCTATCTCAAATGGGTTTCGAAGAACGAACTTACTTAGATTAAAAGGAAGGAATTTTGATGTTGCAAGTAACTAGAATTGCGTGCAAAAGTTGTTGCTGGGAAGATTCCCATGGTAGTCAACAAGTCATAGAAAGAAAATATTGAAGAGAAGATACGAAAAAAATGAAGGAGTTTATGGGATGAAATGATGATGGGTTTGGTTCTTTTTTTAGTTTAATTTCTTGATCTATGGTAGTCAACAAGGCAGTAACAACATGTTAATGAAATGATGGGGTTTCGTTCGTTCTCTAACAACAAAAAGAAGACGAAGCACAGTTCGCCAACCAACGACAGCTAAAGACGAACCACATTTCGCTCACTAATTTTAGGTTTCGTTCGTTTTTTTAGTTTAATTTATTAATCTATGTTTTGATTAATTTTCATGTAATTTCAGATCTAGAATTTCTTCTCTTTTTCTTATTTTCTTTCATATATTTGAATTTAAGGTTTTTTTCTAGGGTTAATTTATGTTATGTAATTTTTGTAATTTATGTTTGAATTTTGTCCTTCAATTTTCGTTAGATCTGTTGTTATTTTGTTGTAATTTCGTTTTCTTGTATATATTTAATTTAACTACAACAAATATTCTTTCCTCCCATTCATTTCGTTTCCTTTTAATTTTGTATATAATGTTAGAGGTGGATTTTTATTTGTTCTTTTTTTAGTTTAAACTAGTTTTTTTTTGCCCGGGCGATGCCTCGGGTCAGTTACAATAAATTAATATGTTATTATTTTTAAATTTTATAATTTATTTTGCTACTTTTCGTATTTTTTGTCCATTAAGAAATTGAAAAATTCATGTCACAACGTGATAAGTAAAGAAAAATTGAAAGGTTTGAGTTTGAAAACAATACCTTAAAAGGAATTGTGGTAAGAGAATATGACATCAATATTCTCTTGTAAGTTACGTAATAAGAGTGTTAGGGATGTATATACTTGTTAAGTCTTTTTAGTTAAGTATATTTATTACAAGACATTATCATATTTTATTTGAAACATTAGACAACAAATTCATAGTGTATTGATGGTTAGGCTCTAACTTTTTATTTCAAAGGTCACGTGTTCGATACCTTGCACTTACACATTTCTTTTTTAAAGTGAGGTGACACATGTAGCATACAAAGATTTGCATTAGAAAGTTGAGGAGAGTGCCACGTGGCACATAGGCTTTCTTTCGCACGCCTTTTAATATATTTGTATAGATTTACTGCTACTTTCTTGCTGAATGTTATCCTGTTGTTCTTTATTTTGTTAATGTTGGGTCGGGTTTAGTTGAGTTAGGTGGTAACTGGGTTGGGTCACAATTGGGTCGGGTGCTAACTGGGTTGGGTCACAACTGGGTTAGGGTGAAAAATGGGTGGGTTTAACTGGGTCATTGGCGGGTGAAGTTGGGTGCGGGTTAGTTTTGGGTCGGAAATAGGTTGGGTTTGGGTCGTTGTTCACGGGTGCAACTGGCCACGGGTCTACCTGGGTCGGCCCAGTTCAGGTTGGGTTACCAATTCCACGGGTTCAACTCGGCATGGGTGGATGCTGGGTCGGAATGGATCGACTTTCCAACCGACCGCTCTCGGCTCGGAACAGGTTGGGTCTGGGTCGCATGCGGGTTCACCCATGGGTTGGCCTAGTTTTTGACACCTCTATGTCAGTATATGTCAGCGACTGAAATTTTTTTGGCTTTCACCCAGCCAAAACGGTGCGTTTTGGTTGGAGCTCTCTCACAGCTCCAGCCAAAACGCGTCGTTTTGACTGGGGGAAGCCAAAAAAATTACTTTTCGTCAGATCAAGCAGTGGGTCCCACTCCCACGCCTGATCATCATTTCAATCGTTCCATACCAAATTTTCATGCCAATCAAGTGGTGATCTTTTTCACACTTATCATTAAGAGCACCCTTTTAAGATCAAATACTTGATCTTTTTTTTTCACTCATCATTAAGGGTGCCCTTAGGAGGTAAACAAGGATTGTCAAAAAGAAAAGGAAGAAGAAAACACCACATTCTAAAAGCATGTGCTTCTATTTTAGTGAAATTGGTGATTACAAAAGAGAATGTCTCAAGTATCTAGAAGACAAGAAAAACGGATGCGTTGCTTTTTCTACTTCGTGGGTATTGTGGACACATAATCGTGTCTCCCCATTTAGCACCCTATGATAACTAATACTACGCTCTAATTGGTCCGAATTGAAAAAAGAATAAAGAACGAGCCTAAAATAAAATATTTTAAGCCCAATCCATTTTCTAACTCTTTTTTACTAATCCATTTTCCAAAATCTTTTTTTAAGAACAGTTTTACTAAGCCCACTTTGCAAAACATTTTAAATAGCCCATCTTCGAAAACCTTTTAAAAATAGTTTTATGAAAGTCCAATTTCTAAAACTCCTTTTCTAGCCCAATATAATTAATAGAATTAAATAACTATATCAATTAGTTTTATTAATAAAAATATCTTTTATAAGAAAATCATCTTATATAAGAAAATCATCATTCACCAAGCGTTTTCAAATATTTTTATTTAAATATTTTCTAAAATCTTTTCAATAAAATATCTTTTAAAAATCTAGTTGTTTTTGGTTATCTATTACTCCCTAAACACTAACACTATCGGGCCGTTTGGTAAGAGGTCATAAATGGTGGGAATGGTAATGTATTATAGTGTAAATTTATACTAAAAATCCAATGTCATTACCTATGGTAATGCTATTTCATCTCAAGTTATCCATTTTCTTGCTAATTAAATCTCATTACTATCCATTACTACATGAGAAGGTGGTATTGGGTGGTAATGTAAATTTATAAAGGGAAACTCATGTTTTGTGATAAGCTTTCATTCCCATGGTCATTGACATGAGAATTTCTTTACAAATTTACACTAAATTTCATTACCATTACTACTATTTATGACCACTAATCAAACGGCCCGATATATATATTTCCCTAACTCACTCATGCCAATCTCCAATCTCCAATACTATCTCACGCCTTGCCTCGCCTAACCCTCACACGGCTAACCAACCAGAGTAGTAATAAAACGCTCATCATGAGCGGTTATCGCTACCCACTCACAACCATATATTATTCAAAATGGTTGGTGTGACACCTCTGTTAGAAAAAAAACAGATTTATATTAATAAAAAATTATGGGAAGCATTAAAATAATATTAAGCCAAAAAGTGACACTGGCAACTTTCCCCCCAAAAAGTACAATTAAGAACCCATGTTTGTAAATTTGAAACCCTGGTTATTGTTAAATCAACCCCTGTTTGTGTGTTTGAAACCCATGTTTTTGTTAACTCAACCTCTGTTTGTGAAAAAATAAACATGTGATATCTGCCATAAAGCAAAAAGTTGCATTGATTTGCGTGTCCCATTCAGCTTTTCCCCCCAAAAAGTACATTTGATTATTGATATGAACCCATATTCGTGTATTTGAAACCCTTGTTATTGTTAAATCAACCCCTGTTTGTGTGTTTGAAACCCATATTTTTGTTAACTCAACCCTCTGTTTGTGTATCCCTTTCCCCCTTCCATTCCCTAGTCAATTCCCTAATATTATATTGACTTCATTTAATTGTTAAATTACCACTTTACCCTTTTTTGTAATTGTGAAATTATGTATTTACCCCTATAAGTGGGTAGTGATAACCGCTCATAATGAGCGTTTTATCACTCCTCAACCATCACAACTCTCAATTTCCACGGCCAACAACTATTCTATCTCACCTCCTAAAAAACTCCACCGCCTAACTCCACATTAAACACAGCACGCACAACTTGATCTCCCACGCCCATAATTCCCCTACACCATCATGAGTTCATCACAAATAATCATGCATCACCCGTCACTCATCATCATCTAACAATATTCATGCACCCTTTTATCATCTGATTCATCACTAAGCGCTACATCAGTACCAGTAATCAACACCAATTGATCCTTACATCTCCCAGTACCTTATAGTAGAGCTGTTCACGGACGGGACGACCCGCTAAGCCGGCCCAACCCGGCCCGCTAAAGTTGTGGGCTTGGACAACAAAATTTGAAAAAAAAATCTAAATGGGCGGGCCTAGCCCGGCCCGCTAATATTAATGGGTGGATATAGACAACCTCAAATATACCGCGGGCAAACCCGCCCGGCCCGTTTATCATAATATCTATTTTCTATGAAATATAATTTTTTATCTAACTAATTTAGTGTTGTTTTATCTTTTGGAATATAGTTTATTTGCACTAATATAGCTTTGGTAACACATAATTGTCTTTATTCTTACCTTTACTAACTTAATTTCTTAATAATTTGTCGTCCTCTAACATTTTTAACTTTCTCTTTATCTTACATTGTGATTATCAACTCCTTTTCTATTTAAACCAAAATTATGTTTTAATCTATAAATATTAAAGGAAATTAACTAGAGTATTTGGAAAAAAAATAAAAGTATTAATAGGCCCGTTAGGCCTGTGGGCAAGCCCGCATGTTTCTTAGGACGGGTCATGGACAAGTAGTTAAGCCCGCATAAAAGGGCTTAGACAAGACATATTAGGCCCGTTGGACATTTTTTTTTGGTTAGGCCTAGTCCACAACCCGCCCAAGCCCGCAAATGATCACCTCTACCTTATAGCTCCTAAAAATCCATATGATCATCACCTACCCATAATATACGCCTAATACATATATACAAAGATACAAGCCAACCCAGTTGTTTTGTTTTCGTTGGTCGCAGGACACAAACTATTTTCAAGGCGCAAGTATTATATTCGATCCAAGATCGGTACAAATCAACAACCTAAACGGAGGTATAATTTCTGAGGGTCAATCAAAGTAACAATTTTTCTTTTCTTTTTTATTATTTTATTGAAGTTACTAACATTTTATAACATATTCCTGCGACGGTAAGTATTGTATATTATACTAACTCCATGCAATATTTTTATTTCTTTTTCATGAACATTTTTTTATTTATGTTTGATTGCAATATTTATCACCTTGTATATTATTGTTAATCAAGACCTAAATAAATATTCTAATGCCTAATCAGATAATATGGACCACCTGCTAGGAACTCAGTAATTTGATTGCTAATGGACATATCACTAAAAAGTAGTATTTTGTGTGTTTAATGAACCAACCTACATTAATTTTTTTAGGGTGCTTAAAAATATTATGTGGTTGTTCTTTTGCATAAAATTTGCTATGAATCGTATTAAGTAGAGGCCAGCAATGGGCAAATGTGGTTCATGACCATGTTCGTACCCTCACCCCCGAACTCAATATTTGGTTCCTGGTCATCTATGGAGTCATGACAGGGAAATCTACTTTGGATAAGTCTCAAAGATGTCCCTAAGTTTCCCAAATATCCAATTAGGTTTATGAGTCTTCGTCTAAAAACTTGTTGGCGACTTCGAAAATGTTTTTATAAAACCTTTGCAATGGGGTAGTCAAATACGCGCTCACACTGCGTAGGCGAATAAAATCATGCCTACAGGTATTAGATCCTAATTATAATTCTCACATTTGTTTTAATGTACATGAAGTAAAAGGAAGTAGGAGCTTGGCAAAAGACAAGCGGACCTGCGAGTAAAGGAATGGAGCAAGGATTGTTGCATTAGTCGTAGGAGCTTATGATTTGGTTTTGCATAAGGGGCTTGTTTTTGGATTTCAATATTATTTTGTTCCAATAGTCATCGAAACATTTTTTTTTCTATCTTTGTATTGGACACATATAGTTTTTTATTTTTTAATAAGGAACAATAGTTGTTCTATATTTTGAAGAAATGTTATATGGTAATGCAAATTTCGAATTAATAAGTCTTTTTGTGCTTGACTTCAACAATAAAATCTATAACAATGACATAAAAGAGCTAGTAAACTATTGATTCTCACACACATGGATGCTTGAATTAATAAATTACATGGCAAAGGGAGATCTTATTTACTTCATACTAATTCACATATAATGTAAGTGAATATGACAATATTTACTTTATGAGATATATATAGATCCGAATTTCGGATAAATTGAAAAGGTTTCAGCATGAAGTAAACCATTAATTGAGTAAGAAAATAAGCATTTCGATTAGATTGAAATAATAATATTTAAGCCAATATCTTGCTAACCATTTACCAGAATATAGCAGTCTTATTAAATCTTATTAGATTCGGTTTTGTCTAAATGGATAAGAATGAACTTCCTTAACATGATTTTGGGAACCTGCACTAACAGTCAAGACTCACACTGCGAAGGGCATTGTCAAAAGGTGTATTTTTCGACAACCATTCTCGGAATAGATTTGATGTTGCTTAAGAAGGTGCCCTTTTTAGAAGATTATGTTTTTAACAGGACAAGTGGGAGAATAATTGAGCAACAAAAGGAAAATGAATCTAATAACAGAACTCTTGGAGACTATTGAAGTTGTAAACACCCCATTTAAGTCAGACAGGTAAAGAACCATACTTTTAGAAAGCAATGAACCTACAACGTACTGACAAGCAATGACAATCCTAGACTCCACAAATGGCTTAGATCCATGAAACTCGAGACATACTCCATATATGAAAATCAGGTTTGGAATTTGGCTACATCAGGTTTGGAACTTGGTTGAAATTTGGTTAAATCAAATTTGGAATTTGGTTAATTTGCCCAATGGGTAAAACAAATTGGATGGATGGAATGGATGGAACTGGATCCATGATTAACTCTGTCCGGATACTCCTAGCAATTGCAGCTTGTTACGACTATGAGATCTGACAAATGGATGACAAAACTATTTTCTTAAATCAGATTTCAGAAAAGGATGTGTATTTGGCACCACCTGAAAGTTTTAAAATCATCAAAATACTGAGAAGATACTTCGTGAAATGAATTGAAGCTAACATTAAGAAGTTAGAATATGTGTTTTAACGAAACATAGAGGAATTTTGTGTATAAAAGAAGGTAAGTCGGAGCAAGTTTGCAACCAAAGTCCTATATGTCATTCGGTGTAGATGAGAAGGTCAGTGGGAGCAAGATTGCAATCCTAGTCCTACATGTTGATGACATTTACTCATTGGAAATAACATACCGGTGTTGGAATCTATAAAGATATTGCTTGGTAAGTATTTCTCAATAGTAAGGACCTTGGAGAGGCTAAATACATTTTGAGCATCTAGATCTGCAGAGATAGATCTAATAGGATGATTGAGCTTGATTAAAGCACTTACATCGATAAAGTGCTTGCTAAGTTCAATATAAAAGACTTCAAAAAGTCTTTCTTCCCAATGTCACGACATGACTCTTAATAATTTCAGTGTTCTCTGGGATTTGGTGAGCGAAAGAAAATGACTATGATCTGTAAGGCATCTACAAAACTAGTAGAATAATTGTATATTGTTGCGGCTATTAAGTAGCCTATTGCTGCAAATTTTGCATCGTCGCAAATCAAGGCGCAACAATAGAATAACTTATTGTTGCGGTTTTGGTCCAAAACCGCAGCAGTAGGTGGTTTTTTTATTTTAAAAAAAAATATGAAAAGTTTGCAACACATTGAAATTCCTTCTCCAAATTCATATCACCACATTCTTTCCTAACCCGCAACACAGTTGCTGCCAAACATTGGTGGATACGAACGAAACTAAAGCAGATTAATTCACCACATTCATAAAACAAAACAAAATAAAAAATTCATGAACTAACATTTAGAAACATAACATTCAGTCAAAAAATACAAAAAAAACCCTAACACTCATGACGGCGGTTCAGATCTCATAACGTTATGAAAAATACTCCTTCAGATCTCACATCTAGAAAATAAAAAAAAATTACAAAAAAAAGAAACGAAACAATGGTGCCATGGTGGAGTCTGGCGACGTGTGAGCACCGATCGACGAAAGGAGCGAAGATGCGAGACAAGCCACGACGACGGCAACAGATGAATTTCAGCAACGACAAGACTGATGAATTTCAGCGACGGCGACGGTGACGAGTTAGTGAAGTCGAGCGGTGCAACGAAAATGGTGAAGTCGACGTGTCGAGGATGAGAGAACAGAGAGAGGCGAAAAGAGGTCGCCGTTGGTTGAAAAGATGGAAGAGGGAGAGACAGAAAGAGGTCGCCGTTGGTTTAAGCCGGTGTCCGAAGGTGGTGGAGGAATGGAGGAAGTTCGGAAGAATGAGAAAGGATGAGAAAAGAGAGAGGCGCGAAGAAGAGTGAGGGATGAGAGATACGTGAATGAAATGAGAGAGGATGAAGAAAAAAATGACTGTATCCTTTTTGAATGTGAGAGTTGGGAGAGTGAAAAACCCTAGCGTGCAGAAATAGTGAAGGACCCATTGCTGCGGTTTCTTCTAAAAACCGCAGCATTTGTACGTTTTTTTCCCTCTTATATCGTCTATTGCTACGTATGGCTAAAACCGCAGCATTTCAATAGCAGCAAAAAGGTTATTTTTTACTAGTGAAAAGGATATGTCATATATGTCATGATATGTACATGACAAGGTACTTCGAATGCATTAAGTGCAGCGAATAAATATCAATTAGATCAAGATAAGACACATATATGTATGGCCTAGATCATTATGGAGTACTTAAAGAGAACTAAAGAATACTCCTGGTCTATGATGAAGGTGATGATTTGATTGATATAGAGTTTACTGAATCGAACTTACAAAACGATAAAGATGGATTCAAATCTAATATGAACACATCTTTTGTCTCCATAAAAGCAAACCCAAAAGGTGCTAGGCAAAGCACTGTTTTGAATCTACAACTAAAGATGAATACCCTGCAGCTTTGGAAGCTACAAAAAAGTAGTATGGATTAAAAGTTCATTGTAATTCTCCGTATTTGTAATAAGTTAATATTTGTATTTTTAGAAAATTTTTGGTTTTTAAAAAGACTATTATTTATTATAAAGATTTGTTATATATTTAAAAGGCTTTTAAAATAGGCTTTTATATAAAATTATTTGTATTTAAAATAAATCTTAGCCCAAATTGGATTTTGGGCCTAAGCTCACTATTCCAAGTAGTTTCTTTAAACAAAATTAAAAAAGGTTTAAGGAAAATTCAGAAAGGTTTACAAAAAGAAAAAGAAAAAAAAATTCCGGCGCACCTAAGAGTCATGCTAGTGAGCTCAATGTTTATAAAGTTTGGTTACATTCATTTGAGAAGGTACCCCTAAAGTTGGAATTATTTTGTTTTAGGCCTATACTAATCTATTTTAGGCCTACAATATATAGAAAATAAATAGTTCGGATTATTTTGAGAAGCTACCCCCTAAAGTTGGAATTATTCTAAAATAATCCAAAGTTGGGATTATTTTTAGAAGACTGGTGAAAGTTGAGATTATTCATGTCAATTTTTCCTTTTACTTATCCTTTTAATTATTTAATCTTCTAGAAATTTTTTTGTGGGATAATTTGTATCTTTCCCTAATATTAGTTGGATGATCGTAAAAATTAGTCAGATCATAGCTAAATTTGTCTATCTTTTCTCTTAAACCCATCTTTTAGTTTCCTAGTCCTACTTCGACTCTACCTATCCAACTAGTATAAATAGGGGTCTCCACTCCTCATATTTTTCACACCAAATTTGAGAAATACATCTCTTTTCTCAAGTTTAAACTATCTCTCTCTTTTAGCCTACCTTTTCTCTTTCTCCATTAGTAGTCTTTTTATTCCAAGGTGCGTGTATATGTAGATCTTTAATAATTGTTTTCCAAGTTTAGTACCATGTTTTGAGGAGAATATTTTGGATTGAAGTGCATGTTTTTATGAGTTTTATTATGAACTTCATGTGTTTTCTATGAGCATTTTTGAATGTTTACGAATTTTATCTATGAACTTTGAATTTTGTTTTTAGTTTAATATTAATATAAAGTTTGATCTTTGAATCCATATTTAAATATTTTATAAGGAGTTTGATCTTTAAATTCATGTTTAAATGTTTAAAAAGAGTGTTTTTGAACTATTATTATGTTTCAAAAATTACTTCTGAGCGAGTTATCTTATTTATGCCTTTATATGGCTAAGTTTCTAAGAATTTTTTTTTAAAGGAGGATTATTTCCGAAGGATTTTTATTAGATATATGATCTTTTATGATCGCAATTATAAAAGATGCAACGATTTGTTATTTATTAGCAAGAACGGTAGCTATTATTATTATTTACCCAGGCAACGACTTGTTATTTATTAGCAAGAACGGTAGCCATTATATTATTTACCCATATACTTTTTGTATAAGTCATGCGGACAAGGTAGTAACCCCTCGTAATAGACTCAGTAATGAATATTGGTGTGTGCACACTTTAGGAAAGGCACCTAGGCAAGAAAAAAAGATTTTTATCAAGGTTATATACTTTATACTCCCTCTGTTTTTTTATCTTTCTCGCTTGGAATCTCGACACTATTCATACTTAGAGAGAATCTTCTCAATTTTTTTCAATTTATAAGAAAAAATATAGTCATGCGGGGTCTTGTTTGTTTTGTCTCAATTAGTACTTTATTAATATTCAATCGTTATAAATTTTACTAATATATAATGAAAGATATTTGTGTTCAAAGATATGCATTGGGAGACGCGCACAGGAAAGTGAAAAAGATAAAAAAAACAGAGGGAGTATTATATAAGTATTACAAAGTATCCAAGGAAGGTTTATGAAAATGTTTTGAAGGTTTATGTATGACAACATTGCCGATCCATTAACCAAACTTCTCCCTCATACTCAGCATAAGGATTAACGATAAGATGTATGAGATAGGAATGTAGCACATTGGATTGTGGCTATGAATTCTATAATATTTTAGTTACTACCTCCATTTTTTATTATTTGCAACGATTAGACGTTTTCCTTCTCTATTTTATGTCAAATCATTGCAAATAATAAAAAACGGACGTAGTATTTTATTCTAGTTTATAACTATTCTTTGGAGTTGGACAAAATCAATGCAAGAAGCTTGCGAGCTCTTGTCTAGTTACTTTAAGTTGGGCCTCATAGACTCAATTAGTTGGTTCCTTGTCAGTTCTTGGCTATTACTTTCTCTACTGCCCATAGATTCCCAAATAAGTTTCCCCCACTCAAAAATTGGCCCATACTTGTTATCTCTGCAATTGTTTCCATGCCAAACTTTCTAATTCTCATTCAATAACTCAAGCGTAGACCTAGTTCTTGGGCATATTGAGTTGGAGCAGTGCGGGTCAAGCCAATAATGAATCTGGCCATGTAGTTGAGAGTTGATATGTTTGGGCCAATAGATGATTAAAGAAATGAGGGGTATGTGAGGAGATTAGTGCACATTAAAACTAAACTACTACCTCCGTTTTCTATTATTTGCAATAATTAGACATTTTCCCTCTCTACTTTATGTCAAATCGTTGCAAATAATAAAAAACAGAGGTAGTATATATTAACTATATCTTTTTTTCCATGTAAATATTTTTGGGGATGATTCTAACATCGTCTTTTCGAAAAAAGACCATGAAAGCAAATCAATGTGAGCCACTCATTCTTGCTAGTGGAGCCCCCACTCATTTTCTTTCCCCCTCTCTTTTCTAAATGTAAAAAATTTATGAAAATCGAAAAAATAATAAAAAAAGGAAAAAAATTCAAATTTTTTTTTACCAGCCAAAGTAATTTTTACGTGGGGAAAAAAAATTTTGGAGCCAATTTTTTTTTACCTATTCTCTCTTTCCGCCCTCTTCTCTATTGTTCTTCCTCCAAGAACTCAAGAACACATTCCTCCTTCCCTCCTTCCATGATTCTCAACCGGTTTCCACCCAAATTCGACCCAATCTTCCACCTTCTCCCTTAATTTCGACCCAATCTTCCATCTTCTCCCTCAATTTCGACATAATCTTCACATCCATTGTTGAACTTGACCTCCATGGAAATCGACCTAAACTCTTCACCCGTAAATGAAATGGTTGTATGTTTAATTGTATATTTGCATATAGTAATGAATTTATGATTTTCTATCTTCATTTGTGTGTTTGAATAAGATTAAACTTGCAATTTATGAAAATTTTCCCAAAAAAAAAAACCCTAGGGTTTTAGGAAAAATAAAATGAAGGTGTGGGTGAGATAATTGCTCTATATCAATGCACTTCACACTTTTATTCGACAATTTGTGGTTACATTTGCTAACTAGTTCATACTTTAGTTTAAAAATTAGATGAAAAAAATTTCAAAATTTTTGAGACCTCCATGGCAGGTTAAGCTGTTTTTTTTTTTTTTTTTTTTTTTGTCTAAGTTACTGCAAGGTTTCGGTAATTACTAAACATATTTTGGTCATGAGCTAAAATAAAATTAAGGTATGGGTGAGATAATTGCTCTAAATCAATGTACTTCGCACTTTTATTGGGTTACATTTGCGGAGTACTTCATACTTTAGTTTAGCAAATAGATGAAACAAATTTGGAGAATTATCGAGACCTCCATTGTAGTGGAATGTCACTGGTTTTTTGTCTAAGTTACTGCATGTTTTAGGTAATTACTAAAGATATTTTGGTCATAATCTAACATAACCACTATATGTGTTAAGTAAGTACCTAATTAGATTAGGATAATATCAAATATTTTAGGTCATCACCTAACCTATTTTAGAGCATTATTTAAAATAATAATTGGCTTGAGAAATAGCCTCAAATTATTTGACTATAACATATATGATGAGGAGATTGTATGTCTAAGATGTGGGTTATTGATAACCTAACCCATGAGGTTTTATGTGGTTTATATGACAAGATTGCATCAGGGTAAAACGTTGCATTTTTCCTTTTTCTTTTTCTTTTAAATGATATAATTGAATTACTTTGGTAATATGAAAGGTTCATTGATAGAATGTTTATCTGAACAATGGATTGGAATGGTAGAAGAATCTCTCAAAAGAATCGTCTCCATTGTTATTGAATGTCACTGGTTTTTTTGTCTAAGTTACTATAGGGTTTAGGTAATTAATAAAGATACTTTGGTCATGACCTAACATAACTACAAATCTACAATATATGTTAGGTAATTACCTAATTAGATTAGGATATTACCAAATATTTTAGGTCATCACCTAACCCATTTTAAAGCATTACCTAAAATAATAATTGGCTTGGACAATGGCCTCAAATCATTTGACTATAACATATATGATGAGGAAATTATATGCTTAAGATGTGGGTTATTGATAACCTAATCCATGAGGTTTTATATGGTTTATATGACAAGATTGCATCGGGGTAAAACATTGCATTTTTTCTTTTTCTTTTGCTTTCAAATGATAGAATTGAATGAATTTGGTGATATGAAAGGTTCATTGATATAATGTTTATGTGCACAACGGATTGGAATGGTAGAAGAATCTCTCAAAAGAATCGAGTCCAAGGTGGATGCTATATTCTCAAAGCTGGTGCACATTGAGGTTGCACTAGATAAGCTAATCTCAAGCCTACATCCATAAGATAAAGAAAAGGCACGTGAGAAGGGTGGGAATGATGATGACACCACCAATGGATCACAAGGTAATGATTGGGGGGAGGGGAGGGAAGGGGACGAAAACTTCAGTGATATCCCTACTTGTCCCCACTAAATCGGAAACGCAAGGAGATAACATGTGCTCTCCGTTTCTATCTCCCACTCTTGGTGATATGTTGAAATGTGCAAAACGTAAATTGGATGTCGACGATGATGATGAGACTTTTGTGCCTAGTGTGAAAGTTAGATCATCTTTTAGCACGAAAGATATTCGCTTCGTTCGTCCCGCACCTATGTTTAGTTTGGAAACCCTTCGGGACATGCCCATATAGAAGTTGACGCCAAAAAAGAGCACCAAATAAGCCAAGACAAAAAAAGAAGAAGATGGTGTAGCAAGTGTTTTGGACACGCCTTTAGAGAAGAAGACTATGAACAAGAGCACCACAAAAGTGAATGTCACAAAAACACATCCGAGTGCCAAAAAACCCACTAAGCCGATAAAAAGTTCAAAAAATAACCCCTCGAGCTGGATGAAGAAAACTTCATGAACAGCGTATGAATAGAATTTATTTTAATTGGTTTTAATTTTTTTCTTACACATACTATTTTGGTAAGGACCAAATTTTTGTTTGGTCATTACCATATGTCCATATACTCTTATTTGTTATTGTATTTTCTGAATGTGTGATGGGTTATATGACCCCAAAGTTTTTAGGCGATTATTTTCAGGCCATAGTTGTAACAAGTAAACAAATTTACATTGATTTTTGTAATGACCAAATTTGTGTTTGGTTAATACCATATATTCAATACCTATTTGTCTGTATGTGAATGCGTGAAGGATTATAGACCCAAGGTTTTCAAGCGGAGTTGTAACCAAAACAAAGAGTTGGAACCTTAATGAGGTCAGATGTTATGGCCGAGTTGTGTTGGCATGGCTTTTATGTTGATTGGGAATGCTACTAACATCAATACGTTTAAGGTAATGGATGTCATCGATGTATGTTTACTAACTTAACTTGACGTTATTTTATTTGTCTCCATTATGGTAGGCAAAAAGATCAACACTTAAAACGGTTAAGATGTCGGAAGAAGGTGGGAGTGACACCGAAGAATCATTAAGTATCAAATAAAACTTTTTCGTGTTTGCGTATTACTTTAGTATGCAAGTCCAACAAACCAGCCTGAATGTAAGAAAATCCTACAAGCGGTGGGCAACAACTTCAATTACTTAATAAAGCCCTAAGAATGGGATGTCCAAGACGAATGAAGTTTTGGTTGATCGGTCATTTACGCAAAATCGTGGTAGGCCGCTTCCATTTTTCGAAGAATACTTACCCTCTTTGAACCTCATTGAAAGAGATATTTGCAAGAACATATTGAAAGGGTCGTCAAATGAAACTATTTATCGGCCGCAAGAGTCTTGGAATTTTCTTAGTGCCTACAAATGTTTTTGCATGTACCTGATCAATGGCTAGACACTCAGGTGCATACGCCATCCATTTCATTTTTTTTCCTTTGACACAAGTTTGGGGATCTTGTGGTCTGACAGTGTTTGGATCATCCAAACATGTTTCGATCAATACCTAAACCATTCAGAACAAAAAATGGTGTCCCGATAGTGTTTGGTAATTACCAATGATGGTCTGAGTAATTACCCAAAATTTTTGGGTCATATGGTAGTTTTGTTTGATATGAGTTTGGGTTATTACCTCAGTGTTAAGTAATTACCGAAACGTGTTTTGGTCATTACCTAACACTGTCAGATCAGCAGTTTATCATGTCAAAAGGTTTTGGTAATTGGTCTAATACTAATTAGTGTTGGATTTCAACAGTCTTTGATGTGTATATGTATGATTTACAACTGATTCGAATTGAGGAAAAAAGCCAGAAATTAATACTTCCAACTATGTTCATGGTGAGTTGACCCACTAAATTTTAAGTTTATTATAGAATTATTAGCACTGGCTAAATTATTGTTTTATAGGATGTTATGTTACAACAAGATGAACATACTGGGTTTAATGGTTGTAGCAAAACCCTTTTGGACACCTTTGCTTCTTGGTTGAATGTTTATCTCCCAACTAACTTAAGTAGTACTGAAGAGGTTTGTACTAAATAATGCTATGTATGCTTCTTTACATGGTTTCATTTAAGTTTTACTAAACGTTACTTGTGACTTGTTTATACGTGTATATTCCTCTACTTGATGTGAAGCATGAGCATTGGTTCTTGACGATCATTAAATTACGTAAGAAAAATGTGTACATTATGGATTCTCTTACCAAATCAAACCATCGCCTTGTGGCAGTCATGGACATGGTACACAAATTTGTACTTATTACAGTTTCAGTTATTATCTAACTATCCTTAGGTTATTACCAAACACTAAACAGTAGTATTTAGGTAATTGCCTTAATATATTTAAGTTATTACCAAACAAGACAGAGCCCTATTAATGTCTGGTAACACTTGCTTTTCCCTATTTTGTTTTGCATCAGATGACTGCAACTTTGGAAAGGCTTGAAGATCACAGTTTAGCGCCCTTGTTCGTGGACATGAAAGATTTCACTTACGAATATCAACCATGTACACGACAACCGAATGCGTGTATACCAACACGAATTTTTGCTCATAATTTCTTTGAGTTATTTTCCGTTAATCATTATTTTTCGTTAAAATTAGAATATTTTACTCCTTAAAAAGTATATATTTTTTTTCAACTTTTAAAAAGTTATATATATAGTTTAGTTGAGGAAGATAGTTGAGAGTAGAAGCAGCCTAACTGATCTGGGAGGTTGGGATTCTGTCCTTAAAAATGAGCAATTCAGTATTAAAAAGGCCTACACACTACTGTTTGGTGACCATGATAGAGTCAATTGGAGAAGACTTATATGCAACAACAATGCCACGCCCAAAAGCAAGTTTATCCTTTGGCTTGCTTTGCAAAATCGTCTTTACACTACAGATAGGCTGAGCATGTGGAATATTCAGTGCAGCAGAATTTGTAGGCTGTGTGACAAGGAGCAGGAATCAATGAACCACCTTTTCTTTGAATGTGAGTTTGCTACTGGTGTTTGGCATCCTATTATGCAGATGATGGGATTTAATCATCAGGTGCAAAACTTTCATTATGAGTGGCAGATTGCAACTACAAAAGCTCATAGCAAGAGTAGAAGATTAAAGCTTTATGTCATGCTATTCACTGAAACAGTGTATGCAATTTGGATTCAAATAAACAACAAGATTTTCAGAGGGGATTGTTTGTGTTTTATCCACTTGTCCAACAAGTAAGCTGTAGGCTTAGCTTCCTTGTCGAGCAAGTAAAGTAGTATCTTGAGTGTTCTTCAGATGGAGACTTGTGCAACAATGCCTGAATTAGCTTAATCCTTAGCCTTGGCTTCGCTCCCGAACCTGCACAAAGGGACCCACCCTGGAGGTTTGGGTGGTGGTTCCCCCTCCGATGCTTAAGTCAGTTATCAGGAGTAGTAAGAGAAAGTAGAGCTAGAAAGAGAAAGTGAGAGAGAATTTTATCAGAGTAACTTTGCACTGTTTGCATTGAATGTGTTTTCTCTTGATTTCAGGGGTATTTATAGTGATAGCAAGTTGACACTAACCTTAAAAACCGACCTACAATAGTGGCCTCCGATTGGGCGAGGAATCGAGATCATGACACGTGGCGGACAATGACCGGGGGATGTCTATTAACCACTCTCCTTCAGCCATTTGGCACCGCTTTGGCTCGACCGTTGGGTCGAGAATTTGATCCTTTTAACTCAGTGAGTGTAGCCCGAGAGATTCAAGGCTTTTCTCTTCTTTTACGAAGGTGACACGTGTACGGCCCCGATGAGCCCAAGTGTCTCAAAGATAGCCATCGATGTTAGACTACAACATTTGCCCCTAAAAGGGCTTTTACTGTTGGCCCATCTGACGGTTAAGGCCCTTTTACACTCAAGGTAGTTTAATTTGAAATGAAGTGGCGCGCCTTCTCCTGTGTTATACCGGTCATATTAGACCGTGGGATTCTCTTTTCGGTCATTCTTGACCGGCTGCGCAGGTTTCTTATTCCTCTATAAATATCCTTGGTGTGAAAACATTCAATCATTTAACACCCCGAACAAATTTTTCTAGAGAGAGAAGCTCTGCAATTTTCTAGAGAGAGAGAGAGATCGTCCGGCTTCAAGCATCCTTCACCGAATTTCCCGGATGTTCTTAGCGGTATCGTTTCTTTGATCCTTTCATTCTTCTTTATTCTTTATTTTTTCTTAGAAAATCAATAAAATGGAATCATCTTCGTCAAATAATCCTAGCCGACCAAGAGCTTGTCTTGACCCTAGAACCGATACTTCTTCTTCGGCACATTCTAGAGTTGGGCCTCTTACGGCCGAGTACATATTTTTTCATAGTTTTGGCCGAGAAAGTCGACGACCCAGTCTTTACTCGTGCGGGGGTAATCGGCGCGCGTCAAGCAAACGGCCCCCTAAGAGAAAAGCAATAATATCAAATATCGGATATGGAGGAATCAACTGGACGAGTGCCACATGAGGCAAGAGAGGTCCAAAGTGCTCAGTCTTTGGACAGGCCTCCTTTCGACCATGATGCAGAAACGTCGGAAATAAAAACTGAGACCAGTACTTCTGGCCGGGACGCCGATACGGCGGAGATCGGCGAAGGTAATAATGGTTGCGATCCCGAGGCCGCCGAAGAATCGACGAGGCATCTACCACCTCGTCGGAGATTAGAAGACGTTTAGGTCCCCTTTCGATCCCGGCTTCATTTTAGTTAACCGTAAGTGGTTAGAGAAACTAGGACCGGACCCTAATTTCTTGTCGTCTTTCATGCCCATGCCGGGCTTCTCCTTTGTCATTCCTAATAACGACGCGACGATCTTGAGTGCTCCCAGGAGCCATTTCGCCGTCTATAAACCGGCCTTAGATCTTTGGATTGAGGTTTCCTCTTCACGACTTCGTAGAACAAGTGTTGCGAGCACTACCACATCGGCCATAACCAGTGGGCACCAAACGCTTGGCACAACATCCCGGACGTTTATTGCCGTCTGCGAGCTACGCGGCCTAGCCTTTTCCCTTCAAGCCTTTACCCATATCCATTATGCGTCTAAGGTACTGGGCCGTGGACGGAGCATGGCTCAAGATTCGCAACCGTCCGAGCTTCATGACAACTTGGGGGAAATCGTCAAAGATGCACGATTGGAAAGCCGATTTCATCTTTTTTACGGGCGTCCAACCGACTATGTCACGAGAGAGCTTACGAGATATTATAATAGATCCGTCACTAATACCGGACGGAAGCGGTCTTGGCTGGAGTTGGAGGACGACTTTGACGAGGAGGTGGTGGAGTACTTCGAGTGAAGGAGTACTCCGGAGACCTGCCAGCGATCTTTTAAGGGACCGTCTAACTCGGATACCCTTTAAGGAAATGTTTTACCAAGACGACTTCTTGGTCGCTGGCTGGCTTGCGGTTGGGCGAGGATAAAGGTATATTTAAAATCATCCAAGTAAAACTCTTCGTCCATAACTCATATGACGAACACACATTTTTTTTTTTATTTGCAGACTCGGCCAGACAACGCCTCAAACCATCTTGGACGGGGGATATCAGCATGTCCCAATTTACAGATAATCTGTGGAAGGAGTATGCAAAGAGTAGCGCCGAAAAAAAGGCGGAAACATTGGTATTTATATATATATATATTATTTTTTTTTTGACGAGGACCATATGAGCTCGTCCGGAATTGACATCCAATTCTGGGACGTGGGACACCCAAAGAAGGAGAGCGTCCAGACTTGGACGGTCATCTCCTTGGGCCCACGCTCGTCCAAGAATTGATGTCCAATTCTTGGACGAGAGTCACCCAAAGAAGGAGAACGTCCAGACTAGGATGGTCACCTCTTTGGGACTATGCTCGTCCAAGAATTGGTGTCCAATTCTTGGACGAGAGTCACCCAAAGAAGGAGAACGTCCAGACTTGGACGGTCACCTCTTTGGGACCATGCTCGTCCAAGAATTGGTATCCAATTCTTGGACGAGAGTCACCCAAAGAAGGAGAACGTCCAGACTTGGACAGTCACCTCTTTGGGGCCAAGCTCCTCCAAGAATTGGTGTCCAATTCTTGGACGAGAGTCACCCAAAGAAGGAGAACGTCCAGACTTGGACGGTCACCTTCTTGGGGCCAGGCTCGTCCAGGAGTTGGTGTCCAATTCTTGGACGAGAGTCACCCAAAGAAGGAGAACGTCCAGACTTGGACGGTTACCTTCTTGGGGCCATGCTCGTCCAGGAGTTGGTGTCCAATTCTTGGACGAGAGTCACCCAAAAAAAGAGAACGTCCCGACTTGGACGTTCACCTTCTTGGGGCCATACTCGTCTAAGAGTTTTGCACCAAATCTTGGACGAAGGTCAGCCAAGGAAAGAGATCGTCCAGACTTGGACGGTCACTTCTTTGGGACCGTACTCGTCTGGATTTTTGCATCCAATTTTGGGGCGAGGGTCAGCCATAGAAGAACGTCCATACTTGGACGGTCACCTTCTTGGGGCCATACTCGTCTTGATTTTTGCAATAGTAGTTATTTTTGTTTTTTTTTTTTTTTGGACGGTCAATCTGATGACTTTACTTTTTGCAGAAAAATGCTCCTACAAACAAGCTTCCACACCGGGAAGTCGTCCTCGTCCAAGAAGAGGCCCACTACGCCCGCCGACCAGCCTTCAGCGAAGAAGCCTAAGGGCTTTACAAGGAAGAGGGCGGATAAGGCGGCTCCCGCCGCCGAGAGTGGGGAGAAAAGCATGCCTCCCCACTAAGCCAAGGCTCTTAAAAGGGAGCCTTCAACCGCCTGGATCGGCCGAGGAGGGAAGGGATGCACACGCACTTGTGCCGCTCGGCGTTTTGCCGGCCGACTCGCCGAGGTCAACCTAGAGTCCGCCTTGGCTTTGGTTGCACCGGGATCCGATGCCGCTGCCGAGAACTATCCAGGGTTCGGCGGCTCGGTGGCAAAGCCGGGTGCCACGAGATGCCTCTAGCTGTTAGGACGGCATCAATTTCGTCTCGGTGAGTCGTATTACCCCAACATAGTTAGGACGATGCGGGTCGGTGGACGGTCCATGAGTCCGTCCAATAGACAAGCCATCGTCTTCCCTATCAAGATAACTCGACTCCTAATAAAACTCCCCCAACTCCTCCCATAAGGCCTTCGGACGTCCTCTCCCCGCCTTCGCCAAAATGTCAAGGCCGGAGAAAGAGCGGCTGAAGCAGGAGCTCTTCAAATGCTTCCCCGAATCCTACATCAAGGGATTAAGGGGAGCGTCCGCCGGAATGTGGGCTACATGTCTCGGCTTCTGCCGAGGTATTGCTTTATGACCGCCTTGTTTTATACTTGTGCAAATTTTCACTTTGCAAATCGTCTAATAACTTGATTTGTTTTCCTTGCCCCCAGCTTCGGCTCGCAAAGATGCTAACCGAAGATTGGGCGAGGGAGCTTAGAAAGGAAAATAAGCACCTCGTCCACCAAGCTACAACGGCAGGGGACAAAGCCATTCACGACATCGAGATGGCTAACACCCTTCATCGCCGCCGTTGGAGGCCTTGGAGAAGAGATCGGCACTCCTGGAGTCTAAGAACAAGAATCATCTTGTTAAAATGAACCAGCTATATATACCGAGCAGGATCGTCTAAAGATGATCATAGACGCTCTCTCTGAGTTGAAAGGCGAAAGGGATGTCGCTCTTATTCTTTGCCGCGAGCCGAGAAGAGAGAACATTCTCCTAAGGGCAAAGACTGCCCGTCTGGAAAGGGAGGCGGCCAAGGCCTTCGACGATGCCAAGGAAGGGTTGAAACAAGTCGTCGAAACGGCCAAGGACTGGGCCGTCAAAGCCTTTGGGATGCTAGGCGAGGAAGCTGAGGTCCCCGGCTTCGTTCGTCGTCCTGGAGTATCAAGAGAGCGTCCATCGGGCTATGGTATGCGCCGAGGAACCTCCGAGTTTGAGGAGTCGACGACGAGGCCGCTGCCGAGGTGGAGACCCCGAAGACGACCAAGAAACCCGCTACGAAGACAAAGCCTAAGCTTAGGTTTATTTTCATGTTTCTTGGCTTGTTCGGCTGCTGTATCTTTAACTCTTCACTCTTAAGTTGTAATTCTTTACCAATCATATATGAAAGAGAATTTTTGCCAATTGCCTCGCCTTTTTATCTTTCCGAATTCTAATTTTGACTAAGTATAATATTACCTTCGTCATGATCGTTGGACGTCTAGCACAGATGCTTAATTTGAGAGTAGCGTGCTTGGCTTTAGACGATCGTAACTTTTCAATAATTTTACGAAGCACAAGAATCGACCCGTCCTGAACTATCGGACGATCTTCTTTTCCTGAAGATTACAAAATTCTGTCTGAAATGCACAAGTAAAAATGTGACTCGTCCTGATATTATTGGACGGTCTACAATATTTAGAGCCTTTGATAATTGCATATGCATCCAAGTACCAAAAGAGGCTCGTCTGGGGCGGTTTGCCAAACACAAAAACGAGAGGATTGCCATCCTAGGCTTGAACGATTACCAATTTTTGGACGAGGGTCACCCAATGAAGGAGAACGTCCATACTTGGACGGTCACCTTCTTGGGGCCATCTTCGTCTGGAATTGGCCTCCAATTTTTGGACGAGGGTCACCCAATGAAGGAGAACGTCCATACTTGGACGGTCACCTTCTTGGGGCCATCTTCGATCCTGGAATTGGCCTCCAATTTTTGGACGAGGGTCACCCAATGAAGGAGAACGTCCATACTTGGACGGTCACCTTCTTGGGGCCATCTTCGTCCGGGAATTGGCCTCCAATTTTTGGACGAGGGTCACCCAATGAAGGAGAACGTCCATACTTGGACGGTCACCTTCCTGGGGCCATCTTCGCCTGGGAATTGGCCTCCAATTTTTGGACGAGGGTCACCCAATGAAGGAGAACGTCCATACTTGGACGGTCACCTTCTTGGGGCCATCTTCGTCTGGAATTGGCCTCCAATTTTTGGACGTCCACTACCCGGCTAAAGAGAACGTCCCATAATGTAAGCGAGTATTTATTGAGATTCGTCATAAAGTTTTGGACGATCTACTCATAAAGACTAGTCTTGCCCAAAGAGGGAAAGCGTCCAAAACCTTTTTGCTTTATGGACGAGCCACGTTCTAGCCGTTTTACTCGAGCTACTAACGTTCGTCCTGCACTATCAAACCATCACAAGGGCATCTATTGCCTAGGTCCTCCTGGTTTTTAGACGACCTGCTCTCCTAAGCTCGTCTTATAGGCTTCTATTATCCCCCCGTTCTTGGGCTTAGCTCAATCGTATATTGAAGGGGAGCCGAAGTCCAAGAAGGAGAGCGGCCGGCCTTGGGCGAGCCTGCGCGAAGTTGATGGACGAGCGTGAGATACATGTTCAAATAATGTTTTAGCCGGCTTCCTTGAGGGAGCAACACTCGTCATTAAGTAGCGATCCCTTACTAGGGTCTGGACTACTTAGCTGTCCGTATTTTTGAAATTAAGTATCCTTTACTAAGGGCTTATTTCAGGCCACCTTTCTCTTAGAGACTTTGACGTTACTCTTACTAGAGGTTTTGTCAATTTGACGGCCATATATGTATTATATATTTGGCCGGTCTCTTTGAGGGAGTGATGTTCGGCGTAAATGCGAGCAATTCTGACGTTCTGCTATTATTTGTATTTTTGTCCAGGTTATTGTCACTTTTAGACGAGTAACTGATTTAATGCCCCAAAGTGAAGTAACTTGGTGAAAATAAACAAAAAGATAAGATAGTAGGAATTGTATTATATGGATTTTGCTTGGTCGAAAGCCAAGATGCATGTATACAATTCTTTTCTTACTAATATGTGCCGTGGCACTTTGGAGTAACTAAAAATTACCCTACTTATATCCGACGAAGATCCGAGCTAGACGTGGTACTTCTTTAAGTTGTCCGAATTCCAGTGACGTTGAATAGATCTTCCATCTAGACCTTGCAGACGAAAAGTCCCACTTTGTGTATCTCCTCGGACAATCGATAAGGTCCTTCCCAATTTGGTGTTAGTTTTCCCAACTCTTTAGCTCGTCCAACCGCTTCCATCTTTCTCGAACAAGATCCCCCACCTTTAGCGGTCGTCTAACAACTCTTTTGTTAAACTCCCGAGCCATACGCAGCTTGTACAATTGCATTCTTAGCAAGGCATTGCCCCCGACTTCGGGACTTGGTCCAAGGCCGTACGCAATGCGGCCCGGTTGGCTTCCTCTCGTGTATAACATGGCTCGTAGGGTGGGCTCCTCGATCTCAATGGGCAAGACGGCTTCAGCACCATAGACTAGCATGAAAGGCGTCTCGCCCGTAGAATTTTTAGCAGTTGTTCTAATGGACCATAACACCAATTGCGGTTCTTCAACCCATTGCCCTTTGGCGTTGTCCAACTTCTTCTTGATTCCATTTGATAGAATCTTGTTGAAGGACTCGACTTGCCCATTAGCTTGTGGGTGGGCGACCGCTGCAAAGTGAGCTTTGATTTCTCTTTCTCGACGCCCATTCTTTCAGCTTAGGCGTTTCGAACCGTGGACCATTATCAAAGACGATTGACCGAGGCATGCCAAATCGAGTTATAATGCTCTTCCGGATGAAGCCCTTGACGTCGTTTGTTGTTATTCCTCGCATGGCTTCAGCTTCTATCCATTTAGTGAAATAGTCCACTTGCTACAATCACAAACTTCTTTTGCCCAGCGCCACAGGGAAAGGTCCTAGGATATCCATGCCCCATTTGGCAAAAGGCAGAGGGAACAAGATGGGGGTCAAATAGTTGGACGGCTTCTGATGCACATTTCCATGCTTTTGAAAACTGTCACACTTCTTTGCATAGACTAAAGCATACTCCTTTAAGGTAGGCCAGTAGTACCCCGTCCTTAAAGCCTTCTCGCCTAAGGCTTTTCCCCCAATGTGAGAGGCACAAGCTCCTTCATGGAGTTCTTTCGAATCTCCAGGACCATCTTTTCGGTGACGCACTTGAGCGAGAGGCCGGTTGAACGACTTCTTGTAAAGTGTCTCGTCCCATAGTTCAAACCACTTGTCTCCGGCCTTCACATACTTGGCCTCGACAGGATCCAAAGGCAATCGCCCCGTCTTCTTGTATTCTATGATCGGCTCCATCCAGACATTCCCTCGGCTGAGAAACATAATCTCCTCTTGGTCGATGCTCTTTTTGGGTTTGACTTCCCAAAAGACTGTTCTTGGCACATCACCCTCAGCCGAGCTGGCCAATTTCGAGAGAGCATCTGCTTGATGATTTTCTGACCTTGGTACTTGGTCGAGGACAAATCGTTTTAATGGCTCAATCTCATCCTTGATCAGTCGCATATATTTTCTCATTGATGCTTCTTTGCATTCAAAATCTCCGTTGACCTGGCCGACAACTAAGAGAGAGTCCGATTTGGCCTCAATCTCTGACTCCGAACCGCCTTGCACATTTTGATTCCAACCAAGAGTGCTTCATATTCAGCTTCGTTATTGGACGCTTTGAATTGGAATCTTAATGCATATTCAAACTTGTCCCCTTCGGGAGATTGACAAATGATTCCCGCCCCACACCCATTGGATCGTGGACGATCCATCAACCATGAGCGTCCAATGCTTCCTTCCTTCAACTGGATCGATATTGGCTTTATGGTTGGCCGAGTAAGCTCAACTATAAAATCGGCCAAGGCTTGCCCCTCAATGGCCTTCCTTGGTTCAAATGATATATCAAACATGTTGAGCTCAACCGCCCATTTTAACATTCGCCCACGGCTTCCATCTTCTCGCAGAACTTGCTTCAAAGGTTGATCGGTATAGACGAGTATACTTGTGCCCCAAAAAAATAGGGCCTTAACTTTCTGCTGGCCATGACAAGGGCCAATCCAAACTTCTCAACAGGAGTATACCGATTTTCCGCGTCCTTGAGCACGTGACTCACGAAGTATATTGGGATCCGGACGGATTCTCTTTCGGCCAACAGGACGACACTCACGGCTTGAGTGGATACGGCCAAGTATACAAACAATTTTTCCCCCTCTCGGGACCGACCAACCTAGGCAAACGCTGAAGATGATCTTTGACATGTTGAAGGGCTTCCTCCGCCTCGCTGTCCATTCAAACTTGGCTTTTTTCTTGATCGTGGCAAAGAAGTGATGGCACTTGTCGCCTGACTTCATGTCTAGAACAACTTGAATCTTTTCAGGGTTGGCTTCTATACCCCTCTGATCCACCAAGAAACCTAAAAACTTCCCCGACAAAACCCCAAAGACACATTTGCTGGGATTCAGCTTCAACTTGTATTTCCTGAGAGTTTCAAAAGTTTCTCTCAAATCACCAACATGACTTTCTTCTTGACGGCTCTTGACTATCATATCGTCAATATATGCCTCCATATTTCGTCCTAACTGCGGCTGAAAAACATTATTGATCAATCTTTGAAAAGTGGCCGGGGCATTGCGCAGGCCGAATAGCATCCTCACCCAGCCATACAACCCTTTTTCAGTAATGAAGGACGTTTTGTCCTGATCCTCTGGCCACATTGGGATTTGATGAAAACCTGAATAGGCGTCCATGAAGCTCAGCAAAGCATGGCCAGCTGTGGAGTCTACTAGACGATCCAACTTAGGCAAAGGGAAACTGTCCTTAGGACAAGCCTTGTTGAGGTCCGTGTAGTCCACGCACATTCTCCAGGTGCCATTGGGCTTTGGCAACATAACCACATTTGCTATCCAGTCTGGATAATAGGTTTCTTTGATGAACTTGGATTCCAATAACTTCTGAACTTCTTGGTCGACCGCCTGGTTTCTAGCCGGTCCCAAATGCCTCTTCTTCTGGCGAACCGGTTTCAAATTTGGATCAACATTCAACCGGTGGACGGCTACTTCCGGATCAATTCCCGGCATCTCCTCGACGCAATAGGCAAACACATCTTGAAACTCTTTCAACAAGTGGACTAGAGGACCCTTCAAAACAGGACTGAGCGAAAATCCAATTTTGAGGGTCCTTTCTGGATGAGCTTCATCCAGACGTACTTCTTCAGGGGCTTCCACTGGCTCTGGACGTTCTACTGCTAGTCCCATGATGGCCATGATCTCTTCAAACGAGGAGGGTTCTTCCTTGATGACCTCATATTTCATCTTCTTGCTGGGGAGGTGCTGAGGGCTCTCCATGGTCGGCTTTAACGAGGCGACCTGGTCTTTGACAAATCCAGACGTTTTCCTCTCGCTAGCCATATTCGTCTGATCTTTCTCTATTCCAGACGTTTTCCTTTTGCTAGCAACCTTCGTCTGATCTTTCTCTATTCCAGACGTTTTCCTTTCGCTAGCAACCTTCGTCTGATCTTTCTCTATTCCAAACGTTTTCCTTCCGCCAAAGAACCTTCGTCCGGTCTTGCTTATCTGCCTTCCATGATGATGGTTTCAGAGTAGTTAGGTAACATTCCCTAGCCGCCTGCTGGTCTCCATACAAGGAGCCAATCTTGCCGTCATCACACTCATACTTCATCAACATCAGGTGAGTTACTATTACCGCTTTTACATGATTCAGAGTTGGTCGTCCAAGAATGACATTGTAGGCTGTCAAGTCTCGGACCACCAAGAACTTGATAAACAGAGTTTTTGAGGCTTCCTTCTCTCCTACTCGAACGGGCAAAGTCACAGTTCCCATGGGATGGATGACTCCTCCCCCAAACCCTATGATGGGATGGTGAACGGGATCTAAGTTCTTCTCCTCAAACTTTAGTCTGGACAAGCAATCAGCACGAATGATGTCCGTCGAACTTCCGGTGTCGATCGGGATCCTTCTTACTCTCAAGTTTGCTATTTTCATTTCTACCACCAAGGGATCATCATGGGGAGTCCTCAACCTCGCCCGATCTTGCTCACTAACTACCACCCTTGGGAAGGGCTCGGCCTTTGTCCGATCGGCTAATAAAGCTTGGCCGAGTTCCCTAAGGTAGTTTTTGTGCCCTCTATTGGTTGGTCCCCAGCAAAGAAACCCACTTTGAGATTATGAGAACCACATCCTCGTCTCGTGCTCACACTCTCCTTCTTCTTGTTATGCCAATCATCTTTCCTTGGAAACTTCCTTCCCCTTGAGTCATATAGGAATTCATCTTTCCTCTTCGGGCTAACTCTTCCAAAGCTCTCTTGAGGTGCTTACATTCATTGGTCTCATGACCACAATCTTTGTGGAAGTGGCAATACTTGCTCTTATCCCTATTTCTATAAGGAGTTTTCATTTCAAAGAGGGGCCTTCAACTCATACTCGATCCTTAATCTCCATGAGGATGGAGTATTGGTCTTTGTTAAACTCAACAGGATTGGATGAGGATGGCTCGACCTCCTTTCTCTTGTTTGTTCTAGCCGGAGTGGTGTTGGAGGTTATCGCCCAAGTCTCGGCCTTCTTGGGGTTGCTCTTTTTTGGTCGAGTACCCTCTTCAGGCTTCTTAGACTTGGGATGCTTTGCCTCAAGCACATACTTCGGTGGCATGAATAAATGCTTCGGCTTCCCTCAAAGCCTCAAAGAAGAGTGGAGATTTTCTTCTTAACAAGGTCAAATTTGAAACTTCCCGGCCTTAGGCCCCCGATGAAGGCGTCAAAGGCTACTCCAAAGATTAAGATCTTGGATCCGAAGTGCTTCTAGGTTGAATCTCTTAACAAAACTTCTAAGAGCCTCCTTAGGTCCCTGGACGACCTTGCCTAGGTGCATGCTTGTCTTTTGCTCTTGCTTGTTGGCAACAAAGTGACTAGTGAATAAGAAACTGAGTTCAGTAAAATTGTTGACTGAATTGGGGGGAAGATTATTGAACCACTTCTGAGCTACTCCCTTCAAGGTAGCTAGGAAATTCTTACACCAAGTAGCATCGTCCACTCCTTGGATGTACATCTGATGCTTGTAAGCAGACATGTGATCGTCTGGATCAGTAGTTCCATCGAAAGGCTCAATGGTTGGGAGTTTTACCTTTGGGAAGGGGGTGTCTCCAAAATCCCGGCCGAGAATGGAGTAGGCCGATTGATTTGGAGAGCTCCCACTGTCCCTCAATGGGTATGAACTCCTTGCGATATTCTTTCATTACTGGGTTGGATGAAGTGTTGGGCCGGTTTTGGGCGCCCGTAGACCATGGGCCGAGCCACGGTCTTCTCTCGCCGCGGATGAACAAGAGAGTGGCTTAAACTTCGGCCTTCCCCTCTGGACGACAACCTCAAAGGAGGGTCTCTCAGGTATGGGGTAGATCCTGTAGCTGAACGTTGCAAAGCCGCAGCCCTCTTTGCCTCTAAGTACTCCCTGGCGTCGGTTTCCATTCGGTGCCCACTAGGATGGACATGGTCCTGGGTCCTCACCACCAGGTTCCAGTCCATCTTTCTTCTCTGATCAGCATCTTCTGGCTGCTTTCCTCTCGCTGTCCTCCTAGAGGGTTCCTGACGAACAGGTCGACTAGGACCTGGACGATCTACTTGAGAACGTCCTCTAGGACGAGGTGGATTGTTAGCAGCTGGCTCCGGGTTGTGATGGAAAAACAACATATTGCTTTTAATGTTGTTCCTGGACGACCTCTGCCATCCCGGTCCGGAAATCATTCAAAACATTCTCCAGGTGGGCGGCAGTCACTGGACGATCTAGATTAACTTGGATGACCGGTTGCTGACTTAGTCCCGGAACATTGACGATGGATGGAGGTCTATCTCTTCCTCGAGGTGGTCTTTCATGCTCCACCGTATCTTCGACATTAACTTGAAGGCTTCGATTCCTGGCAATGTTGGACGATTGACAATCAGTCATCGTTGCGTCTCCCCACAGACGGCGCCAAATGTTTTATCCACTTGTCCAACAAGTAAGCTGTAGGCTTAGCTTCCTTGTCGAGCAAGTAAAGTAGTATCTTGAGTGTTCTTCAGATGGAGACTTGTGCAACAATGCCTGAATTAGCTTAATCCTTAGCCTTGGCTTCGCTCCCGAACCTGCACAAAGGGACCCACCCTGGAGGTTTGGGTGGTGGTTCCCCCCTAATGTTGTAGTCTAACATCGATGGCTCTCTTTGAGACACTTGGGCTCATCAGGGCCGTACACGTGTCACCTTCGTAAAAGAAGAGAAAAGCCTTGAATCTCTGGGCTACACTCAGCTGAGTTAAAAGGATCAAATTCTGGCCCAACAGTCAGAGCCCAGCAGTGCCAAATGGCTGAAGGAGAGTGGTTAATAGACATCCCCCAGTCATTGTCTGCCACGTGTCATGATCTGATTCCTCAGCCAATCAGAGGCCACTATTGTAGGTCAGTTTTTAAGGTTAGATGTCAACTTGCTATCACTATAAATACCCCTGAAATCAGGAGAAAACACATTCAATGCAAACAGTGCAAAGTTACTCTGATAAAATTCTCTCTCACTTTCTCTTTCTAGCTCTACTTTCTCTTACTACTCCTGATAACTGACTTAAGCATCGGAGGGGGAACCACCACCCAAACCTCCAGGGTGGGTCCCTTTTGTGCAGGTTCGGGAGCGAAGCCAAGGCTAAGGATTAAGCTAATTCAGGCATTGTTGCACAAGTCTCCATCTGAAGAACACTCAAGATACTACTTTACTTGCTCGACAAGGAAGCTAAGCCTACAGCTTACTTGTTGGACAAGTGGATAAAACAGTTTGTCTACTAGCCAAATCATGAAAGATATTATCTTTAAAGTCTCTGCTAGATGTAAAGATAGTGATAGAATCTTACTGTTGAGAAACATTGTATAGCATCTGTAGGGTGTTAGTTGCTTTAGCCCTTGTTCTCTCCCCTTGTTGGTGGTGAGTTTTCTAGGATGTTGTATTGCTTTGGTGTGTGTACCTCTTTTTTTTGGTAGCCAATAATAATTTTGAATTGCCAAAAAAAAAAAAATTTTATATATTTTTCTAGTATTTAAATTTCGCGTGTATTAGCTATGCATTTTGTTTTATTGCTTCAATCGCGTGTTGGACCGTCGTAACAACTTTTTGGACATGGAGTTTGGGTCCTAAAAGAGCTGCCAAAAATCAGATATTTTGATGGATAAAGAAGTGGCTTTTGGAGCTTGTAACCCCCCACCTTAATGCTATTCAACTCCCATCTTTTTAGCTATTGTAACTCCCCATTTACACCTTTTTTATATTCTCTTAATGTTGTTTTATGGACAGCAAGAATTACACCATAACCCCCATTTCACTAGGCCATTTCAAGAGAGGAAGAGAAGATAAAAAGTAGAGAAAAATTCATCCCGAATTTTCCTACCACACCTTCACAAAAATGACCATCGCCGGAGATCTATCCGCTTGATCATCCTCAAATTTGGACAGCATGTTGAGGATATATGGACCTTCACTTTTACTGGAGCGTTTTTTAATCCGAGATTTCGATCGTTGGAAATCTTGATCGGAACAGACAATTCCTCAAATGGAATTTTATAATGTTCAAGAAAAAGAATGCAATCAATTGGAGGTCTTCAAAGGTAACTTACAGCAATCCTGGGTCGATTAGTATTTGTATATGGAAATATATTAGTTTTAGTAGTTAAGTTGGGTTAGTTTGATTTTAGGAATTTGAGCGGGAATAATTATATGTATCTTGTTCCACGAGTTCCATGAACTATATGATTATTGGTTACTTGTGAATTTGATTTGCGTGTTGTGTTTATTTATAGCCATGATTATTGCATTTCGGTCGATATCCGAAGTTGTTATACACACCATTCATGTTCTTATTTTCATATGTTTTAAGCATGAACTCTTGAAGTCTAAGTATGAAGTATGCATGGAATATGAGTGGTTATGACATTGTTTTGTCACAACTGTTGGGCTGTTATTGTTGTTATGTTGTTCTACTGTCGACTATTTTGGTGAGCCTTTATAGTGGCCTGTTCATCTTGTTCTAGTGGTTGTGCATGAGGATGATGATGATAATTGATAGTTGTATACTACAAATGCTTATTTAGTTCTTGCTCTGCTCCTTCTTACCTTCTGACTTTATGGGACTTAGCTTGTTAGTTCTATTTTTTTTTTCTTTCCTTTTTTTTTGTTTGGTTTTCTTAGTTACATTATTTTTGTGCCAGGTAATACTTGTTGTGTATTGAAATCATGAACGGTTACATGCATGAGTTGTACTTATATTTCAAGTAATTACATAATAGTTACATGATTTATTTAATGTAGTTGTTTCACGATTATTTGTTTCCATGAGTTGTGTACACAGAATGTTGTCTTGTGATGTTTAGATATTTGATTCATGGTTTTGTAATTTTCATTGTGGGTTTATATTATCATATTCATTCAAAACATTATTAGGGGGTTATGGTTGTGTTATATTTAGCATATTTGATGATAATTGATAGTTGTATACTACAAATGCTTATTTAGTTCTTGCTCTGCTCCTTCTTACCTTCTGACTTTATGGGACTTAGCTTGTTAGTTCTATTTTTTTTTTCTTTCCTTTTTTTTGTTTGGTTTTCTTAGTTACATTATTTTTGTGCCAGGTAATACTTGTTGTGTATTGAAATCATGAACGGTTGCATGCATGAGTTGTACTTATATTTCAAGTAATTACATAATAGTTACATGATTTATTTAATGTAGTTGTTTCATGATTATTTGTTTCCATGAGTTGTGTACACAGAATGTTGTCTTGTGATGTTTAGATATTTGATTCATGGTTTTGTAATTTTCATTGTGGGTTTATATTATCATATTCATTCAAATCATGATTAGGGGGTTATGGTTGTGTTATATTTAGCATATTTGATGAATCATTGTTATAGTTATATCTTTACAAGTTCATATATATCATGAGTGGCTTAATCACAAGATATGATTATTTTATGATGGTACTGAGTATGAAATTTGGTTGGTTGTTTGGATGAAATTAATTTAGTTTGGGCTCTTAATATTGTTGCCAAGCTATCATAAGAATTTATAGTATTTTCTAGTTTCATGAGGAGTTAAATTATATTTTCGGAGATAATATTGTTAATATTATGATTATTGTTTTTTTGAGAAATTTTGTAGTTGTTTTGAATTGGAATTGATGGGTTGAGTCCCTAAAATTCCCGAAGTTTGGAATTAATGGTTTAAGGCCCTAGATTCTTGCAGTTTGATGTAAGACCTTGAATGGCATTTTGCAGATGTTGAAATTTCTATATTTTATATTTATTTTTGTTTGAGGACGATAACTAGCGAGATGATATTGTCTCCAAGGAAGGAATAGTCAATGTGTACTGATCAGGGTACATAGTTTAAACTTACATATTGACTAGGGTGTGTAGGTCCGTCTTGGTTATTAGTTGTCGTGTGAGAGGTCGAAAAGTACTCAACAGGGTACTATTTCGCATCAGGGTGTGGCCATACTAAACATAGGCGAGCAGGGTCTTAATACTATGACCAAATAGGAACAGCGGGTTGCAATCCACTTACGTTTAGTTCCTTCTCAAACGTGTTAAGAAGATTATTTTGGAGACGTTATCATTATATATTATTATTTTTATTTAGATTTGAATGTTTATTATGTTGATCCTTGAGTTCATATGTATATTTATTCATTTATTTATTATCTTTACCCAATTTGTAATTAGCATATTGTATTGTCTTTGTTGTACTTACTTATATATTTGTTTATTTGATTATTTGATTATTTGAAGTGTATTTTTGAGATGTTGTGTATCACTTGGTTATTAAAACTTTTATGGATCATAGTTGAGCTGGGAGAGCTGTTAATTACTCCCCACTGATTGTGGATGTTTGTTGATATGTTTGCAGGTGTTTATTTCGTGCTATGTGTAGTTTAGAGAGAGATTAGTTAGGATATTAAACAATTTTATTTTGAACCTTATTTATTTTTACTACTTTGGGTTTTTAAGGTTGTTTTTACCTCTTTATGGTTATTTATGGATTATTTTAATTGGGTTTTAATTTTATTTAGTTGAATTTAACCTTTGTTTAGAGTGACATTTTCGTCGGGCAATACTTCCACTATCGCCATTTCTTTACTAAGGTATTCTATTTTCCTTAATTTATGTCTAAAACTGGACGAAGTGTTAACGTTTACCTCTTTAAGGTTGTTTTTACCTCTTTAACCTTTGTTTAGAGTGACAAAATTTCGAACTCTCTTATTTTTCACATTGTATATAAGGTAGGCTTATGTATTTGTTCTTTTTGTTGGCATGACCGTGGAATGTACGTGATGAAGTACATCCACTGCGGTGATGTGAACGTCATACCAACCATTTTTTACACTGTACGAATTGTAAATGTATATATTTGACTTTGTTGCCTGATATTATTGCAGTAACTTATGTAACCTTCTGTGCAGAAGGAAGTAATGCATGTTGACCGTTTACACGCTATAGCCAAAATTATGAGAAGCAAACATAACAAAGTCGATACTGATAGATATTGTCGCGCTAAATTTGTTCGCAATGCCCATAAATAGATCAACGCCTTGATATACTTTTGTCGTTCGAGTTGGTATACGTTTATTTTAAACATATGTCAATGTCACTTAGTAGATCAAAGGATGCAGTTCAAATGTAAAAGTTTAGGTAATTACCTCACTTAACTATGGTCATTACCTAAACTTTTGATGCTACACTCTGTTCATTTTCTGTGTAAATAGGCCTTAAGGTATTTGTTATACTTTTGTAGTTGGAGTTGGTATATCTTTGTATGTAGACATATGCCAATGTCCTTTAGTATATCAAATTAAATAGTTTAAATGTAAAAGTTCTAGGTAATTACCTAATTTTACTATAGTCATTACCAAAATATTGTATGCTACACTTTGTCCTTTTTTGTGTAATTATTAATTACCTTCTCCTCTTATTTTTATGTGCTATTAATTCTTCATAGTATAATTGTCCCTCCTTGTACTAAAAAGCCCAAACTAACCCCATATCATATGCTTTGAGGTACTTACCTGTAGACACATAATCGTGTCTCCCCATTTAAGGGCCCAATGATGAAACATACCGCGGTCTTAATTGGTCCGACCCAAAGGTAGATCAGTACAAAGAGCAAAAACTATTTTAAAAATGTTAAAACTATTTTTAATGATCCAAAATCGTATTTTAAAGCCCACTTAATTATTCCTTATAATTAATTGCATTTTGAGCACATAAATACGTTTTGAGCCCTACTCTTTGAAAAATCCCAATTAATTGTTTAATAATAATTAATTGTTTTATTTTAATAAATAAATATTTTCAAAGATATTTTTAAAACCAAAATCGGATTTTATCTCGTAAAATCAGATTTTTGGAGTTAAAAGATTAAAGAAAACCTTCAAAATCCGCTTTATAAAAAAAAGTTGTCAAAGCACGTCAAAAGCAAGGCGGTGCGTTGAGCGCACCAACGTGCGCCGAGCGCACCAGCCTGTGCCGGGCGCACAGTCGCGCGCCAAGCGCACATGCCTACCACGTAGACCTGTGTGTCACACAGATTCGTGCGCCGAGCGCACTCCTCTATGCGATAAACATGTTGTCAATTCTATCTTTTTTAAAGCGTGTGCCACGTGGGCGTTGTTGATTGGTCATGCCGCGTCAGGCGCACCAATGTGCGCCTGACATGTGTGATTGTGCGTCACACAGGGTGCTGCGTTTGGCGTAGCCCGTGCGTGACTCACAGTTTCGGGTTTCCTATAAATACTCTTCGATTTTCCGAATTAAAATACAGTTTTTTCTACACTTTTACATTACGACTTTTATACACTTCGACTACACACCTACGAATTCTCTCTACAAAACTCATACTTTTCAAATCTACAAACACAAAAACACATTTAATCACAAATATATAGTTTCAGACATACATACACGTTCAGATTTTCAGGCTTCATGATTGCTCGTCCCGAAGGTTGTCAATCTCTCAGATCCAAGCCACGGTATAATCCTGAGGGTCCTTGAATAAATTATTTTTATATTGAAGTTACTAACGATTTTTTTCTTGATGTAGATCTTTAATATAAAAGCGCTCTTTCGTATATTCTAAGCTCTTTCTCTATTTTTATTAATTTTTATATATTATACATTGCTTGCCTAATTGTCCTACATGTCTTTTTATCACTCACATGTTATTATTGGTAATCATAGACCTAAAGAATTGTTTTAATATTAATCAGATAATTTGGACAACCTGTTAGGTTCCCTGTAATTTTGATTGCATAATAACATATTACAAAAAAATAGTCTTTTATTTGTTTCCTGAACCAACCTAGATTAAATTAATTTTTAAGGGTGCATGAAAATATTATTGGAAAAATTGTCAAGAATAGGTCAACCTTTGGGTGATCCGCTAAAAAAAGTTAACTTTTTAATTATCCTAGAATAAGCTAACTTTGATATTACTTAAACTTTTAACAAGTCAAATGACTTGTAACCGGTTTAACGGTAATTGCGAGGTTTTTTATTTGCTTCCTATTTTTCTCTCTCCCTTCTCTTCTTCTTCCCATGGCTGTCAACTCTATTCTCTCTTTTCCCCTCCAAAATCCACCACCACCGACCACCAAATGGCAACCTCAGCCACCATCCTAACACTGTGCCTCAATAACCCCTATGCTTACTCACCTATACCACTAAAACAACCTTCAAAACCCGAAAACTAAAACCACCCATAAAACCCACCAACAAACCGCATTTATCAAATATCCAACTTTAGAATCAGTTCCAACATATATGAAAAATTCAGTGGGTAACTAATCTTTAATCTGTCACTAATCTTCTATTCGAGCAATTTGAACCATTATTTGAGGTAAATATATCCTGCCTCTTTCCTCCATTCTATACAGACGTTTGATAGATTAACTTTTGAGTTTTCAAATGTTTAGCTAAATTAAATATCGTACTTGAAGAAGCAGTGACCAGTGAAGGTGAAGTAGAGAGAAAGGATGTGGGGACCAGTCATGGTGGCAAGGGCCCACAAATCAAAGGGTGGAGGAGTGAGGACGGAGAGGACGGAGTTGCATAAAGCGAGTGTCGATGAGAGAGACAGATTTACTTGAGGCGAAGGCCAGGAGATCGGAGGTAGTTGTGTCGCATGTGTCGCCGTTATTGTGTCCGTCAGCATTAACTCACATGGCTTCGGTGTGGGTAGGGGTTGCTATGTTGGTGGTTTTGGAAGGAGAGAAAGGAGTGGGGGCTGGTGTGGGTTTGATGGTGGTGTGTGGAGAAGGGAACAAAGGAGAGGTGGTGGCGGACTGGTGAGTGGTAAGGAGAGAGAGAGAGAAAAGGAAAATAATGTGTTTTTTTAAATGCAACTAAAATTAATAAATAAACGAATGAGAGACTGACACGTGCACATTTAACCTGTTAAAGAGGTGAATAACAGGTCATGACTTGTTAAAAATAGATAAGTAGTAAATGTTGACTTATTCCAGGATAATCATAAGTTTAACTTATTTTTAGCGGATCACCTAAAGGTTGACTTATTACTGATAATTTTTCCAATATTATTTGGTTATTCTATTGCATAAAAATTGACATGAATCGACATTTAGTAGAGGCCAACAATAGGCGAATATGGTTCATTATGACCATGTTCGTACCCTCAACCCCGAACTCAATTTTTGGGTCATGACCATCTATGGAGTCAGGACGGGGAAATCTACATTGGATAAGTCCATAACTTGTCTCTACGGTTTCCTAATATCCAATTAGGTATATGAGTCTTCTTTTAAAGACTTGTTGGCTACTTGGAAAATATTTTCAATAAAACCTTAACAATGGGGTAGTCAAATACGCGCTCACACAACATAGGCGAAAAAAACACGCCTACAATTTAGCGACTTCATTAGGGAGGATTTTTAAAAAATTAATTTTTTAAATGAGTGGGTGGAACTCGAAAAATACGATTCATACTCTTTTTATGCATTAGAATGACATATAGTTTTGCATATGCATGGCTATTGTTTAAGCCACCATAACGACAATCTACCTTGCCTCATTATCGCATGTTCTATGCGTGAGGCCACCTTCGAGGGGTTTGCGCTTTGTCCTTCCAAAAAGTTTCCTGACCAATAGTGTTGGATCTTAGTCATAAGCAAACCTACCAAACCATGGCATTGTTCTCTTATTCCTGACTTGAGAACTGGAGTGCGTCTTACATGTGGCCACCTCTTTAAGTAGGGGCGCGAAGTGTGGGATCAATCTCTTAGTCATGGACCCTTTTCAGCATTAACCTAAACCTGACCATAGTTGAATGTAGATCTGGACTTTAGGTTGAAACTTTTGCATCCATGTTATATGACATTTGCTTGTGATTGTAATTTTTCCTTGCTATTATCTTGTCAAATTTTCGTTGTTATGCATTGCGTCTAAAATCGTGTCTAAATAATAAACAAAAGATCGTCAATTGGCCAAAACCTCGCCTAAATCCTCGGAAAACATGTCGGGAAGTAGTGCGCCAAGCGCATTAAGTTGTGCCTGGCGCACCACTCCCGCGCAAGACGCACGACTGTGCGCCGAGCGCTGCAACGCTGCGTGGCACGCAGTCTGTGTATCACATGTTTTTTTGTCGATTTAGTCGTCGTGGTGGTCGATCCTATGTTCGATCCGTCTGCATTCGCGTAAAAGTATGGTCATTCTAGGGGTCTCACCTAAATCAAACATAAAAATGGTCTTTTCATGCAAGGTCGAGTATGTCCTAAAAAAAGGGTGCCTCTAAAAAGTGGTCATGGTAGAGTTAGAATTGTCATGCATGTCTATCTTCTCCCTACTATCCAATTAATCTTCCGTATCAATTCTACCCAATCATATTCAACCAATTTCAAAAATCTTACATTTTTCAAAATCAATCCTACGCCCTCTTCTATTATACTCTTTTTTAAAAGCATTTACTAACCACCATCATACAAGACATTTACAAAAATATTTTCAAAATTAATCCATCATCTTTTCCTAACAAAAGATTTAAAAAAATCAAGGGGTTCCTTTCAAAAACGAATTTCGAAAATTCTAAGCCTAGTCCAAACACTTTCAATCCAATTCAATCAACCAAATCCAATCCACTTGCATTCATTTTAGGCCCATATGCATTAGAGTCCATTTTGCATTCATATTAGGTCCATCTAAATTTGAGTCCATACATTCATTAGCATTAGAGTCGATCTTAGGTCCATATAAATCTATTTCATGTCAAAATCTAGGCATATTTACATCTTTATGTCAAGCCTAGTTCAAGTCTATTGCTCGACCATTCCAAATCTAAGTCTAATCTAATTCAAATCTTAGGTCCATTTAGGCCCAATTCATTCCCTAGGTCTAGTTTGCATCTCTATGTAAACCCTAGTTAAGTCTTCGGACTATAAAAGTTCCCTAGGTCTAGTTTGCATTTCTATGTAAACCCTAGTTAAGTCTTCGGACTATAAAAGTGCATTCCTTATGTCTAGTTTGCATTTCTATGTAAACCCTAGTTAAGTCTTCGAATAATAAAAGTTCCCTATGTCTAGTTTGCATTTCTATGTAAACACTATAGTTAAGTCTTCGGATTATAAAAGTCCATTCCCTAGGTCTAGTTTACATTTCTATGTAAACCCTAGTTAAGTTTTCGGACTATAAAAGTTAAGTCTTTGGACTATAAAAGTTCATTCCCTAGGTCTAATTTGCATTTCTATGTAAACCCTAGTTAAGTCTTCGGACTATAAAAGTTCATTCCCTAGGTCTAGGTTGCATCTCTATGTGAACCCTAGTGAAGTCTTCGGACTACAAAAGCCCAATCCTATATCTAGTTTGTATCTCCATGTAAGCCCTAGTCATGTCCTCGGACTATAAAAGATCAGTTCATACCCTTAGGCCTAGCCTGCTTGCTCTCCTGTAAGTTCAAAGACATTGTCCAGTCTGCTTGCATAGTCCAGTTCAGTCCATATCTGCATATGCATATAGTTAGGCCCATGTCAGCATCATGGTCAAGCCCATACTAGTCGAAACCCTATAATCATTTCTCATCCTCCACTTCAAATGCATTTCCCATTTCCATTTCCATTTTCATTTCCATTTCCAGTTCTCATCTCCCATTTCCCATTTCTCCATCCCTTATTTCCATTTCTCATTTTGAAATTCATTTCTTAAAATTTACGAGGTCCATTCAATTCCTGTTCAAGACAGGTCGTGAGATTATAACTTGGGAACGTCCGACAGAGAGGATACAAGGTTAACCTACTCCCAGACTTGTCAAAAGCATCCTTACCTTTTCAGACAAATCTTCTGAGACTTCTGAATCATCATCTGAAATGGGGGACACTAATGAACAACTCAGTGCCATCATGGCTCAGCTTCAACTGATGAACTCTCGTCTTGAGGGACAAGACAAAGAGATCAAAGCACTGAGAGAGAAATGGGTAAATGAAGAAGAAGAACAGGGCCACACTCCACCACCACCACATCTAATCAAGTCCAAGACGGATTTGAGGTTTGAAAAACTCGAGCAATTGATCCAGTCAATTCCTGCACTCGAGGGTTCAGGCTCATGGCCATGACACCATTGATCCTAAACTGAGGGAAAAGTTCCCTAAAAAGGTAGCATTGGGTGACCTCCCAAAATTCAAGGGGGTTGAAGACCCAGATGATCCTCTGAGAGCTTTCTCCATCTCTATGGCTTTCAAGGGCATGAGTAAGGACCTGTTTGCTTATGTCTTTCCCTTGACCTTGGATGCACATCCATCCAAGTGGTTCAGATCACTGAACAAGACCAAGCTGAATGAGTGGGATTACATCAAAGAAGAGTTCCGCAAAAAATAAATATATAATACTCAACTTCTCATTGGTCTTCGTGAGTTGGAGTTAACTAAACAAAACTCCAACGAAGATTTTATCACCTTCCATAACATCTGGAGGGAAAAGGCCGCACAAATGACTAACAGGCCATCTGAAGAGGACGAAGTCCGAATGGTGATCCGTAATCTGCAGTCTAAGTATGGAGAACGCATCAGATTCCAACCTATAGAGTCTTTCACGAAGCTCTATAAAGTAGGCCTATTGATTGAAGAAGAGGTGCAAGCCAATAAGAACAAGGGTTCCAATAACAACAACTCTCTCAAGAAGAGTAACAACAACCCCTCTAGCTCCAAAAACAACAACGTCAAGGCCCTAACTACTGAAAAGAGAGGTTATCAAAAGCCTCAATGAACCTTCACTCCCCTGGGCATGACTATAGAAGAAGCTTTCAATAAGCTTAATCAAATAGGAGCATTTCACCCTATTGGTCCTACTCCAGACCCTGCACCTGAGAATAGGTCCAAGAAGTGGAACCCTAATGCTTCCTGCAAATATCACCAAGGGAATGGACATCCAACATTTGTGTGTTGGGCCTTAAAGAATGCTCTACAGGACATGGTTGAAGATGGTAGACTACCAATTTTGCCTGCAGCAAAGGTCAGCAACAATAGCAACCCCTTGGGCAGTGCTTAAATAATGCCAGGGCATAGTAATTTAACGCTAGTTTTCTAGGTTGAGTCGAAGAGTCCTTCCCCTAGCTCCTTCATTTCCTTTCCCGTCGAGTCTGTGTCCTTTAGGACTTAAATATTTATAACCCTTGTTTCATTTTATTTCTAATTAATAAAATAATCTCATTTTTTTTCATTTTCGTTGGCCTTCCGTCATTTTTATGCTGCTAATTCAATGATGAAACTCAAATCACCTAATAATCTTGACTAATTAAAGAAAAATCTAAATAATAAAAAACAAAAAAATAAAAATGGACATGGTTTGTATTAGGTGTTTATTCCCTCTTCCTCCATTACCTTCCAACATCCGTAAACCATCTCATGCAACCAAAATAAAGAATCCATTAAACCATCATCTCCATTAGCCAAATAATCTCTTCAAAATCAAAGCTCCACATATATCCTTCAAACCTTACAATACCCTATGTTATTTCACTAGGAACACTACAAGAGGGGGGTGAATTGTATGTGTAGAAATAAACGTAACTTTTTGCGGAATTATAAAATTTAAATATAGAAACAAGCTAAAGGAACACAAGGGATTTTACGAGGAAAAACTTATTGGGCCCAACAAGAAGAAATAACCTCGACCATTAGGGATTTTAAACTCAACAATTTCACTAATTAGGCCAAACAACTCTGTTACAACCTAATTCTACTCACGGGCCACATGTTGAGTTCCTAAACTCAAGTTCCTGAACAACTTTTTCCTTAACAGCTGTTCCTCTCAACTTCACTTGAAGTTTTCTCACTTTAACTTGCTTCACTCAAAGCTTTCTCTCTTACAGGACTTCACTCAAAATTCCCTTAGCCCAAAACCAAAATTACAATGATCAAATAAGCTTAGTGGAATTGAGTAAGAAGGCAAAGAACAAATGGCTTTTTATGAGAGAATTAAGGCACTGACACTTTACTTAGTCAAACTCACTAAATCTCTTGGTCAGACACAAATTGGAACTTACTTAGACATAACTATTTATAGCAGTGATTAACTAGAACGTGGGATTGAATCATGTGTTAGTGGTAAAAACATTTTCCCATGATGTTCCTTAACTAGAGGAACACGTTCTTTTTGTTACCCATGATCTCCACGATCTAAGTTGAACGTGTGTTAGGATTAATACTGCTTCCTTAATTTTAGCAACAACTATGTCAATCAAATATAAATATGATTTTTAATTAAAAGTATTTTAATTAAAACCAAAATTAAATCCTTTTATCAAAATATTATCTTTAAAAATATTTTCTTTATAACCGAAAAGGATTTTCATTTTCAAATAAAAATAAAATCTTCTCCTTAAAAAGATTTTCCTCAAAATTAGATTTTTACCAAATAAAAACGGTTTCCTATAATTTAGGCATTAAACACGCAAATGTCATAAATTAACCATTGTACTTATTCAACATATGTCTAGTTCCTTTTAAATAGTTATTCCTTTAACTTAACATGACAGTGCCATTTTGTCTGTTCCTTTCAAAGGAACAAACACTCATTCTCTTTTTAAATTGCCAATGTTCCTTACCATATCTTACTTGTTCCTTTATATTGGAACTAGAAACAAAAAGCCTTGCTTAGGTTCTCTTGCTCCAATGCTTCTCCAGTATCAGTTCCTTGAGCATCTTCACTGAGTCTTAAAAATCTAAACTTGATTTCTTCTTCTGACTTAGTATTCTCTTTGCTCTTGTCATTGATACCTTGTACAATCCATTCATTTAACAACTTGTTAGTTCATTACTTAGTTTGTATCTTTGTTCCTTTGTCATCATAAAACTAGGGTTTAAGAATTTCCCCCTTTCTTGATGACAACAAAGTTACACACTGAGGAACATAAAACAACAAATAATCATAAGAGAACGAAAGAAAAAATAATAATACTTTATAATTTTACTAAATTAAGGCAGATTAAGGATTAAAATTTTTAACCTTTTCAATTTTACAACTTAGTTTGTTCCTGGTATCTTTTCCCCCTTTGTCATCCTCAAAAAGATCAAACTCTTAGTGATTTTGGGAAGAATGATATTTACAAAACCTTTAGACCATTAACAAGCACCAAAAAAATGGTTAAGTTAGGAATTGCAAAGGGTAGACTTGCTCAAATATCAATCACATAATACTAGCCATTCCAAATAAGAAATTATGCAATCAAATCACAAAGGAAGATATTTTTAGCAAAAGTCATTATATTTATAGCACTTGTTCCACAAAAGTACAAAAGATAAAAAGGAAGAAAAGAAAAGAAAAGGAAACAAAAGCTAGGAGTTCGTGTGCCTCTAAGAGAAATAGGAACTATACATTAGGAAAGGAAGGGGAGTTGTGTTCCTCTACTACTTCTTCTTCCACCACTTCTTCTAATTTCTTCATAACCTCCTCATGATGCCCATCCAGTTGCTTCTTCATGGAGTTCATTGCTTGTACCATCATCTCCATATTCTTTTGTTGCTCGATCACCGTATCACTAAGGACTTTAATTATTCCCATCATCTTATCACTTTTGTCATCTAAAGTCCATGAAGGTGATTGTAGAATTTGATCATATGCTGAGCAGGAAGACAAATCTCATTTAACCAGCCATAGTCATTCGAAGGATCGAAACTTGTTCCTTTTCCTTTGAACCAGAGTCAGTTGGGGGTTTTGGTGGAGGAACTGGGGTGTTTTCTTGTGATGGTCCTGCTGTTCCTGTGAGAGGAATAGAAGGTGAAGAGCTGGTGCATTGTGGAGGGAGAAAAGGAGGTGGTGGTGGTTGTGGTGGTGGTAGAGTATCAGAAGTAGAGGAAAAAGGGTTAGGCTCATTTATAGCGACCTTCATCTGTTCATAACTGGAAGAAACAAGAAGGAAGAAGGAGAGATGGAAGGGATAGTGGGAAGGGTAATCGTCATTTTTGGTGAAGAAGGAGGAGTAGGTTCCTTAGGTGAGAGTTTATGTGGTTCCTCTTCATTATATAGGACTAATGGTGCATCCTCATTAGAAGGAACATGGATGGTTTGCGTAATTCGTAACCTAGAACTCTTATGTTGTTCCTTTGGTTCAGCAAGTTTAGGAACATGTTCCTCCAAAATTACCTCAACTAGTTCCTCCTCCACTGCCATAGGCAGTTTTCTCTTGCGAGAGGAACTAGAAGCTATCCTCCCTTGTGTCAGAACCCCTTCTTGGACAGTAAGCCATACAAAGTTTTCTCATTTAGTATATTACCTTGCTTAATTCCAAAGGTAGGCCAACAAGTGGTTTTAACTTTGAAGTGGGAGAGAAGAGAGGTGATGAGTGCTCCATAACCAACAACAAAATGGTTTTCAATACAGCGTGTAAGATGTTTGATAAAGAGGGAAGGGAAATTTATTTGGATGTGGTGGTCAAGGCAGAACATGTAGCACATCAAGGAGGCCAACCTCATTCCTCTTTTAAGTTCGAGGAATGAGTGCCCTCCAAATAAGATTGAACAAAATTTTGTGTACAGGGGAGAGGAGATTGTGGTTGATTTTAGTTTGGCCAGCAGTTCCCCCAAAGGATTGAACAATGTCATCTTGGCAGAAATTAGGAAAGGTGACAATTCCTTTCCTTTTAAAATATAAATCAGTTCCTTTGCAAGGAACTTCCCTAATTTTGCCTAGGGTCTCTTAGGAGAATTTAATTTTCTTCCCCCTTACTTCAGTAGTGCATACTCCATCAGTGTTGATGAAATTTGCACAAAATTCATCCATAGCTTAAGGAACTAAGGCATTATTAAATGCGGTTTCAAAAAGGTATTACGTACCTTGTTCTTTTAGTATTTCTATTAGTTCAATGAATTGAACATTCTTAGCCCATTCTAAATCTACACAAAATCCAAGAACATACCTAGAATCACTTCGTTCCACTCGTTTCTTTGAGGAAGAAGTAGCAGTTCCTTTGGGAGGAACTGGCGTTGCTTCTTCTTCCCCCTCAACTGGTTCGGGGTTTTCTTCTTCATCATCCACCCTAATCAGTTTCCTTCTTCTAATACCTCTCCTTGGTGACTCCAATTTTTGCTCTTCAACCTCCATATGTGGTTCTTGAGGATTTTCGATTTCTAGGGTTTTAGATGGAGAAGAAGGGTTTCCATTTGAGAGGTTTTGGGAGTTTTTGCTTTTGAAAAAGGTGAATTGAGATAGGTTTTTGCCATTTAATGAAGAAAGATTGAGGTTTTATGTGGTGCGAAGAGGTGGGATGAAGATGAACAATGGTGAAGATGAAGCGATTAAAGGAACATGATTTTGGAAGGGGAGAAAGAAAAAGAAAGAAGATGCATGTAATAGTGTGCGAAGAGTTACACGCGGAAAATTAAAAAGATAAAAATAAAATAAAACAAAAGAAAAGATAAAAATTGCATCACGACTTGATAAATCTGATTCCTATATTTTTGGGGTTTTCGGATTTTTTGATTTTTATGGATTTTTAATTTAGGCAAAATTGACCTCAACACTCTGATCTATAACGCAGGTGCACGCAACACCACCAACTATGACTTATAGCCAGAATACCATGAAGTACGGACCTGAGTGCAGTCCGTACAATAAATGAGGCCAAAGACCTTAATTCTCACCTCAAAATAACTCATATGATAAAACAGATGAGGCCAGAGACCTAGGGGAAAATGGAAAATAATAATAAAATATTAAAATTCTGCCGTCGCCAGTAAGAATTCTGATCTTCAGCCTCATTTATGGTACGGACTGCACCCAGGTCCATACTTAGTGGTGTTCTAGCTATAAGTCGTAGTTGGTGGTGTTATCGGAAATTATGCCTGCGCTACAGTTTAGAGTGCCGAGGCTAATTTTGCCTTTAATTTATGGAAAGAAAAGGAAAGTAAGGAACTTGTGCTATCGGAACAATTTATACTAATTGTCAACATTCATCAAATCATGCATGTTTCTATCACTTAGGAACAATAAGGGGAGTATTATGTGACATTTGTGAGTGGCTTTATTCCTTTGAATCCATGTTTATGTTTTGAACATTTTAATTTGCAATGGTCTTAGGCAATTAATCACAATCACTTAATATCACATAGAGTAAGACAAATTAATTTAGACATGGGGGATTGTAATAGGAACAATTACTTAGGTTTTATTAAACCTAACTCAATCCTTAATTTTTCATATCTATCTCTTTGTAGAGGCTTGGTCAATATATCAGCAATCTGATTTTTAGTTTAACAAAACTTAAGTTGAATCAATCCTTTTTCCACATTTTCTTTTAGGAAGTGATGTCTGATATGTATATGCTTAACTCTTGAATGATGCACTGGATCTTTTGAAATACTAATGTCACTTATATTATCACAATAAATAGGAACACAATTAAAGTTTATTCCATAGTTACAAAGTTGTTGTTTTATCCAAAGCATTTAAGAGCAACATGCAGCATTAGCTACATATTCTGCTTCAGCAGTGGATAAAGCAACTGAGTTTTGTTTCTTGGTATTCCAAGAAACTAAACTATGACTAAGAAATTGAACCATACTTGAGGTGCTTTTCCTATTTACAAGATCTCCAGCATAGTTAGCATCACCATATCCTCTTAACTCAAATGTGTCACTTCTTGGATAGAAAAGTCCAAGATCATCTGTTCCTTTGAGATATCTAAGAATTCTCTTCACGGCTGTTAAGTGAGACTCCTTGGGATTTACTTGAAATCCAGCACACAAACCAACACTAAAAGCTATGTCTGGACAACTAGCTGTTAGATACAAAAGGGAACCTATCATGCCTCTATATTTTATTTCATCAACACTTGTTCCTATGGAATCTTCATCTAATCTAGTTGAAGTTCCCATAGGAGTGTGATTAATCTTTAAATTTGTAAGGCCATATTCTTTAGCAGTTCCTTTATGTATTTTTGTTGGTGAATAATTATTCCTCTTTGAGTTTGCTTAATTTGTAACCCAAGAAAGAAATTTAACTCACCCATTAAACTCATTTCAAATTCATTACTCATGAGTTTAGAGAATTCTTTGCATAATGACTCATTAGTTTATCGAAAGATAATGTCATCAACATATATTTGAACAAGAAGTATATCAGTTCCTTTCGATTTTAGAAACAAAGTTTTATCAACTTTTCCTCTTTTAAAATTGTTTTCTAAAAGGAACTTAGATAATCTCTTATACCATGACCTAAGTGCTTACTTTACCCCATAAAGAGCCTTGTCAAGCTTGTAATTCATGGTTTGGGAAATCATTATTTTCATAACCAGAGGGTTATTCAACATATACATCTTCATTCAAGTAGCCATTAAGAAACGCACATTTGACATCCATTTGATACAATTTAAATCCCATATATGCAGCAAATGCAATCAGTATTCTAATGGCCTCAAGTTTAGCAAAAGGAGCAAAGGTTTCTTCATAGTCAATTCCTTCTTGATGATTATAACCTTTTACTATAATTCTAGCTTTGTTCCTTACAATTGTTCCATGCGCATCTAGTTTGTTTCTAAACACCGATTTTAATCCAATCACTTTTCGTTGTTTAGAAGAGGGGACTAGATGCCATACCTTGTTTCTTTGAAACTCATTTAAATCATCTTGCATAGCAGTGATCCAATCAGAATCAGTTAAGGCTTCTTCATGATTTCTTGGTTCCATCATTGATAGGAACGCATGAAATGCATAAAAAATTCCTTAACTGAGATATAGTTTGCGTTCCTTTGGATATGTCACTTATTATGAGTTCCACTAAATGTGATTTTTGATGTCTCCAAGGTTTTGGTTGAAATTTTCTTATAGGAACAGGTTGTTCCTCTTGAATTCCTTGAGAGGATGAAGAGTTTTGTTCGTTTGTTCCTCTTTCAGCAATTGTTGAATAAGTTCCTTCATCATTTTCATTCTTAGTAGGAACAGGTACAACTTCATCATCTTGAGGACACAGGGACAACATTGTTATGAAAGTTTTCATCTTCTTCGTTCCTTTCCTCTTTTATTTCTTCTTTTTCCTCAATTGAATTTGCATCTTTTTCATTTGGTCGAACCAAGCCTATTTCAAAGTCATCAACTTGCTTGCTTGGATTAAAATTGTCAGATTCATCAAAAATTATATGTACACTTTCTTCGACACACATAGTTCTTTTATTGTAAACTCTCTAAGCCTTACTATGTGATGAATATCCTAGAAATATTGCTTCATCACTCCTTGCATCAACTTTTCCAAGATTATCTTTCCCATTATTATGAACAAAACATTTACAACCAAATGTTCTGAAATGTGTAACATTGGGTTTCTTACCAAAATAAAGCTCATAAGGAGTTTTGTTAATGATGGGTCTCATCATGGCACGATTTACTATATGACAAGCAGTGTTAACTACCTCAGCCCAAAAATTCCTTGGAAGTTCACTAGCTATTAACATAGTCCTAGCCGTTTCCTCCAAAGTCCTATTTTTCCTTTCTACAACACCATTTTGTTGTGGTGTCCTAGGTGCAGAAAAATTGTGATCTAAGCCATGATCTTTACTTAAGTCATTAAATTTATAATTTTTAAATTCTTTACCATGATCGGACCTAATATGCATTAATTTGTGACCACTCAAATTTTGAGCTCTCTTTGCAAAGACAAGGAACTCATCATAAGTCTTATCCTTACTAGAAAGAAAAATAACCCAAGTGTATCTTGAGTAGTCATAAACAATAACTAGCACATACCTCTTACCACTTCTACTTTGAATTCTCATGGGGCCACACAAATCCATGTGAATTAATTCCAATGGCTTTGTGGTGCTCACAACAGTTTTAGATTTGAAAGAGGATCTAATATGCTTCCCTTTGGCACATGCATCACAAACTTGATCCATATGAAATTTTATAGATGCTAATCCCAAAATAAGATCTTCTGTTCGAAGTTTGTCAGTAATGAAAAGCTTGCATGACCAAGACGTTTATGCCATAAGAGAGGATCATCTTCAATTACACTAAGGCATGTCAAATTATTTTTAGGAACAAGTTCAAGATCCACAATATATGTGTTTCCTTTCCTTGTTCCTTCCAAGATGACATTCTTAGAGTTATTCGATCAAGCATTATTCACTATTAAATTTAGGGATATTATCTCAGATAACCCTGACATATAGGCCTTTTTCCCAAATAACCCCGACATATTTTTTTTTTCTCAGATGACCCTAAACTTGTATTTTGTCATTAAACATAACGAAATTAGTAACGGTGTTAACTATTTTAAAAAAGTTTAATTACTTTGTGTTTTTTTTTAAACGAAAGCTCAAATTATTTCTCTTTTCTCTTTCTTTGAAACTCCACCCAGCCTAAAACCCCACCCAGATCTGAAACCACCACCCTTCCACCGGAAACCACCACCTGACCCATCGAAAACCTAGCCTAACCCCGTAACCAACACACCTAGTCAAGCCCCAAAAACACAACCCCTAGCCCAGCCTCGAAAACACAACCCCCAGTCCAGCCCCGAAACCACCCCCAGCACAACCACGAAACCATCACCACCTGACCCATTGTAAACCCTAACTAACAACAGTGCAGTCCAAAGCGCGGTTAGGGAGGAAGAAGAAGGGTCAAAGGTGAGAGAAATGCAGTTAAGTGAGGCAGTTTTGCTTGGATTGGGTTGTTTGAGGATTCAGTGGATGGATGAATTCATACTTATGTGCTCGATTATCGATTGATTTGGGGATTCACAAGGCCCCTGTTGACTCCGTTTGAAGCTGAGATTATCTTGGCTTAATTCGTGGGTGGTCGGAGCGATGGATGTGTTGTTGGCGTTGAGTGTGGGGAAATGAGGGGGGTAGTTATTGTTGTGATGATAGAATTAACAAAGGTAGGGTTGAGGAATTGGAGGAGAGAGATGGGGGTTGGCTGGAGGAGATAGAAAGTGGTGGGCACCATTAATGGGTGCTTGACAAGAATGAGGAAGAAAGAACAATAAAGATATGATTTTAGGTTTTTTTTTTAAAAAAAAAATTAAAAAAAAGCAGTAATTATATTTGTTTTAAAATAGAATTAACGCTGTTACTAATTTCGTTATGTTTAATAACAAAATACAAGTTTAGGGTCATCTGAGAAAAAAAAAAATCGGGGTCATTTGGGAAAACGACCTATATGTCAGGGTTATCTGAGATAATATCCCTTAAATTTATCAACATTTCCCTTGTCACAGAATTGGGAAATACTTAAGAGATTATGCTTTAGCCCTTCTACTAGAAAAACTTTATTAATGGAATGTGATGGTGACTTACCAATCTTACCTATGGAAACTATGTTACCTTTCTTGTTATCACCAAATGTCACACTTCCACCTTCATTGGTTTAGAGTGATAGAAAATTAGATTTGTCTCATGTCATATGCTTAGAACAACCACTATCAAGATACTAAGTGTTGTTCCCCCTCACTCTAACCTGCAAAAATCAACTAGTTGTTAGTTGTATGTAGGAACCCCTTCTTTCGTGGGTTCCTGTTCATGACTAGCATTAGTTTTTGCAACCCATTTCATATTGCTTAATTTCACATTCTTGCCAATCATACCAATTCTTAGTTGAAATTGAGTTATGTAAAGACCTATCTTTCCACAGTACATGTAAATTTTATCACTAGGTAGGTCAATATATTTCTTAGGCTTGTTCCTTTTCTTGTGGTTTTCAAAACCAAGACCTTCTTTTCTTTCAGTCTGTGGTCTCTCAATCCACTTAGGAACAACCATTACTTTGCGTCTGTTCTTTGCAACTGCAAGTTCCTTCTTGAGATTGCATATCTGTTCCTTTAAAACGATTTTATCTTTATTCAAGTTTTCAGTCTCAGATCTGTAACCTTTCAAAGGGGTTGATCTTATATCAAAACAACTTAGGAAAGGGACAAATTCTTTTAGGTAAGAGATTTCTAAATTGATTAGATAATTCTCATTTTTAACACTCTCATATAGTTCTTTGATTTTTAAGTTCTTATCAAATAACTCAAAGAACCTACTTTCAGCATCCGTTCTCATTTTCTTAAGTCATTCTATACGTTCTTTACAAACTTTAACAGCTTGTTCAGTTTGTTCACGTTTTTCATTTTCATCTCTACATTCAAGAATTGCATCATAAAGAGGATCATAAATTTCAGTCCTAGTTTTTCCATCTAAGTCCGATTCAAGTATATGTTGGTTTACCTCAACATTTTCTTCATCTTCCTTTATGTCAGTGTTTGCCATGAGGCAAAGATTTGCAGTTTCTTCATTTTGTTGTTCATCTTACTCTTTAGTCTCTGAATCTCCCCAAGTTGCTATCATAGCCTTTCAAACGTTTGCTTTTGAGAAAGGTGCTGAGTTCGGTCTTAGGCCCTTATTTCATTTTATACCATGTTCCTTGTTCCTTTCAGCAAAATGTTTCTTGTTTCTTTCTTTGGTCTTGTCGTTTTCCCAAAGTGGACATCCCTTGATGAAGTGATTTGTACTACCACATTTATGACAAGCAGCTTTGTTAGAAATTTTTTTAGCTTTACCTTTGAACTTCCCATTCTTCATGTTCCTATACATCTTTCGAAATTTTCGGAGCATGAGAGCTGCTTCCTCTTCTTCTGAGTCAGAGTCATCTTCATCATCTACTTTTAGGGCAATAGACTTAGAGTTAAAGCTTTCACCATACTCAGTGTCAAGGTGAAGCTCATGAGTCATAAGTGATCCAGCAAGCTATTCCAAGTTGAACTTGGTGAAGTCTTTTGTTTCTTGTAAAGCAGTGACCTTAGCCATCCATCTATCCTTACGAAGACTCCTAAGAACTTTTTTAACCTGTTTCTCTGATGAAATAAACTTTCCAAGAGAAGCTAACTCATTAACAATGTTAGTAAAATAAGTAGACATCTCTCGTGTGTTTTCCTTAGTCTTCATGGAGAACAGTTCATATTGATTCATTAGCAAATCAATTTCAAATCTCTTGAGTTCATTAGTTCTATCATGTGTTACCTCAAGTAAATCCCATATTTGCTTTGCGGATTTACATCCCATGATTATATTGTGTTTATGGGGTCCAAGTCCACAATGCAAAAGTTTAAAAGCCACAACATTCACTTCCATTTTTTTCAAAGTCAGCTTTGTCATATTCAGAGAATGGTATAGGAATTACCTCATTTTTGTCATTAGTGGTTGTGACCTTAAAATCACCAACTTCAATGACTTTCCATACCTGGTAGTTTTCGGCCTTGATGAAAAATCTCCATTCTATTCTTCCAGTAGGAATAGATTTTTCCATTGAACATAGGAGGTCGTTGCGTAGAGTAACCTTCCTCAAGTTTCTCGGTGCTGTTCATTGTTCCTTGGATCTTTTTCTCAATAGGGTTTCCTATTTTCCGTGAGTTCTAGCTCTGATATCAATTGTCGTTTCACTAGCAACACTACAAGAGGGGGGTGAATTGTATGTGTAGAAATAAACTTAACTTTTTGCGGAATTATAAAACTTAAACAAAGAAACAAGCTAAAGGAACACAAGGGGTCTTACGAGGAAAAACTTATTGGGCCCAACAAGATGAAACAACATCGACCGTAGGGATTTTAAACTCAACACTTTCACTAATTAGGCCAAACAACTCTGTTACAACCTAAATATACTCACGGGTCACACCTTGAGTTCCTAAACCTAAGTTCCTGAACAACTGTTCCCTTAACAATTGTTCCTCTCAACTTCACTTGAAGTTTTCTCACTTTAACATGCTTCACTCAAAGCTTTCTCTCTTACAGGACATCACTCAAAATCCCCTTATCCCAAAACCAAAATTACAATGATCAAATAAGCTTAGTGGAATAAAGTAAGAAGGCAAAAAACAAATGGCTTTTTATGAGAGAATTAAGGCACTGACACTTTACTTAGTTAAACTCACTAAATCTTATGGTCAGACACAAATTGGAACTTACTTAGACATAATTATTTATAGCAGTGATTAACTAAAATGTGGGATTAAATCATGTGTTAGTGGTAAAAAAACATTTTCCCATGATGTTCCTCAACTAGAGGAACACGTTCCTTTTGTTACCCATGATCTCCACGATCTAAGTTGAACCTGTGTTAGAATTAATACTGCTTGCTTAATGTTAGCAACAACTTTGTCAAGTAAATATAAATATGATTTTTAATTAAAAAGTATTTTAATTAAAACCAAAATTAAATCCTTTTATCAAAATATTTTCTTTAAAACCGAAAAGGGTTTTTATTTTCAAATAAAAATAAAATCTTCTTATTAAAAAGATTTTTCTTAAAATCAGATTTTTTTACCAAATAAAAACGATTTCCTATAATTTAGGCATTCAAGACACAAACGTCATAAACTAACCGTTGCACTTATTCAACATATGTCTAGTTCCTTTTAAATTGTTAGTTCCTTTAACTTAACCTGACAGTGTCATTTTGTCTGTTCCTTTCAAAGAAACATATACTCATTCTCTTTTTAAATTGACAGTATTCCTTACCATATATATCTTTCTCGTTCCTTTACATTGGAACTAGAAACAAAAAGCCTTGCTTAGGTTCTCTTGCTCCAAGGCTTCTCCAGTATTAGTTCTTTGAGCATCTTCACTTAGTCTTAAAAATCCAAACTTGATTTTTTCTTCTCACTGAGTATTCTCTTTGCTCTTTTCATTGATACCTTGTAAAATCCATTCACTTAACAACTTGTTAGTTCATTACTTAGTTTGTATCTTTGTTCCTTTGTCATTATCAAAACTAGGGTTCAACACCCTAAACCATAAAAACTTGTGTGCAAGCCTCATTACAAAAAGTGAAAAATCAATGCCAGGCAAAACAAAAAAAGTGAATAAATTCAAAGTGCGAAAAAAAGAGCAACAAAAAATAGAAAATGCATTGGACAAAAAGAATAAAAAGGCAAAAAAAAAAAAAAAGCCAAAGGCAAAGAAATAAAAAGTCAAGCTAGGGGGCTTGCACACAAGTTCTACCCCTTTATTTAAATCCTTCAATCCATCAAAAACTTAACCCATATAATCAAAATCCATGATCTCGCCTTAGCCCATCCAATTAAACCTTCATCACAACCTCAAGCCTTAAACCTTTCAACCTTTCATCAACCCCTAACTCCTTCTCCAAGGTATGTACATGCCCGCTAGGTTGAAAACCCGAAAGGGCGGCCTAGGCAAAAGTTAGGGCACAAAAAAAAACAATCAGATCCTAAACTACGAATCCTCATCTCGAGGTCCTACTGCTTCAATAAAATAAATTAATCAAGGTCTAATGATTTGACTTACTAGAATTCAGGAGCATACTCTTTTGAGATCCCGACATAGACTCGAGTCTGAACCTAGCTACGTTAAAGCCTTTTCCCACCTACATTTATTTAGGTCACAAATTTAAACTTGTTATGTTTCAATCCAAACTCTCATTTTCCCTAAAGGACTCTCCGAGAATTTCATGGTCTCTGGCGATATCTGACTTTGCCTATATCAACTCCCCAAAGAACAATCCCCAATGAAAACTCTGAATACTCAAGGCAGATCAAGTACATTCCAATTAAGGGTCATAGTGCCTAATTCAAGACAAGCTTACCGAAAGTGGGGGATTCCTATATATGTGGTGGTTCCTCCAAATCAAATCAAACTCCCGAAGAGTTGTAATCTGCGGACCTCATTTACGGACCCCGATTATTTAGTAAAAACAGTTTTCGAAAATCATTCAATCTATTTCTGATCATTCTATCTCTTTACATATCTAGATCTCCTAGCCTTGTAAAACCCGACCTTCCATTACATTTCATACATCCTAGTCTTGCATAACCCTAACATTGCATGACGTGTGATCTTCCTTCGCTTTTCAGAACCTTAATCCTTGCATAGTGTCTCATGCATCCTTAAACAATCTGCTAAAATCTAACTTTGCAGTTTTGCATCATGATGTGCTTTATGTGAGTTGTTTGCACCTATCTGCTAAAATCTTTCCCTGCAGGTAATCAGATTACTTGTAGTTGTTGCCCTGCATACTAACTTTGTTTTGCAGAGACCGGGGTATATAGATCAGTTCAAAACTGCAGAGCGTTTAGAATCGTTCTCCATCCCGACACCGTATAATTTGACTATCGTTTCCTGAACCTCAGTCAATGTGGGGGCTTTTACAGACACATAATCGTGCCTCCCCATTTAAGGGCCCAATGATGAAACATACTGTGGTCTTAATTGGTTCGACCCAAGGGCAGAGCAGTGCGAAGAGCCAAAACTATTCTAAAAGTGTTAAAACTATTTTTAATGATCCAAAATCGTCTTTTAAAGCCCACTTAATTATTCCTGATAATTAATTGCAATTTGCGCCCATACATACGTTTTTAGCCCAACTCTTTGAAAAAGCCCAATTAATTGTTTTATTTTAAAAAAAATATATTTTGAAAGATATTTTTACAATTAAAATCGGATTTTATCCCGTAAAATTAGATTTCCGAAGTTAAAAGATAAAAGTAAATCTTTCAAACGCGTTTATAAAAAAAAGATGTCAAATCGCGTCAAAAGCAAGGCGGTGCTCTGAGCGCACCAAAGTGAGCCGAGCGCACCAGCCTGAGCCGAGCGCAGAGTCGCGCGCCAGGCGCACATGCCTGCCACATAGACATGTGTGTCACATAGAGTCGTGCGCCGAGCGCGCTCCTTTGTGCGATGCACAGGCTGTCAATTTTATCTTTTTTAAAGCGTGTGCCACGTGGGAGCTGTTGATTGGTCATGCCACGTCAGGCGCACCAATGTGCGCCTGACACATGTGGTTGTGGGTTCCCTATAAATGATCTTCGATTTTCCGAATTAAAATACGGTTTTTTCTACACTTTTACATTACGACTTTTATATACTTCGACTATAGACCTACGAATTCTCTCTACATATTTTTCAAATCTACAAACACAAAAACACATACAAACACAAATATATACTTTCAAACATACATACACGTTCAGATTTTCAGGCTTCACGATTGCTCGTCCCGAAGGTTGTCAATCTCTCAGATCCAAGCCACGGTATAATCCTGAGGGTCCTTGAATAAATTATTTTCATATTGAAGTTACTAAAGATTTCTTTCCTGATGTAGATCTTTAATATAAAAAGCGCTCTTTTGTATATACTAATCTCTTTCTCTATTTTTATTTATTTTTATATATTATACAATTCTCACCTGATTGTCATGCATGTCTTTTTATCACTCACATGTTATTATTATTAATCAAAAACCTAAAGAATTATTCTAATATTAACCAGATAATTTAGACAACCTGTTAGTTCGCTGTAATTTTGATTGCATAATAACGTATCACTAAATAATAGTCTTTTATGTGTTTCCTGAACCAACCTACACTAAATTATTTTTTAGGGTGCATGAAAATATTATTTGGCTATTCTATTGCATAAAAATTGACATGAATCAATATTTAGTAGAGGCCAACAATTGGCGAATATGGTTCATTATGACCGTGTTCGTACCCACACCCCCGAACTCAATTTTTGGTTCTTGACCATCTATGGAGTCAGGACGGGGAAATCCACATTGGATAAGTCCCTAATTTGTCCCTACGGTTTCCTAATATCTAATTACGTTTATGAGTCTTTCTTTAAAGACTTGTTGGCGAGTTCGAAAACATTTTCAATAAAACTTAACAATTGACTTGTCAATACTCGCTCACGCTGCGTATGCGAAATAAAAACACGCCTACATTACCAAACATGGTTTTGGGCATTACCAAACCTACTAAGTGGAGAATATTCTCCCAATCACAATCCATTCCCATTACTCATCAAAGCAATCCTTTGGGGATTCGACAATCATGCTATTGGGTCCATTAGGCCAAATACCTCACCAAACTCCATTGTCCATTCTTGTACTAAAAATCCCAGATTAACCCCATATCATATGCTTTTTGATAATTACCAAACATGGTTTTGGACATTAACCAACCTACTAATTGGAGGATGATCTCCCAATCACATTCTATTCCCAATACTCATCAAAATAATCCTATGGGGATTAGACAACCATGCCACTAGGTCCATTCGGCCCAATACCTCACCAAAGCCCATTGACTTGAGTTTTTGGGACCCATTTTCCCTCCTTGTACTAAAAAGTCCAAATTAACCCTAGATCATATTCTTTGACGTAATCACCAAACATAGTTTTGGGCATTACGAAACCTATTAAGTGGAGGATGTTCTCCCAATCACAAATTATCCCCATTTCTCATGATGATGATATGTTATAGGGATTAGACAATCATGCCACTAGGTCCATTAAGCCCAATAGCTCACCAAACCCCCATTGAATTCAATTTTGGACCCCATTGTCCCTTCTTGTAGTCAAAAGCTCAAATTAACCCTAGATCATATGATTTTAGGTAATTACCAAATATGGTTTTGGGCATTACCCAACCTACTAAGTGGATGATGTTCTCCCAATCCCAATCAATTTCCAGTACTCATCAAATCAATCCTATGGGGTTTGGACAATCATGCGACTGTGTCTATTAGGCTCAATACCTCACCAAACCCCATTAACTTTAGTTTTGGTCCCCCATTGTCCCTCCTTGTACTAAAAATCTCAAATTAACCCCATTTCACATGCTTTTCGGTAATTACCAAACATGATTCTGAGCATTACCCATCCTACTAAGTGGAGGATGTTTTCCCAATCACAATACATTCGCATTACTCATCATAACAATCCTTTGGGGATTGGACAATCATGCGACTGGGTCTATTAGGCCCACTACCTCACCAAACCCCCAATGACTTAAGTTTTGGTCCCCCATTGTCCCTCCTTGTACTAAAAAGCCCAAATTAACCAAGATCGTATGATTTTAGGTAATTACCAAACAAGGTTTTCGGCATTAACCAACCTACTAAGTGGAGGATGTTCTCGCAATCACAATCCATTCCTATTACTTATCAAAGCAATCCTATGGGGATTGGACAATCATGCCACTAGGTCCGTTTGGCCCAATACCTCACCAAAACCCATTGACTTGAGTTTTGTGGACCTATTGTCCCTCCTTGTGCTCAAAAGCCTAAATTATCCCCATATCATATGCTTTGACGTAGTTATGAAACATGGTTTTGGGCATTACCAAACCTACTAAGAGAATGATTTTTCCTAATCACAAATTATTCCCATTACTCATCAAAGCCTCCGTATTGGGATTGGACAATCATGATACTGGGTCCATCAGGCCCAACACCTCACCAGAACGAATTGACTTTAGTTTTAGGCTCCATTGTCCCTCTATGTACGAAAAAACCCAAATTAAACCCCAGATCATATGCTTTTAGGTAATTGTCAAACATGATTTTTGGCATTACCAAACCTACTAACTAGAGGATGTTCTCCCAATCACAATCTATTCCCATTACTCATCAAAGCAATCCTATGGGGATTGGACAATCATGCCACTAGGTCCATTATGCCCAATACCTCACAAAAATCAAATGACTTGAGTTCTGCGCTCCCATTGTCCCTCCTTGTACCAAAAAGTCCAAAGTAACCCCAGATCATATGCTTTTATGTAATTAGCAAACATGGTTTTTTGGCATTACCCAACCTACTAAGTGGATGGTGTTCTCCAAATCGCAATCCAATCCCATTACTCATCAAAGTAATCCTATGGGGATTCAATCATGCGACTAACTCCATTAGGCCCAATACCTCACCAATCCCCATTGACTTGAGTTTTGGGAATCCATTGTCCCTCCTTGTACAAAAAAAGCCCAAGTTAACCCCGGATCATATTCTGTTAGCTAATTACCGAACATGGTTTTGGGTATTACCAAACCTACTAAGTGGACGATGTTTTACCAATCACAATCCATTCCCATTACTCGTCAAAGCAATCCTATGTGGATTGAACAATCATGCCACTGGGTCTATTAGGCCAATACCTTACCAAACCTCATTGACTTAAGTTTTGGGCCCCCATTGTCCATCCTTGTACTAAAAAGCCCAAATTAACCCACCATATGCTTTTCGGTGATTACCAAACATGGTTTTGGGCATTACCCAACGTACTAAGTAAAGGATGTTCTTCCAATTACAATCCATTCCCATTACTCATCAAGGCAATCCTATGGGGATTAGACAATCATGCCACTGGGTCCATTAGGCCCAATACCTCACCAAAACCCATTAACTTGAGTTTTGTGGACTGATTGTCTCTTCTTGTACTAAAAAGCCTAAATTAACCCCATATCATATGCTTTGACGTAATTAGTAAACATGGTTTTGGGCATTACCAAACCTACTAAGTGAAGAACGTTTCTCAATCACAAATTATTCTCATTACTCATCAAAGCAATCCTATGTAGAATGAACAATCATGACACTGGATCCATTAGGCCCAATACCTCACCAGAACGAATTGACTTGAGTTTTGGGCCCCCATTGTCCCTTCGATGTACAAAAAAACCCAAATTAAACCCCAGATCACATCCTTTTAAGTAATTATCAAACATGGTTTTGGGCATCACCAAACGACTAAGTGGAGGATGTTCTCCTAATCACAATCCATTCTCATTACTAATCAAACAATCATATATATGGGGATTGGACAATCATGCCACTGGGTCCATTAGGCCCTATACCTCACCAAAACCATTGTCTTGAATTTTGGGCCCCCATTGTCCCTTCTTGTACAAAAAAGCCCAAATTAACCCCAGATCATATGATTTTAGGTAATTGCCAAACATGGTTTTGTGCATTACCCAACCTACTAAGGGGACGGTGTTCTCCCAATCACAATCCATTCCCATTACTAATCAACGCAATCCTATTTGAGGATTGGACAATCATGCCACAGGGTCCATTAGGCCCAGCACCTCACTAAAACCAATTGACTAGAGTTTTGGGCCGCCATTGTCTCTCGTTGTACGAAAAAGCCTAATTAGTTAACTATAAAACGTGATTTTGGGCATTACACTAGAGGAAAAAAGCCCAAGGGCTGCGGTTAAAAGGGGCCCAAGGGCTGCGTTTTTTGACCGCAGCCATTGGACAAGCAGCCCTTGGCATTAAGGAAAAACCGCAGCCCTTAGCTAGTTAAGGGTTGCGGTCAGGGAAAAAACCGCAGCCCTAGTGATTTTTTTTTTTTTGCATTTTTTAGTCATAAATGTTCCCAAACAGTTATATATATATATATATATATAAGTATCATTTTTCATTGCAAATTATGCCTTTACACAAATATAGATTACATTACATGTGTAGAGAACATACTACAAAAATAGACCCCTATTTTCATCCTCACTCCCTTCTTCAACATACTCCATTTTTGCAGGCCCGAAATAGTAGTTGTCCATCAGGCTCGATATTTGAGAGTTAACAGCCCGTTAAAGTTCGGACCCCTTGAGTTTGGTGACCCATGGTGGAGTGTACTTCAGGTGCTCCCAAACGATGTCCACTTTCTACACACTACACAGCAACATAATTGAATATGCTAAATTGATTGCTTTTTAGGATCAAACTTGTGAAAGCCCTACATTCCAATAACTTGTTTTACCCAATGTTTCTATTTCCAAATCACCTTAATCCTTATGGAACACATTTACCTGATAGTTAGCCATTTTCAATCGCCCTATACACACTATAGCAATATATTCTGCTGCAAAAAGGGGGGTTGGCAGGTAACAATGAGATATATTCACACTAAATAATCATATCTTAATATAAGACTTTATAAAACTAAAAGGCTATAGCTACATAGATTACTCTTGTAGTCTTGTTAATAAGTACAGATAAAGCTAGCAAAAATATCATACAAATGTCTTTTGCAGTGTATGAAAAGCACGGCATGCAAAAATACTTACTATGATGGTATATGACGGGCTTAGAATGAAATACAGTTCCAAAACCATGGCCAACAAATCGATCCACCATGTTGGATTTCATCCGAGTGAACGCGAAGAGTCTTGGCGAGGTCTTGCCGCGACTCGCAGTGTAGGCCGCGACTCGCGTGGCCGCGGGTCGTGTTTCCTGCCTTGTTTCGGGGTTGTTTGCCGCAAGCTTACCGCGACTCGCGGTATATTCCGCGATTTGCGGTTTTCGGTTTCCGAGGAAGTCGAAATCTTTTATTTTCTTCTTGATTCCGGATTTATTTCGGAGTGTTTTTATAACCCTTATAAACACCTTCTTGGCCGTTTCTCCTCTCTCAATGGTTTTTCTATTAACCTAAACACATGGCCAACCTCTTCCTTCTAAGAATTGAGCAGTTCTTGAGAATCTCCAATCCTTGATCCGGGTGCACGGAGTCGGGGATCGTTGTGTGAACCTTGGGGGACGAACGTCGTCAGGAATTCGCACCGGAGATGGCGAAATTCGTTTCTAAGGCAGTGGCCTCCATACCACGGCGCAACGTTGTTCTTGTGGAATTAAATCAAGTTCAGTTGATTATTATCTGCAGATAAGTTTCTTCTCTATATTGTGTATCAGTATAGTTTATATATTTGTTCTTCATGAATACATTAATCTAACTTGTATTTCCAACAATTTAGAAATGAATTTATTATGATTGTTGTATTCATGTTGATGAACAATTTATTCTAACCTAATTTCAATTATCTACCTTGGAAAGAATCCTTGAGTATTGTTTATTTGAATAGGTATGGTTAGAATTATTAAGTCTTGTGAATAGACTTATTTGGGTAATTTGTGGAGCGAAGTTTCCGTGGAACTCATGTTGGACTTTGTTGGCTCGTAAAGATTGAATCTTTGATCAAATTGTTGCCATTGAAATTATCCTTGCTGTCGTATTCCTTCTTCGAGTTCTCGTCTTTGAAGAAGTTCTCAAATGTTCTTGATGGATACTCAAGACTTTTATTATTTGATAAATAATTTCTGAGAACAATTGGAGGGTTTTTGATATTGATGGAGGAAGTCAACTTCATGTTTATGCTTCTCATTGAGTTCTTGATAGCAAAGAAGCTGCTATCAAATATTCAAGTCAAATAGATATTGTTCATAAGACGTATTAGAAGGGAAGTTTGCTCTTTAATTTAATTTAATTATGTACTCTAACTTATTTACATGAATTATTTTATGTACCCCTTTCATATATAACAGTCAATTTTGTGACATGTTAGGTTTGTAAGGGTTGAGTTAGAGGTTGAAACATTCAAGCAAGCAAAGGGGAGTTGGAAGAGTGGCAACTATGTGGAATTCATAGCACCTTCAGTAGGCCAGCTTGGCTAAAGGGAAGTTCCAAATCCTTTTTTATGGCTAATGTCCCAAGTTCATCTTATATGCAAAATTCAATTTATGTGGCACAATGTTTGATATCTAATTTATACATGCGTTTTGGCAATTGTTGTGCCTTTTGAGGAATAAATTAACGTTTGGGATTGGCTAGTGAGTCAGTCTAGCCTCACTGTGGGAAGTGAGGGGGAGGAAGGGAACTTCCATGGGACTTAATTCAGTTGGGAACTCTTGTTTGTTTCCTTGAGCTATGAATTATATACTTCTGCTTGTTGTATTGTATATATTGTATATAAGTCGTATATGTGGTTCTTTAGAGTTGCTTTGTAAGACTCTTGTAGTATAGGGTTTACATTTGTTGACCATGTCTAGTCATATGGACTTTTGGATTGGTTGAATGACCTTTTGGGTAATCTTCATGCAACTCTAGTGCTAAGTCATGTCTCGGAGTAACCCAATAGTTGTGTCTATTAAGGTTATTGAATTATTTGAGTTAATTCTTGAGGACTTAGCTTCTTTGGTAAACTTGGAGTAATGATTGGTGAATGTTATCATGTTTCATGTGTTGATTGATCAGAGGCTAGCATTCTTATCCTTTTGTTAAGGGTCTAGGTGAGACCATTTGGGACTCCTTGTAAATAAGCAGAATTTTGAGGTTAATGGTGGCTGTGTTCCAAGTCAGTGAAATCATTCAAGAATGAAGGAACATGAGGGTTTTAAGAGGGACATGAGTATTCTTCAGACCATCTTTGGGTATCTTCTCTCATGTGGGGGTTATCATTATTTTCAGCAAGTTATGGCCTATGTAAGATAAGCTGATGAGTTGTTAGTTATTCTCCATGTTCTTATTGTGGGGGTTTCTAGCTATGGTCGGATTTCTATCCTTCCGTCACACAGTTGGTGTGAGGATTTAGTTCTATGTGGCTGTTCTTGTGCTGAATTTGATGATGTGTTTATTTCTTCTTGAATAAGCTCTGTTGGATGAACCTCATGATATCATTGATTATTTGTTAGTCATTGATATGATTGTTCAGAAGTCATGATTATGTGTTTGTTGCCTGATTCTATTTGGTGTCTCTCATAGTATTGTTGATGTGTAGTTCAGCAAAGGAGTAGCAAAAGGTTAATTCTCTAAATTAGCAAAGTCTAGTCTTGCTTGTAACCTCCGTGGTTAGAAAGTTGACATTGTTGATCAACTATGTGAAGTCTATGGGTTATTATCTGGTGGTGATGATCAGTTCACAAGGGGTTTATGACTTCTGATTGGGACTAGTGCTTAGAGAAAAACAAGCTTGAACATGACTCATTAGTGACCTGTCATACTCGCTGTGTATGACTTTGCCGTACCATAGTTGGTACTTTGGGTGTGTGTTGTTCTTCAATAGAATTTGAAGTTCTGAGCCTGAATAACTATGGGCAAGGTACATGATTCTGAGGTTCATTAATGTTTGATATTGACCTATGTAGTTATTTCACCTGTTGCTAAGTTTGCCTAGGCCAGTGGCTGTGTTTGCATTGGGATCGTGTTATTTGATTCCATATCAATTTGATTCGGAAAGTGCATACTTGAATGGCATCTTAGAGAAGGAAGGGTCGTCAGATCTTCCGGGATTTGGAGTTGACCTGTAAGGTTTCCTTGGTGAGAAGACTTGAATGGTCTGTAGGTGGTTTATGGTTTATACCACTTGTATAATTAGTTCCTTGTGATGAACTACATTTTGTATCTTGGTTTTTCAAGATGGTATTTGTTTGAGTGATATTGATCAAATTGACATTGTTTGGTGATCATGTGTCTATGATTGATTTTATGTCTTTGATGTTCACACTCTTGACGTCTTTATGAAACTGAAGGTTTCGATTCTTGAGCCAAGATGGAAGTTGGGGATGAGGTAATTCATGTGGTTCATGGATGTAATGCCAATGTATTGATAAAGGCACCTTTTATCTCAATCTTGTTAAGAAAGCATGGTTTGTAACATGTTCAACTAGAAAGTTGAATAGTTAGCATGAACTTTTATGTTCTATATGCATGTTTATGAACTGTCTCTAAAAAGTGATTTTCTAAATGATTATGCTTATATTGTTTATAAGTGTATGTGTTGGCATGTTGTTCTTGACTAGTTGCATTGTTGAGGAGATGCAAAGTAAGATGCGTTGCAGCATCAACCATAGGATTAAGTTCATTGGATTAAGTTCATTGAGTTGAACTAATTGGTTCAAGAAGCCGATTGATAAGGAAATCATTGGCAAGTTGCCCATTGTGGGGGTAATGAAATACTCACGTATTTCATTGTGATATTTCAAGTGCTTGTGTACATTGTCATATGAAGGCAATTGTGGCACATATAGACAAGAGCATGCTCAGATTGGTGTTGTGTTCACTGAGAGGGCCTGATGAATGCTTTTGAGGTCCCGTGTTGGGACTTGCCATGCTTACTTGGGGTTACATAACCATAACCAGTTGGTGGCTCAGCTAGTTCAAACTTAATGGATGTGTGAGGATCCATTACCAGACTTGGTGGTTTGAATAGTGAGCTTGATGGTATAGTGACAGGACAATCCATTACCTTTGTGGTGGCCTACTTTGTTTGGGCTTAATGGGTTGATGAATCTATAACCTTTGGTTGGTTCAACTGGCAATTGAACTTGGTAGATTCATAGATATCAAGTTGGACAGTGATTGTCCTTAATGTGTCTATAGTTCTAAGACAGGACTTATAGACACACCTGGCATACAATGTGATGTTGTATGTGGCATACAATGAGATACTGTATGTGAGGTTGAGCTTGACCGCTCTTAATGTTTCCATATCCCAGCAGGCTTGGGTGGTTCTTGGAATGGACTTGATGGTTACACCGTTGTGATGCCTTGTGCATGATCTCTCATGGTCGGTATCATAGTCCTGTAAAAGGGATGGTCTACTTTGTTCAAACCTAATGGATTTTGAGAGTCCATAGCCTTTATGGTGGTTTGACAAGTGGAGCTGATGGTACTTGGCGGCAACCGATAGAGGTTGTGTTGGAGTCCATGGCCTTTATGGCTGATTCAATTTAATTGAACGTAATGGAGTTGATGTTTCTATGGTCTTTGTGGTTGATTCAAATTTTATTTGAACATAATAGAACATCAGATTAGAGTGTGAAGGGATGGCCTCCTTCTGTCGAATGTCGTACTTGTAGGCATTCTAGAGCACTCACTGGAATCCCAGGGTGATGGCCAGGATTGTTGAACTGTTTGTATGTTCACAATCATTTGAAAGACATGTGACTTGTCTTAAAGGGAATTTGAATTGTATGATCAACAGTGTTGTATGTTGTTCAAGAGGCAATTCATGGATAACGCGGAGTTTCTCAAGCTTTGAGGGTAAGATATGTGTTATCGGGTCCCTTCTCTCTCCTGCAAGTTCAATCCAGTGGACACTTGTAGGTGAGGGGACACCCCATCTCACTAACATGCTAGTTCAATCCTTGGACACTAGTTTGTAAGTATCAAACCTTCCTTTTACTGCTCATTTCTTGTTTCTCATGTCTTCGCGTTTGTGGGGGATTGTTGGATTTCATCCGAGTGAACGCGAAGAGTCTTGGCGAGGTCTTGCCGCGACTCGCGGTGTAGGCCGCGACTCGCGGTGTAGGCCGCGACTCGCGGTGGCCGCGGGTCGTGTTTCCTGCCTTGTTTCGCGGTTGTTTGCCGCAAGCTTACCGCGACTCGCGGTTGAAATCGAAACTTACTTCTTTTGATTGATTTATATTCCGCGATTCGCGGTTTCCGAGGAAGTCGAAATCTTTTACTTTCTTCTTGATTCCGGATTTATTTCGGAGTAGTTTTATAACCCTTATAAATACCTTCTTGGCCGTTTCTCCTCTCTCAATGGTTTTTCTATTAACCTAAACACATGGCCAACCTCTTCCTTCTAAGAATTGAGCAGTTCTTGAGAATCTCAAATCCTTGATCCGGGTGCACGGAGTCGGGGATCGTTGTGTGAACCTTGGGGGACGAACGTCATCAGGAATCCGCACCGGAGATGGCGAAATTCGTTTCTAAGGCAGTGGCCTCCATACCACGGCGCAACGTTGTTCTTGTGGAATTAAATCAAGTTCAGTTGATTATTATCTGCATATAAGTTTCTTCTCTATATTGTGTATCAGTATAGTTTATATATTTGTTCTTCATGAATACATTAATCTAACTTGTATTTCCAACACACCACACCATAATTATGCTTTTCAGCATGGTCACTGTAAAGTGCAGTTGAAAAAGACATTAGACAAAAACAGAAAAATTGTAGCTACATATCTGGCATAAAAGAGTGAATTTTAAACACAAGACTACACAATTTCTTTTAATCATTAAGGTACAAGGGAAATTTTAGGGAAATTCTTCTCTCAAGGTAGTCAAAATTGCACAGGTTTTACCAATCAAAACTCAAAAACATATGATTATAGTGGCCTTTAGTTTGAAGATGACAACTAAATTAGCAAATTTGTGGAGAAAAGTAAACAAAAAATCAAATATAAGATAGAAGACTACTCAGGAGAATGCAAACAACCTGTAAATCTGGTACCAAGGTTTTAAAAGTAGATATTGCACACTTTAGCCTTTAACCTTCCAGGATCAATTAGGTTTTTTTAAAGTGATTTATTGAATTGGCTAAAGAAAACGATATTAAAGTAGCATCAAATCTCTATTATGTAGCTTGCATCTTTCTAAATTCTACTTTGTCCATTTAATCAATTAAAGCCAGCAGTATCACGCAATATGGTTCCTTTTGGTAAATATGCATGGCTGGTAACAGCAAACACCCTTTAAGCTGTCAAGTCATTCATTATCATTTCCTTATCATACCTAGGAACTTGCCTCTAAAGATTTGAATTTAACATTTTCGAAGAATAAGTAGTTGAAAAATACTACAAAGCTGTTTGTTTTACCAAGATGCTTGCAGAAAGATTACAAAAATAAGAGAATAATATTGGCAATTTGACAGCTGCTTGTGAACTAACAAGATATTTCATAAACGACAAGTACTAGTTTTACCACTCTCGAACTACATAGTCTATACTATATAGACATTACAGGAATTCACATATATAATCCAGAAATCACAGTCTTCACATACAGGAAGTGCCCAAGTACTGAATTTTTTTGAAGCCAATACCCGATTGTCTTTCTAATTTTTTTGAAGCTGACACCATCTTTGCATACGGCTATTCCTTTCTCTTAACATTCTTGGGTTACCTAAGTGCAAAATTAGAAATATATATAACGCTATTAAACGAAAAAATTACAACAGCAACATTCAGCAACACTTATCAATAATAGCAATCAGCAAAGATGAGAACCTAGATACAAATTACTTTCAGCATATGCCATGCGGAAAAAGCAATCAATTTAGCATATTCAATTAAGTTGCCCTTAAAAAATGCATCCAATTTAGCATATGGGGGGGGCCTATACAACAGCAAGGTGAGTGCAAGCAGCAGGTTGGGGGGATTCAGTCACAGCAGGTGGGGGGTACATGTGGTGGATGTTTGCTGGGGAAATCGAATTCGCTTAATAATTCGTAATTAGTCCTACATTGTGATGAACATTTTTAGGTTTTACACGCTTCACATCTAATCCAATTTTAATATTGCTATACCAACTATCAATATCATAATTCAACCATAAAAAACAACCCATCACATGAAAGATCAATCACCACAAAATACAAAAGAAAAGGGCAAACCTTATCATTTCAAACAAACCATTCAAAATACAAACATATCCAAAACTCCAATTCTCCAAAAAAATACATCAACCCACAAAAAAAAACCACATATTACATTAAACAATAACTGAAAATTAAATCATCAACCAAAAAAAAAGATGAAATTACCTGCTTGGCCTTGTAACCAGGACGACAAGCTTTATCGGGGCGAGTTGGGTGAGAAATGCGAACAATGGAAGGAAGCTGACGATACAACCACTGCAGCACCGGTGGTCGAGCGACGAAATCGAAAGAAGGAGATGCGTGAGGGAAGGAGGAGCGACTGAGGAGAGAGAAGAGTGAGGGAAGGAGGCGCAGCAACGAGGTGGCGACCACAGTCGATGTCGGAGAGAGCAGCCGATGTCAGAGAGAGGGGCAGGGGCGTGACCGCTTGAGTGTGAGAGAGAGAGGGGCAGGGGAGTGAGTTAGAGAGAGAGAGAGGCGGGGATTCACTGATTCAGTAGCTAGGGTCATGTGGTGTGAGTGGGGGGATTCAGTAGCGAGGGAAGTTTTAAGGGGGAAATGAAAAGGTGAAGGGTTGCGGTTGTTTAGAAACCGCAGCCCTTTGTACTAAAGGATTGCGGCTTTTGGGTTAACCGCAGCCCTTTGTACTTAAAGACTGCGGTTGTTTAAAAACCGCAGCCCTTGTGCTGTGGCCCTTGACCTTTTTTCCTCTAGTGTTACCAAACCACTAAATGGAGAATGTTCTCCTAATCAAATTTCATGTTCATTACTCATCAAAACAATCCTATGAAGATTGGACAATCATGCCAGTAGGTCAATTAGGCCCAATACCTAAACAAACCCCCCATTAACTTGAGTTTTGGGCCCCCATTGTCCCTCCTTGTACTAAAAAGTCCAAATTAACCCCAGATCATATGATTTAGATAATTACCAAAAATGGTTTTGCGAATTACCCAACCTAATAAGTAGAGGATATTCTCCCAATCACAATTCATTCGCATTACATATCAAAGCAATTCTATGGGGATTGGACAATCAAGCCACTGGGTCCATTAGGCCCAATACCTCACCAAAACCAATTGACTTGAGTCTTGGGCCTCCATTGTCCCTCCTTGTAATAAAAAGTCCAAATTAAATCCCAGATGATATGCTTTTAGTTAATTACCAAACATGGTTTTGGGCTTTACCCAACCCACTAAGTGGAGGATGTTCTCCCAATCACAATTCATTTCCATAATCACCAAAGCAATCATATGGGGATTATATTATCATGCTCACTGGGTCCATTAGGCCTAATACCTCACCAAACCCCGTTGACTTGAGTTTTGGGCTCCCATTGTCCCTCCTTGTACTAAAAAGCCCAAACTAACCACATATCATATGCTTTTAGGTAATTACCAAACATGGTTTTTGGCATTACCGAACCTACTAATTGGATGGTGTTCTTCCATTCACCATCCATTCCCATTACTCGTCAAAGCAATCCTATGAGGATTGGACAATCATGCCATTGCGTCCATTAATACCTCACCAATCCCCATCGAATTGAGTTTTGGGCTCCCATTGTCCCTCCTTGTACTAAAAAGCAAAAATTAACCCCATATCATATGCTTTTAGGTAATAAGTGGAAGATGTTCTCCTAATCGCAATCAATTATCCTTACTCATCAAAACAATCCTACGGAGATTATATTGGACAATCATGCCACTGGGTCAATTAGGCCCAATACTTCAACAAACCCCCTTTGATTTGAGTTTTGGGCCCCCATTGTCCCTCCTTGTACTAAAAAGCCCAAATTAACCCTAGATCATATAATTTAGGTAATTAACAAACATGGTTTTGCGCATTACCCAACCTATAAAAGTGGAGGATGTTCTCCCAATCCCAATCCATTCCCATTACTTATCAAAGGAATCCTATGGGGATTAGACAATCATGTCACAGGGTTCATTAGGCCCAATACCTCACCAAAACCAATTGACTTGGGTCTTGGGCCGCCATTGTCCCTCCTTGTAATAAAAAGCCCAAATTAAATCCCAGATGATATGCATTTAGTTAATTACCAAATATGATTTTGGGCTTTACCCAACCCACTAAGTGGAGGATGTTCTCCCAATCACAATCCATCCCCAAGATAATCAAAGCAATCATATGGGGATTATATTATCATGCCACTGGGTCCATTAGGCCTAATACCTCACCAAACCTCATTGACTTGAGTTTTGGGCTCCCATTGTCCCTCCTTGTACTAAAAATCCCAAATTAACCACATATCATATGTTTTTAGGTAATTACCAAACATGATTTTTTGCATTACCCAACCTACTAATTAGATGGTGTTCTCCCTTTCTTTTTCCATTCCCATTACTCATCAAAACAATCCAATGGGGATTGGACAATCATGCCACTGCGTCCATTAATACCTCACCAAACCCCATCGAATCGAGTTTTGGGCCCCCATTGACCCTCCTTGTACTAAAAAGCCCAAATTAACCCCACATCATATGCTTTTAGGTAATAAATGGAACATGTTCTCCCAATCACAATCCATTCCTATTACTCATCAAAGCAATCCTGTGGGGATTGGACAAACATGCCACTGGGTCCATTAGGCCCAATACCTCACCAAACCCAAATGACTTGGGTTTTGGGTCCCCCATATCCCTTCATGTATTAAGAAGCTTAAATTAACCCCAGATCATTTTCTTATAGGTAATTAGCAAACATGGTTTTGGGCATTACCAAACCTAATAAGTGGAGGATGTTCTCCTAATCACAATCTATTCTTATTACTCATCAAGCAATCATATGGGGATTGAACAATCATGACACTATGTCCATTAGGCCCAATACTTCACCAAATCCCATTGACTTGAGTTTTGGATCCCTATTATCCCTTCTTGTACTAAAAAGCTCAAATTAACTTCAGATCATTTGCTTATAGGTAATTACCAAACATGGTTTTGGGCTTATTTGGATTAACACATGTATATCATATTGATTAATTTGTACTTAGAATTGTTGATTTGAATTGTTTATTTTCAATACACTTTAGAATTGCAGGTTTTGAGGCTTCTCTTAGTTTCTGCAAAGTTTTGGTAATTATCGAAACCTATTTTAGTAATTACCTAAAGTGTCCGTTCAGTCATCTTCTTCCACCTTCATCTTCAATCTTTTGATTTTTTCTCTCTCCTCTGAAAATTTTCATCTAGTGCGAAAATGTTTATAAAAACTCAAAAAACGCATAAATCGGTCCCTAATTGGCGGTTTCCCAACATCTTACAACAATCCAAATCATGTTTTTTTGAAATTCATAATGACCTAGAATTTTAATTTTTAGTTCGTTCATTTTAAAACTCATACTTTAATTTCCATGGTTTTTTGGGTGTTCATGGTCTACATACGATCATCAATTTTATGTTTGTTCATCTATTTCATGAATTTATAAAGATGAAAAGAGAGGAAAGTGAAAAAAAATTTCTACAAAATTTCCCCCCAAAATAAAAAATTGTAATTTCGATTTGACAACTTTTCCATCACAAATTTATGACTTCTTCATGAATTCTTACCAATTCATGATAAGAGCAGGGTCTTAAATTAAGAGAGAAAAGAGATTTACTAAAAATTCGAGAAGAATTGAAGATCCATGGAAGAGAGGAGGGATGAAGGGGAAGAGGGGAGGAGAGAGATAATCTGGGGTAAAAAAAAAAATTCCCAACTCTTTTTTTTGCCAAAATTATTTTTTCAAATTTTCAGAATTTTTTCTGATTTATTTTTGTATTTTTCGATATTATATAGTAAAACATTTTCAGAAATTAGAATAAATGATTTTGGTATTTTCTAATATCATTTCAAAGGCAAAAAGAAAAGGGAAAAGAAAGTTAAGGTGGGTGGCTCACATTCAATGTGGCCCCACAACTTGCATGGCCTTTTTTTTTGAAAAAAAAGACCATCTTAGAATTTTCATATTTTTGGTCAACAAACTTTGCCTTGTGTAAACCTTATCTCATAAAAGTACTTTCGAAACAAATATAAGTATAAATATATTTTAGATAGAGAAAATGACATCAAAGTTATTGCATTTAGTATATTTTTGCTCTACTTCTTTAGTAAGACTTGTCATACTAGTCAACTCTAAGAGTACTGACAATGGTAAGGTTGGTTCACATTCCCTCATCTTTCTATCTCCTTTTTTTTTTTTTTGGCAATTCAAAAATTTTATTAAAAAACCAAAAAAGAGAGTTTACAACCAACAAAAGCACCAGCCAAGAGGAAAAGTAAGCATTAGTTTCTCCTCCAATCCCACCTTCTAGGAAGGGTTGGAAAGAGGAGCACTGCATGTGCTTCCTTAGGACTACACCAAGCAGACCAACAGGGACATTCCCCAGCCAAAGCCAAAAACAACAGCAAGCTAGCTGAACAGACTCAGCCTAGCTATGACAACAAATTACAATAAAATTAAACCCATCAAAAGACTAATCAGAAATCCTATTACATCAGAAGCAGCTGGTTTAGTTTTATATTCCCCCTACAAGCAATAATAAAAATAATACACCTAAACAGTTGCTGAGTATTCATGAGATTGTCATCAAATATCTTTCTGTTTCTTTGCAACCATATATGGTAGACGCTTTCCACAAAGAGCATGGTGAAAAGTTGATTTCTCTACCTGGTCCCTCTACTCTGAGCAGCAGTGGCAACTATTACATCAGCAAGATCATAACTAACTCTAGAAGTATGAATCAAATTAAGGCAGTCAGACCAATTCCTTTGACTATAGCTGCAATGAAAGAATATATGCTCTTTTGTCTCAGGAGCTGCATTGCACAAAACACAAGTAGTAGCAGCCACCACACCCCCATTGCATCAGTCTGTCTTTAGTACTCAACCTTCCTTGAAGAAGAAGCCAAACAATAAAAGTAGCTTTGGGGCTAGCTTTACTATTACAAATAATCCTCCTCTAAGACACCTTAGGTTTATCACCTCTCATAAACCAATAGAATCTTTTAATAGAGAACTTCCCATTGTGAATAAACTGTATACAATTATCAGAATTTTCCAATTGAGTTCTGGCATCCAAGATTTTCTTCATTTCCCAGGAAAGTCTCATAGGAATTTGCATAGTCCAGACATCACCACTTTTAATGTAGTATGCATGGAGCCATTTAATCCATAATCTATCTTGCTTTTGAGCCAAAGCCCAAAAATGCTTCCCAATTGCAGCCTTATTCCAAATTGTGATTTCTTTGAAAATGAGGCCTCCAAAAGCTTTTTTGTTGCACATATCATCCCAAGATAGAGGACATTTTCTAGAAGCAGCCATACCAGTCCACAAAAAGCTTCTCAGTATAGACTGTATTAATCTAAGGACTTTTTCAGGTAGCAAGAAAATCTGACACCAGAAAAGTTGGATTCCTTGCAACATAGAAGAAATCAATTGGGGATCTACCAGCATAGGACAACTTTTTAAGAGTCCATAATTGGACCCTAGCCACGACCTTAGCTATAAGTGGCTTGCATTCAGTATAGAAAAGCTTCCTAGAATAAAGAAGGACCCCAAGATACCTGAATGGGAAACTGCCAGTAGGAATTTGGAGAATATTTTGAAGATCGAGGCTTTCTTCTACATTAATGCCAGCAAAATACACATTACTCTTGTCCAAATTTGCTTCCAAGCCAGAAGCAGTAGAAAATTTATGAAAAATTTCAAGAATTAACTGAACCGAGCTTGCATCAGCCCTAGCAAACAACAATAAGTCATCAGCAAACATGAAGTGTGTAATGCTGAGCTTCTCACATCTTGGGTGATAATTAAAGGCAAGTACATTCTTCAAAGTCCTGAGGCATCTTGATAGATATTTCATACTAATGGCAAACAAGAAAGGAAATAAAGGGTCTCCTTGTCTAAGTCCCTTTTTAGCAGGAAATGGAATACAAGGAGCACCATTTATAAGAATAGTGTATGAAATTGTAGTGACCCACAATCTTATCCAATGCACAAACTTAGAAGGAAAACCTAACTCATATAGCATAGTGAATAAGAAGGGCCATTCCACTGAGTCATAAGCCTTCCTTAGATCAATCTTCACATACACCTAGGGCTAACATTTTTAATAAAGTAGCCCTTAATGAGTTCAGTTGCAAGCAGAATATTATCAGAAATAGATCCATAAGGAATGAAACCTTCTTGAGCCAAATCAACCACATCACCAATAACTTTTTGCAGTCTAGAAGTGAGAATTTTAGCAATTATCTTGTAAAGCACAGTGCAGCAGGCTATAGGCCTAAAATCCTTAACAGAAGTAGGATTTACAATTTTAGGCACAAAAGTGACCAAGGTACAATTTATGTCAGTAGGCATAATTCCAAAATCAAAGAAATCCCAGATAGCTTGGTAGACTTGGGAATTAATGACAGGCCATACCTTTTTGAAAAAGAAACTATTGTGCTCATCAATTCCTGGAGCCTTGTTATCATCAATGCCTTTGAGTGCATCATCAATCTCCTTCGTAGACACTGGGGAAGTGAGCTCACTAACAGCTTCAGGGTGAACTTGTTGCCCTGCTCGAACAACAGAAATATCAACCCGAGAGTGATAAGTGCATTTCTAACGCACTTTATGAACTCCTTTTTAGCTTATTTTGATCCTCTTTCTCCCCTTTCTTCCCTCTTTCTTCTCCCTTTTCCCTTCTATTTCATTCACTTGTTCATTCTTGATCATAGTTACATTTTGCTAGATTTTCAGTCATTTGCTTTCACCCTGTTTTGCCATGTTCTTAATATAGGTGGAACTACTAAGATGGCTATGTGTTGTAGAGTTGGCAAAGGAAGCAATTAAAATAGAGCACACGTTGAGAAGTGGTGCGCTTGCACCATGCCCCTTGTCCACTCGCACAAAGGAGCACATTGCACAATATAATCTTGAACAGAGAACTTCAAATAGACATAACTTTCAAACCAAAAATCGGATGAAGGTAATTCCAGTTGGAGGTGAAAGCTTGTTTCGATAGCTTTCCGATGACTGGTCATAAGCTTGATTTGGATCTAAAACGAAAGAGTTATGCTCGTTTTAAGTTGAACTGTCCGACCAGATCAGAACGAAGGGTGCGCCCGCACCAAATTTTGGTGCGCCCGCACCGTTCAACGCTTGATGTCAGTTTTGGGGCAGAAGGAATGGTGCACCCGCACCTGTTTTTGGTGCGCCCGCACCATTCGAATCCGCGAAGAAAAAAAGATGAGGCTTGCCTTAATAATAGGGGAGTTTTAGTTTTTGGAACTTGTGCTTTATTCCAAGTTTTTAGAGAAGATTATTAGGGCTTACTTTAGAGAGAAAAACACTTAGTTTTGGATCAAGATTTGAGAATTCTAGATCATAGTTTGTGATTGCTACAACATTGGAGGTATATTAATTCAATTAGTTTCAAAGTTTCAGTTTTTATTATCTATTTTCATTGCTATTATTTGTTCTTCCCTCTTATTAGATCAACTTTATTATAGTTTCATAATTGTTATTTTAATTAGATTAATTATCTCTTAATCATGTTTATCCCTAAATTAGTTATAGATTTCATGTTTTATTGCTTAGATTCCATGATTAGTGAGTAGTTCCTTGTCTAGGGTTAGGGTGAAAGTATGGATTAAGGTTTAAATGTATTGTTAATGTTATTGTGATGATTTAAAGACGTTTATGCATTGATCTTGGTGTTTTGAGGCCTTAGTATAAATATTGATCACATTTGTGCTTTGGTATTTTGATTTCAAATGTTCTTAATTGAATTACGAATTCTTTTATCATCCCCATGAATCAACTTAATTTCTAGGCCAAGATATTGGGTTGAAATTAAGAGGATCCTATATTAGGGGTTTTCCAAATTCATCGAATCTCTTAATCAATTGACTAAAGACCATTCGAGAGAGGATTTAGTTGATTGATTAAGCGATCATTCTCGAGGACCATTCGAGAGAGGACTCGAGTATTTTAGAGGAAAACTAAACCTTGCGTAATCGTTGCCTTTGAATCACAATTGCATTAATAATCGTTGTCCACTTTGATCCATACTAGTAACCTTAACTCTAATGTCTTCCTTATTCATATTTTCATCTCATATTACTTGCTAGTACTTTGATGGTAGTTAGTCATTAGTTGATACTAAATCATTTTAAGCCCCCAAAAACCCTTCAATTAAGTAATTTAGACTTGATAGACTTTAATTAATCCCATTTTCCCTGTGGATCGACCCTTGACTTGCCTTTACTACGTTCTTAGTAATTGCTTGTTAGGTTTTATAAATATTGTTTGAAAAGCGATTTTTGGTGCCTTAACGACACACTAAAAACCTCTTATCAGAGAGATGTGTGGCAGTAGAACCAAGAAGATTCTTGTAGAAGCTCATAATCTCAGTTTGAATATCTGCAGTCTGAGTAAGTTTTTTGCCCTGAGTATCAATACTATTTATGGCAAACCTTTCTTTCATAGAATGAAAGAGGAAGTGATTGTTATTGTCTCCCAACTTAAGCTATTGAATTCTTGATTTTTGCTTGTAGGCACTTTCCTCTATTGCAATGAATTTCTTCAAAGAAGTTATGTATTCTGATTCTTGCACATGAAGCTGTTCATTCAAATTATTACTCATGAGAGAAGTTTGAGTAATATCTAACTATTCCTTGATGTAAGCAATTCTAACATCAAGATTAGCAAACTCCCTTTTATGAAGCCCCTTCAATTTTCCTTTCAGAAACTTAAGCTTTCTCCACACTTGCTGCATCCAATCAGAATTCTCCAAATCATTCCAACTATTAGTGATCAAAGTATCAAATTCATCATGATCAGCCATATAATTAAAGAATTTAAATGGACGACCCCCCTGAATTTGATTAGAGGAACACCTCAACAACAGAGGACTATGATCAGAGAGTCCAGGGTTGAGATACTCAACCACTTCACCAGCATACACTAGTATAATTTTTGCTTATTACTGCGGTGTTATTGCTGCAATTTTACCTGTACGCAGCAATAAACCACAAAAAAAGGAAAAATCAAAATTAAACATATTGCTGCGGTTGTGGCTGGAAACCGCAGCAATAGGTGTCAACGAGAATTTTTTTCAAATTTTGTTGATTGTTTGACCATATCTATTGCTGCTGTTTCCACCTAGAACCACAACAATAGATTAAAATATTATTTTTTTAATACTCCCTCCGTCCCAGAATACTCTTTACACTTTCCTTTTTCATCTGTCCCAGAATACTCTTTACACTTCTATTTTTTGATATGACAATTATTATTTTAATCCTTCTACCTTTTAAGCATTGGCTCACATTCTCTCTCCTCCAAATAAAATAATACCACTTCTATTACCCACCAACTCTAACCATTGCCCACACTCTCTGTCCTTAAAATAAAATAATACTACTTTTACTAACTCCTATCACATCTACTTTTCAATAAAATAACAATTGATAACCAAACAACAACTTATCATCTAAAACTACATGCATTGATAAGTGTCAAAAGTATTTTGAGATGAAGGGAGTAATATTTTAATCTATTGCTGCGGTTCCTAACAAAACCACAGTAACAGGGTCATTAGGGTTTTTTTTAGTGGAGCCTTATTAGGCGCCGTTTCTCACTTTCCCTCATAATCCACTGATTCTTTCTCACGCATCTCTCTCTCTCATCCTTACGCCTCTCTCTCATACACTCTCTCCCCCCCCCATCCGAGCTTCTCTCCCCTCTGTTTCGTTCCTTGTTGCCTATCGCCCGGAGTTCGTCTATCCAAATTATCTCTCTCCTCTCGCTGCAGCTGCGTACCCCGTCCGCCATGGATCTCGGCGAGCGAAGATCAGGTGGTAACGCTCGAAGAAGCTTGAAGCGCAAGCTAGAAGAAGACTTCCATGGAAATCACAAGATCAAGCTCGATCTTCAGCAAAAACGGCATCATCACCATGATCATCAAGATCTGTTATCGGAGATCAATTCCTATGTTTAAATTCTCTTTCGTTGTTTCTCTTGGTGCGATTCCAATCGCGTCGATTCCAAACGTGCCTCTCATTTCCTCTCCAAACTAGCAAAAAAGGGTTCTCTCTTGTTTTTTTAGCTTTTGTGTTTTTTCTTGATTGATTGAATTTAGGTTTTTTTTTTTGTGATTTTGATGATTTTGTTTTTGTTTGTGTTGTTATTATTGTTTCAGAGGAAATGGTGAATTTGATTGTTGAATGTGGAGTAGTACCAGATTTGGTTATGCAACTTCAGTCGCCACCATCGGAGGATGGCGACGTTTCGAAACCTCTAAGTCGTCAATCGCCCAGAGTTCGTCGCAAATAGCCCGGAGTTCGCAAGTCGCCAACCGCCATTTTCTCTCTCCTCTCCTCCGCCGTTCGATCCTCTCCTCCTGAATGAAGAAGACCAGAAAGTCGAAGAAAGCTCCAAAAAGATCGAGAGACTTCTTGTAAGATCGGAATACGATCGTATCCGCCATTAATGCTGCGAGACAAGGTTGAATTAAAATTGTTTCCATATTTTCAGTGGCGGATTTACTATTGGTCCCTGTAGGTCACGTGACCAACTATTATTCCTGAAAAAAAAAAAAAAAATTCATTTGCAGCGTTGTTTCTCTCACACGCGAACACTAACCCTCACCCAGCTTCCCTTTCTCTCGCTCTCCTTCGCGAACGCGAATCCGCCAGCGAAGGCGCGACGGCCGACGCTCGACGGAGATCTTCATTCTTCACACGCGAAGTCGTGAACTAACCCAAAGCACTTCACACCCGGGCTCAGGACGTAGATCTTCGACTTCAGGCACACTTCACACTGCGACTCGTCGCCGACTCGCCATGACCGGTGAGTTTATTATTCTTTCCGTCTTTGTTTGTAATTCTTTCATTCTTTATATCATTTTTCTAGATCTATTTATTGAAGGAATTAGGGTTTTGGAAAATTGAAATTGTTTTGTTTTGTTTGATTTTGTTAGGTTGTGGTTCGATTTTGTTAGGATGGATGTTGCGTGCTGTATGATTGTTCATTTTAAGTTTATGGTTTCTTAATTGCAGATGGACAATCATTAATGCTGGATGAAATTGAAAGAGATCTTCCACCCGCTCCGTTCAAAGTGGACATTTATAACTCAGCAGGTAATTTTTTCCCCAATTGTCACTTTGATTTTCTTTTGTTCGCTTTGGCGTTGCACTTAAGATGTTGTGTAATTGATGTATATGTTGAACACTCGCTATGACAAAAACCTTGGTGAACGAGTAAATTGTATTCCCTACTTCATTATCTTATATGTTAAATCAATGTGATTTATGCTATAACACCAGTTTACTTGTCTATAGTCTCATGCTCCGTCGCAAGCATGAGACTATGAGTTCGGGCAATGGTGCTTCTCCTTCTAAGGGTGACTTGACTTGTTCAATTGTAGTGAGTCCAAATCCCGTTTGGAAATGCTGAAGCTTACTTTTGGAGAGATTTTTCAGGTTCATATCTTCCGTGTACTTAGTTGGGAATGAGAAGAGTTGAGTGATGTAGCAGAATGGACAAGAATCGGCATTCATTAGGCATATTTTGGTTCTAATACAAGCTATATAGCATCTTTCTCCCACTCCTTGGTCCCAACCTCCAATAAAAAGGCATTTAAGTTGTATTTAGCTATTGTGATTTCATTTGTGGTTAAACACTGCGATTATATTTTCCTTCCATTTGTAGTTGAAACTTAAATCATCGGGTATAACCGGAAATAGTTTGGCCGATGCTTCACTTGTGGATTCACTTGTTATTTATTCCCAACTCAATAAATTTGCAGGAGTAAGTGGCCTCATCAACGGAGAAAGGTATCAAGGAACAAACAGATTTGCTTGTGGTTTGCCGTGGAGGTTTCAGTTCGTTGCAACAACTTGACCAGCCACACTCTGAAGGTATATATATTGATACAAGATGTTATTTTGTGATTTTATCGTGACTTGCGAGCATATAATTTCTTTTCCATCTGGAATATCTTAAGCATATCTATGTTACAGAATTGGACCTATCATGTGAAGTTTCCGGAGAGGCCATAAATGAGCCTTTGGTTTTATGTGTTTTATGTGCTGGTGGAATTAGTTGGAGATGGATAGGATTCCCTTTAATTTTTAGATACTATTTTATTGTAATATGAACTATTATTAGTCATAAATTGATTTTATTTAAAGTATTTTTTTTTTAAATTCATGGATTATCCTATATGTACGCGTATCCGATCCCGTACCCGTACATGTACCCGTATCCATCTCTGTGCAACCTAGTCGGTAGTGACCAACTATTCATAAATTCCTGGATCCGCCACTGCATATTTTGGTGATTCGAACACTGAAAAATTTGCCTAACTTCTTCTTGCAATTCTTGTTTTTTGGGAAATTTTGTGGAAATTGGAGTTAGTTAGTACGGAGTATTTTGGTTCATTTGTTGAAAGATGAATATAATGAGAGGAGTGGTTGAAATGATACTGGAATTTCTGTTTAATTTTTTGTTATTTCATTTTTTGTTATTCATTTTGTGTTATTCAGATCCTCCTTATATCATTTTTTTGTTATTCAGATCTGTTTCATTTTATGTTATTCATTTTGGTATCTTCATTTGAAAAATTGTTATATGACAATATTCTAGTTATTGGAGGTGATTTAAAATTGCCTAAATTTCAAAAAAAAAATTTTTTTTTTTGTTTTTTTACCTGTACCTATTGCAGCGGGTTTTACCCAAAACCGCTGCAATAGAGTTAAACCTATTGCTGCAGTTTTGGGTAGGAACCGCAGCTATAGGTTAACCTATTGCTGCAGTCAAAAACCACGGTAATAGGTAATTACCTATTGTTGCGCCCTTAATTGTCGCGCAGCCAAAACCGCCGCAATAGGCCACTTAATGACCTCAACAATAAGCAAAAATTCTACTAGTGATATTTACTAACCAATGCAAGTAGAATTGATAAGACATCTATCAATCCTACTCAACACTCTAGCTTCACCTTGACTCTTGTTGTTCCACGAAAAGTAGTGCCCACAACTTCTAAGCTCCAGAAGATCACTATTATGCAAGTAATCAGTGAAGTCCTATGTTTCATAAGTTGTAATGGCTCTACCTTAAAATCTGTCTTCAGGTGATAACACAGCATTAAAATCTCCAAGCACACACCAGTCTTCATGAATACTATTATTAAGTCTGAGTGAACTAGTCCATAAAGATTTCTTAGTTTCAATTGTATGCAGACCATAAATAATAGTAGCTTGAAGAAAATCACCAGTTTGTCTATCTCCTTTCCTCCTTCTTACCCCTCAGTCCCTCACATTCCACTAACTTTCCCTCAAGCCTTCAACCTTCATTTTTTTTCCCACAATAGTGAGGTTGGTTCACCTATCTCTCTATCCTACTTTAACTTTATCCCACCATGTACTCTCTTTCCTACCGCAATTCATTTTTATTTTCTATACTCTCCTCACCTGCTCCAAGTGGCATTCTCTCAATGGCTGAAATTCAAGGACTAAGGAGTTGTAGCAGTAGTTAGCACCCAGACCATTGCCTTAACTAAGGGTAGGCTGAAGTATGGTCTTTACCCTATTGCCTTAACTAAGGACCAACCATTGTAGGTGCTCTAAAGGTTACCTTATTATTCTCTATACGATCAAGTAGACACATCATCTTCATAAATGGTAGATTTTCCTTCTATATGATAGGTTAGGAGTGGAGCGACAAATTGTTCCTTTCTACAATTCAAGGTACCATTTTCGGGCATTATGTTGTATCAAACATGTTCTCATAGAATTTTTTTCCTAGAGTCATCAATAGCTTTAAAAAATCAAATTTTAATCTTAGCACGAGTCAAGCCCGGCTATTAACAGGGTTAACCTGTTCTTTGAAACAGGGACCTTGAATTGTGAGGGCCCAAATACTGGAAAAGTCCTACTTAGCATTAAAAAAAACTAGCCTTATATGCACGCAATGCATGTGAAAGCATATAGAAAATTAAATTAATTGTGTAGAAGAACTATCTTTGCATTTTTTTTTCATAAAACTGTTGTTCAGTTTAAATGAAGAAAGTAGTTACCCGCTTTTTTTTTTTCCTTTTTCTATTTTTTGTTGTCCCCAATGTATTGCCATATATAATAATGATTAGTTTCTTGGCTTCCCCATGAGAGCATCAGGTAATCAGGTTCCATTCTCTTTTTTTCTCCTAATTTAATTATTGCATATAAATCTTGTTGATCATCCCGGTTATCGTTGCATATGTAGAAAAGAGGGTTTTTCTAACGGTTTTTTTTACATGGTACCCCTGTGAAATTTTAAAATTCATGGGGTACCCCCTATAGTTTCAAAATGCACCAGGTACCCTTACTATTTAAATAAAATGCATAAAATGCCCTTAATGATTAACAGCGTCAAGTTTCCGTTTGGTTTAGAGAGTTAATTCCTTTCTCTCATCTCTTCCCCTTTCTTTCTTTTACCCCAATTCTCCCTCTCTCTCCCCCTGTTTTGGGCCTCTTACCCCACACCACCACCCACAACTACGTCACCCACCACATTCTCCTCCTCTTTCCTCTACACTCACCACCTTTCTCCCCCACCCTCGAAAACGTCTCCCCACCCCCTTAAACCCCCCCACTTGAAATTCGCCCAAAAGCTCTTATGGCCAAAAGTGACAGTAGGGTTAACATGTCTGTCACAGATGTTAGCTCCGATAGTAACCGCAACAAAAAGCACAAAGCCTTGGGCAATGGAAGCAAAAACAAGATCATCAGGGGGTATTGGCAGCACTTTAGGTAAGCTTAGCGAAAGCCATCCTAGAAACTTGGACGGCGAAGATGAAGATCCCCCTTCCCCTCGAAAAATCCCCCTACCCACCGAAAACCAGACCTGTTTAGTTTTTCGGTGGGTGGGGGAGTTTTTCGAGGGGATGGGGGCGGATTTCCAAGGGTTGGGGTTGTTATTAAGGGGGTGGGGTAGTTTTCGAGGGTGGGTGGGTGGAGGGGGGGAATTTCGACCGTTTTCCCGGGAGGGGTGGTTCTCCGGAGGCAATGCGGCGGTAGTGGTGGGTCGGGGTAGTTCTCCGTGCAGCAGTAGTGGCGGGGTGGGGTGGCTGTAGGGGGGTGGGGGGAACGGTTTTGTTTTTTTTTTTTTTTCAATATAGTTAATTAGGATTACTTATGATTTAATTGGTATTAATTTAGTTAATTAGGAATTAATTAGAATAATTAGGTTGATTTGGCTTTAATGACTAACGGAAACTTGACGCCCTTAGTCAGTAAGGGTATTTCATGCATTTTATTTAAATAGAAGGGTACCAGCCTACCAGGTGCAAGCTTTTAAATTATAGGGGTACCCATGAATTTTAAAATTCCAAAAGGGTACCATGTGAAAAAACAAATTTTTCCTAAAGTTGAAGTTCTATATGTTTCTACTATGTCACGAGAAAGACTTGATGAATTGGTCTTGAATCTTGATAGGAAAATTGAGAATGACATTTTAGATAGGAGTAATTGATTATGAAGATTTAATGAGGATTTCACTTTATAGATTTGTTGGGTATAGTTCTTGGTCCTTTTTGTTGGAAAGGATCATAACACCATTCATATTAAATTTTTTTTTTTAGATCGTCTTTTAAATTTGTCATAAGGGTACAATTATGATAAATAACACATGGTCTCCATATTGGTTGAGACGGCAAAAATCAAGGTTTGTCTAGTTGGTTGGAGGTTCTCCTTCTATCCTTGTGACAGGGATTCGATTCTTGCCTTTTAGAGTTGAGCATCCTTCTGTTATGAACCATAAAAAATGGTTCTTCCTTGTTTCTCCACATTTCTCCCCTCTACACCATTTCTTACAAACTATTATGATTTCACTTCTTAAAAATAAACAAATAGAAAATGGTTCAACACACTCTCTCTCCTCCTCTTTCCCTATCCCACCATATATTTTTTTTCTTCAATCAAATTACACTACAAAATTAATAAATTTATGTTTTTTTGACGGAAATAAAATTATGTTTTGATTATCCTAATAATTAACATTAATCATGTGATTTATACTTATACGAGTAATTATCTTTGTCATTTAATAACCATCTTTATAAAATTCAAAGGAATTACAAAAGAAGTGGTTTCTTTGTGAAGAAAATGGAGAAAACGATTAGAGAAGGGTAAAATTAAAATGTGAGGAAATATATCAAAATAGATATTTATTTGTAGAGAATAAAAAAACATAAACTTTGTATTTTCTTTAAACATTATATTTTTTGGCCTAACAACGTCACAACACTTGGCGCTTATCTTATGGCCCGTATTTCTTCTTGACATGTGTTAGTGATTTGAGGATTTGTAATCTCTTTTTGGTGACACATCTCCCTTCACTAGCAGAAGATTCATTTCGATGAACCATTTGTTTTCTCGAACATTGATCAATATGTTCATCCATGAACATTTATTTTACTCATGAATAAGCAAAATAAAAAAAAAATAAAAAAGTTCACCTTTGGTTCATGATGAAAAATGCTCTCACAATGTAATTTCCCTCTCCCCAACTTTGCAAGGGGTCTTCATCTTACCTAAAAAAAAAAAACTTCACATGACGATCTTTATGTATTCCACATGACGTATTTTATGAAAGAGAAAAATACTTGGATCTTTTTAAAAGTTGTGATTCGACCTTTTTAGTCATTGTGACGAACTCTGAAACTTTCCTACTGAATGCTTTTAGAAAGGTAAGTTGAAATATCTTGCAATGAGGGGGGAAATTGGGAATCCCTCTTGCTATGGGGTGAGATTTGATTGGGGGAACTCTAGAATCGTAAGGATGAGGTTTAATACCACTAGGCTATAACCTGCTCCCCAAACCTACGGAGTTTCCTTATTATGTGAAATTTAGCAAGCTTGTTTGAGGTATTTAAGAAAGTTCGTTGGAAATTGAACACCACAGCCTCAGCATGTCTACTATATACATCCAAATTCAAAGTAAACTTTTTCCGTGTTTGCTCATCTTGCAGAATCTATGCTCATTTCAAAATTTTAGGTGTAGGATTCTATAAGTACTCTAAGCGGAATTTCATGAATCAAATTCATAAGCACTTAAAACAGGATCTCATGCATATACATTCAAGGATCACATAATAGTTAGGAATTTACCTTTGAAGCGTGAATTCCACAAAGCTTGAATAACCCGGATTAAGAACCTCAATTGTGATTCCTCTACTTGGTCCACCAACCCGGATCAACACTCCACCAATGCTAGTTGGAAGGAAGAAATTCTTCTTCTACTTTAATGGAGTTTTTTTTTGTGACCTTTTGGAAAGAATATGAGAGAGAAGAATAATGAAAGATATCTAGTATATTTCCTTATTGCCTAACCAAATATATATAGATATATTTAGGTTAGGAGGAGAATCAATTCTCCTCTCCCTTCCTCTTGGCCGGCCACCCTAGGGCCCCTTACGGGCTCTAGGTTTCTTTTGTTGATCCAAGTATTTTGTGTGACCTAATAAGATCCATTATATTGGGCTTTGGGTTTATTATTTCCTAACCCAAAGTTCTATAGCATTCTCTAGCAAGACATATAGATGACCCAATAGAACGAATTTATTATCTCTATAATACAATCCATAATATAATTAGTAATTGCATTTAAGTCGATGACATAAATCCTTCAATCTCCCACTTGTCCGAGACGAGTGTGCAATGTTTAATTTCCTCAAGTCTCTTAATGTCTTAATTTGATAGTATGATCATATTTACATATCATCCATACTAGTTTTCAAATTAATCCTTGAAATCGAGTTCGAATTGACAAACAAATGATCATCGAATGATCCATTTGAGCACGGCCATGCATTTTTCAATTTTCGCTCTTCAAGGGGCCAAGACACCTATCCTATCTCACATAGGAGGACCTTTTCAATCTTATGGTAATCAATACTCCCACTCAATTTTTGGCACAACCTGAATGCTGCCTTTATAGTCCCCTTTTACGGCATGACGTTTGACAGTATCAAAGTTATACCAATCATTGAGCTAAGTAATGTTCCACTCATGTTTAAGGAATCTACTAATATAATTTTGAAGTTATAAAACTTCTAAGCAGGTCTAGTTCGACTATGTATCAACTATACATTTCCATATGATTGATTAAACATCTCTATGTTTCTATAGCCCATGAAACGGTGCTATCAATCAATCTTATATGCTAATCCCTTTAACAAGTCATTCATGTCCAGTTTAATGACTTAGATTAGGAACTTTTAATATTCTATGAATTCTGTTCACTTATGGTGTTTCATTTATCAAATCACATATTTGACAAAACCATAGAATTCAAGATATATTTTGGACATTTTATTTAATACTAAACCAATAATTAAATAATGTGAAATTTATTCTCATAAACATAAATAGCAAAACCATGTCTTTACATTGTAACAAGTTTCTCTAAACCTAGTACAATCTAAAGCCACTCTAACATTTGCTTCAAGCCTATAGCCCTAGCGTGACACTCATGCTTGGGTTGAGGTAGTGGTTTAGTGAGCGAATCAGCCACATTCTCATCCGTGTGAACTTTGCAAATCTTGACATCCTTCCTGTCAACAATCTCCCTAATGAGGTGATACTTCCTCATTACATGTTTGGATTTGTTATGTGATCTCGGTTCTTTTGCTTGCGCAATAGCACCATTGTTATCACAGAACAACTCAATCCCTTCCAGAGCACTAGGTATGATATCCAGCTCTGTCAAGAATATCTTGATCCAAACTGCTTCTTTAGCCGCTTCAACCGCTGCTAAATATTCTGATTCTATCGTAGAGTCTGCTACAATGCTTTGCTTTGAGCTCTTCCAGCTCACTGCTCCTCCATTTAGACGAAAGACATACCCTGACTGAGAGCGGTAATCATCTCTGTCGGTTTGGAAGCTTGCATCCGTGTAACCTTCAACAACCAACTCACTTTGTCCCCCATAAACTAAGAACATGCCTTTAGTTCTTCTCAAGTACTTGAGGATGCTTTTAGCTGCAGTCCAGTGTGCTTCTCCTGGATTTGCTTGGAACCTGCTACACATGCTCAAGGCATATGCAACATCTGGTCGAGTACTTATCATGGCATACATTTTAGATCCTATAGCCGAAGCATAAGGAATGCTACTCATTCGCTTTAACTCATCAGGTTCAGTCGGGCACTGACTCTTGCTAAGCGATATGCCATGTGACATGGGAACGAAACCTCTCTTCGAGTTTTCCATGTTGAACCTTGTAAGAACCTTATCAATATAAGTTTCTTGACTTAGTCCAATCATCCTTCGAGACCTATCTCTATGGATTTTGATTCCCAATATGTACTCAGCTTCTCCCAGATCCTTCATAGAGAAACAACTTTTTAACCATTCCTTGACTGACTCAAGCATTGGTATGTCATTTCCCATGAGTAGTATGTCATCTACATACAATACCAAGAAGACTAAGCTGCTCCCACTAAACTTCTTGTAGACACAAGATTCTTCTTCGCATTGGATGAAATCAAATTTCTTGATTGCTTCATCAAATCGAAGATTCCAGCTCCGAGATGCCTGCTTCAATCCATAAATGGATCTTTGAAGCTTGCAAACCCTTTTAGGATTTTCTAGATCCTCAAAACCCTCAGGTTGTGTCATGTACACATCCTCATTCAAGAACCCATTCAAGAATGCAGTTTTGACATCCATCTGCCAAATTTCATAATCATAAAATGCAGCAATCGCTAAAAGTATCCGAATTGATTTAAGCATTGCTACTGGAGAAAAGGTCTCATCATAGTCTATACCATGAATTTGTCTGAATCCTTTTGCAACCAGTCTTGCTTTATATACATAGACATTCCCATCTTTGTCTGTTTTCAACTTGAACACCCACTTGCATCCAATAGGGTTAACCCCACTAGGCAAGTCGACCAGGGTCCAAACTTTATTCTCAGACATGGAGTCTAACTCGGATTTCATGGCTTCAAGCCATTTCTCAGAGTCCGGGCTCGTCAAAGCTTGTTTGTAGGTAGTAGGCTCTGAATTCTCCAAAATCATAATTTCAGAGTTTTCAGTTAACAGGAAATCAACCAACCTCTTGTTTGGAATCCTTTCTCTACTAGATCTACGCGGGGCCTGAGCATCAAGAGAAGTGTTCTCTTCAACTCCTTGAAGATCTTCACTTGATTCAAGTGGGACGGTAGGAGGTTCATGCGTTGAATACATCATCTCCTGAACTAGACTTTCGTCTTGTCGGGCCGTCTCTGACATGGTGTGAACCACGTCTATTTGTTACTCATCTCGAATTTCTTCGAGAATTATTTTACTCCCACTTGTCTTTCTAGAAACAAATTCCTTTTCAAGAAAGACACCATCACGAGCAACAAACACTTTGTTCTCTTGATGGTTATAGAAGTAATAACCACTTGTCTCTTTTGGGTATCCCACAAAGAGACATTTATCTGACTTGGGTGCAAGCTTGTCTGATAGTAACCGCTTTACATAGACCTCATATCCCCAGATTTTAAGAAAAGACAAGTTTGGAGTTTTTCCATTCCATAACTCATATGGAGTCTTTTCTACAACCTTTGACGGGCTCCTATTTAGTGTGTGTGCAGCAGTTTCGAGAGCGTATCCCCAAAAAGAAATCGGAAGATCAGCAAGACTCATCATTGATCGAACCATATCTAGCAAGGTTCGGTTCCTCCTTTCAGATTCACCATTCAACTGTGGTGTTCTTGGTGGAGTTAATTGTGAAAGAATTCCACAACCCTTTAGATGATCATCAAATTATTGGCTCAAATATTCACCACCACGATCGGATCGTAGTGCTTTTATTGTCTTACCAAGTTGATTCTGTACTTCATTTTGAAACTCTTTGAATCTATCAAAAGATTCCGACTTATGTTTCATTAAGTATATATATCCATATCTACTCAAATCATCAGTGAATGTAATGAAGTAGTTAAACCCTCCCCTTGCCTTTGTGCTCATAGGACCACACACATCTGTATGTATGAGTCCTAAAAGATCGTTGGCCCTTTTACCTTTTCCAGTAAATGGTGATTTTGTCATCTTCCCCATTAAGCATGATTCACATACATCAAATGATTCAAAATCAAATGATGGAATTATACCATCCTTTTGTAACTTGTGAATACGCTTTTGGTTTATATGACCCATTCGACAATGCCAAATGTAGGTTAGGTTGGAATCATTTGATTTTTGTTTCTTGCTATCTATGTTATAGATTTGTAACGACCTATCAAGCACATATAAGCCATTTATCAATTTAGCATTAGCATAGAACATATTATTGTAAGAAATGGAACAACACTTGTTCTTTATTTCAAAACAAAACCCTTCAGAATCCAAAACTGAAACAAAAATTATGTTCTTAGTTATTGAAGGAACGAAATAACAATTATTTAGTTCTAAAATAAGCCCAGATGGCAAGTGTAGACTATAGCTTCCTATGGCAAGTGCAGCAACTCGTGCTCCATTTCCAACGCGTAGCTCTACCTCGCCTTTTGCCAGCTTCCTACTTCTTTTTAGTCCCTGCACATCATTAACTATGTGAGAACCACAACCGGTATCAAATACCCATAAAGAAGTAGAAGTCAAATTGATTTCTATAACATATATACCTGAAGTGGAAGCCCCAGACTTCTTTTCCTCCAAGTATACCGGGCAGTTCCTCTTCCAGTGTCCTATCTTGTGACAATGGAAGCACTTGCTTTCCGCAGCGACCTTTGGCTTGGCGGTTGGCTTAGGTTTTTCAGCAACAGTGGCAACTTGCTTGCCTTTGTCCTTCTTTCCTGCCCATTTCTTCTTGAAACCCTTTCCCTTTTGAACCATCAAAACCTCTTTCTTTGGTTCAACCTTAGGGATGTTCCTTTCAGCGTTAACCAACAATCCATGCAACTCTTGCAAAGTCTTTTCAGACTCATTCATATTGTAGGTCATTCTGAACTGATTGAAACTGTCAGGTAATGAGTGGAGAATAATGTCAGTAGCCAACTCAACCCTATAAGGGAATCCAAGTCGTTCCATGTTATCGAAAAGACCCATCATCGCGAAAACATGGGGGCCAACAGCTTGACCCGGCTTCATGTGACATTCAAGTATCTCCCTATTAGTCTCATACCGCTCAACTCGGGCTTGTGTTTGAAACATAGCCCGCAGCTCTTGCATGATGGTATAAGCATCCTTGGTTTCGAACCTCCTTTGGAGGTCCGGCTCCATGGCTGCTATCATCAAGCAAGTGATCGGTACAGACCTATCATTGGCCTGCTTAGCACGACGCTTGTCTGCCTCAGTCGACTCATCAGTAATCACAGGAAGTGGGGTTTCTAAGACATCCTCTCGACCTTCAGACCTCAAAATAAGTCTTAAGGTCCTTTCCCAATTAAGGAAATTTTCACCATTCAGTCTGTCCTTTTCTAGAAAAGGACGAATGTTGAAACCGGAGTTGTTGTTGTTTTTGTTGTTATTAGACATAGTATCTACAGACAGATTAATAAAGCAAAGTTCAATTTTATGTTTATAAAGTAACCTAAAACATGCAAAGGTTTCTAGGTTGTTCACCTATTAAATTTTAATGTCCCATTTGAATAAGTGTTTTACAAGATCCTATCAACATGCAACACTAAGCAGACGGAGGCCTTATCTTTAACGTTACATTATCAAGGTAAGTAAACTCTTTTACTAATTATAACAAATTATAACTCTTGTTTAGATGGATAAACATCGCATGCTTAACTATCTCTTGCTTCAAAATTCAAAACGCTTTTGATAATTTTGTTAAGGACAACCAACCTAAGTTGTAAAATTCGCAATTTTACCTTATATTCCCAAAATTAATGATAACACCCTGCGGAGGCATGACCTATTACTATGAATTAAGGGTTTGATAAGTACTTTATGTTTGGAAAAGCAACCTTAATATTTACGGGACCTAAGTTTATTATGTTGTTATGAATTAGTGAACTCTAGCGCATCATCAACCAACATACAATAAACTTATAAGCATTTTAAAGAATAATAAAATGCGAAAATAAAATGATCTAGTATGGCCCCTAATCCTAAGAACTAATCATCAATGGCTCATTCTTGGACTCTTCATGGATCTCCATCCACCTTATCCATGGGCCTTCTCTTGATGGACTTCGTCTTTGGATTACATAAGTATCAAAATAATTTAAATAATAACTAGATTAAATAAATTACAAAAATACTTAACGATACGCAGATTGTATTTAAAATTACAAGAATACATCACGATACGCAGATCGTATTTTCTAACTTAATTTGGGCCATACTAGTCATACATAGCAATTATATCAAAATATATAAAAGCCACATCATAATATCACATATTATACTTGCCATCAATCAAACTATCAAATATTCTTAATTATAGCAAGTTGATAAAATATTTAAGTAATTCCTAACCACCTAAAGATTCTATCCTATTATACTTTTCTACTAATTTTAATTAGATTAAAGAATAAAATTATGGAATTATTTAACTGAAAATCTGCTCAATATACTGAAAATCTGATTTAATGAAAAAACTGTTGGGCAGCAGCAAAACGTGGCTAGCAAGCCACGCTGCTGCTGCTGCTGCTGCCACCGCAGCATGGCTGCTGCAGCCGCAGCCCCAGCAGCCCAGCGAGGACCACCTGGAGTAGCCACCGTGGCCCCACCAGCAGGTGGCAGCGCCACCCAGCCGTGGCTGCTCCTCTTCCCTCCTTTGTTTTATTTATTTTTTTTTCTTTTGTGGGAAATAAATTAAATCACAACTTCTTGTAAATTAATTTAGTGATCAAAATAAATTAAACATAAACTCCTTTATGCCTAATTCTGCAAATTAATTTAAATCTCCATTTTAATTAATTTTAGGGCTATTCATATCAATTAACCTTAAATTCACATAAAAATCCTTTTACATGAATTAATTTATCATACATAACCAATTTAAATATGAAAATTCATATTAATTATATGATGTGAATATTCGAAATTAACATAAAATCTCTATTTTAATTTAATTTTAGCATTATTCATATGTATTAACCTCTAATCACATAAAACTCTTTTCACATGAATTAATTTTCATACGTAAACAATTTAAATATGAAAAAAAGATTAATAATATAAATCTAACTCTCGAATTTTTCGAAAAAATTGAGATCTAAAATTTAATATTAATCTCGAAAATCAGGATTTTATTTTCATAAAATTCGGCCAAATAAAAATAATTCGAATAATTAAAAAAAAAATTTAGGTCGAATTATAGAAAATAAAATCGTTTATTAGGCAGATTAAATCAAATTTAATTAATCCAATTAAACAAAACATCCATAATTCAATTCCTCCCCTTAATAAATTAAAATTAGTCAAGAACACATAATTATTATGACCAAAAATTATATGCAAGAGGCTAAAACTGATACCACTGTAGGATTCTATAAGTACTCTAAGCGGAATTTCATGAATCAAATTCATAAGCACTTAAAACAGGATCTCATGCATATACATTCAAGGATCACATAATAGTTAGGAATTTACCTTTGAAGCGTGAATTCCACAAAGCTTGAATAACCCGGATTAAGAACCTCAATTGTGATTCCTCTACTTGGTCCACCAACCCAGATCAACACTCCACCAATGCTAGTTGGAAGGAAGAAATTCTTCTTCTACTTTAATGGAGTTTTTTTTTGTGACCTTTTGGAAAGAATATGAGAGAGAAGAATAATGAAAGATATCTAGTATATTTCCTTATTGCCTAACCAAATATATATAGATATATTTAGGTTAGGAGGAGAATCAATTCTCCTCTCCCTTCCTCTTGGCCGGCCACCCTAGGGCCCCTTACGGGTTCTTTTGTTGATCTAAGTATTTTGTGTGACCTAATAGGATCCATTATATTAGGCTTTGGGTTTATTATTTCCTAACCCAAAGTTCTATAGCATTCTATAGCAAGTCGTATAGACGATCCAATAGAACGAATTTATTATCTCCATAATACGATCCATAATATAATTAGTAATTGCATTTAAGTCGAGGACATAAATCCTTCGTTAGGTACCCTTGAATGTATGAAAGAATTATAAAAAGTTTTGACATGGGCTTGAAGATCATGAAAGTATTCCCGCATAGTATAGGAGTTGGAGTCTTGGAAAGACTAGAAGCTTAATTGGATATTTCGGAGGCCATACTTCGAATTACACATTACACATTATTACAAAAGAAGAAAAGACCAAGACTATTTCATCACTGTGAAAATGCAACAGATGCTAAATGCAGAATTCTACAGAAATAGAAAAATAAAATTTCCACCTATTCTACTCGAAATCACACATTCACACTACATCAGATCAGACTAGAAAAAATTATTAAACCTGTTGAGCCAAATCTTGGAGTTCCTTGACTAAATTTGCAACATATCTAGATTCAATCTCTTCATTCAGGAAAAAATTTCTCCATTTGTTATGATTCTCTCTAATAGATTTAGATAGTTCATTTTCAGTATCCAACATAACTATCTTTATTGCTTCCAAAATATCTTGTTTCCCAAAAAACCCATCTTCATCTCTTCTATTCACCTCCACCCCAACCTTCAGATCTCCACTAAACAGCTTAGAATTCAGAAATTGATCACCCTTTTGTGGCACAAATGCTAATTGACAATTATTCACAATACCCTCAATCACAGAGCTAAACCCTGAATGATTAAGATAGCACCCAACACTTTTGTGTGCTAAAATGTGCTGTTGTTGCACCCATCCGGTATGCACAACTCCTCTATCTTTGATTCTCTCCCTAAAATTTTCCGGCAATGACTCTTCTAGCTTATTTGTTGCATCAATGCTCCGTGTTCCGAAATTCAGAACCAAAAAAAAGGGCAAACCAGTGAGCTCTAACCCAAGTGTAAGCTCCATAATCTGATCATCATTCAAGTATGTTTCACTTCCAAAATTGCAAAAAATGACTGATTTTTCAGGGAATTTACCTAACCAACTTTCCCATTTTTCATCTAGTGCACCAGTAGGTGGTAAAGGAACAGCTGGGCCAGCTAAAAACAAAGGTTTTTCTAACTGAGTTTTTAAGTAATCTAAGTATGGACCTTCTACTTCAGTGCAAGACTTATAGATTGTAGCATCACAGGTATTTATAAACCCCATTATTCTTTCGAAAGCGGGTGGTCCGCCATGGAAACTCTTGTAAAGGTACTGGAAATCTCGAGCTTGGAAAGTTTTCATGGAGGTAATTAAGGTTTTAGGGTACCCTTGAGGAGGCTTCATTAAGTCCTCGAGAGCGGGTGGTATGTTAAGATCGATCATTCTTGAAGGGATAGTAAGATATGAATTAGCAACCGCTGAAAATACACTGAAATTAACCGCTTTGACGCCGAGTTCAGAAGCTAATGAAGGCAGCCAGTAGTGTGCAAAATCAAAGAGAATGATATGTGGTTTGAGTTGAGCTAACAGAGTTTTAACTTGAGGTTGCATTTGGTCGAGTGCTACTTTGAGGAGTTCAGCACTTTCAGATGTAATGTCAGAGCTGCTGTCAAAGTTAGGGGATAGTCCTACAATTGGAGGGATAGTAAGGGGGATGACTTGATTGGGAGGAGATTGTTTAAGGATGGATTTGATGCGTGGGATGTTTTCAGGTATTGAGAAGAAAGAGATTTGGATGTTATGGGAGGAGAGCTTGTTAGAGAGTTGGATAAATGGGTTTATATGACCATATGCAAACCATGGAAACATAGCAATATGAATCTTGGTTGACTCTTTGCTTAAACCTTCTTCCATATCTTTAACTTTGGTGATTTTGTGTGTTTTGGGAATTGGGAGTGGGGAAAGAGAAATGAGAAAAGTTTTATGGTTTGTATACCGTTAACACGTCGTTTTATATATATATGAGCACCCTAGTTAAATACACCGACGAGAAGAACGTGTATATAATAAGCCCTTTAGATTAACAGCTCATTGTCTTGTGGTGAGTTTATGGTTGCAACTGAGATTGTGGAAATGTTAGGTAGAAGTGCATTGGTAGGTTATGTTTGTGTCTTCTATTCTGCCACATCGCTTCTGTAATATCGATCACCTTTTTTGTGGGTTATTGGATAGTACCATTTATGAGATATTGGTCTTCGAAAAATTTAAGTAGCATAATAATTGATTTTAACTCTTTACATTATAAGTGTAACATAAATTCGTATATGTGGTCGACCTGCCCAGCCATATTTATAAATATAGGTGTGGCCAGCCCATCTATAAAGCCTATACATAAATTATAGAGGAAATTCCTACTCCATCCTCTTTTCCTCAATCATATCCCTAACTCTAGTGCTCTTTCTTTCTCCTCCTCCTCCTTCTTTTAGTCGGCATGCCCGTCAACCCTCTTGCTCTCATCTTTTGTTTGAAATAGACGAAACATTTTAGACTGTGGATTCAAAAGATGAAAAAAGGAATAAAAAGGGATAAAAAACTTGAAGGTTGGTCGGTCCTAAATGTACATTAAAATACCGCAAGTGTACGGGTCAATTAAAGTAAATATAGGGTAAGCAAGATATCGTTTCCCACAAGGAGGTATAATCAACTACCAAATTAAGAGACACTAATATTATCTCGACGATCCGGAAATAGTGATTGGTGGTGATAACTAAACTACTAAAATAAAAACTATATTAATACTAACAACTAAAATCGTCGGACAATAGGTATAAATCAAGTATAAGAAGTAGTTCTAAGACTTAGATTTCGCCAATTACCTTCTACAATGAAATTAAACTAGTTGTCGGATTTAAACTATTGTATTGCAATGATCGAATTTCCTATAATATATTATCTCCTCTTCCAAGGTAGAAAACGTGTATTTATAATAAACTTACGCCTACTTCCGTGGTCATAACAATTAATATAAACCTATTACGAACAATAAATTCATATAAGAGACCACCCCAAGTGTATAACTATTCCTAAAATTATACTACTTGACGTTTAGTAATCCCACGAACTAATATTGAACTTTCACTTCCGCTAATAATCCAATATCTTAACCATATAATCAACTGGCCAAATCAATTATATGAAAACAATCCAAGATTATCAAATTGCAATTATAATAATCAAATCCAAACAACAAATTCAAATCATTGACAGAAATTAAAAGATTACATCTAGTCCTAGAACAAAGAAATTTAGCTAGACATATAATCTGAAATTAAACAACCGATTAAAAACGAAAATCTCACAATTGACATAATAAAAATAGTATCTAATAGCATAAGTCAAGAGTAGAGAAATAAAACTCCATATAGATGAATCCAGCGACCGCCGTCTTCTTCATCTGGCGTTGTAAGTCTTGCGTCCTCTCTGGTGTCTCCAATCTCGTGCTCTCTATCCGTCGTTGCCGTTCTGCTGTGCGTCCTGACTTCTCTTATACCTCTCAACTTCTCGTCCTGCCTCCTTTAGTCTTTTAGGTTTTTGTTTTTTTCTTCAATTGCTGCGTGAACTTGGCAGTATTGGGCTTGCCCACTTATTGCAAATGTTGGGTGAGTTGTGAGTACACAAAGGAAAACCAAAAAATCCTCTACTTGCTGATTTATTTCGTGGGCTTCAATGAAACACTCCCCTAAACTTTCTTCCTTTTATTTCTTCTTTTCTTTTTTTTGCAAATGTTACTCTACATAATAATAGAGTAAGGAGCTTTAAAATAATAGAGTTAAAAACTTTACAACTTAAGTGTTAACTCTTAAGACGTTAAAATATCAAAAGATAACCTATTATAAATCTCAAAACTTATACTTAAAAGTAATATAATGGGCGAAAATCATGTATAAAATAGAGACTTATCAACTCCCCCACACTTATGGTTTGCTAGTCCTCGAGCAAACTATGACTATATAATGCAGGCATCTATCTGTGAATATAAGACACTAGGTTGGAGTAACATTTTTCTTTAACTTCCAAACTGACTGACTCTTTAAGCAAATTCTAGTATAAGCAGCCATAATTTAACTGAAAGTTTTCACAAAGACCAAAAATAACTTTTATAAAAACAAATTTTTTTTTTTTTTTGTTCAAAACATTGTTTAGACATCACAAGCAATGAGCTAAAGACCAACCAACTCTTCAAAAAACATAGCACTTCATGTATTAGTGTTTCCATTACATCTTACCAGAACCATATTCAAGATTTGAGTAATTGAGCAATCAACTTGGTGAACTCTCACTTTAGTTGTGAAAATAAAAATAAGTGTATAGTTACTCATGTGTTTGAGGTGTAACAGTTATCACTCAAAACCTACGAAGTCGACTCGAAATGAAATATGTCGTCTTTAAATTTACATATCGTTCAATCCTCCACTACTTAGTAAGACATGGAGCATACAAAAATCAAAAAGACTTTAGTAGGGTTGTAATGTAAGGCTAAGGTGAGAGGGTAGGAAGTATTTGGGATTTGGTGCTCAAAAGCTTTCAGAGCTGGTAGAGTAATAATTCAATAACTCCATTGGCCAAATAGATAAGAAACCAACAAATAAACTCCAACTCTAATAAAATGTTACTAAATAACCCAACTCCAACAATTTGTAACCATTATATCTCCTTGTGCTCCATTTGCTTTGAATGATAACATTTGACTTAAATTTTTTTTTTTTCATAATTTTGTTTTTCTCGCATCACATATCATATATTTTTTTCAGCATTTTTCTTGAATTTTTTTTTCACAATCTCGTAATAACCATTGATATAGAATAATTAAACACCACCTCAATAATAATAATTTTTTTTATTATTATAGCCTTCACAAATAATACTCCAAACACCAAATTATATTCCACTAGCTCAAAGCTTTGGTTAGGACATGTGTTTAGGATTATAAGCTTGTAATGTGGTTTAGACAAAAGAAACAGGCTTAAGGCTCAGAGGGCTTTTAGAAAGAGATATGATAATGTAGGTGGCTTAGGCTTAATGTGGTTCGACAAAAACGAACGCCTTAATCATTTTTATGCATGCTCATGCTTCAATGTAGTCTCGAAGAAACCAATGCAAATTCAAGAGATTATACTTCACCAGGAACTAACGCACACTCTCATGAAAAAAAAAATAGAGACTAACATAGATGTTTTAGTCTATTAAAAGGCTCAAGAGTCTCACAATGGCTATAAATGTCCACCAAGTCAATCACAATCAAATCTTAAATAAACGTTCTTACCACTTGCCAAACACTTACACAATTATGCTATGCTATTCTCCGAATCAGTCAACATAAAAACCCATTAACTTGCAACAAAACTAGAAAAACTTTTTTTAAAAATTCAATTTCAAAAATTGATTTTTTTTTCTTTTCAGTTAAAAAGCTCATTGAATTTGCCTTCAAATCAATATCAGACATGAAAATTATAAATTTCAGCACAAATTTTGGCAGCACCTCCCCTAAAATATGGCATATCCAATTAGATTTTCTCATTTTCTAGACCTGTTCTTTCATATAAATTAATTCCATCTTCAAAGCAATACATCAAATCCAACAATCCAAGGCTTAAGCCTCTCCCCCACACTTATTATAAACATTGTCCTCAATGTTATAATTTCAAACTAAAAATAGAAATGGGGAGAAGAAAAGAAAAACATAACAGGGGAAACAAGGAAGGAGGCAACCTGGTGTATGTAGACTGCAGAAATGTTCTCCATATAGTTGTTGTCTGGTGTAATGACTATAAGTGGCTGAACACAGGCTTTATCTATATATGTATTTCTAATGACCTGCAAATGTGAAAAGAAAAGTAAAAGAAAAGTAAAAGAAAAACAAGATAATAATAATACTAATAATAGGGAAAGAAAAGAAATTAAAATGGAAAAAAAAGCTTGCGTTGTCTCCCAAGTAGCGCAAATTTAAGGTTTTGCAAAACTATTTAAGATTAGTACACCAATGCAGAAGAGTTCAACGCTCTGAGAAGCTTATCATATGTTCCTGCAAACATCTCACAAAATATTATATAAGAGTAAACAGGAAAAAAGAAATAAATTAGTCCTAAAAATCTATTAAACCTAGAAAAAGGAAAATTAAAATAAAAATTATACTTACAAGAGTGAGAAAAAGGAAAATTGTTAGTATCCTTACATGACCCAAAAGAAGGAAAAAAAATTAAATGTACATCAGTTACATGATCACATGAGTCATTCAAAGGGGTTGAAATAAGGAACGATGGGGGATATAGTATAGGGGAAGGGGGAATAAGGTCAAGTTTTTGAGAGAAAGGAACATGAGACTCAAAAACAATTTGTGGAACCGACAAAGACTCATGAATCACTCCACTCTCAACTTTATGTTCCTCTAAAGAGAGGACTTCAACCATTACTTCTTCTTCCCTCAAAACATCCATCACATTGGTCCTTTTCTTAATCTCATCATCATCCCAATAGTTTACATTTATTATCCCTCCCGCATCATCATCATCATCATCATCATCATTATATGGCTCGGGATGAGAATTTTGATTAGAATTATCACAAACATATTGGGGAGAGAGATTGAAACCATTCAGGGGTGTCAAATCACACAAAGAAATAGCATGAGAAGTAGAGTGACAATTAGAATAATAAGGAGGTTGTGTAATGTAAGTTGACGGTGAAGGAATTACTCTAACTGATAAAGACATCTCCCACTCATAAGTATCCCTAGTCAACCACTCAATTAAATCCCAACAGTAATCAGGAGATTGGAATAGAAATCCTCCATTAGACATATATTCTACCACCATTCTAGTTTCTTCATTTAACCCCTCATAAATCACTAGACACATATCCCATAATTCAATTCCATGATTATGACCAATAAAATCACCAAGTCTATGATAGTATTTCCAAAACACTTCATTCTCGTATTGACGAAAAGAAAAAATTGCTCTAGAATTACTAGCATGAATTTGGGGTTCACGAAACATATATGGTAATTCATAAGAACTCGTTTAAAAATTTGGAGAATTTTGATATGATGCATCATAACTATAAACATGAGAACCACAAGAATTATGATTATGTTGCCTACCAGAAAAATTTTCCCCATCATAAAAATAACATGACTCCATGATAATGAAAAAGATATAATAAACAAAAACTACTGACAAAGAGGAAAAAAAAAATAATAATAATAATAATAATAATAAATAAAGGCAAGAACTTAACTAACAATAATAATGAGTGATAAATAAATAAAGCTTGAAAACAATAGATGAGAACCTACTGGCAAATTAGAGAACTGTTAAAGATATCAATAATAACTTCAATTAAAATTAAAACCAAGCTATAAGACAAACAAATAAAGTATACTAAGTAAGGACTAATGGTGGCAGAATGTAGATAGCAAACTAAAAAAAATTAAACAGACAAAATATATAAGACTAACTTAGTAGTGTCACTAACTTAAATCAAATATGACTAGTTATGCAGAAAACTAAAGCAAACTTACTGAACTAAAACAAAATCTAAACTAATATAAGAGTCTCCTTAGTATGATATTGAACTAATTGCCTCCCCGGCAACGGCGCCAAAAACTTGGTCGGTCCTAAATGTACCTTAAAATACCGCAAGTGTACGGGTCAATTAAAGTAAATATAGGGTAAGCAAGATATCGTTTCCCACAAGGAGGTATAATCAACTACCAAATTAAGAGACACTAATATTATCTAGACGATCCGGAAATAGTGATTGGTGGTGATAACTAAACTACTAAAATAAAAACTATATTAATACTAACAACTAAAATCGTCGGACAATAGGTATAAATCAAGTATAAGAAGTAGTTCTAAGACTTAGATTTCGCCAATTACCTTCTACAATGAAATTAAACTAGTTGTCGGATTTAAACTATTGTATTGCAATGATCGAATTTCCTATAATATATTATCTCCTCTTCCAAGGTAGAAAACGTGTATTTATAATAATCTTACGCCTACTTCCGTGGTCATAATAATTAATATAAACCCATTACGAACAATAAATTCATATAAGAGACCACCCCAAGTGTATAACTATTCCTAAAATTATACTACTTGACGTTTAATAATCCCACGAACTAATATTGAACTTTCACTTCCGCTAATAATCCAATATCTTAACCATATAATCAACTGGCCAAATCAATTATATGAAAACAATCCAAGATTATCAAATTGCAATTATAATAATCAAATCCAAACAACAAATTCAAATCATTGACAGAAATTAAAAGATTACATCTAGTCCTAGAACAAAGAAATTTAGCTAGACATATAATCTGAAATTAAACAACTGATTAAAAACGAAAATCTCACAATTGACATAATAAAAATAGTATCTAATAGCATAAATCAAGAGTAGAGAAAGAAAACTCCATATAGATGAATTCAGCGACCGCCGTCTTCTTCATCTGGCGTTGTAAGTCTTGCGTCCTCTCTGGTGTCTCCAATCTCGTGCTCTCTATCCGTCGTTGCCGTTCTGCTGTGCGTCCTGACTTCTCTTATACCTCTCAACTTCTCGTCCTGCCTCCTTTAGTCTTTTAGGTTTTTGTTTTTTTCTTCAATTGCTGCGTGAACTTGGCAGTATTGGGCTTGCCCACTTATTGCAAATGTTGGGTGAGTTGTGAGTACACAAAGGAAAACCAAAAAATCCTCTACTTGCTGATTTATTTCGTGGGCTTCAATGAAACACTCCCCTAAACTTTCTTCCTTTTATTTCTTCTTTTCTTTTTTTTTGCAAATGTTACTCTACAAAATAATAGAGTAAGGAGCTTTAAAATAATAGAGTTAAAAACTTTACAACTTAAGTATTAACTCTTAAGACGTTAAAATATCAAAAGATAACCTATTATAAGTCTCAAAACTTATACTTAAAAGTAATATAATGGGCGAAAATCATGTATAAAATAGAGACTTATCAAAGGTGAATAATTTGGAATTAACCTTGAATTCCATTTTTTGTTGCACACTTCAACTGTTGAGAAGAGAAGCTCCGAGCAATGAAGAAAATACTGGTAAACTACAAAGCAATAAAAAAACACTTGATTCAAATTTGATGTTGTATTTCGAAGTTGTTTTGTCACTTCTTATAGCAGGGTGTTGAGGTTGTTTTGTATTTTGATTTAAATTTTTATTTTCTTAATTTGAATTTCATTTGATTTTGTATTTAGTTAATTTGAATTTTATTTTGACTAATGAATTACTAATGAAAAGAGTGGAGAACACAAGGATTGATAAATACTTCTAGAGTGAATTTTCAAAAGTAACCTCATTTGTTTATAAGAGTTACCCCTTTTATTAGTATGCGTAATCTTTAAAATATTATATACGTAACCCCAATTATTTTTTGGAGTAACTATATATGAGTAACCCCATTTTGTTTACGTAAGTAACCCCATTTTCCTTATAAGACCATTCTATTGTTATGTGTAACCCTAAAATATTATATGAGTAACACATTTACGTTTTTTGTAGTATTCGTTTAGTTTTTGGAGTAACCTTGTTTAATCCTATGAGTAACCTATCTTAATCATATGAGTAACCTAGTTTAATCTTATGAGTAACCTCATTTATTAATACCCGTAACTCCAATTGTTCACACAAGTAACCCCATTTATTAATACGAGTAACCCCGATTGTTCACAAAAGTAACCTATTTATTCACATGAACCTTACTTGAGGTGCCTGGGGGAATAACTTTTTATTCTTGTACATTTTCTCTCTTCCCTCCAATTCACCTACCGGCTTATCTTTATTTCCCACCTCGGATGCTTATGATGCACATCTTCTTTCATGCCCCAGTTCGAAGAACATCTCAATCTACAATGAAGAAATGATAGTAACTCATTGTTTTATAAACTTTATCATATTCAGTCGGATTAGTTTAGGTAATAATTTCAAAGTAACTCTCGACGAGAGAATCCAGGGTACTCAGGAAGAATTGCAGCAATCAGGGACCGGGTGAAACTTTTTCGCTTCAAGAAAAGTTCCTTCTCTCTCTTTTGAATCCTTGGGATTGCCTCAGGGAAGAGGCCAGTCCCTGAAAAAGCCATCTCAATTGGTATCATTCAAATGCGAATAGTAACCTCATTCGTTCATAAGATCAGCAAGCACTATTAATCATACGACGACCCTATATAATCATACGAGTAACCCAACTGTTAACAAAACTAACCCAATTTCTTCATACGAGTAACCTCATCTAACCACTAGATGACTCTATTTAAACATATCAGTAACCCCAAATGTTCACAAAAGTAATCTTATTTACTCATACGAATAACCTTATTTAATCATGTGTAACTTCGTGTAAGATTATGAGTAACCTCGTTTAAGATTATGAGTAACCCCATTTAATAATAAAAGAAACTTCATTTATTCATAGCACTGGCCCCATTTAATCATATGAGCAACCCCATTTTGTTTATAAGAGTTTTCCATTCTATTGTTATGCGTAACCCTAAAATATTATATGAGTAACCGCTTTCTTGTTGCAGTAACATTGTTTAGTTTTTGGAGCAATCTTGTTTAATCCTATGAGTAACCTATTTGAATCGTATGAGTAACTTAGTTTAATCTTATGAGTAGCCTCATTTATATATTCATGCCAGTAACCTTATTTATTCATAGCAGTAACCCCAATTGTTTACACAAGTAACCACCCCAATTTATTAATACGAGTAACCTCAATTGTTCATCAATGTAACCTCATTTATTCGTATGAGTAATCTTATTCGTTCAAAAGAGTAACCTCAATTAATCATACGACAATCCTATACAATCATACGAGTAACCCCAAATGTTCACAAAAGTAACCTCATTTCTTCATACGAGTAACCTTATTCGTTCATAAGAGTAACTCATTTAATCATACGAGACTCTATTTAATCATATGAGTAACTCCAATTAGTCACAAAAGTAACTTTCATTTATTCATTCGAGTAACCTCATTCGTTTATAAGAGTAATGATGACACTATTTAATCATACGAGTAACCCGAACTGCTCATAAAAGTAACTCCTTTTATTCATACGAGTAACCTCACTTAATCATACGAGTAACCTCACTTAATCATACTAAGACCCTATTTACTCATACGAGTAATCCCAATTCTTCACAAAAGTAACCTCATTTATTCATAAGGTAAACTCATTCTTTCATAATAGTAACCTTATTTAATCATACGAGTAACCCTAATTGTTCACAAAAGTTGCCCCATTTCTTCATATGAGTAACCTCATTCGTTCATAAGAGAAAACTGATTAATACTCTCTTTTGTAAATCATTTGTTTATACCCTTTTATTGTTAAGAGTAGCCACATATTCATACAAGTAACTCCATTTGTTCATAAGAGTAACTCCATTTGCTCATATGAATAACTCCATTTGTTCATAAGAGTTTGTGCACAAGGGTCAACTTGAAAATGTCATATCTCACAGCACACTCAATATCTTGGGAATATTCAAATTGGAGATGAAAGTTTGGCTCGATAGCTTTTGAACGTCGGGGCAAAAGCTTGATTTCGAAGAGAAACAAGTGAGATATGACTGGACAGACTAATGAGCTCGTGCACGCGTGATCACACCTTGATCTATAGGTAAGGCCGGCAGTATGCAAGACGCTTTGTAAGTGTAACTAGTTTTTGACTTATGTGATAATTCAAATTATCGTTTGTGATATGATAAATCTATAAATTTAGTCTAGTGGCCATAACTTTTTATTAGTAATATTACTAATAATATATTTTCAAAGACGACATTGAGACCAATCTAGCAAGATCAAACATGACTATGTTATTTATTATAGATTGGTGAGAATTCGTGGTGAAATTTTATAAAGTTTGACTCTAAAGATGCAAATTTTATATTCTTTATCCAGCGGAGGAAGTATATATGATAATACTAATATTCTTTATTCTTCATAACTAGTGTTTGTGCGTAAACAAATAATGTTTTTGTTGTTTTTCCTTTATATTGCTACTAATTTAGAAATACAAACATTATTTGACTATTTACCTACAAATACTATTTTTCATATACACAAACTTTTGTTAGATGCACTTAACAGTTAGATGTTCACTAGTGGAAAAACAAGGAAGGGCTGCGGTCAAAACAGCCCTAAGGGCTGCGTTTTTGGCCAGCAGCCCTTTCCATAGCAGCCCTTCAATAGATAAGAAGGGCTGCTGGTTTTTAGCCGCAGCCCTTCACAACGAAGGGCTGCGGTTTAGGCAAAAAACGCAGCCCTTATAAGGATGAAGGGCTGCGTTTTCGGCTTAAACCGCAGTCCTTCTATATATGAAGGGCTGCGGTTTTAAGCCTAAACCACAGCCCTATCACATGTGAAAGGCCGCGGTCTAGGCTTAAAACCGCAACCCTTCACATTCAAGTTTTTTTTGAAAAAAAAAAAAAATTGCACCCTTCACCCCCGCCCACCTCTGCCAGCCCCAAAGCAGTACACCCCACCCCCGCCAGCCCCAAGACACCCCAACCCCTGCCCACCCCAAAGCACCCCCCACCCCCTGCCCACCCCCCGCCAACCCCAGGTCAGTACACCCCACCCCCCGCCCACCCCCCCCCCCCCCCACCCCCACCCCCCGCCCACCCCCCGCACTCCCACCCCCACCCCCCACCCCCACCCCACACCCGCCCACCTCCCGCACTCCCCCCGCCCGCCCTGCCCCCAGCCTTGCCCCCACCCCCCACCCCACCCCCGCACTCCCACCCCACCCCCACCCCACACCCGCCCCCCCCCGCACTCCCCCCCCCGCCCCCACCCCACCCCCACCCCTTCACTCCCCGCACCCCCACCCCAGGCCACCCTCTCGCCACCTCCTCCACCCATTCTTTGCCGCCACCACCCCAAAGACCCAACCAGCCCCATAGCCCAGCCCATAGCCCGCCCACCATGGCGCCCCCCACCCCACCCCACCCCCGCCCAAAACCTCCCTTCGACACAAAAAAAAAAGATCAAATTGCAATAATAATATATGACAAGTTTTTGAACGTAATATAATAATTAACTTTAAATATGTATATATTTAATAATGTGAAAAATGTACATAGAATTAATACAAACTAGTAGATGTATCATAAGCAATCATCGCAAATGTGGGACGCCAACTTATCCCGAACTTCATGTAATTCGTCTGTGGTGAAGGCCCTCAAACGTGGTGTGTTATTCATATAAACCTTGCAAAACAACCAAGGAATAAACACATAATATAAGAATCCAATCATTTACGTACCGTAGTTAGTAGTTCTAAAAATGACATATACCTTCCCGAAATTCAATCAAAAACAAATGCAAGCCTAAAACTCTACACACTAGTTATATTATACCTTATATTATCATATTGAAAAAGAAAATGGAGTTAAATGAAGCGATAAGTACGAATTAGACGCGAAAAGGCAAAAATAGGCCTAAAATGCCCTTTTCGTTCCCAAAATTCAACCTACAACAATTGCAAACCTAAAAATCTACACAATAGTTACATTATGCCTCATATTATCATGTTAAAAATGAATTTGGGGTTAAATGACTCGATAAATACGATTTGGAAGCGTAAAAGGCAAAAATAGGCCTAGAAATGACATTTTCGTTCCCAAATATATGCATGTGCTACTTTGGTTTCTAAACCAATTAATACTTATTACCAATCGATCTAATCTAAACTAACATATACTAATAAGTTACATACCTTTTGAAGATCATCGGCGTTAGTGCACTGGTTGACGATATCGAACATGTACCTCAGCACGTAATAGCCACATGCAAGTCCATCTTCTTGTTGCGGACACTAAATGTTCACCAAAGGATGCATCCAATGACATTCATGTTAATTAGATGTGTAGTATGTGGCTAAAAGTGTTTCTATATAAGGACAAATAAATTAGTCATGTTACCTCGACTGATATCCAAACAGGAGCTTTTGGTGCTCGAAGTCTCGTTGCACTAATATGCTTCATCACACTACATCAACAACATTATTATAAGATTAGATGTACTAACTGTTTATATATTTAAAGATGATGAATGATGTGTAATATTAATAAGTGCGCATATATTGAGTTTCGATTAGGCTACCTATTTAACAATGATTTGATTAGTAAGGTCCGTGGTGGTTGTCGACACAAAGAATCAAAGTGGTAGACTTCGTTACGTGACAAACATATCGCAAGCAGTGTCCAATGAGCCCTACAACAAGAAAATATAGTTATTATTAATCGTAGAACAATTAATAGGTCAATTTAAGTATCGAATAATAAAAGTAAAGCGAGTTTAACAAGCATACTTTTCAATATAAGGAACAAGAATGATCTGATGATATCCAAAACGAGATGATGCTTTGAAACTCATGTCGAGATACTCTTTCACTTCGGCTTTGTTTTGTAAGCAATTGTCATCTCGTATTATGTTTGGACATAACCAACCAAACATTGCACTAGATGTTGCAAGCAATTCATTGTACAATAACCTGAGAAATTATATTAATTATATTAAAAGTAAACCAACAATTACTTATTATGGATTTGAAAACTACTTAAGGCATATATATGTATATGTATATTTAATTTATATACTTATGTATTACCTCATGAATGTTTGTATCATGGAAACATTCAACTCTACCCCACATAAGAATTCTTTAATATCAACCTTCGAAATGAATGTCGATGAGTCCTCAAGGTAGTGGAATTGTTGCTCCCCCAAAGCAACCTCAATTGCGCTTTCATCGGGTAAATCGCTAGTGCACTCATGTAACCAAAAGCATGGCGTAGTAAGGCTCCGCACCACCTCTGGATCGATAATAAGTGGATTTTTTGCCTTAGAAACATTTCCCGTCACCACATTTCGTTCACCTTCATCACGTAAACTTGCTTTCTTATAAGGTGAACTTGCCTTCTTTCCCTTCCTGGCATGTGAGTCGGCCTTCCCCCAAACCTAGTATTTAGTTAAAAGTAAAGATATTACTGACTATCATAGGAACTATAAAAGAAAACACGCATATATATATATATATGAATGTTAATCATTGTCCCTCATCCGAAAACCTCACCAATGCAAGCGGCCACGAAACATAACGACAAGGGCATCATTTAGTAACTGTAGACCAACTTCGGCTCCGGCGGCGGAAGAGGTAATTCTTCGAAACCCGACACAATTTCATTGAGGGTGACCACATAGTGATTATGATCCACTAACTGGTTATGCAATCGTACTCGGTCACTAGGGGGTTGTGCATGGCCATGAGCTATGAGGATGAAACTATCATAACCATCTCCTCGAGCTAATAGTTCACATGGTGTCTCTTCCTGTAAATAAAACTCTATTTATAGTTAGTCTATGAAACAACATATATATAGTAAGAATTTCATGCATTTAAGAACGTAACAATAGTTGTTTAACAAAGCAAAGGGATTAAGTGATTACCTTCAACTCGGGTCCTATAGGTGGATCAGGCTGGCTAGGTGTAGTATCACTACCCTTCTTGAATGCAGCAAAAGTCGCTAAACCCATTTGTTCCAAAATGGCGTTGAAGTTATGGGTCATCTCCTCCCTTAGCTCCTCCCGAATTGCAGCTTTCATAGCCTCCACATCTACTGACGCTGCCGAATTCACACTACTTACACTTGATTTTGTCGCTGTAGTGTATTGATCACCATATACCTTTCTCAAACCGAGGCGGACACCTCCTACGCCCCTCACGCGTCCACTGTGGTCCGGTCCTAAAGTTTCGTGCAATGCATCAATGTGTCCTTTAGGAGTGAACTCACCAGTTGCCTCTTTTTCCTTCAAGCCAATCTACATAAGTATAAGAGAGAAATGCTTGTGAGCGCAAAAGTTATATTATATATACCTTATATAACCATATAATCTGTACTTACAATGGCGTTGGCTATCTGTTGTGTTCCGGGGTCAGGCAAGACTCTGTTTCCCTTTGCATCAACCCCATGCATCGAACACCACCAATCGAGGACTCTATCTGGTTGCCTAGGCTGTGCAACTGTCGTCATTGAGCCACTCCCCGTTGCCGTTGTCAACCCTATTGTGGAGTAATGGCTGAACGTCCACTTCTCTCTCGCCTCATTGTACGAATGAGCACCCAAATGATGATAATACTTCCTAGCTTTTGCACTCGAGCTACTTTTCTCACGACTTGCCTAAAACACACAATTATAAACAAAGGTTATCTACGTACGGTGCTATACAATAATCTTTGGATCTAAGTTTATTAAGTCTTAATAAAATATTCTTACAATAGCTTGTGGGGTTGTTTTTCATGGCAACAAATGCTTCCCACTCTTCGGGTTTGATAGTTTTCCATATTTGAAATGGTAATTTGGATGGTGCAGATGATGTTTCCGGTGAAGCCTCAGGATCGGCTTGTGTTTCTCCGCCGTAGATGTTCTTCTTCTTTGTACCTACTACTTTCCTCCGCTTAGTGATCCACCCAGACACTAACTTAGCCTTGAAATCTCCGAATCTCTGGGCAACCGCGGATAGAAATACATTCTTCTTGGCTTCATCATCTTCGATATTGAATTGATTCTACAAAAAACGCAGTTCACAAATTAGTTTTCGCAAATGTTGTAATTTATATGCTATAAGTAATATTACACATATATTTAACTAAATAATTAAGAAACTACACGTTATTGTACTTGAAGCTTACCATGATATCTTCCCATAGACACCGCTTCAATCCCTCGGGCACCTCTTTCCATGAGGGCAAAATGGAGAGTTTATGCATGCAAATGCCAACTTGCATGCCATACTTTTGACGCCACTTTCCACAAGGTTGACCCATGCTATCGTACTCCAAAGTCATATTTGTGTGTTTCCCTAGTGACTTTGTAGGTCCCCTTCCTTTTCTCTTTTTAGTCGCCAATGACTTCCTAGGCATTTGTGCATTTATCTCTTCACGGCGAAATCGAGACAATTTACCTCGTTCCTTTCTCGCATCGAAAGACTCATCCTCGGTAGTGTGTTCAGCACCACTTGTGGTGTTATCCGTATGCACATCCGCCATCTCCCTGAAATTGTACAAATAATGCATTAATATAACAAATTATTATAATTAACATTGCCACTAAGGGGGTGGGGTGTGGGGAGGGGGTTACGTGTGCAAGGGGCAGCGGTGCGGGGGGGGGGACTTTGCGGTGGGGAGGGAGGGGTTGTGCGGGGGAGGGGAGGTGCAGCAGGGGGGAGGCGAGGGGGCTGTGCAATGGGGGAGGGGAGGGCAGCGGGGGGAGGGGGGTGGCAGGGGAGGCTAGGGGCTGGGCGGTGGGGGGAAGGGAGGGGCAGCGGGAGGGGGGGGGGCTCTACAGGGGGGAGGGCGCAGTGGGGGGGGGGGCAGCGGGGGGGGAGGGCAGTAGGAGGGAGGGGGCTGGGCAGTGGGGGGGGAGGGAGGGCAGGCAGGGGGGGGAGGGTTGTGCGGGGGCTGTGCGGGGGGAGGGGAGGGTGTGGGGGGGGAGGGGAGGGACTGTGCGGTGGGGGGGAGGGTGCGTGCGGGGGGGGAGGGGGAGTGCGGGGGGGGAGGGGTGTGCGGTGGGGGGGGGGAGGGGTGTGCAGTGGGGGAGGGGGGGGACTGCGGTGGGGGAGGGGGAGGGGGAGGGGGGGGGGGGGGGAGGGGGCTGTTCAGTGGGGGGGGAGGGGGCTGTGCGGGGGGAGGGGGAGGGGTGTGCGGTGGGGGGGAGGGGTTGTGCGGTAGGAGGGGGGGGGTTGGGCGGTGGGGGGGAGGGAGGGGCAGCGGGGAGGGGAGGGGTGCGGTGGGGGGGGAGGGGAAGGGCAGCGGGAGGGGCGGGGCGTGCGGTGGGGGGGGAGGGGCAGCGGGGGGGGGAGGGGAAGGGGCGTGCGGTGGGGGGGGGAATTGGACCCGATAAGGCTAAAATAGGCCAAAAATGCCCTTTTCGTTCCCAAAATTCAACTTACAACAATTGCAAACCTAAAAATCTACACAATAGTACATTATACCTCATATAATCATGTTCAAAAAGAATTTGGCGTTAAATGACTCGATAAGTACGAATTGGACCCGAAAAGGCAAAATTTGGCCTAAAATGACCTTTAATTTTCGTTCCCGAAATGCAACCAAGAACAAATGCAAGCCTAAAAATCTACAGAATAGGTACATTATATCTCATATAATCTTGTTCAAAAATAATTTGGGGTTAAATGACTCGATAAGTACGATTTGGAAGCGAAAAGGCTAAAATAGGCCAAAAATGCCCTTTTCGTTCCCAAAATTCAACCTACAACAATTGCAAACCTAAAAATCTACACAATAGTTACATTATACCTCATATAATCATGTTCAAAAAGAATTTGGCGTTAAATGACTCGATAAGTACGAATTGGACCCGAAAAGGCAAAATTTGGCCTAAAATGACCTTTAATTTTCGTTCCCGAAATGCAACCAAGAACAAATGCAAACCAAAAAATCTACACAATAGGTACATTATATCTCATATAATCATGTTCAAAAAGAATTTGGGGTTAAATGAGTCAATAAGTACGATTTGGAAGCGAAAAGGCTAAAATAGGCCTAAAATGACCCGAGAATCAGGTCACATGGCAATGGAATGACCATCAGCTGGTAGCGGCGGAGTTAGAAGTGTTATCAATGTGGAGAGCACCAGATGGGCTTTCGATTGCCATGTGACCTGACTCTCCACATTTACAACACCCCCCACCACCACCGCCACTACTGCTCCCCACTGCAATCCCTCATTGCCATGTAGGCGTAAAATGACCTTTAATTTTCGTTTCCGAAATGCAACCAAGAACAAATGCAAGGCTAAAAATCTACACAATAGGTACATTATATCTGATCTCATATAATCATGTTCAAAAAGAATTTGGGGTTAAATGACTCGATCAGTACGATTTGGAAGCGAAAAGGCTAAAATAGGCCTAAAATGACCCGAGAATCAGGTCACATGGCAATGGAATGACCATCAGCTGGTAGCGGTGGAGTTAGAAGTGTCATAATGTGGAGAGCACCAGATGGGCTTTCGATTGCCATGTGACCTGACTCTCCACATTTACAACACCCCCCACCACCACCGCCACTCTCGCTCCCCACTGCAATCCCTCATTGCCATGTAGGCGTAAAATGACCTTTAATTTTCGTTTCCGAAATTCAACCAAGAACAAATGCAAGCCTAAAACTCTACACAATAGTTACATTATACCTCATATAATCATGTTCACAAAGAATTTGGGGTTACATGACTCGATAAGTACGATTCGGAAGCGAAAAGGCTAAATTAGGCCTAAAATGACCCGAGAATCAGGTCACATGGCAATGGAATGCCCATCAGCTGGTAGCGGCGGAGCTAGTGAGAAGTGTTACAAATGTGGAGAGCATTCCATTGCCATGTAGGCGTAAAATGACCTTTAATTTTCGTTTCCGAAGCCTAAAAATCTACATAGTTACATTATAAAACAAAAAAGAAAATGAAAGATAGTAGTGATACCAAACATGTGTTACAACTTACAACAATGCCTTCACAACAATGCCTCACCCACCCCCATCCACCCTCCCCCACCCCCTGTCCAAAGCATCTCCCCGCCCTCCCCCACCCCATGCCCAGCATCCCCTGCCCTCCCCCACCCCATGCCTAGCCTCCCCAGCCTCCCCCACCCCCTTTCCAAAGCATCCCCCGCCCTCCCCCACCCCATGCCCAGCCTCCCCAGCCCTCCCCCCACCCCATGCCCACCCCTCCCCAGCCATCCCCCACCCCCTTTCCAAGATCCCCCGCCCTCCCCCACCCCATGCCCAGCCTCCCCAGCCCCCCCCACCCCATTTCCAGCATCCCTTGCCCTCCCCCACCCCATGCCCAGCCTCCCCCCCTCCCCCACCTCCTTTCCAAGATCCCCCGCCCTCCCCCCACCCCATGCCTAGCCTCCCCGACCATCCCCAATCCCCACCCACCACCCCCACCCCCTACCCACCCTCCACAAGCCCCTCCCCCACCCCCTACAATCGATTTTTACAACACAAAATAGAAGAGAAATTAAATAAAACAAAGAGGAGAGAGAGTGAGAGGGGAATTACCGACAATGCGAGTAGTGGTGGTGGTGGTGGCGTCAAGGCGCGCCGAGAGAAGAGAAGAAGAAGAAGGAGCTCGGGCAACGCCGAGAGAAGAGAAGAAGAAGTGTGCACCGGCGATGGGACGGCGCTCCGGCGATGTGTCGGTGCTCCGGTGATGGCGGTGCGAGTTAGTGTGAGGGAGAGGAGTGAGTGTGCGAGTGAGTGTGAGGGAGAGGGAGAGGAGAGGGTGAGCTGAGTGTGCGAGGGAAATTTGCGAGTGGCTCTGCGTATGTGTTGCGCGCAAAACTCAAAGGTTGAAATGGGATAGGAAGGGCTGCGCTTATCCTAGAAAACGCAGCCCTTCGTGTATGAAGGGCTGCGGTTTCTAGGATAACCGCAGCCCTTCACATAAAGGGCTGCGGTTAGCCTTAAAACCGCAGCCCTTCATACTCCATGAAGGGCTGCGTTTCAAGTCTAACCGCGACCCTTCACAAAGGGCTGCGGTTTCCAAGGAAACCGCAGCCCTTCTTCATGCAAGAAGGCATTTTTAATAAAAACGCAGCCCTTCTTGCCCTTCCTTTTTTTTCCCCTAGTGGTTTATCATTTTCTTAACAGCTCATAGTCTTGTTGCGAATTGATAGTTCAAGACTTCAAGCTAAATTTTGAAAATGTTAGGTGGAAGTGTGTTGGTAAGTTATGTTACGTTGTCTTCACTACCAACTGTATGAGTCTTGAAAAGAAAAGGTTCGATTCCAAATATTAGTACCAACTAGTACTCAAGTACTATCATTTTTAGTACCAATTGAAAGAGACATAGATACCAAATGATACATAAGTATATGTCTAACTCAGATTATTGATCACCAACATTTTTCCAGGTACAAGTAAAACAAAAGTACATACGCAGAATAACAACTTTTCCAATTCAATAGCTTCATACTTTCACGATAAATTCACCCCTCTTTCTCTCTCTATATCCTAAAACAATAGTTTCATCCTTTCACTATATTAACAATATTTAAAGACATCAGATATTTTAGTAAAGAAACAAAATATAAAAAAATATAAAAGGATTTTCTACAAAGAGATATGCTCTTTATGATGTTTCTGTATAGATGTATATGTATTTTTAATTTGGTGAAATTATTTTGGAAGAACATATGTTTGACGTCAAAGATAAAAAATTGTTATGTGAAATGGACGCTAAGTGAATTAAAAGATATGGTTAAGATACGTTTAAGTTTATTATATTTCGCTTTCGAAAGATTTGTGACTATCATGAAGTTTAGTATGCATTCTAAAGTGTTGTAGTCTTGTAGAGATCATTTTGAGCATGTTTATTTCATATTCTGAAGTGTATATCTTGTTACCTCAATATTCTGTGGATGCTCAAGGTTTCAGTGGAGGTATTTGGGTGTATTGGAAACCTAAATTGGTTACTGTTGGGCCTATTGAAAGCAGTCATCAATATATAACAATGGAAATCACTCGAGTTGGTGAAACTCCCTGGTATTTCTCGGCCATTTATGCGAGCCCTGACCCCTCGAAAAGGAATGATTTATGGCGTGATCTCTCTGAATTTGCCGCTAATATCAATGCTCCTTGGCTCTTAGCGGGTGACTTTAATGAAACTCGTTATGGATGGGAACGTAACTCAAGTTGTGCTGAAACTACTCGTCGAAGTGTCAGGTTCAACCACTGGATTGAAGAGAACCAACATATTGAAGTTGAATTTTCGGATCCTTCCCACACTTGGGCCCGAGGAAATTATGTTGAAACAAGGAGGAGTGCAAGGCTAGATCGTACCCTTTGCAACTCAGAATGGAGCCTTTTATTTGATAAAGCACATGTGAAGCATCTTCCTGCTCTTCAATTAGATCATTGTCCTCTTTTGATATCACCAAATGGTTTTGCTCCACTTGAGTCAATGAATAAACCATTCCGTTTTCCAGCAGCCTGGATGACCCATGAATCCTTCGTGGATTTTCTCAAAGATAAATGGGGTAGAGACATGCCACTGGTGCCTTTGTTGCATTCATTATCGGATGATCTTCAGAATTGGAATAAGGAGAATTTCCACAATATCTTTCGAGAGAAACGCACTTTAATGGCACGCATCAAAGGAATACAAACTTCTCTCTCTCTTGCACGTAATTCTAGCCTTATTAAACTGGAGGCAAAATTGCGCAGGGATTTAGACCTTGTTCTACAACAAGAAGAGCTTTTATGGTATCAAAAAGCTCGAGTTGCTTGGTTGAAAGACGGAGACCGAAACACAAGTTTTTTCCACTTGAGTACTGTTATCAACAGGTGGAAAAATCGTACAGTGGCTATCAAGAATGGAGAAGGTCAATGGGTCCATGACAAACATCAAGTACAGGATATTATAGTGAACTATTTTCAACATTTGTTCTCTGATGTGGCAGAACCTTCCACTTATGATATCCCAATGGGAATTTGCACGGAATTTTCAACAGCGGATTGGGGATATCTAACTCGACCATTCACCACGAGTGACATTGACTTGGTAGTTCAGAACATGGGATCCCTAAAGGCACCCGGGCCCGATGGCTTCCAGGCCCTATTCTTTCAAAAAAACTGGCCCATTGTAGCTCCCAAAGTGTACTCCATGGTTCTTGCTGCTTTAGAAGGTAAGGGGCTCCCTGACTTCTTAAATGAAACGTTCCTAGTGCTTCTGCCGAAAGTAGACAACCCAGAACTCCCCTCTCAATTTTGGCCCATTGGCCTTTGTAATGTTGTATACAAGATTATTACCAAGGCTATTGTGAACCGCATTAAACCAATCATGCCTAAAGTTACTTCTTGCACCCAAACTAGTTTTGTTCCCAGTCGCCAAATCACGGATAACATAGTGATTGTGCAAGAAGTTCTACACACCATGCGCAGGAAACAAAGTGGTAAAGGGTACATGGTAATAAAAATAGATTTTGAAAAGGCATATGATCGTTTGAGATGGGAGTTTATTAGGGACACTCTTGTGGAAATGAACTTCCCGATTCGAATGATTGAAGTTGTAATGGAGTGTGTCACGACAGCATCAATGAGGGTTCTTTGGAATGGTGAGAAAACTAATTCCTTCACTCCTCCTCGGGGAATTAGACAAGGTGATCCGCTCTCACCTTATCTCTTTGTTCTTTGTATGGAACGCTTAAACCAAGTCATTGAAGAGGCGATTATTGGGGGATCCTTGAAACCGATTCACGCAAGCAGGGGGGACCTCTTCTTTCCAATTTGTTCTTCGCTGACGATATTATACTCTTTGTGGAAGCTTTGGTTGATCAAGGAATAGTTATAAATAATTGTTTAAAGCGGTTATGTGATGCTTCGGGGCAGAAAGTGTGTTTACCCAAATTAACTGTGTATTTTTCTAATAATATTTCTCACGATGATAAGTTGCAGATTAGTGAGACATTGAATATGTCGGCTACGGATGACCTTGGGCTTTACTTAGGGATGCCAACATTAACTAGTCGAGTTACTCGAGATACATATGCTCACTTGTGCGAAAAAATTGATCGTCGCTTGACTGGTTGGAAATCCAAATATTTATCCTTAGCTGAACGAGTCACCCTCGCGAAATCCACACTGTCTACTTTAGCAACTTACTCTATGCAAACAACCAAAATCCCCCGGTCTATTTGCGATTCCATCGACAAAAAGGTGAGAAGGTTTGTCTGGGGAGGTAATGAAGAAAAAAGCCGCATTCATTTACTGTCATGGGAAACCATCCAAAAACACCGAAATGAGGGAGGTCTCAGCATTCGTTCGGCAAGGCTAGCCAAGTCAGCGTTCCTTACTAAGCTGGGTTGGAGAGTCCTTACCGAACCAAACACGCTTTGGTCTCGAGTCCTACGACACAAGCATTGTAAGGGACGTTGTGACATCGACATGTTCCAACCTTCCTCCAATATGTCTAATGCTTGGAGGGGTATAATTGAAAATGCAAAGTGGGTTAGGAAAGGTGCTTTGCTTGTAGCTATTGGCAATGGAAGGCAAACCTTCTTCCCGGGATCATAGTTGGGATTCTGACACGCCTCTCAGACACAAAATCACTGGTTCCATCCCATTGGGGATCGAAGGGGCCACAGTAGAAGAAATGTGGCAAGTTGGCCAAGGTTGGAAGTGGGATTTGTTCGCAGATTTTTTGGATGAGGAATCTCTTAAACTCATTGCGGCTCATAAACTTGTTGAGAATAGAGAGGTGGGAGACTTATTATATTGGCAAGGCTCTAAAACGGGGGGCTTTTCCATAAGATATGCTCTGTAGCTTATGAGGGAGGATCCTATTAATGCCAATCCCAAGTGAGATACCATTTGGAAACTCCCAGTTCAACAAAGAGTTAGGGCTTTCTTGTGGCTTACTCTTCATGACCGCCTACTTTGCAACGCTAATCGGCTCAAAAGACAACTCACCGATGATCCGCGCTGTAAACGTTGCAATTTGGGTGTGGAGGAATCTCTTCTACACCTATTTCGTGACTGTCCCGCAGCGAGGGATATATGGAGAAATATAGGGGTCCCTCAACTCACCCCTCCTTCTACTCAGGAAGCTATGAAACATGGCTATTGAATAATATCAATGCTGCAGGTCCGCAAACTTCTGAAAAGTGGGCCATTTGTTTTGTTACAACACTCTGGTGGAATTGGAGGTGGAGAAATGTGCATGCTTTTGAAAGACAAGATGATATTCCAGTGGATGTAGGCAACTTTATTAGATCACGTGTAGATGAAACTTGGCAGACTTACTATGGGTCTGATTCAAATCGTCTCCTATGTGCTATCCCTCGCAGAGAAATTTTTGTCAGGTGGATAGCGCCACCATGTGGTTGGGTCACTCTAAACACTGATAGGGAAGCCAAGAGTTCTTCGGGTTTCGCAGGTGGTGGTGGAATCCTTCGTGACTGTAGAGGAGGTTTTATCAAAGCATTTGCGGCGAACTTTGGTATATGTAGCTCCTACAGAGCTGAGATTATGGCAGCTGAAATGGGTCTAGAGATGGCTGCATCAATGGGAATACAGAAGCTAATTCTTCAGATGGACAACCAAGCATGTTTAGAAGGCCTAAGAAGCATGGAGTATCATGGTGGCGACTGTGTCCACATCTTGAATAATTGTCGTAGTTTAATAAACTCTTTTGGTTGTAATTTTTCTTTTTTGCACTGCTATCGCGAAGGTAACAAGGTTGCGGATTGGTTGGCCAACATGCGGGTGACTCTAGAGGAGAGGTGGTTGTTCTTTGATGCACCACCGATCGCTTTAGGCCCTCTCCTTCATCAGGACATTGTTGGAGTAACTACATCTCGCCTGGTTACTTAGCTTGGTGTAGCTTGTAGTTTCGTTTCCCTTCGTGGTTATCCACTCTTTTGCATCAAAAAAAAAAAAATTTCTGTTACTTCTATTTTGTGAGTTGACTTACCCTATGAAAATTGGTAAATTATGCAAATATGTTTAAAGCCACCGAAATGAGTTTCTGAATTGAACAGTGTGTACTCAATTTCGATGATTTTTTTCGTGAAACCTGTCCTTATGGGGGCATATTTCTTCTTTATTGGTCTTGCAGATTTAATATGGAAAGTTTGAACCGTAAGTGGGTTGGAGATGAATTGCGTACCCCTTGTATATTAAGGATAGAAGTAAAGTTGCATTAATATAGGTTAATTGAGTTTTTTCTGATAAAGTGTAATATATAGTGTTTATGGTGTAAGTTAAGAGCTTTGTGAATGTACAAAAAAAAGGTGGTAGATAACTGTGTTGTGGGCTATTCCCACAGGTCTAGGGTCGTATTAAGGGATATGTTTCCGTTGTAAGTGGATGTATAATCTAGGATTTATTGTGATTTGTGAATATTAAGTATGATTAGCTAGCAGCTGGAAGTGAGGAGTCTTACAATCTTTTTAATGAAGGAGAAACAAAATTGGGTAATTTTTTAATTGATAAAGATAAAGTGTGGACCAATAGGGCTTTACAAAACTCTTACTTATTTCGTTCTAATATAAATGAAATGTAAGGGGGACGCATGTGGATTAAGGAGAGGAGAGAGATAGGGAGAAATAGAAAAATTGGGATGCATGTGAGGAAAAGAGAGAGATAGAGAGAACTAAACACAAAATAAAGTATATTTGTAATTACTTTTAGAAAAACCTAACATGGTGTTTTTTTTAAATATTTTAGAATGGAAGAAGGAAATATAATAATAGCGGGACCATGCTAAAAATGAAAATGTTCAAATTAATTTGAGACAAACAAAAACTACGAATTAAGCATATAACTAGGGACTAACGTTTAACAAATTCACCTTTTAGGACTATCTATATTTTTTTCACCTATAAGGACCTCATCCCAATTCTTTCGTTGAGTTAACCTCACTATTAATTCAAGTCAAACAACGTTTTTGCAAAATTCACCTTTAAGGACCTCAAGAGATTTTTACACTTTTTTTTGGCAATTGAAAAGGAACAAAAAAAAATCAAATTCATAACTTTGTCATGAATCCACGGGCTACAAAATACTCAGTTTCTTTGTTTTCCAAAGCAACAAATTAATATTTAAAATTTCGTCAGAAAGCTACAATAAAATATTCTTCATTTTCTTCAATGTTCACTCAGCGACAATTCTAAATTTCTTCAAAGTTCGTAGAGTAAATATTCTCGTCTTTGTTCCAAAAAAACCCTTCCAACAAAAAAAATTAAATAAACATGAATTAATCACTAAATGGATTTATGTTACTGAAATTATCAAGTAATACATAGAATACACCTTAAAAAAAAGGCAATACATAGAATATCAAGAACTATATGCAAACTCATATTTTGAGGTTTAATTGTCACGATTATAAGCAAAATAAATGGTCGTGATTCTTATGGGTGGATTGAATGATACACAAAAGTGAATCCTCTCGCAATCATGGTTTGGCACATAAGTTTTCACAGTGAATGTAGCTTTTCCACTATCTAAGGAAGCACATATGTAGCAAGGACAACCCTTCGCCTTACATCTACCCCCAATCCTTTTCTTATCATTTTTGGTGAAATTTATATACTTCCCTTAGTCGACACAATATGTAGTGGTGACTTCTCTGAACTCTATAGCATCCTCAAATTTTTGTCCTAAAAAGAAAGATGTGTCGTTTTCAAAACTACTCAACATAAGGTTGTTTTGCTGCCTATGTATTTTAGGTTTTTGCTTGGGAGCTGGTTGTTGGGGAAAGAGCTAGGAAACCACATTTAGCATCATCATCTAAGTTACATGGACTATTTAGGTCAGACTCGTACTCATAATCAGTACCCTCATTTAGTGGATGCGTGCTACTCCTAGCAGCAACCCTATGTAATGACTCAATCTCATTCAAGAAATCTAGTTCATTTTTCTTATCATAATTAATCTTGCCCCTAGCATCTTTAAAGAATCATATTTAGTCACCACATATTACATAATCAATAAGTCAATGCAATATCAATTGTGAGACATAAACAGACGCACAAAATTTCCTCCAACCAATACATTGTTTCCTCTCCGAACAATTCAAAAAAAATCCTAACCTACTCATAGAAATTAAAGCCAGCCCAACCCCTGTTTTACACCCTAATTTAATTCCCACAAAGTCATATCATAATCCTAGGTGATGCATACTAACATCAACTTGATGCAAGAAATTAGTGATTCCACATAGCCCATATGATAATTCATGTACATTAACAGATAATTAAATCAAATTAAATAATTTTATTCATATAGCTTTTAAAACCCTAACTGTACTAATGAAAATAAAGTGTACAATTTTGAAAAAAAAAGAAGAAATTTTTGGCTTAGAATCATACCTTTGCATTTGAATCAATGAAGTGTAGATTCTTTGTGAAGATGGGGATTTGAAGAAGTAAAATAAGTGAATATTGAATGAAGAAGACTATGGAAGATGAACAGAGGAAAAAATGTAGTGCAATAGAACGTCAAAGAAAATGTATTAGTTGAGTTAGGCTTTTTTTAGGAAAGTATTTTTTTTTTACTAAGGGTCCACTACTTGACTTTATCTATGGTTAAAACTTAAAAGTGACATGAAAATTGGGATGAGGACCTTATAGGTTAAAAAAAACATAAAAGTCCTAAAAGGTGAAATTTGTTAATGTTAGATTTAGATTTCAGTGTGTTGTATTACGTGAAAGAAGGTTCATTAAGTACAACCTAAACTAGTAATGGGCCTAAGTATAGTTGTACAACCCAAACCAAGATACAAGACAGGAAATATACATCTAAGGTTAAATATACATTAAGAAGGCCTAAGATGGGCCTAACACCCCCCTCAAGTTGCCCAACTTGTGCAGAAGATACTGAAATTGGCACATCCCAAGGGCCTTTGTAAAGATATCGGCAGGTTGCTCGGTAGCAGGCACATGATGAGTGGAAAGAATGCCAGCTTGTATGGCATCAGGCACATAGTGACAATCAACCTCAATATGATTCGTGCGCTTGTGGAAAACAGGATTTTGAGCGATATAGAGTGCTGATTGACTATCGCAATAAAGACTCATAGCACGCAGGTGGTCAATACCAAGACTCTAAAGTAAGGCCTTAAGCCAAATCAACTCAATGGTGGCATAGCCATAGGACGATACTCGACTTCTGTAGAAGAGAGGGAAACAGTGTGTTGCTTCTTCGGTTTCCAGGAGATCGGTGAGTGACCTAAGAAGATCAACCAACCAGTAATAGAACACCGCGCCATAGGGCAGCTTGCCCAATCAGAATCACACCAACCAGTGAGATGTAAATCACAAGTAGCAGAGAGAAGAATACCTTAACCAGGACTTCCTTTCATATAATGAACAGTGCAAAGAGTCGTGGCCCAGTGCTCTTGTCATGGGGCTTGCATGAATTGGGCCAATATGTGCACGGTATAGGCGACATCCAGGTGGGTAAAAGAAAGGTAAATGAGACGGCCAACAAGCCTACGATACTTGTGCGCATTCGCTAATAGCACACCGAGAAGCCGGAGCGAGATTATGGTTACGCTCCATGGGGAAACTAGTAGGAAGAGCCCCCCGGGGAGGCCGATTCAGCAACAATGTCAAGAGTGTACTTGCATTGGCACAAGAAAATACCCTCCGATCCATGAGCAACCTCCACACCAAGAAAGTACTTGAGAGGCCCCAAGTCTTTCATATGAAAACACTCACCCAAATATTTCTTAAAATTAATGAGAGAGGGAGAATGATTGCTAGATATGATGAGATCATCCACATACACAAGCACATTAAGCTGCACAGATCCCTAAGTGAGAGTGAAAAGGGAATAATCGAGTAAGACTAGTGAAAACCATACTACTTTAGAGAAGTAGCCGACTTAGCAAAACAACAGAGGAGCCATTGGAGACCATAAAGAGAATCTTGGAGGCAACAAAAGAGACCGGGGGTTGTGACCATGAAAACCAGGAGGGGGGTTTCATATAAACCTCCTCATCAAGATCCCCATGAAGGAAGGCGTTGTGAACATTCATTTGATGTAATTCCCAATTTTTAGCAGCGGCAAAGTAAGGAAGGCACGAACTGTAACCATTTTGGCCACGGGAGCGAACGTCTCATTATAATCAATGCCCTCATTTTGATGATTACCAAAAATGACAAGACGGGCCTTGAGAAGTTCCACTTGACCAAAAGCATGATATTTGATTTTATAAACCCATTTCGACTCGAGAGCCTTCTTGCCCGAGGAAGAGGCTCCATGACCCAAGTGCCATTATTTTCCAAGGCGAGAGATTTCTTTTGCATAGCCTCACGCCAACCCTCATCTTGCATAGATTGGTTAAAATTACGAGGCTCATGTCCTGCGATCCACAGCGATAAGAAATATACGGTGTCGCAAAGAAAATTTGTCGGCGTTCACAAAATGTGCTAAAGGATATGACGTGCACGAGGAGTCGAAGAAGACGGTGAACTAGGAGAGGGACTTTGTCTTTGGAATCGTGGAGGTAATGAAGTCATGAAGAAGAACAGAGGGTTGCTTCACCCGTTTACCGCGACTCAAAAGGCCATCGGCATAAGACGAAGAAGGCCCAAGCGGCACATCCGCGGCGTCAATGGCTAGGAGGCCCACTGGAGAGGCTGGGCGGAGTGTGCTTGGTATCGGCGCAGCGAGGAGGCTGGGCGGCGGTGGACTAGGCTTCATTAGCGAGCCCGGGTAGATTAGCGGCGGCACCCATAAGATGATCATGGGCTGTGGCAGCTTCACTCATACCCAATACACACTCTAAATCGTCCAAAAAATCAGCATCGACACCTGCATGTTCACCTGAAACAGTAGGAGGAGAAGCACAAGCAAAGGGGAATTCATTTTCAAAAAATTGCACATCACGGGAAACAAAAATCTCATGAGTCTCCAAGTCATTTAATTTCCACCCCTTTTTGTGATTGGGATACCCCGCAAACACACAACGACGACTCCGTGAAGCAAATTTGTCCCCCCCTTAGCCTTTTGATTGCGAGCAAAAAGAGACCCAAACACCTTTAATGCATCAAAATCGGGAGGGACACCAAATAAAAGCTCATAACGCGCTTTATTTTGCAATAAGCGAGACGGAGTACGATTAATTAGATTAGCGGCACCAATAACACATTCTCCGCAAAATAAAATTGGTAAATTACCTTGAAACATAAAGGCACGACTCACATTCAGAATATGTTGGTGTTTCCTCTCCACCAGACCATTTTGTTGAGGAGTGCCAACACAACTACACAAGTGGTTTGGAAAATTATGCCATGGGTATCAAAGTAATCAAGCATACAATTGAACTCAGATCCATTATCACTCCGCACCACCTTAACATTCACTTCAAATTAGCGTGCAATCATAACAAAAAACGAACAAAAAAAACTATACACCTCGGTTTTGCATGTCAAAAGATAAACCCTAGTAGCACGAGTAAAATCATCCACTATAGTCAATAAATAATGTGCACTACAAGAGGAATGAGTCTTATAAGAACCCCAGAGATCACAATGAATCAACTCAAATTTCCGACTTGCTTCATTATAACTATTTGGAAAACTAGGCCTAGATTGTTTAGCTTGCGGACAAACGATACAAGCATTATTTAATGTTTTTCTAGTACTACTAGCATTAATAGCTAGCAGGTAAAATCTTTAGAACCTTATCTAAGGGATGTCCCAATCTTCGATGCCACAACTTAAAGTCACTGATGTCCGAGACGGTCACTTCACACACTGTCGGAAGGCCACGATAATAATAAAGTCCATCTCTTCGTTCACCGGCTCCAATCAGGCTCCTCGAACGTAGGTCCTGAATAGCACATAAGGAATCAGTGAAATGGACAAGACAGTGAGAATCATCGATGAGTTTCGACCCCGATACTAAATTGTAATTTAAAGAAGGAACAAATAAAACATTGGTGAGCATTAAACTCCTAGCAAGTTGGGCATGCCCCCTTGTAGTAGCGACAACCTGTTGACCATCAGGTAAACCCACGAGGCAAGCAGAAATACAAACAAGATCAAGTAAATAATTTTCATTGCCAGTGACATGATGAGACGCTCCGGTGTCGAACAACCAAGAAGAAGAAATAGACTCACCCATCACATGTTCGGAAGGTTTGTCATGGATCAAATTAAGAAGAGCTTGAACCTGTTCATGGGTCAAGGAAGCAAGGGGAGAACCCTATGCACTTTGTTGCCCGCACAGGAACGTCACCGACAGGGGGGCGGTTCTTTTGGCGCTGCCTTGGACAGCGTTGGCACGCACAGGAGGGGGAGGTCGGCGGTCACCATCGGCATGGGCAATCCGAGAGGAACTAGCAGTAGTAGCGGGTGAAGCAAACCCCGAACTTTTCCCGAAATTCTCCTCATGCCACGCAGGCCTCCCATGAATTTTGAAGCAAGTATTCACTTCGTGGCCCCGTTTCTTGCAGTGGGAACACATAAGTTTGGATTTGTCAATACGTTTAGTATAACTTTTGACAGCAAATACATGGGCATCATCCACGATGGCCTTATCACGAGCCATCCCACGCACGCGTTCCTCTTGAAGGAAAGCTTGATAATCCCTTGTTAAAGTAGGAGGAGGTTGTTGAGACAATAAATTTGATCTCACTGTGGCATAGAGATCATCATCTACCCCGACAAAAAATTGGTGAAGTTTCTCCTTCTCACGATCGGCAACGAAATGATCCGAGACATCGCAAGTACATTGATCGCAAGTGCACCCGTGAAGAGGCTTAATGCGCACCAAATCATCATACAACCCCATCAATTGGTTGTAATAATCTTCCATGGACATGGACTTGGATTGCTTGCAAGCGGTAATGTTGGCCCGCAATTGTTGTAGACGTGGACCATCGGCCATGCAAATTGCTTCTCCAAATACACCCAAAGAGGACGAGCCTCCTCATGATACGGAATATATGCAGCGAGTTTTGAGCTCCTCAATATCCATGAAACGAGCAGAGAATTCACCGTGTCCCAATCCAACATCTTCTTCTTCTCAGTGGGTTTGTTGATAGTTCCATCCACCAAAACAAATTTCCGGCGAGCTTTGAGGAACAAAGTTATTGCCCTAGCCCATGCTAAGTAATTGTCTCCTTTCAAAATTACGTGAATAATTAGGTTACCTGGTTGATCTCCAGATCGCAAGTAAAACGGTGAAGTTGAATCAAGTTTATCTTCGTCAGTCATGGCGGCACAACCGTGTGGTGGCGCGGCAGTACTGGAACGCAACCGTGAGGCAGCGGCAGTGATGAATCAGATAGAAGAGATGATTAGCTCTCATACCATGTTAGGTTTAGATTTCAGTGTGTTGTATTACGTGAAAGAAGGTTCATTAAGTACAACCTAAACTGCCTAAGTATAGCTGTAGAACCCAAACCAAGATACAAGACAGGAAATATACATCTTAAGGTTAAATATACATTAAGAAGGCCTAAGATGGGCCTAACATTTAAACATTAGTCCCTAGTTATATGCTTAACTCCAAAAACTAAAATTAAAATGTTCTGTTTACTCTAAAACGGATGGAGTATTATTTATTTATAAGATATATTCTTATTATTTTTATAAGGGCGGCCTAATTAGTACAAAGCCTCTATATTACTTCATTTGAGACAGCTCTGATGGCCCACCCGTCGTGCTTTTATGATGGAAAAGAAGATAAAAATATTTGATTTTTCTTAAAACTCAAATTATACATTTTCAATGGTTGTGGTGAATTTTTAACTTGTTTTGGAGAGTTTCCTTTGGTTAGTGAAATATAGCAAGCCTGTATGAGGTGTTTAAGAAAGTTTGCTGGAAATTAGGATAAAAAAGTCTCGGGATGTCTGTTATACATCTAAACTCAGGCTAAACTAATTGCTCATTTGCTCATTTGCAATAATATATGCTCATTTTATGAAGTACATATGAGCAGAAAGAAGTAAATCTGTCCTGAATATACTTATATCTAGGCACCCTTGAGTGTACATAAAATTTGTGGAATATCTTGAGCTGTGTTTGAAGATCCTGAAATGATTCGTACATAATAAAGCAGTTGCAAAGACTTGAAGCTTAAATGAGCATATGCCATATAGGAGACCATACTCCTAATCAAACATTACTTATTAGGCCTTATTACTACAAAAGACTGAAAAAGCTAAGGGTATTTCATCTTTGTGAAAAAACAAATAGAAAAATAAATCCCGTGAAGTGTCCGATAGTTACTGTACGCACGAGATCAGACCAGACCAGATTAGAGAGATTCACTAAGCTTGTCGAGCCAAAGCATGGAGTTCCCCAACTAAATTTACAGCATATTTAGCTTCAATCTCTTGATCGAGAAAAAACTTTCTCCATTTGTTAAGATTTTCTCTCATTGAAATTCCTGGCTCTTTTTCATTATCCAACATGAGTATCTGTATTGCTTCCAAAATATCCTCTTTTCCAAAATACCCATCTTCATCTCTTCTACTTACTTCCACCCCTAACTTGAGATCTCCACAAAAGACCTTAGCGTTCATAAACTGATCAGCCTTTAGAGGCAAACATGCTAATAGACAGTCATTAACAACACCTTCTATTGTAGAGGACATCCCTGAATGAGTAAGAAAGCACCCAACACTTTTGTGTGCTAAAATGTGTTGTTGTTGCACCCATCCTGTATGCACAACTCCTCTATATTTGATTCTCTCCCTAAAATTTTCTGGCAATGATGCTTCTAACTTTTGCTTTGCAATATCAATGCTTTTGCTCTCGAATTTCAAAACTAAAAAGAAGGGCAAACCAGTGAGCTCTAACCCAAGTGTAAGCTGCTCAATCTGAGCATTATTTAAATATGACTCACTTCCAAAACTGCAAAAAATGACTGTTTTTTCAGGGAACTTTCCTAACCAACTTTCCCATATTTCATCTGATATGGGAGCAACAGGGCCAGCTAAAAACAGAGGTTTTTCTATCTGGGATTTTATGTAATCTATGTATGGACCTTCTACTTCCGTGCTAGACTTATAGATTGTAGCATCACATGATTTTATAAGCCTCATTATTTTATCGAAAGCGGGTGGTCCTCCATGGAAGCTCTTGTAAAGGTACTGGAAATCTCGAGCTTGGAAAGTTTTCATGGAGGTAATTGAGGTTTTAGGGTACCCTTGAGGAGGCTTCTTTAAATCCTCGAGAGTGGGTGGTTTATTAGGATCGGTCACTCTTGAAGGGATAGTAAGATATGAATTCGACGCAGCTGGAAATGTACTGAAGTTAACGGTTTTGATGCCGAGTTCAGAAGCTAATGCAGGCGGCCAGTAGTATGCAAAATCAAAGAAATTATGTGTGGTTTGAGTTGAGATAACAGAGTTTTAAGTTGAGGTTGCATTTGGTCGAGTGCTACTTTGAGGAGCTCGGCGGTTTGAGATGTTAAGTCGGAGCCTGCTTGTCAAAGTTAGGGGACAGTCCTACAATTGGAGGGATAGTAAGGGGACGACTTGATTGGAAGCGAGAGAGATTAAGGGGGCGGATTCGATGCGCCGGATGTTTCCAGGTATTGAGAAGAAAGAGATTTGGATGTTATGGGAGGAGAGCTTGTTAGAGAGTTGGATAAATGGGTTTATATGACCATATGCAAACCGTGGAAACATAGCAATATGAAGCTTGGTTGACTCTTTGCTTGAAGCTTCTTTCATATCTTTAAGTTTGGTGTATTTTGCGTGTTTTGGGACTTGGGACTTGGGAGTGGTGAAAGAGAAATGAGAATGGTTTTATGTTTTGTATTTCGAAAATACGTCCCCTATGGCTTATATATCAAAATTTCTAGTTTCTAATTGTTAGTGTAATAGTGTACATTTAACTATAAATACTGTTTATATTATGGTTTAAACGTTAGGAACTGGGTAACCCTACTTTTATACGTGCTGACAAGTTAAGTGAAATGTTTATAATTGGAAATGTAAAAATATGTTTATAAACCTTTTAGATTAACAAGAAACGATAATCTAATAAAATTTGTGTATAAAATAAATAGTATTTGTGTTTTGTTGTTTTTTCCTTATTTTACTATTTTACAAACACAAACACTATTTATTTACCTAACATTATTTGCTATATAAACAAAGTTTTGTTAAATGCATCACCTAACATTATTTGTTACATACACAAAGTTTTCTTGCTCTTCATACACAAAAGTTTTGTTAAATGCATCTAAATATCAGATGTTATTTTTCCTCATATATTAACAACTCATAGTCTTGTTGTGACTTGTGAGTTGATAGTTCAAGCTGAGATTTAGGAAATGTTAGGTGGAAGTGTGTTGGTAGGTTATGTTAGGTTTTGTTCGCTACCAGTCGTCCAAGTAGTCTTTAGATTCAGATCATATATGGTTGGTACTTACATTACTTTGGATTTGTCCCAGAAAAAGAAAAAATTCGATTACAATTATTAATACCAATTGGTACTTAAGTACTACTCCCTCCGTCCCATAATATAGTGCTCACTTCTCATTTTTCACGAGAATTAAGGAAAGTGGAAGGAGTAAGTACTTTCTTGGTACCTTTGTCTTGGAACTAACTCTTTACTATCTTTTTCCTTTAAATTAAAAAAAACAAACAATAAATGTTCATTGGAATGGTGTAAAACAATAAATAAGGACACATATTTTAAAAGAAATGTAGGGGTATTTTGGAAACTTTATGTAGAAATAAATGATAATTTAGTCCAAATAAATTGATAAAAAAAAAAAAATAGGCACAACATTTTGGGACACTCAAAAAGGAATGTGAGCACTATATTATGGGACGGATGGAGTATTATTTTTAGTACCAATTGAATGACATGATACCAAATGGTACTTAATTATATGTCTGACTCATACTTTTGATCACCAACAGTTTTCGAGGTTATGTTTTTGGCTTGTATTCTATGACATAACTTCTGTAATGCTTCTTGTCAGCGTACAAGTGAATCCCTGATATGTATTAGGTAAATGTTATTTTCAGCCACCTTATTATTTTGGAAGTGGTGGGACTTGTATACCAGCATAAGCTGGCTTGTTTTGTTCTTTGAACCTGAACTGGTGGGGGCAGATCCATCTGTTTTGCAGGATTAGAGGAAGTGTCGGGATTAGCACTGTGTGCAAATGTGAAGTTGTGATTAGTGTGTTTAATTCCGTTGCTATAAAATAATCTATTGTACACGGCGATTTTTTAGCAACTTAAACATGTACTTTCGATTTATAATTTAAGTATTCAAGAAATGATGTAATAACTATTTTACTACAACTTATTTTCTTAATATGCTTGGATACTATGTGATTTCCTAACTTTAACTAGCATGGAAGGTGCGGAAGTCCGCCGTAACAGTCTCTCTAATTAGCAGCTTAATTTCATAATTAGCAGTAGTAGGTCTTAATTAATTAAGCTGCTATTTGGAGCGGGCTGTTACAGTTGGTTTTATGTTTTTGTTTCTTGCTTTGGGTTTAGTTTCCTCTAGGTTAGTTTGTTTTATTTCTTTGCCCCCTTCACTCATATAAAAACGTGAAAACAATAAAATAATTATTCTTCTTAATATAATGTTGTTTTGGTTCTCATATAAAAACGTGAAAACGATAAAATAATTATTCTTCTTAATATAATGTTATTTTGGGGGAGAGTAGTCCTATAAGAGCAAAAGTGATTATATTTTAGCTAAAATGAATTACTTGTTGGTAAAAAGTTTCAATACTTAGTACGTATTCTTACGTTCTCATATAAGTAGAATTCCTAACTGATCCCAACCATAAAATGAAGTTTAGATGAGTTTAATTTTATATGAGAATGTAACAATAATTAAATAATAATCCAATTTTGGAAAAACGTAATCTCTCGCATCAAGATATTACTACCTCTATTTTTTAAAAAAATTGTAACACTTTGACATTTTTCACTATTCACAAATTTCACTTTGACCATCATTTGTGATTTGTACGTGAGGAAAAATATAGTCATGTGTGATCTTGTTAGATTCATCGTAATATGTATTTTTATCAATATCTATTATTTATAATTTTCACAAATAAAAAACTAGAGATATTGTATAACACCCCTGAATTTCGAGTGATCAATTAAATTAAATAATATTAAAATTCTATAGAAAGTTTGGCAGAGTTCCGTTTGAAATATGGACTGCCTAAAATTTAATTTAGGACTGGCGTCCGAATTATATACCTGTTTCAACAAATCAACAGTCCATATCCCAAATTCCCAACAACTCCACCCAGCTCAAATGCCAACTAAATTCCCGTATAATTACTCGAAATCCAAACGTGTTACTCCACGATTATTACGAGAATAATCGCTAAGGAAGAACTACATGTACCAAAAACTAAATTAAAGCTTAATTTAACTATTACAACCCAACCGAATAAAGATTTAGGTGAATTAATATTTACAACCCTAAGTCTCAAAATATTGATTATATATATATAAGAAGCGCACCAGAAAAGAACTATTATAACTATATTTACACAAAACTAGTGGACGTTGCTCTCCGCCCACACCCCGACTCTAAGCCCTCATGTACCTGCATATATCAGACATGTAGTATCAGCCAAACAGGCTGAGCAAGATTCAATACTGTAAAGCCAAATACATATGCAGGTAGGATGCATTAATTATACCCTACAAATCATTTACTTTTGCAACCACAATACTAATATAAACACACAAAAAAACATTTTTGTTCATTTCTTTTCCAAACCAAATACTCTTCCGTTTTCTTTGCTAAAACAATTTCTTTTAGAATCTTAGAATCATAAATCTATGGAATGGAACGAACTTTCTTTTCCATTGGGCTAGCTAGGCCCTCCGGATAACTATTAGACAAAGACCCCTAGTGTGCACACCCCACAAACGGCCAAACCGTAGCAGAAGATCTAAGTCCAAGGTACTGATCAACGTACCCCCAACTGTTCTGTAATGTCGAGACCATCCCGACAAGGTTCCAATTCCTTGAGACACCACAAAGGCAATCCCAACCGTTTCAAAACATAAAACTATCCATAAATCTTTTTCTGTAACTATTCTATAATTCAAGGTTTGAAAACAAACTGTTTGTATTAGTTGGGACATCCTCCTATTCAAACCAATCTCAATTCAAGAGAGCTACATACCTTTACTCGTAACTATGAAAGTTTTAGTTGATATCTTATCTTTTGTAGACATTTCTCGTAACTATTAAAGATTTGAGTAAGGAATCTTACCTTTTAAACTATAGCAAACCAACTAGCTCAATCAATACGGCTCCCCAATGAAACCGGAATCTACAATATAAACATACATGTACTTAATAAATATTAATAGATTTGGCTAAAATAGTTAATGAGCTTTTATTAACTTTAGTTTTATAAAACATCAACCCCCTTTTTTTATATATAAAAGTAAGTATAACTAATTTTTATAACTTATTTACTTAAAATGTCATTTACCTTTGATTACCAAAGTAATCAATACCAACAATACTAAAATCTCCCTTAGTTTATATTAAATCAACATTCATAAGAAAACATTCAAACTTGAAACACTCGGAACTAACTATACAATTTATTAATTTTAAAAGAAACTTAAAATGGACATAACTTCCTCCTACGAGATCTAAATCAAGCGTTTCTTGAGCCTATCTTGGATAAAATTTCAATACGAACAACTTTTGTGAAATCGTATTTTTGCTAAAAATGCCCAGAAACTGCTTAAAACTGTATTTTACGAAACTGATAGGTAATTTATACGAACTACACCACAAATTTCTTTGAACAACAAGTTTACTTAACATTCCATTAATCTAAACTAACTACTAAACACCTAAATAAACATTCTATTCATTCAATTCCACACCCAAACAATTAAAAACAAAACCCCCAATTCAACTTCATAAACATTAACCCTAACCTCATAATTTTAAAAGAAAAACTAAATTTAGTTGAGGAATTCAACTTACCCACTAATATAGAAGATTAGGAATGAAAAATAACTTGCAAAACGCCCCTCAACAAGCCCTAGACGCTCCAAAATGAAGCAGCATCGGGTCTTTTGCTCTCCCCTTGTGCCTCCTATCCGCCGCCTCTACGGAGTTGTTGTGGTCACTCGATGGTGTGGTGGTCGGCGGCAAAGGTGAGTCGGTAATGGTGGTGTTTGTGTGTGAAGGATGAATGTTGAAAGACTTGAGAGACTGAGATGGAGAAGAGGTGAAGAAGAACGTATGAGGTTTTCTTTGTTTTTCTTTTCTTTTTGTTTTATTGTTTTATTTTCCCCTTTTCCTCCTTTTTACATATATGTGAGTATATTCCCTCTTATTACTATTAAGTTAAAAATTATTCACTAAACTTGCCCTACTACAACCATATAAATTATTTACAAGGTAATTCCTAAAGATAAATAAATTTAATATTAAATAAGATAAAATAAATAAATAATATAGTTAATAAAATAAATAATAAACTGTTTGAAAAACTGGGGTGTTACATATTGGTCCTCAACTTTTTTCATTGGAATGCAGGAGAATTAAAAGTGTAACAAACTTTTAGAAATAGAGAGAGTTCATGTTATTTATTGTTCTTCATAATGTAATTCTTTTGAGAGATTGGCCCTACAAAGATTTAATGGTTACTTTTTAGCCAAAATGGATTAATTGTTGGATAATTGATTACTATTTAGTATTTTCAAATTCCCATATAAAAATATATTTTTAAAAGAACCCGATCTATATATATATATATATATATATATATATATATATATATATATATATATATATATGAAGGGGAGAGGAAGATGGTGTCCCCCTTACAAAAAAGTCTTATATACCCTTAATGAATTTATATTGTCATACATATTAAATAGTATTTTCTTCTTCCTACTTGCCATATATATTGAACAAGTTAAATGGAATTGAATTTGAAATTTCAATTAAATATTAAATTAAAGAGAATAATTTCCTCTTCTTACATATATGTGATAAACTCTGATAAAAATTAAATTGAATATAACTTGATGCACACAATCAGAAGAAAAAATAAAAACATGAATTTCATATATATTAATAATTATATTGGTAATATTTTAAAACCTAAATGTTATGTAGATTATTATTCGGTAATCTCAATTATATAAATCAAACTCTTCCACTTTATTAATATTCAAGTATTCAACGATTAAACCTGATACACAAATAATTCTTCCACTTTATTTGATTTCTTCTGCTTTATATTTCCTTCTCTCAATAATATATTTGAATAATGATGAACAAATAACTAAAAAAACCAATGAAACATTGATTTAAGAAAAACATGTTAAAAAATTAAAAAATAATTATAAATGTCTGTTCAAATCAGATTTTTTGTAACATTGACGAATAACTAATTGAAAAGAAAAAGTTAATAAAAATGCTAGTGTTTCCATATGAGGTCATATCCCTTATGTTTGAAATTACCTCCTTTTATACTTCTGCCTTTCTATATTAATTGCAACCTTTTGAATCTCATGCTTTCCGACACAACTTTGACCATTAAAATCTTTAAATATTATAAAAAGTTTGATATTTTGAAATTTTAGATCAAGACATACAATACATATAACAAGATCTCGCACAACTATGTTTTTTTTTTAGAAAGAACATGACTATGTTTATTCTTGTGTAAATCATGGTAGATGGTAACAAAAAATTTTAACAAGACATATAACAAGATTTCGCCTGACAGTATTTTTGAAAATATATATCAAGATATATACTTAAATTTCAAAAGTTGTGATTATCATAGAAGGGAGGAAAATATTTAACAAGACATATATATATAGTCCCTTCGTCTTATGAAGATCTACTCGCCTTCCTTTTCCATCCGTTTTTTGAAGATCTATTCACTATGTTTTATTCCTCATTTGGAAAAAGATATACTTCCTCTTTAACAAACTAGATGTTACGCTGCTTTGACTTTCACGCTTGCCGATGCAGTACTTTGACCATTAATAACTTTAATTGTGTATTATTCAAAATTATAAGAAGTTAATATTATGAAAGTATACATTGAGACGAATCCAACAACATATGATCATATAGTAACGGTTGATATTATCTAAATCTAAAAAATGCATGGTCAAATGTAGTAGGTGAATAATGCAATTTTCAAAGTGTAATATCTATTTTATTACGGAGGAAGTACAATAATTTAATCATCCTTGGCCCATACTCTTTCCCGTCCAAGCTCTCTATTACCTTAAAATATAATAAACCCACACTCTTTGTTCCAAAAAAAAAAGGTAAAAAAATCAAGTTAACCCACTTTTTATACTCTTTCTCCGATTTGCCATAAAATGTGTATAGACAGTAATCGAGTAGATTTATAAAAAAGAGGGAGTACATATATATATATGTATATATATATACATGTATATACATATATATATACATGTATATACATATATATATACACATGTATATATATAGTGGTGTCAAAACAGGTTCTGGGTATACCCACGGCGAACCAGGTTAGACCCGGACAGGTCAGGATTCTGACAGTCAGTGCCCCAGGTCGTGATTGGTCAGCTTTTGTTCAACTGGGTCAAACACATTTGAATCATGGAATTCCCAGGTGTCGGACAGGTTTGAGCGTTTCATTTACAAGTCGATCCATTCCCGGGTATGATCGCATGTGGACATTTTTTTGCCGGGTTTGCGCAGGTCGTATTTAGGTTACATGTACGCTTGAGTTGAGTCAAGTGTACTCGGGTTGAATTAGTAATGACCTTAGTTCGATCATTGTGAAACATCGGGTCCATTCGTTATTGAACGTCAATTCAACTTCGGGTAACTACTAGTCGGGCCATCTTGATTTTGTTATGGATTTTGTAAATGAATCATATTAATAAAAGTATTAAGATCGACATATATATACACTTATGTGTGTGTGCGATAAATATATGGATGATAATGAAAAACCAATAAAAACACTATATTGATTACCGTGATGTTTAGTGTATTCTCTTAGTCAACTCTTATTTCGACTAATCAACTGCGTAAAACCACTATAATGAGTAAAGGAGTAGAACGACTCTTCATATGTTTTAACATTATATATTATAACCAACATCAATAATAACGAGTAGAAGATCAATTCCAAACTTTATATAAATGATTTATTATTATAAGCATTATGATTGATATATAAGTTTGTAAATAGCTATGATGGTAATGAGAATAATAGTACTAATAAACATAAAGCGACAATGATAATAGTAAAAATACAAATAATAACAATAATGATAACAAGAACAAGGCTAACAATAACAATAGTAATACAAATAAGAACAGGAATACTAACAATACCAATAACAATATAAATACTAATAGTACTAGTAGCAACAATGCTAATAATAGCAATAACAATAACAAACATAAACGGTATATATGTATTATGTTGTGACTATATTATATATGATAAAGTATAAACAAACTATTTTATCAATATGTTGAATCATTTTAATATAAGATTGGTATTAAAATAATTGTAAAACCAATCTAATAATCTATTGATTATAAATTAGTATAATGACTCTTAATATGTTATAATACTATAAAAAATGACAATCATACATTCATATGTTTACAACGACGGTTTCATATGATGCCTAAGTGATTATAACGAGGGTTCATATGTTGCACAATAATAATAATAAACATAACAACATACCCCCAAATCATTCTCCCCTATAAAAGCTAACCTTAACTTATTAAAAAGTAAAATCAATAAGTTAACTGTTAACAAGTAACAACCATAACTCCATAAGTAAATAAGTTAACAAGTACTTACTAGTTACTAGATAGTAACTTGTTAACAACCATATGGTAATTTAACATTTAGTCAATCGGATGGTGCTGTTGTCTGTATAGTTGTCTGTATATATCAATTTTTATTTAGATTTTTATAATATCAATTGTAATATTTTTAAATATCATATATATTATCAAAAAATATAATTCTAAATAATATCAACTTATAAATAGTTATAAAGAAATAATATATTATACATTTACTAAAAGATAAAATTAATACATTTACTTGATTTTATAGATATAAAACAATAATTGGATTTTAGTGAGATATAAAACTCACGAGGCACGTGTGATACATTTACATTTTTAGGTAAATTAAAAAAATTACGAAATTAGTTGTACATAGGGGTGTTAATGAGCCAGGGTGGCTCGCAAACTATTCGAGCTTGGCTCGGTCAAAGCTCAACTCGAGGGGGCTCGACTCAAGTTCGAGATCGGCTCGAGGCCATAACGAGCCGAGCCCAAGCCTGAGCCTGAGCCTCCTTAAGTTCGGCTCGAGAGTTCGTGAACAAGCTCGAAAATATTTTAGATAGTTTTTATGTAAAGAAAGTAATGTCCCACATCGAAAGAAAAAGTAGAAAACCAAAAGAGACTGTCCTCATGCTCATTAAGAAACCTTTCATATATTAAGAGTTTATTAAGAGTTTATTGCCATGCTCATTAATATTAAGAGTTTATTACTATGCTCATTTAATTTGAGCATAGTAAAAAAAAAAAATTAAATGCTTATTAAGAGTTTATTCATATAAAATGAAAAGGCTTATTAAGAGTTTATTCATATAAAATGAAAGTGGCTAAATAGGTAAGGAAAAATTGTCATAAATAAGCCAACATCTAAGCCATTCGCTGAAAATAAGTCATTCATTTGAGTATTTCTGAATAAGTCTAACTTTAGCATCCATCAATTTAAACAAATTAAATTACTTGTGACTTGTTCCAGTGGTAAAAGAATCTAATTTTTTTTTTTTTTAAATTCTTTTTCTTTTCTCTCTCATCCCCTCCCTTCCATGCTTGCCACCCCTCATCTCTCTCTTCCCCTCCAAAATTCTGCACAACCCCCAAACATCACCCGAAACCACCTCATTACCACCAAACCACACTCAAGTTGACCTCACCACCACCAAACCCCACCTGAAACTACCACACCACCAACAAAACCCAGCCATCTCAGCATCCAAAAGCGCCAAATTATAGAATATCTCAATCCCATGAATCCGACAATAATCAATATTATTCTTAATCGCTTTCAATAAATAATGATCACCTACCGGATTCTCACACGGTTTCGGGGACGACCTAATTACCAAAAGCACCGGTGGCTTAATGGGCCAAACAAAATTCGAAAACTCTTGTTTTTCTAACCATTCCCTCCTCTGCTCATCCCAATAAGAGATATTGGGACCTAAGATGTAAGTCTTATTGAGATCAACCTTCTCAGCCGGTTCGTCGTCCACGAATATCTTCAATATATCGAAGGACTCGTAACTATTAGAATTAGTGTTAGAGTTTTTATCGTCGGCGTCCTTGAACTCCTATATGATACGTCGATTTTGGGTTTGGTGGGAGCCGCCTAGGCGAGATATGAGTGGAGTAGATCAAACTCTTGCTTAGGCATGTCGTATTCGCCGACGCCCAACATTCAGCGGATCATAGTAAAAGTTTAAGGACGGAGGAGGGAGAGACGATGATGGAAGAGGGTGGTGCGTGCCTGCGTGGTCTGATGGTGGAGGGAGGGGGTAGAGATGATGATGATGATGAGGGAGGAAGGATTACGCCCCTAAAGATGCAATCCTTAGGCTATACACACGCACTAATGAGGAAGGTGCACACTCCCCAAAACGCAAGCAAAATAAAACAAAACGCTGGTAACTAGAGGCAACTACGAAGTTAATGAACATGTGCGTATACCCAAATGAACATACGTGCAAAAATTGATTTGACACTTTGACACTATTCTCTACTTTATTCACTTTGCATTTATTACTCTGACACTCTTCTTTTCTCTCTCCTGATTTATGTCTTCTCAAAATAATTTTCTCTATCTTGCTTTTCTATTTTTTTTCTTTTGCTTTATTTTATTATATTGCTTTAAGACATATATTTCCCAATTTTTCAATCTCTCTCTTGATTTTCTCTCTCATCAAGTTTATTAATCAAACAAAGAACACTTAACTCACGAAAGAACACCAGAGAACCACAAAAAGAACAATATCCAAATATGAATGAACATCATACATTTTACTCAAATATGGTAATTACACTAAATATAATTAGTGTCAATGAACTCAGTCAAAGTACTATGAACAACAGCTGAAACTGTAATGAACATCAACTACTAGATCGAATAAAAATATCCTAATTGATTCTAATTAACCCCTCTATCAAAATAAAATAAATTTTAAAACTAATTTGATATGTTTTAAATCTAATTCTTAACTAAGCACCTAAATTTAATTTTTATTTATAAATTCAATAAAAAAAAAATTTCGAGAAAGCTGGTCAAAATAACTTGGTAATTTTTTGAACATGACTTTCAAGGTGATCTTAAACGGCTTCAAAACAACATCTTTTGAAAAAACGAATGCCACCGAGTACCCAATTTTTCTCTCTACTGATTTTCTCTCTCCTCAAGTTTATATAAAACAACCATATGTTCACTACAGCATTAGTTGTTGTTCATAGTGATCTGACTGAAGTTCATTTAAAGTTACCATATGATCATTCTTATTTTTGTTATATTCCTAATTGTTTTCCCCTTTAATGATGTTCATTTATGGCTCAATAACGTTCGTTTACAACTCAATAATGTTCAATCCTGGCCCAATAATGTTCATTCTTGATGGATGGCTTTTTAAAGAACAATATAAAATAAAAACTACTAGATTTAATTAGTCATCTTATGTTCACTATAGGGTTTCTTGTTGTTCATAATGCTCTGACTAAAGTTCATTTAGAGTGATGTTCATTTATTGCTCAGTGATGTTCATTCAATGATGTTCATTCATTTATCCATGTTCTTTAAAGAACTGTATAGATTTTTTTTAAAAAAACACAACTAGATTTATATTCAATAAGATATTTTATGTTCACTATAGTTTAACTGTTGTACATAGTGCTCTAACTAAAGTTCATGTAGAGTGATCATATGTTCATTCTTACTTTTGTTATATTTTTAATACTTTCCTCTATAGTGATGTTCATTTATGGATCAATGATGTTCATTTATGCCTCAATGATGTTCATACATGGATTAAATAATGTTCATTCATTTATCGATGGTTCTTTAAAGAACTGCATAATAAAACAATTACTAGATGCAATAAGTCTTTCTATGTTCGTTATAGGATTACGTGTTGTTCATAGTGATCTGACTAAAGTTCATTTGGAGTAATCATATGTTCATTATAATAATCATATTGACTAAAACATTTTTATCATATCTAAATGTTTTCTTCTCTAATAAAATTATATTTAATTGAATCTAGTAGTTGTATTTTCACTACAAGGTCAGCTGTTATTTATAATGTTCTAGCTGAAGTTCATTTAGCTTTCCAGCTGAGCATTACATTACTGAGCAATAAATGTATATCATTAGAGAGGAAAACATTTAGATAAAAATATCATAACGGAACATGCAACTACTATATCCAATAAAAATATTTTTTTTATTATACACGAAAACATTTAGTATTATAACAAAAATATTTTACTCAATATCGTAATTAGATTGGACTTCAATCACAATACTATGAACAACAACTGACCCTATAGTGAACATAAGATGACTTATTGAATCTAGTAGTTGTTTTTTAATTTATACAGTTCTTTAAAGAACCATGGATAAATAAATGAATATTATTTAGTCATGAATGGACATCATTGAGCAATAAATGTATATCATTAGAGAGGAAAATATTTAGAAATATAACAAATATAAGAATGAACATATGATCACTGTAAATGAACTTTAGTCAGAACACTATGAACAACATGGAACCCTATAGTGAACATAAGATGATAAAATAAATCTAGCAGTTTTTTCTTTATATTGTTCATTAAAAAGTCATAATCAATAAATGACTGAACATTATTTAGACTCTAAATGAGCTTCAGCCAAAACATTATGAACAACAACTGACCCTATAGTGAAAATACAACTACTAGATCCAATCAAATATAATTTTATTAGAGAGTAAAGCATTTAAGTATAATTAAAATATTTAAGTCAATATGATCATTATAATGAACATATGATAACTTCGAATGAACTTTAGTCACATCACTATGAACAACACTTAACCTTATTTTAAACATAGAAAGACTTATTGAATCTAGTAATTTTTTTAATTTTTAAAGTTTTTTAAAGAACCATTAATAAATGATTCAACATTATTATTTGAGCCATGTATAGACATCATTGAGGCATAAATGAACATATAATTCTATTAGAGAGTAAAATATTTAGGTATAATAAAAATATTTTAGTCAATTGATTATTATTATTAACCATTGATAAATGAATGAACATTATTTGAGCCATGTATGAACATCATTGAGGCATAAATGAACATCATTATAGGGGAAAATATTGTAAATATAACAAAAATAATGATGAACATATGATCACTCTAAATGAACTTTAGTCAGAGCACTATGAACAATAGGAAACCCTATAGTGAACATAAGATGACTAATTATATATAGTAGTTTTTATTTTATATTGTTCTTTAAAAAGTCATCCATCAAGAATGAACGTTATTGGGTCTGAATGAACATTATTGAGTCGTAAATGAACGTTATTGAGCCATAAATGAACATCATTAAAGGGGAAAATAATTAGGAATATAACAAAATAAGAATGAACATATGGTAACTCTAAATGAACTTCAGTCAGATCACTATGAACAACAACTAATGCTGTAGTGAACATATGGTCGTTTTATATAAACTTGAGGAGAGAGAAAAAATTGGGAAATTAATCTCTTCTAGCAGTGTAATAAAATAAAGTAGAAGAGAGATGAAAAATAAAGAGAGAGAAAGTCAGGAGAGAAGAAAAAAAAAGGGAAATGTATCTTTTAAATAAATATAATAAAAAACATATGAGTGATATAGAAAACTAAGAGAGAGAAAATTATTTTCAGAAGAAATAAATCAGAAGAGTGTCAGAGTAATAAATGCAAAGTGAATAAAGTGAATAAAGTGGATAAGAGTGTCAGAGTGTCAAATCAATTTCTGAAATTAAATTCGTTCATGTTCATTGGAGCTGACTCAATGTTCATTCATCACACACGGGTTGTTCACTGGGGTGATGTCCTCCAAATGTTCATTTAGTTCAGGCTTCATTTAAGCCAAAACCCCATGTGCAATGAAACGTCGTCGTCACTCTTTGTGAGCACCTTCCTCTTGGTACGTACGTGTGCATCATCTACTAATTTGCACTAATGATGTGCAGTTGTTTTGGTTTTTTATTTTTTTTTTCTTTAAAAATTATAGAATTTTTTGTCAAAATGGACCTTTTAAAACATTTTGATTGTGAGCAAAGACCCAAAAAAAAAATGTGAACAAGGACCCAATAACACACTTTATTTGTTGTTTAGGACCTAATGTTCATATTCCCGCGATTGACTTCATTTAATTAACTCTTTCCTTCCTAAATCTCACGCGTGAGATACAATACCCTCCCAGCATCACCCCTTTCTCTCTCCTCTTTCTGTCGTGGCTTCTGTTCCTGCAATTCTTCCCCCTCAATTATGTGTGCTTGCTTTCCTTTGGAGGAGGTATTCTTGGTGTCTGATTTTGTCTTCATCATTATAATGTAGGAGGTCCTTTATCTTCAACATTAATTTCGAAAATGATAGTGGAAAGGGAAACAGGGAGATGAGGGTTTTCTTCAAAGGAAAATGAAAAGAGAGAGAGGGAATTTGAGGGGGTAAGAAGGAAAGGAGGGAGGTTAGATCTCACATGTGAGATTTAGGAGAGATAAATGGTGTTACATGAAGTCAACCACCGGAATGTTGACTTTTATACCGGAAAATGCCTATTGGGTCCTAAATAACAAACATGTTATACTATTGGGTCCTTGTTCACAATTAAAATTTTTTTGGGTCTTGCTCACAACCAAAATATTTTAAAAGGTCCTTTTTGGAAAAAAAACTCAAACTTATAAAAAGAACTAATGATTATAGAACATGTGTCTCAGTTTACCTATTCTTTATGTTATAACCGGTTATGACATGTTAAAACAGGTTGGTATTAAAGTAAGACTTATTAAAAAATAATCAAAATATTGACTTATTTTTAACGGACGGCCTAGAGTTGACTTATTTATGACAATTTTTCCAATAAGTAGCTGTTAGATATTTACATGTTTGATACAAAATTTTCTCTATCTCGTATTTAAATAACTAATAATTACTTGATTTAAGCCTTTCTCTAAGTGTTGTTTTTGGTTGAATGTGGGAATTAGTATTTTCTAGGAAATTGTTTTTCCTTTTGAAGTTTCAATTTTTAGGAAGTGGCAAAAGTTGTTTGGTTGGTTATGATAAATTCTACTTGTTACATTGGTCTCCTGGATAAGTAACCTCCTCCATTTTCTAGGAAGTAGAACCTCCTATGCAACTTCCTACATTTTTGCCAACTAAACAAGCTCAATCTATTTTGCTTCCTAGGAATGGTCTACTTTCCATAAGAACTTCCCATATGTTTATATGTCAGCTAAATAACACCTTGTATATATGGGCATAAGTTCACGACCTATGCTAGTATATAGGTCCACCATCTGCTAACCTAATTTCATCAAACAAAATAATTTTTATTTTCTTGCAATCATGCTACAATATACTAATATGTATTGGTATATAACTAAAGTTGTAAATGGGAGCTGTCACCTGTCAACACCAAAGAGAAACAAAGAAAAACAAATAGTCAGATGTGCGTCAGCGTTGAAACAATGAAAGTCACAGTTGAGAGGGAGAGAGTGTCGTTCATGGATTAGAAAATACCAGTGCTGTTGCTTTGATGACGGTCTCCCTAGTATAGCCAGACATCACACAACCTTCCCCAAGATTTGATAGCATTACATCCATAAAATCACCATCTTCAAAACCACCTTGTACATCTTTCCTTCTTAGAATATGCTCATCAAGCCAGTGCCCAATAATCATGTCTATCTCCTTATGAATATCCTTCATATCCCTAATATACCCCATCACATCCATCCATTCGATACACGGTATGAAATCCGAAGGCAACCCCAGCAACATATGTAGCTCTTCCCATTAACTTCATAAATCGCGAAGCAAACGTACCATATTCGTCGTATAATTCAGGAGAAAATGTCTTCCCAACTATCATACTAACAACAATATTAAAACTAGTGTACTCAAAACACTTACATAACTAGTTTGGAAACTGCTGTTATTTAGTTTTCTGCATTTTTTAAACAAATTTTTGATACAGGAGTTCACCTCTGAAGCGCGAACATGCTTCATTATTTCGGGCCTTTTTGTTGATAAAAGCTCAACGGTTGATAACTTTCTGATATCACGGTAGTATTTGCCGTAAGGAGAGATAGCAAAAGATGCATAGTTGTAAGCGAAGTACTTACTCACGGCCATCGTAGGCCTTGTTGCAGTGACTGCATCGTTTTTGACGAAGCAATTTTGAACTACCTCCTTCGACACTAGTAGAGAAATGCAAATTTGCGTCAAGTCTATGTGCGTCCCACGCCAGAAGCACTGACGCAAGTAACCTATTTGCATCGCACATAAGAGAACGTGTGACGCAAAAAATGACAGTATATGGGTTATAGGGTCATTTGCGTCGGACTTAGATGAAAACGCGACGCAGATGCCGAAAGTCATGTGCGTCGGACACAACTAGAGTGCGACGCACATGGCTGGATCCCATGATTTGCGTCGCATGCTAATTGGATGCGACGCAGATCGTTTTCGTCTAAAAGCTGATGACTTGGATCATTAAGTCATGTGCGTCGGACATTTGGGCCCGTCCGACGCAAATGATGTTAGCGCGTTTTATATTTTTTGGACTTTCAAACCTAATCTCTTCACACACCACCAGCCGTTTTATTTCTCTCTCTCTCTCCCCCAACTTCTCTCTCTCTCTCCAACTCCTCTCTCCCTCCCCAAATCCAAATGATTCCAGCCGTTTTATTCCTCAATTCGTTTTCTAAGTTCGATTTTGGTAATTTTACTCTCTCTCTCTCTATAATTTTGTTAAGATTTGAAGTATGGTGATTTTTAGGGTTTTGATTGAGTTTATTTGGGGGTTTTTTGTGTGTGCGAGCCAATTCGACGGCAACGCCGCCTTCTCCGGCGATGGTTTTATGCCAAGAAATTCCGTTTGTTCAAGCCACACAGTCTGCGGATCCATGTTTTATTCGTTGCTAATTTTCGTTGCTACAGAATCGTGATGGTCAAGCTCTAAGATTGGTGGAGTGTTCTATGTTTGCTACTGTTTCTGGATTAACGTATTTGCTTAGCAGTTCTCTTGCTATTGAGGTTAGGGTTTTTATCGGTTTTTTTTTTTGTTATTAGTTTTGTTTTACTCCACTACTTATTGTTTCTGAGGTTGCTGATTGGTTTTAGTGTGCATTTGTGTTATGGGTTTTTCTTCAATTTGTGTTAATTCAAGCAATTTGTGCCATTAACAGTGAAACAAATAAAAGAAGCAATTTTTCTCTCTCCTTTTCTTTTTTTTTGGGTCCTTAATTTGCGCTTTAATTTTGTATGTTTTTCGCTTTTTAGATTTTTTATTTTTCATCGGTGAGACGGAGCCGGCAAGTTGAAGAAGAAGATCCAACGATTATATCAACGGTTCATGTCCTTAATTTTTTGATTTTTTCTGTAATTTCTGCATTTTTTTGTAATTAGTGGTTGTAAAAAACACCACTTCTACTGTTTTTTTTGTAATTAGTGTTTAATTTTTTTGTTGAAATTTCCATTGATTTTATGTATTTTATGGCTCATGAAATTAAATTTTTTTTTAAAAAAAGTAGCCATTTGCGTCGGACGAGGACTTATGTCCGATGCAAGTCATTGTAATTAGTGTAAGAATAAGGCCACAGGCCGGGCAGCATCTTGGGTTGGCAGCACTCATCTGCGTCGCATGTTAACAATGTGCGACGCAGATGAGTCTAGGCTGTTGTGGCTTGGCGCCTTCCCATATGCATCGCATGGTAGGCGTGGTCCGACGCAGATAGCTAATCAACCGCATCGCGTCGTTGTCCGATGCCGATCCCGTATCCCGATCTCGCGTCGAGACTTGTGCCGTCGGACCCATTTCCGACGCAAATGGGCGCCTCGCATCCGACGCAAATCGTCGATTCTGTTCTAGTGCGAGTTCAGGACTATGGCTTGCTGTTGGCCAAGGCGGAGCCCGAATATAGGCCCGCACTCGTCAGCCATAGCTCCGAGTGTTCGGGCATTGGTACTTTTGCCACCTAGAAGATGTAAGTGCCCTATGAAGGGTAATGCCCTTTTTGGTTGAGGAAGTTGCTTGAATTTTTGCTGGCTTTTTGTACTCTTTCTTGCACTAGATTGTGCAAAGCAACCGAAGTTATAGCTAATACTACTAGCGAAATAATTTGCCGGAATAAGTAAGGAAACTATTTATGCCAAAAATCGCTCAAGGACAATTTTTGGTTGGGACATCGATAACTAGACTAAGACAAGAAAAATAAAGGGACGAATATAAAAAGAGAGAAGACACACAAAATGGTGACGCGGAAAACCCCAATGAAGGTGGGTAAAAACCACGGGTGGATATGAGACCACCAATCCACTATGATGTCGGGCGTTAAAGCCATTCTAATTACAAGTACATGGCTTATCCGTAGCTATTGCAACTGTTAACAAATTGACATAAGGGAATACAAATGATAATATATGTAGAGACAATTATAGCACCTGGACACTTGAATCGACGGTAGAAGTTTTGCAGCGATTCTTCGTGTGATGAGATATTTATCACTTTGGGTAAAATGCAGACAAATAAGTACTTGGACTATACAGTAAGATATTAAGGTTGCATTTGTAGTTTATAGAGATAAAATATAGTAGTTTTGGATTAGGCTCTTGGTGGAATTGAATATGGCTTGATGTATATGTAATTTTTTTTTTTTTTTTTGACAGCTAGAAAACGTACAAACGAGTAGATGGAAATAGGAATTCTAGTTTTACGACTACACGTTGCTAACTCATGTGCCGGGGCAACTTCTTGTCGGCTAACCTTCATTACCTGGCACCACTAGAAACTACGAGCTATCATTCGAATGTCGGTTATAGTGTGTTGAAGGGAGATATCCAACAGGTTCTCTGTCCTCAGTTGCTGAACCAGATTGTGCGAATCCGTATAGAGCAGTAGTCGTGAGAGATTTGTACCTTTCGCCCAAAGTAACGCTAGGAGGCAAGCTTTAGCTTCTGTTGTAATAGCTGAGTGTGCAAAGAAACAACTACTTTGATAATATGTTTGCTGCTCTAATAATATCTGGGCCACCCAGGCTGCCCCGCCCATATGAGTCTGCTTATCCCAGGAGCCATCCAATAATATCTTAGCTTACGGGTTACCCCTAGTATCTTGCCCAAGGTTGGCAATCAAGAAACCGGGGGGGCAACTGGCCCTTCCTTTGGATCTATCTTCATCTGCAAGCCCTGCACGAAAATCATATGTTGTTTCATGTTTTCCTCCATATGGTGGTGAAGAAAATCAATGGTAGCACGTTGTTGCCGGAACACTTGATTATTTCTCGTAATCCAGATCGCCCATAACGTGCTGATAAACGAGGGGAGTTGAATGCCACTGTTACCCTCCGCTTTTTTGTAGAAGAGAAGAACCTCCACTATCCAAGTCACAAACGTGAGAGGGGAGTCTGCTAGGAGCTGGTTTGGGAGTTTGTGTTTTTCCCATGCTGCACAAGCCAGAGGACACTGTCGAAAAAGGTGATTGCAGTCCTCGACATCCTCCAGACATATAGGGCAGTGTTCAGTATTACCCATTCCTCGTCTGAACACGTTGGAGGTTGTGGCAATGCTATTTTGCCACACTTTCCAAACAAACAGTTTCCATTTTGGCATGATGTTCATACTCCAAATGTAACGACAAAAGGTCGTGTCCGCTTGGGTTGTCATGTTGCATATGTCATTTTGTTGTTAGGATACAAAAGCATATCCCGATTTGGTAGAGTATTCACCTGACTTTGTAAATGGCCAGACTTGACGATCTGGCACGTCAAACTGCGTAGGTAATTCCATTTCTTTAATCATGCGAGCACTTTCCGGTATAAAAAAACGTTGAATTTTATGGTTATCCCATCTGCCCTGATCTGGGAGAATGAGCTCAGAAACCCGAAGTGCTGCAGCTTCCCGTAAAGGTATTTCATCACGAAAAATGGGAGTTTTACCATTCACCCATTTGTCTTTAGAAGCTACAATTTGGGTCCCGTTACCTACCTCCAAACATTAATCTGTTGTAGCATCCGGTTGGCCGTCACTATTCCTTTCCAACCCCATGATAATCGTTGGTAGTTAGATCGAGTGGAAGATAATTGGGTAGCTTGACGAAAAAATTTTGAAATGAGAAGTTGCGGATTATGCTGGAGCCACCACGCTTTTTTCATCAACAGAGCCGTGTTAAAATTTTCGATACTGCGAATTCCCAAACCTCCCATACCACGAGGCTGGTGAAGAATCGCACGACGCTTCCAATGAATACCTTTGTTGTTCCGATCTTTCCAGAAGAACCGAGCTAACAGTCCATCAATCTTATTAGCAATCGTGGTAGGTAATCTAAAAACTGCAAGTTGATGAGTTATCGTAGCAATTAGAATAGAGTTGATAATGATCAATTTGGCGGGCTGAGAAAGATGTCGATGAGTCCATTGAGAGATTCTGGCTGAAATTTTATCCAACAGAGGGGTGAAGTGTTGACATTTAGACCCTTGAATATCAATTGGAGCCCCAAGGTACCAACCCAAAGACGCCTTTACTTCCATTCTTAGGATATCTTTAAACATTTTTTGGGATCGATCTGGAATGTTCGGGCTAAAATTTGATGAAAGATTTCTGTAGATTCACCATTTGCCCTGAGATGTTGCAGAATCTGGCAATGATATTATTCATAGAAGTGCACGCTTCTGAGGTGGCTTGAAAGAAAAATAATGAATCATCTGCAAAAAATAAGTGAGAAATGATAGGGCCACCTCTACGAATCCGAATACCCTGAAAAGTCCGAATATCTCTTGCTAGGGAGGTCATTCTTGATAATATATCCATGCAGAACGAAAACAAATAAGGAGACAGAGGGTCCCCCTGACGTAATCCACACTTTGGAGAAAAAGCCCGCGTAGCAGAGCCATTAACAAGCAGACGATAAGAGACCGTTGAAATACATTGTTGAACCAGATGAATCCATGTTGGGGGGAAACCATACGCGGACAGGACCTTTAGCAGAAACAACCAGCTTACTCTATCATACGCTTTATTCATGTCAAGTTTGAGGGCCGCTAGATGTCGAGACCCAGAACGTTGTTTGTTTATAATGTGCATCATCTCATGAGAAATTAGGATGTTATCATCCATTTGCCTTCCCGGGATAAAAGCATTTTGATAGTCGTCTATAAGATCTGGCAAAAGGGGCTTCATACGATTGACCATACATTTTGAGGCACACTTATAAACAACATTGGATAAACTTATGGGCCGTAACTGACTAACCTCCTCTGGTGGTGTAACTTTGGGAATAAGGACCAATAAAGTTTTATTCCAATCTTTCAGAAGATAGCCTGTAGTGAAAAACTTGTTGACGGCCTCCACAACCAGATGACCTACGGTGTCCCAATATACTTTAAAAAATTCCGAAGAAAAACCATCCAAACCCAGGGACTTGTCTTTATGAATATCAAACATTGCAATTTTTATTTCCTGTGCCGAGAAAGGGGTCTGCAAAGAGAGGGAATCCTCTTCCGATAGTTTAGGAAGATGGAGCTCTCTTAAAACTAAATCTATATCCTCCCCATGTTGCGTACTGTCATGAATCAGATTAGAGTTCGGAATATAGAGATCTTGGAAATGTTTCTCGATTAATAATGCGATCTCATGCTCATTGTCAACCCAAACCCCGTTTGTATTTTTCAACAAGTAGATGTAATTCTGTTGTTTCCGTTGTCGCAACTTGCTGAACTTGAATTTCGTATGCAGATCTCCAAAACAAATACGTTGGTCTTTGATACGTTGATTCCAATATGTTATGGCTAGAGATGCTTCAGACACGAGCTGCCTTCGAGTTTCTAAGACCTCTGCTCCTTGGTCCAATTCAATTCTGTTATGTTACTCGTTTGGGCTTGAAGTTGATCAAAAATATACTTCCAGTTAACACCCCAAAAAAATTTTTGTCGAGGCACCATTGTTTAAGTTGATTTCGAATAAGAAGAAGTTTACGAGATAACGAATACATCCGTGAGCCAGCAATTTGCAATGACCAAATCTCCTCGATAATAAGTCGGACCTCTTGTTGCGCTAAACACCAGTTTTCAATTTGATATGGTCGATTTGGCTTTGTCTGTGATGGATCCGTTTGCAAAAAAATGGGGGCATGGTCTGAATGAACTATCGGGAAGTTTCGAATAATTGTTTGCGGGAACTCTACTAACCATTTTGTTGAAGCATAAGCCCTATCTAGTCTTTCCATGACTAGCTCGGTATTCTCTCGATTATTCCACCATCTAAATCTTGGACCATAAAAAGGTATATCATGTAGATTCAACACATGTTTCCAAGACACTATTTCTTCCCATCCTCGAATTAAGTTTGATCCACCCAATTTATCTGAATATTGATCGACTTGGTTTATATCACCGATAATTAAAAAAGTATCATATTGTTCCAGCAAAGATTGTAAGGTGTTCCATAGTAAGTGACGTTGTTGTTGTTGCGATTCCCCGTACAAAAGCAAAATGTACCTTATATTACCATTCCAGGTCGAGATTTTATAGAAAACAAAAAGCCTGGACTTTTGAACCACATCCACTGCGAAGGCGCCCCAGCAAAAAACAACTAACCCTCCTCTTGTACCGTCCGCATCGATACCACAAACATGACTAGGACTAGTAGTACTAAACATATTTTTAACATAATCTACACTAGTTTTGGTTTCTTGCAAAAACAAAAACATAGGATGAAACTGCGAAATAAGCCAGAATAAGTATGGAATCGTCGGACTGTCTCTGGCATTCAAACCCCGACAATTCCAAGCTAAGATGTTCATTGATCTGACGGTGGTTGATCTGGGTCAACCACATCCCTGGTAGCAGTGTCTTCTTGTACTGAAATAATCATGTCAAATTGGAAAACCTCTTGATCCTCTTGCCCGTTCCTAGATTGTAACTCTGATGCCCCCTCTGCGGAGACTAGTTTACTTCTTTTAGGACTCCAAGATTCGGGTGGTATCTCTGGGGAAACTCTTGCTGTTCTTTTCCTCGGACCTCGCAAACTAATATCCTCATCCACTTCTACCCCCAGAGTCTCGGCCATGGAGATGTCTGTCAAAGCTTTTGCTCGAAATTGATGGTGGTCATCAGGTGGCCAAATATTAAATGCTCCTTTGATCTCCCACATTTCCAACTTCCTTTTTTTCCTTTTTTCACGGTGCTGCTCTGTTGTTCCCACAACTGACAGATAGCTACTTTGAGATAAGCTTCTGATCAATGGAGCCTCTCTTCTTTTTGTTCCACTAAACGTGGTCGAAATGCACTGTAAACCCAAAACAATCGGCCGGGGCTGAACCATATGTTCCCCCTGCCCTTGAACCTGTTCATTACTATCATCGGACTGGACCTCATCGAACTGTAACAGGCTTGTTGGTGAGTAAAGCCCATCCACATGAGCCTCTTCCACAACATGATCCTCATTATCTATCATTTGCAAAATAGGGTTAAAAGGGTCTGCTACTAAAGGACGAGAGATACGAAACCTGTTATTTATGAGAGTTGCGATGTTGCGTAGTTCTTCGGGTTCGGAATCATTGGAGGTTGAGTGATGATGATGGAGTTCCATGTTGAGCTGGGCCGCTATTTTAATCCTTGGACCTGGTGGTGGATCGGTTCGTTGCATCCGGTTGCTCGGACTGCTTCATCGTGCCCCTGGTGGAGCTCTCATAATCTACCCATGATGAACAAGAGCTTCCAACGTTCCAGCTTCGATCCTCGGGTCGGACTCCATAACATTAATGGGCCGTGCTTCATTTATCGCTGGTCTTGGGCTTTGACTTCTAGCGCGACCTTGACTAGAGCATAACCTACTCGCCATGCTAAGAGTGCATTGGGCCCATGAGGAGATGCCCAGTGCATTTAACAAACCCCCAGGAGTTGGGCATTCTGTTGGGATCTGTTCTTCTCTTCGTGGCTGGTCCCCTAGCAGATTTGGGCTAGGGGCTTGATGTATATGTAAAAACAAGGAGAAGGTTATATACTTGTAGTGCTTTTTCGCAGGATGTGTGTCATGGTTTCTTAATGGTTGTCACTAGGTGTTACTATATAGTAGTGTGAAAGTGGGGGAGTAAGTGGAGTCTTATGTGGAATGCTCCCATGAAGTAGGGGAATTCTTTGACTTAGTCATGTGGATCAATGTAGTCTCTCTATATTTGTAGATACATCCTAGAAGTTGTTTTGGCTATTCCTTGAAGATTGTAATGGTGGTAACCACCTCCTTGATTGTAGTAACTAACTTTGACTCCCCACGATACTCTATTGTTAGTTGCACAAAGATACGACTTCTAAATGACGTCTTCGCACGTTGATCGTGTGCGACATTGGGTTATGCCGAATTTGACCATAACAATAGTCCCCATTTTCTTAATTGAAGCACGCCGGAGATTAGGAAAACAATCTTCATGTGTCACTCCATGTCTATCGTTCTTCTCGCATCCTTTGCTACCGACTTGTGACTATTGGTTTATACCTGCCTGCTGACTTCTTTGATCTTCGTTGATTGTCATCACAGAGTCAGTTTCTTACAAGAAAAACTATCTGAACGTCAGTTTGAAACTTTATCATGTCGTAAATGAGTGATATTTGTTGTTGAAGATCTAGATGAGCTTGTGTCACAACTTGGTTCTTTTGTCATCGTACGTTTGCCGGCGACATAGCCAATAAGAGTTTCAAAATGAACACATCGAGCGAAGTCAAATCGTATGCCATATAACATATCCTAGGGGAGAATCTGGCGACATGGCCACTTAAGATGTCGTAGCAAGGATTCTGGCGACATGGCCACTTGAGGTATCGCAGAAGAAGATCTGGCGACATGGCCATCTGAAATGTTGTGGGACGAAGTCTGATGATAAAGTCGTCTAAAGTGTGGTAGAACAAAGTCTGACGATAAAGTCATTTAAGATGTCAAAGAATGAGATCCTGGCGTCAAGGCCACTGGATTGTCTTAATGTAACGTTAGTCATTCTTTTGTAATCATTCAGTTGCTTTTCAGGTCGTCTTATATGTGTCACCTTGTTGTGTCATGATGCATATGTTATGTCATATGTATACGTCATTAAAAAGCATGTATGCATGTCTTCGTAGGTAATGACTCTTCTTGTGTTTGAACATATGCATGTATTAGCTCAAGATGCAATAGCTTAAATCAACAAATGAAATAATAGTAGGTGCTTTAGTGAATTTAGGTGTAAATACATTTGCATGTCGATATGTCATCATAGCAAACCATGCCATCTAATGTCACTTACCCAATACGTTATCCATCGTTACAAAACTCCATTTACATTGAAACACGGATGTCATGACATATAAATAATTTCACCATCGAAATATATAATGTGTGTCTAAATGCGTCTGTGCATATCTATGTGTGTCGTTTAGGCGTCATGTGTAAATACTACGTGTGGTGTGTGAACATATGTATATTTTTACTCCATGATGTAATGTTTAAACATAATAAATGAAATGATCGTTAGTGTGTCTGCCGATATCTAGTGTTAAACTGTATGTGCTTAGTAGATACATGTGAGAACAAAAAATGAGTACCTTAGGAATGTTGTTATGTCGTCATAGCTAGTAGATCATGTGAACTGATGTCATGTGATGTTACTGGCTTGATGCATTTTCCATGGTTTTGTAAAATTTGTGTAATCCATGTTTGTGTGATCATCACTGGTCTCTATGTCATTCTGGTGCTTAGTGACTATCGTCGCGTCCTCTTGTGACATGCATAGCATCGCGTCACGTCGTATCGTCTTCTGATTGGCGTCACGTTGTTTGAAGACAGATGTACCCATGTCTAGTGACAGACGTCGCGTCGCCTGGAGACAAGCCTCGCGTCATTTGACATCTGATGTCATAAGATTGACGTCCAACATTAATCCTACGAAAGAAAAGATACAACAACGAATGTTCTTGTGATAACCAAGTTAGTACTACTTGTAACGACCAATATAAACATGTGTAATAGATAAGAAACACAATAAAGCGTTCAAATGTTAGCAATAAGTAATTCATAGGGGGTCAATGATACGAGTAAGAATTGCAGAAAAACATGAGAAATTGTTTAACTATCGTCATGAGAATTAGTGGCATTAGTGAATGGTCATGGAACATCAATGATTTGTCCTCGTCGTAGCGCCTCAACTGTTGAGTATGTGATGTCGTCCCCTAAGACTTGTAATATTTGGGATTCTTTGTCATTTGCTATCAACTTATGTATAGTCTCGCTTGTCTTTAACATACTCGTTGTTTACTGCTCTTGACGTTGACGACGAACGCTGGTATTTGGCAATATTTTGCGTTTAACAACTAATGTTTTGTGTTTGGGGTCAATGGACATGTGTATGACTAGCTTCTGTTGTTCGTTAGGGCACTTCTGATGAACCAGGATTTCATCAATGTCATTATTATGTGATGGATCTACCAAACAAATGGTAAAACAATGGCCACTCTTTCGAGGCGTAAGTAAGAATAGCTTCCAAAAGTATGATGGAGTATAAACAAGATATAGTTGAAACCATCGAAATGTATGTAAGAGATCGTGAGAATTGATAGAATATAAGCAACATAGACGAAAAATTGCAAACAATGAAGTGAAACAAATTAAATCAACAATGAAGAAGGAACAACATTACTTGAACATTGAGTGACTTTAGGATTGAGTACTCGTTGATGATGCTTTGATACCCGTATGGATTGAAGAAATCCAAACTTGAATTAGCTATACTATATTTAGCAAATATTTAAACTTAGGTTGCTAATATTCATTTAAAAGAATGCGAATCTCATACATAATAGCATAGCAATGAGAGGGTATTAGTTATCATTGTAAACTATAAATAATGTTGTAAAGTCATTAGTTTGCTATTAAGAGAGAAACACAAATATATTATGTGTATTTTTTTAATTATCTTCTCCTACTTGTACTTTGGAATTAGCAAAATCCTTCACCAACATCTGGTATCATAGCCAGCGAGACTCATACTTGTTTATTATTTGAATAATGGCAGCAGTTACAAATAATATGACACAGGTTCAACTTCCAAAGTTGAATGGAAAAAATTATGATAATTGGTCTATTCAAATAAAAGTGTTTTTCCGTTTTCAAGAATTGTGGAGTATTGTGGAGAGAGGATTTACAGATATAACAGATGCAACAGCTTTTGAAGCACTAGCACAAGTTGCCAAGGCCGCATTGTTAGAAACCAGAAAAAAAGATCAAAAGGCTTTGTATCATATATTTCAAGCAGTTGAGGAGCCTGTATTTATAGAGATATCAATGGCAGAGACATCACATGCAGCGTGGGATATTCTGCAGAGATCCTACAAAGTTGATGATCGTGTTAAGCAGATACGTTTGCAAACACTGCGTGGCGAATTTGAGTCATTAACCATCTTCATATAGGTAGATATAGGATCTATAGGGCAATTACTTAGAAGTACATTTCGTGCAACAGCCCTTCCTATCTGATAGAAAAAGAGCCCATGATCCTGAACCGATGATGACTCATAATCTATATCAACTTATTTTGATCGCGTACAAGCGATCGTTAATCAAATAAATATCAATGGAGAATATATAAGTGATGCAAGAGTTGTACAAAAGGTAATATGTTCAATAAATAGTGATTTTGATAATGTCGCTTCCGCTATCGAAGAAGCACATGATTTATCAACCTTATCTATTGAATGGTTATTGGGCTTGTTATCTTCACATGAGCAAAGAATGAGGCAACGAGGGAAAAGTTCCAATACATAACATGCTTTACAAAGTAAAGCAAATGTATCAAATCGCGGTGGCTATTATGGTGGCCGTGGACGAGGTCGTGGTCGAGGAAGACGTGGAAATTACTCTTCCTATAATAGAAATAAAAATGTAGAAAACAATTCTACAGTAGACCACAAAACGACGTCATCCACACGTCGGGATAAGTCAAAAATTCAATGCATAGGTGTGATCGGTTCGGGAATTATGCATCTGAGTGTCGAACCAAATTATATAACAATCAAGTTGAATGAGCCAATGTTGCAGAAGCATAAGAAATTTACTTCTGGCCTGCAAATAAGGTATGGATACCGAGTCCAACAATGTTTGGTATCTGGACACAGGTATGTCAGGAAAGAAGGAATTGTTCTCCTTCTTGGATGAATATGTTCATGGAGAAATTAGCTTTGGCAATAAAAGCAAAGTTCTTGTGAAAGGTAAAGGAAATATTAATATTCAGTCAAAGGATAGTACCAACATTACAATTGCTGATGTATATTATGTCCCTGGAAAATTTTGGAATTTGAGCATGGGTCAACTCACATAGAAGGGGCACAAAATCAATATTGAAAATGGTACATGTGAAATTAAAGGAAAGAATAACAAAATAATTACTAAAGTGAGAATGACTAAGAATAGAATGTTTCCTTTATATCTTCAACCAAAAGTTGTTATGAGTTTACAGGCAATGATGAATGACCATAATTAGTTATGGCATTTACGCTATGGACATCTGAATTTAATTCAGAGGCCTGAAGTTATTAGCACAAAAAGAGATGGTAACAGGTCTACCTCTAATTGATACTCCAGATAACCTTTGTGAAGGTTGTATACTCGGAAAGCATCACCGAGATCCTTTTCCTCTTGGAAAATCAAGACGTGCTACGAAGCCGTTGGAATTGGTCCATACAGATATATATGGACCTGTAGAGGTTGAATCTCTTGGCAAGAAGAGGTACTTCGTACTTTTTGTAGATGATTTCAGCATAAAGAATTGGATTTATTTTCTGAAGAAAAAATCCGAAGCATTTGAAAATTTTCAAGAGTTTAAGGCATTTGTTGAAAAACAAAGTGGTATTGTTTTAAAGATATTGAGATCTGATCGAGGAGGTGAATTCACATCCAACGAGTTTGCTAATTATTGCAAGAAAGAAGGCATTCATCGACAACTGACTGCTAGTTATACACCACAACAAAATGGTGTAGCAGAGAGAAAGAATAGAACAATATTTGAGATGGTAAGAAGTATGCTAAAAGAAAAATCTTTGCCAAAGCCATTATGGGCAGAAGTAGTTTGTTGTGCAGTGTATTTGTTGAACATATGTCCAACAAAGATTGCTCACGAATTACCCCCGAAGAAGCTTGGAGTGGTAATAAGCCTCGATGTATCTCATTTGCGAATATTTGGTTGTGTCGCTTATGCACACATGCCAGATCAAAGGAGAAAGAAGCTTGATGATAAAAGTCATAAATGTATTTTTATCGGCTATAGTAATTCAACGAAGGGTTACAAATTATATGATCCCACAAAAGAAGAACTAATAATCAGCAGAGATGTTCATTTTTTTGAAAATGAAGCATGGTAGTGGGGTGAATCAAATGAGGTCATTACTGAAGAGACGCCTCTTAATCAAGAGGGTGAGAAAATAAATTCTTCAAGTACGAATCCAACAGTAGAAAGTAGTCCTATTCAGATAACACAAGCTGATATTTCATCCCCAACAGAACTTGCTCCTAGGAAACGTGTAATGCCTTCCAAGTATAAAGATTTTATAGTTACAAAAGATGATGATGATACGAGATGAATAGATAACGAGATGAATCTATGGTAAATTTCCGTTTATTTGCCGATTGTGTTCCGAGCTCTTATGAAGAAGCAAAGAGCTAATGAGAAGTGGAATCAAGCAATGGAAGAGGAAATTCATTCCATTGAAAAGAATAATACGTGGGAGTTAACTACTTTACCAGTCGGGAAAAAGACCATAGGAGGGAAATGGGTATATAAAACAAAATATAGACCTATTGGCGAAGTCGATCACTATAAAGCGAGATTGATAATTAAAGGCTATATGTAGAAGCCAGGAATTGACTACTTTGAAGTTTTTGCACCAGTCTCTAGAATGGATACTGTTCGAATGATTCGATCACTTGCCTCTCATAACAAATGGCAAGTTTATCAAATGTACGTTAAAACTGCTTTTCTAAATGGAATACCGCAGGAAGAAGTATATGTAGAGAAACCCCCAGGCTTTACAAATAAAGGTCAAGAAAACAAAGTCTATCGACTCAATAAAGCTATATATGGTTTGAAGCAAGCACCTCGTGCATGGTACTCCCGTATTGATTCATATTTGCTTCAAGATGGTTTTCAAAAATGTCCACATGAGCACACATTATATGTGAAGAAAAAGGATAATGGTGACATATTGATCTTATGTCTATATGTTGATGATTTGATCTTCACTGGAAATAATAAAACTATATTTGAGGAATTCTAGAAAGCTATGAAGGAACATTTCGAAATGACATACTTGGGGTTGATGTCGTATTTTCTAGGCATTGAAGTACAAACTAATGAAGGTATATTTATGTCGCAACAAAAATATGCCACAGATATTTTGAAGAAATTCAAAATGGATGCAACCAAACCTATTAGGACTCCAATAGCTGAAAGAGTCGAAATGAAAAAAGAAGGTAGTGGAGAGTTGGTAAATCCAACTTATTTCAAAAGTATGGTGGGTAGTCTTTGATATTTGACTTCCACTAGGCCTGATATAGTGTATGGAGTAGGATTGGTTAGTCGGTACATGGAGAAGCAGCATCAATCACACTTGCAAGCAGCAAAGAGAATTTTGCGATACGTGAATGGTACTCGAGATCATGGGATCTCCTACACCAAATTTGGTTGGATACACATATAGTTATTGGGCCGGTGATATTGAAACCCGCAAAAGTACTTCTGGTTATGTTTACTATATAGGAGATAGTGTTATTTCATGGCTTCCAAGAAGCAACAAGTGGTTGCTTTGTCAACAGCTGAAGCTGAGTATATATCATTAACAAGCGGAGCATGTCATGCAATATGGCTTCGAAGAATGTTGGAGGATTTAAATTTTATTCAAAAGACTCCATTGACAATATTTTGTGATAATAAGTCAACAATTGCATTAGTAAAGAATTCAGTATTTCATGGCAGAAGCAAACATATTGATATCAAATATCATTATATTCGAGAGCTTGTTAAAAATGGAGAAGTTGAGCTCCAATTTTGCAATTTCGAAGAACAAGTTGCTGACATTATGAATAAGCCTCCGAAGGCTGATGTATTTGAAAAGCTTAAAGCTATGCTGTGCATAATTAGTTATAAGTATAACAGGAGTAATATTCAAGTTTGAGGGAGAGTGAAGAAACCCAAACTTGAATTAATTATACTATATTTAGCAAATTTTAAACTTAGGTTGCTAATATTCATTTAAAATAATGCGAACCTCATAAATGATAGCATAGCAATGAGAGGGTATTAGTTATCATTGTAAACTATAAATAATATTGTAAAGTCATTAGTTTGATATTAAGAGAGAAACACAAATATATTCTATGCATTTTTCAATTATCTTCTCCTACTTGTACTTTGGAATTAGCACATTCCTTCACCAACATGGATCTTCATAGTACAAAGTGTGGGTGTTAGGTCCATCCGTCAATTGATTCTTGTCGTCATTGTAATGACCGTGATCATAAGCGTCGCCGTCCTAGAACTTGATTATTGTCATGACCGTAGGCATATGCGTCGTTATCGCTATGTCAAACTGTTTTCAATCTATATTTTGATGTTAGCTTCTCATGTCTTATTGTTGATAAAATTTCATAATCGTTCCAAGCAATTTTGGTGAAAGAATTGAATCCTGCAATTGACGTTAGTTCAAGCAAAAGTAATAACCTCTTTGTCACTTTCCGACACAGAATAGTAGTTGTCAATGAGCTGATAAACAAAACAAGAGTAAATGCTAGTGTAAATACGTTAAAGTCAAGTGCAATTTACGTACTAAGTGTTCTTTCCATTTATATGGACTATAGCACGGAGAGTAAGGTTTTGAAAGAGTTTTATGGCGTACCTATGTGGCATTGACAATGTTCACAATTTGCAACTTACTTGAAGGCGGCGTTAATGGCCAAAGATATTTCGTTGTCCAAACTTTGTCATGCTGGTGTCAGCCCCCAATGTGGTCTCCATCTGATTCTTTTTAGATGTCTTTCATGTCATGATGACACCGAAAGTTTCTAGCGCCTTTATCTACTTGAGATCTGAGACTTCTTTGAGTAATAGTGTGTAATCATAGTTGATGTCGACCCCCCATGACGCTTATGTCTTTGACTAGCATTGTACCTTATACTCAAATTCTATAAGCATAATTGTTAATCACTTTCAAAGTCATGACTAAAAATATCATAAGTTACTATCTAAAAGTCACAACAATTAAATCATACTATCATGTCCCCTTGTAGCGACTTTAGGACAAAAACAAAGGTCTTCACGTATCAAACTTAGTTTTGGACTGAAGTTAGCCACAAAATTAGATGACGCTTGTGACTTTAGGATTGTCCTTGGGCAGTAAGTGACAGTGTAGAATCTTGATGCTATAATCTATTCTCCATTCGTCCTAACAAACTTGCGTTATCTCAAAACAAACGGATTAATGCAGTTAGTCATGTCCGAATCGGAACATATTAAATTCATACCATGATGCTAAATTGTAGTTTACCAAAGCAAATGTAAGTAACATTAAAGAGAATTACCTTATTGTCACGCCAAGTAAAAAGAACTTACTAATGTGTCGCACGGGTGACGGTTCGTTATAGAGGAGACGTCTTTGGTTAAAGACTGACACTAAGATGACGTCACTGTTGGGTCGACGTTGGACTGTTTGTCGCGACGACTTCATTTGTCCCGACGAACTTTTTGGTCTCGACGAACTTCTTGGTCTGTCACGACGACTTCTTAATTTGTGTCGTCGAACTTTTTGGTCGCGACGGACTTATTCATCTGTCACGACGACCTTCTTCATTCGGGCACGACGACATGACGACCTTCTTCATTTGGTCGCGACGAACTTTTTTGTCGCGACGACCTTTTGATTTGTCACGACGACTTCGACTTTTCGAATATGCCATTAACGTATACTTACATCATGGTAAATGTTCGCTTGGTGGGTGACGACGTTAGGATCGATACCTGTTGCATCTCCACAAGAAAAAGCAAGATAATTAGAACTTAATAAATAAAACTTTTTACCTATTTCCTCGTGTAGTCGGGAAGTCAACGATAAATAAGGTCTTTGCATCATCACAGTCTACATCTGCTTAGTTAGATCTGACTTCACCAATGTGACTGTTGATCCTCAACTTCATGACTGCGTCAACTCATGTTCGGACTTCGGTCGCACTAAGGCGTCGTTCCATACTTTGATGTTGGTCTTCATTTTATGATGCCGCTTTGTGCTTTGATTTCGCTGAATTTTCTGATGTCAATTGGCGTTTGGACAACTGGACGTAGTCTGACGTCGCCGTGCACATGGTCACGACGCAAAGAAGGTGACGAGTCACTACTCCGACACTGACATTCCGAATGAGACTATATGATGATAGACTGTACTTTGTGTTTTGGGAGAATTTTTGTGGATATGTATTTAGAGGGAGAATCTAGCCATCGGCCCCACAGTGGGCGCCAAATTGTTTATGCCTAAAATCGCTCAAGGGACAATCTTTGGTTGGGACATCGACAACTAGACTAAGACAAGAAAAATAAAGGGACGAAGAAGACACACAAAATGGTGATGCAGAAAACCCCAATGAAGGTGGGTAAACACCGCGGGTGGATATGAGATCACCAATCCACTATGATATCGGGCGTTAAAGCCATTCTAATTACAAGTACATGGTTTATCCGTACATATACAACTATTGCAAATGTTAACAAATTGACATAAGGGAATACAAATGATAATATATGTAGAGACAATTATAGCACCTGGACACTTGTATCGACGGTAAAAGTTTTGTAGAGGTTCTTCGTGTGATGAGATATTTATCACTTTGGGTAAAATGCAGACAAATAAGTACTTGGGCTATACAGTAAGATGTTAAGGTTGCATTTGTAGTTTATAGAGATAAAATATAGTAGTTTTGGATTAGGCTATTGGTGGAATTGAATATGGCTTGATGTATATGTAAAAACAAGGAGAAGGTTTAAGGTTATATACTTGTAGTGCTTTTTTGCAGGACGTGTATCATGGTTTTTTAATGGTAGTCACCAGGTGTTATTCTATAGTAGTGTGATAGTGGGGGAGTAAGTGGAGTCTTATGTGGAATGCTCCCATGAAGTGGGGGAATTCTTTGACTTTGTCATGTGGATCAATGTAGTCTCTGTATAATTGTAGATATCCCAGATGTTGTTTTGACTATTCCTTGAAGATACTAATGGTGGTGGTAGCCACCTCCTTGATTGTAGGAACTAACTTTGACTCCCCACGATACTCTTTTGTTAGTTGCACAAAGATATGACTTCTAGATAACGTCTTTTGTTAGTTGCCGAATTTGATCATAACAGAAACTATCCTCCGTCTTTTCTCTCTCTTTTATATTTTTTTCTATATTTTTATATGCTTTTTGGTTTTCGAGTTATGGCAAAATGCAGTTTGTGGCGCTATTTTTATAGGAATCTTTGAACTAGAGGTGACCAACGGTCCGGGGCAATCCAGCCCGCCTCGTGGGCCGTGTGGGTTAGACCCATGAACATCCCAATTCACAATTGTGAAAACCGTGAAATACTGAAATTATTGGATGGGCCACAACCACAAGCTTGTTTTCTTTAGCCCAACCCATGAAATCCCGCTGGCAAAACCGCCCAGCCTAGCCCAAGCCAGCCCAGCCTGCTAAATCGTTAATATTTCTATTTGTTTTTATTTAATTAAATTACTACGAATGCGTGTAGACTGTAATGAGTAAGATGTAACGATAATAAAAGTAAATATTATTGGTCATGAAAATTACTAATCGTTATTTATTTACATTAATTTCCAAGTGTAAAATATTTAGTATTATGATAACAAAATATAAAGACGGCCAAAATTATATAATAAATACTATATATTAATATATCATTAACATGACGCATGGATTCATCCTTAATTAATTTGTTTAAACAATTTTATTTTATACAAAAACCTACTAGTCTGATCTAGCCCATGAAACCCATGGCCCGCCAAACCCGCTCCATGAACCGCCAAAGCCCAACCGTCTTGGGTGGAGCAAACTGGCCCACCAGACCAGCCCGTGAAATTCGTGGTCCAGTCCTGGGCCATGGCGAGCCAACCTAGCCCGCTTCAATCCGATGCGCAGCCCGCCGAAACCACCCATTGGCCACCTCTACTTTGAGCCATTAAGGGTGTGTTGTACTTATTTTTATTGATACTTTCTCTGTTTTTTTTAGTTGCAACAATTTTCATGTTTATGTGTTTTTATTTAGATGCAACAATTCCTTTCTTGGTTAAGGTTTTGAGGCAATTTGAACACTTTATCTTTACTTTACCTACCCCCACATGCAAAAAGTATGGGCAATCGGGTTAAATTTAACTCTCTCTCCTCTCTTTAATATTAGCCTTATTTGCACGCGATGCGTGCGAAAACGTGTAGAAAGTTAAATTTGTTACTAATTATATCTAATAATCAGGGATTTTAAAAATTTTTAAAAATTTAGTTGAAAGGGAAGTAACTTATTGTGTTGTAAATTGTCACTGTTTTATTTTTGTTGTGCCTTATTTATCTTTTTATTTTTTTTAATTAATTAGGTAGTTATATCCCTTTTTATTTTTAGTTTTATTTTTTTCTATTTCTATTTTTTCGTGTCCCATCTCTGTTGCCATATATAATAGAGATTTGTGCAAAAAGATATTTGTTGCAACTTAAAAAAATAGAGGTATAAAGTTATGTGAAATTATCTTGTTTAGTCTCCATTATTTATGTCGGAATATTTGACTTTTGTTCCCCGTATGTCTTCTCTGAATGTTTATACATAGTAACCTGATGTGCCATAATTTTTCACGTTTAAAAGCATATAAGTCCTAGCATAGTAATTGCCTAATTGGTGCATGCTGGGTTTCTAAAATTATTGTAGAATTTTTTCCTTGAATAATGCTAAAATGGGTTTTAATTCCTGAAATGTGCCGAAGTTCAAATTAATTCCCTGGGTACCGTCCATGTAGGATGGCACGCGAGAATTTTGTTTTCGACAAAGCAAACCGCTACTCAGAGTAGCGGTTAACTTTAAGTTATTTGAAAACGGTATATGAGGTAAAATCGCTACTGGGGTTAGCGGTTTAATTACTAGGCAAAACCGCTACTCATAGTAGCGGTTTACTATGAAACTTAACACATGCCAAAACAAAGGTGGAAAGCACGCAGCTAGGCTGCGCTCCGCGCAGGCTTCCTGCGTGCTTTCCCCTTCTTTTTTTTTTTTTTTAAGTTTCATAATAAACCGCTACTCTAAGTAGCGGTTTATATGCATGCCATATAACTTGTCTTAGGGACATAATATAACCGCTATTTGAAGTAGCGGTCAACTTTACATTATTGGTATTAACCGCTACTTGGAGTAGCGGTTTTGTTAAAAAAACAAAATTCTCGCGTGCCGTCCTACGTGGACGGTACCCAGTGAATTAATTTGAACTTCGTCACATTTGAGGAATTAAAACCTATTTTAGCATTATTGAAGGAAAAAATTCAATTATTCTATGGTATATAACTTCTATTATTTCAAACTACTTTTTAAAACCCCTGCAATCAATGTACATATTATTCTTTCAAAAAAAAAAAAAAAAACGTATGATAAAAATTTATACTCTATAAATTGAATATATATTTCCTCCATTTTATTCTTTGGAAAAATTGACAAGAACAGTTTGAACTATGCGCCTTCTTCCTTTAACAGTCCATACTATTGATTATCCCTCAATAATCCCAACTATTACCCCTATCTTCTAAAAACGATCATTGTAACCTAGAAACCTACTACAACAAGTAAACCTTGAATATGTGACTTGCACATGATTTTTAATAAAATCTAAATTTTTTTCTCTTTTATTTTTCTATTTTAATGCCTTTGACTTAACTTTTTTAACCTTTTTACTTCACCCCACTAAACGTTCTCATCTTCTTTCTCTTAGTTCTCTTCAATTGCAATCAATCTCCACCATTAACACTTGATGCGAGTACAGAAGAAAAACAAAGTCGCAATTAGCGACTTCAAATAGGAAACTGAAATCGCAATTTTACTCCAAAATTCCCGAGTCTTTAATTTCGTTCAACCTCCATTAGCGGGCATGGCACAAAATTGTTCTCATTCTCTTTTAATTGCCCAAAAAAAATGTAGAATGCAGACACCTAGAGTTATGAGACCTCCAGGGCCTTCCGATGAATAACCAACTAAACCTCAGTATATGGATTCACTTTCAATTGATGAGTTGTGTTAGATAGGTGGAAAGAAAGAAATGCAGGGATAATGTGCTGAATTCATTTAGTTCTAGCAGTACTGATAATACAATACTCATCTAATACTCTAGCTTAGTGGTCACTCATCTAATACTCTAGTAGTACTGATGATGGATAGGATTGTAGAACAAGGATATAACAAGGTAGCAGTACATGGGAGAAACCTGCTGTAAAAGTAGATGAAGCCAAAATTTATGCTGATGGCGACTTTGTTTTTCTTTAGTACTTGCATCGCATCAAGTGTTAATGGTGGAGATTTATTGCAATTAAAGAGAACTAAGAGAAAGAAGATGAGAACGTTTAGTGGGGTGAAGTAAAAAGGTAAAAAAAAGTTAAGTCAAAGGCATTAAAACAGAAAAACAAAAGGGAAAAAATTTAAATTTCATTAAAAATCATGTGCAAGTCACATGTTCAAGGTTTACCTGTTGTAGTAGGTTTCTAGGTTACAGTGATCATTTTTGGAAGATCGGGGTAATATTTGGGATTGTTGAGGGATAATCAATAGTATGAACTGTTTAAGGAAGAAGGCGCATAGTTCGGACTGTTTTTGTTAATTTTTCCTTATTCTTTTTGTTTTATGTGAATTTTTTAGGACATTCGCTGATATAATGTGTTCTTGATTCCCACTCAAAATAACAAAATTATCTAAGGGTTCCTTAATGAATTTTGTTGCAATATTAATTAATTTGTTCTAGTTTAGTTGAGTACGTAAGGCTAAGATTTTGAAGAACATATTTTATTTAATCATCTAATAAACATCACCTGATGCTCAAATGCAATAATCACATGTAGTATGCTATTGTGATATATATAAATTTATATATATATAAGTAGGATCCACTGAAAATAACTTTAAGCTGAAAACTGAAAACCGACCTTTTTGCTCATTTTGCAGATTTTTGCTCATTTTATGTTTTTTGCTCATTTCAAGTTTTTGCTCATTTTAAGAAACTTTTGCTCATTTTAGCAAACTTTCGCTCATTTTACGAAGTTTTTGCTCATTTTACAAACTTTTGTTCATTTTATGTTTTTTTTTCTCATTTTATGATTTTGCTCATTTTAAAAAACTTTTGCTCATTTTACAATTTTTTGCTCATTTTATGTTTTTTGCTCATTTTATCGTTTTGCTCATTTTAAAAAACTTTTTGCTCATTTTATGTTGCAGTTTTCAGTTTTCAGCATAAGGAGTGGTTTTCACTTGATCCTGTATATATATATATACACATAAATATATTAACCTTTATATCACACAATAATAAGTTAATAGTTCGGTTGTCTCAAAGAAAACTTATAAATCTCAAATACTCAAAAAGGAAAAACAAAGAAAACATGTAAAAACTAGGGTTGATAAAGAGTCATCTTGTTCGTGAACAGTTCGAGCTCGGATTGTTTAACATTTGGCAAGGCTCGACTCGAACAAAGTTCGGCTCGTTAAGCTTCGAACTCGAGTCGAGCTCGAATAAACTTAAATAAACACAAGCCGAGCATGCCACAGTTCGGGCTCGGCTCGATCGAGAAGCAGCCCTAAGCGCAAGATGGGTAAGTTCGGTGCCATGGAATATTTTGCTTCTGTATTAACTATTACTCCCTTAGTTTTTTTTTTTCACTTGCTACATTTTTTATATTAATAGATGTATTTTTTACTTGTCACAAATTTTTATCTGGTAACAATAGTCCACCAAAAGTACCAATATTCTCCATTATTATTATAATCTTCCTGCCTATAACTCCCAAATATTTGTCTTTTTTCCTATAAAATTATGGTCCTCACCACACATTTTCTTCTTTCCTAAATACTTGTGTCCGTAATAATGTAGCAAGTAATTGACGACGAAGTACTACTTTCATTCAAGGATCTTTCGCAATTAGTTTATTTTCCCTTATTCCATATGTATGTTTTTATCTTTCCTACTTTGATTGTGTGTGTTTTAATGCACTTCTTTTACCTTAAAATCTTTTAGTACATATTAGTATAAATTATAACGACTATTTACAAATTACTTATTAAGACGAATCAAACAAGAGTTAATGACTATATTTTTTTCCATATACGTTGAGAAGAATTTAGAAGATTCTCTCTAATTGTAAATAGTGTCAAAATTCAAGTGAAAAAGATCAAAAGATATTGAAGGATTATTTTTTAACCACATAATCTAAATCTAAATCTATATATCAATGATTTTTCGAGAGCATAGTGATCAAGCTTTTCAAGATTTCGAGAGCATAGAATGCACCGCTTAAACATGCCATGTCATTATTTTAAATGTTTTATTTTTTCGAATAATAGATTTTAAATAGATAAAAATAGAATTTCGAATAAGGGAAAATTAGAGTCTGATTTTGAATAAATAACCTAAAATATCATACTATGTAAATTGAATATAACTTTAGCTAAATAATTTGGAATATTATAATATTTATACCATTGGAGAGTGCCAAAAATATGTTCCAGAGTATGATCCATTGACAATATTATTTTACAATTTACAAAAATATATATATACTCTTTTTTTAGATACAATATATATATATATATATATATATATATATATATATATATATATATGTAATCCCCCCATAAATTTATTGAATTTTATAAATATATTTTGATATATAGTTATTTATATTTAAAAATATTTTAGCATTTTAATGATTTATTTCTTCCAAGGTTGACTATTTGAAAGTCAAAGGATTTATTTTAATAACTTATGCGAGTCAAATATTTTATTAAAGTCATGCTTTGAAAAGTATTTGAAATATTTGAAACACTTATTGGATTTAGAAAAGGATTTGTAAATGGGTGTGAGGAGCCCAAACCTTTTGGCTTAACCTATGGTCATTTTCATTTAACTAACCCACCAAAGCCAAACTCTTTATTGGACCCCTAATGGGGGAAAACTATAAATACCCTTATTAACACAAATCCCCACACATTAAACACATTATTTTCTCTCTCCTCCTTGTCCCTCACTTTTCGGCCCTCCTCTTCTTTCCTTTCTCTCTCTTCCTCTTCGGCCTTCTCCCTCCTCTTTTCGGTTCAGCCAGCAGCTCCAGCCGACCACAAGCCGCACGGCAGCCGCCACCAAATCGACCCGTGCCATCGCCCCTACCGTCGTTCCTTCCTTTCTCCTCTTTGTTTGGTTGTTATTTCTTCCTCCTCAAGTTTTATTTAATGCAAAGTTTGTATCTTTAGGGTTTGTTTTAATAAGTTTATGTTTAAAAAGTTATGATTTGATGATTTTTTTATGAACCTAAGATTGTATAAATTATGTATTGAAGAAATAAAATTTCAGACTTACTTGTTATGTTAAAATAGGGTTTAAAAATATCAAAGCATGGATTTTTAGGGTTTTATAGGTTGAAAAATTATAATATCATGTTATAGTTTATGGTTTTGGGTTTTCTTATTATCATAGGCATGTTTAAATATGTTTAAAAAGAGTTTTAGTGTATATTATGTTGCTGGAAATTTAGAAAGAGTATTGTTGACGGAGTTTTTATGATTTAAACATGTGTTTTAAGGGTTTTTAATCATCTAGTAAAATAGTACTATACTAGGAGGTCGTACTAAGTAAGTTTTAATGATGGGAAATGTTTTTAAACACTTTTAAGAAGGGTTTAAAGTATTTTATTATTTCTGTAAATTCATGGTGTATTGATTATAATTTATGATGGTTATTTTAGGCGGAGAATTCTCTCTATGCGATTTTTAAGTCTACTATAGTGGTATCTCAGTTTGTCTACACAAGGTACGTATATACCTATGTGTTGGTTGATGTAGTATCATGATTTAAGAAGGAGAATTATGTAGTATCATGTATAGGAACTATATTCAGTTCATATGATATCTATTATGTTGGATTTTGCATGTTTGATATATTGTGTGAACATGTTGGGTATGCGATTTATATTATAAGATTGATATCATGTTTGTATGATGTTTGATGCAAGCATGTTGGTTGGGAACTTTATTTTATTAATTCACATGGGGGAATTAATATATTTATTAGTATTGGATCATGGTTGATCATTGTTCCCTTTTGAGTATTTCACTGCTTTATGAGGACCGATGGCCTTATTGGGTAAGTTGATATTTTCTACCTATGAAAGGTTAGTTGGTTGTTGGCTAGGTTCAACAAATAAAGGAAGATTGGATTAAAGTGGAATTAATTTTGGGTTGTTAAGTAGTTTGATCACTTATCTAATCCTAAGATAAAAATGGAAGTGTATGTTTCTTTGATGCTCTTAATCTTTGTTCAACTTGTAAGTCATAACAAGTGAATAAATTATTAATCATGTAAAGTGAAACTGGATAGCAATACCTTTAGACTGGTGCACGTCTGAAGTGTTGGACAATTAGGAGTTGGGGTACATGGTGAGCGTGGCATGGCTTTTCCTGGGGCCGGAATGATTACCGTGTCCTGTATATTTTTAAAAGGTTCCTCCATATCGTAGGTCATGGGAATACGGAGTCGCGCCCGTATTTCGTCTTCCAAAGGGAAGGCTGGTTTTAGTTAGACAACTCGGTCCATTGACTATTCCATTTAAAGTAATAAGAATGTTGTTAAAGTTTAGTTCAGTAAAAGTTGACTGCAAGTTATTATACTATTATTTATTCCTGCCTACTATTTATTAGTATCATGTTAGGATTGTTTACTTGTTTAGTATGTAGTACTTAACATTGCTGATTACGTGCTTTTGTTGTGTGTGTTGATCATGGCTTTGCTTTATTGATCCTGTGATGACCCATTTTGGGGAGCAGTCTCTAGCAATCAATAGTGCATTGTCCATCTACAGGTTTGAAGATGATGCATCATTAGGATTAGGATTGGAGAGCTTGTATAGTTTATTTATGGTACTTTTGGAGTTATACTTCTTATAGTTGGTTTGATTTGGTTTTAAAGTTGACTTTGGTTTTGTTGGTTAGTTTTGGAGTTCACTTTATTGTTGACTAAATTTTATTTATAAAGTTTATAATTATTGTTTTCCGCTGCAAAATTCTGAATAATCCGATACGTTTCACACGGGCGATAATGCTTTGATAATTCTCTATGTTTTATTTACAAAGGTATTTTAGAAAAGAGAGAATTGTCGGGGTGTTACAAAGTGGTATCTTGGAGCTTTCAGTTTTTATTGACCTTTCGTGCCAACTTTAAGTTTTTAGGCGCCTAACTAGCTAGTTACTTAAAATGAATTTCTTAGAATTGAGCGGCTACTTATTCATGATATTTAAATTACCTTCGAAAAGTCTTTTTTTTTCAAGAATCTAATATTGTTTTCAATTCAAATTTTTTCGGGGTCCGAATTTTTTTTTTATTTTCTTTATTATGTTCGAATTTTCGAACCATATTTTTTCCCGATTCCCTCCAAATTCGTATTTTTTTTAGTTTAATTATTTTCAATACTCTGATATATTTTATTATTTTGTGAGAGATGAGTAGTATAGGAAGGGCATATAGGATAGAAATATTATATGTCTACATTAAATTGTTAGTTCAGCATGATTATATTATTTTTCTTCCCTGCTAACTGTTTATGTTATTCCTATGCTTTATGTTGTTGGTTATTCTTGCTTATTGTTATTGTTGGGATTATACGTTAAGTGAGAGTACCAATTGCTTATAGAAGTTATATTTATTTGTTATAGATTCCTAGCCATGTCTGAAAGAGAAGATACTAGAATAGGGAGCTATTACAACCCTATTGTGCTTAGTGATGCTGAGAGTGATGGAGATTATGAGTCTGATGATGATAACTACACCGAACTAGAGTTCATTATGCGTAATGTATTAAGAGCAGGTATGCCTGATAGTGATGATGAGATTCTTCATGAGTTTGACCATGCTAGAGGACAGACCATGAGTGATATCTACCATGCTTCTTTCAGATATGAGACTGATTCTGAGCCAGAGAAGGACGAGCCTCAACCTAAACGGAGATCTACGAGATTTAGAAGATATGTTTATTATAATACTGAGGACATTGATGAATTGGAAGATGAGGTTTTTACTCCAGAGAACTACAGGGAGTCAAAGGATAGGACTAATGATGTTTCACCTTAGGTTATTTACCTATTTATTTATGCTTTAAAGAATAATGTTGGATAATTCGTCCAAATAGTGGTTTAAATTTATTTCATAGTACCTTTAATTTATTTTTTAGGAAAAAGTACGGTATTATGGTTGAGAAATTTGTTATTAGCATCTTTTGAGGAATAAAAGTTAAATATTTAGTTATCCAAGTGAGAAAAGATTTATTTTGGGCACGCGAATGGGAATACTTTATTTATTTGTTATGATTGAATTTTTATTCATTGTTCCTAAGCTGTGTGTTCTTAATGTGAATATTCTTCATGGATGATTGATGATAATTATTCTGTAATATTGTCGTAACTTCATGAGAAATTGTTTGTTGATGCGATCTTTATAGTCAAATCAATGTTACCTTCGTAGAGAATGGCATATAAGTTATGTTTCGAACCTAAAGTAGAGTAAGTTAATTTCAGGTCGCGCACTAGAATGGCAAACAACAATAACGACTTAGCTGCTGCTATTCGCCTTTTGGCGGAGAAATTTACTCTGGAGAGTTCTGAGCGTCCTGACTCTGCTAGGGACATGTTTGAGAGGCTAGCCAAGGTTAAACCACCATATTTTAAGGGGCAAGTTGATCCTACATTTTTAGAGAACTGGATTAGAGAGTTTGAGAAAATCTTTGGGGCTGTGAACTGTCCTGAGAATATGAGAGTAGGTCAAGCTGTGTTGTACCTAAAGGATGAGGTTGATTTGTGGTGGAGAGAAAATGGGGCTAGGCTGAGTGCTACTGAGGGATTCAATTGGGATTCTTTTGTTACTGCCATGAAAGGGAAGTTTTACCCTGCTTTTATGAGGAAACAGAAAGCCCAAGAGTTTATTAACCTTAGGATGGGGAGCATGACCATCTCTGAGTACTATAGCAAATTCATAGCACTGTCGCGGTTTGCACCTGAAGTAGTAGCCACTAAGGAATTAAAGGCTCAAAGGTTTGACCATGGTTTGACTGAGGAAATCCAGTTGGGGTTAGGTGGTGAAACTTTTTCATCCCTAGATATTGTGTATGGGAGAGCCGCCCACATTTATGGTCTTTAGTAAAGGCGTGATAAGAAGAGTGTTGTACTGGGTGAGAAAAGAAAGGATTTCAATGCTGGGGGAAATCAAGGGAATTTCAAGAAGAGCAGGAAATGGGAATGGGAATTTCCAAGGGAGGAATAATCAGGGCTACAATAATAAGGGTCAATCTGAGAGAGTGTACCACTGTAAGAAGTGCAGTAATAACCATCTTGGTAGAGACTGCAAGGGAGAACCAGTGACCTGTAACTACTGCCAGAAGAAGGGCCATAGGGAGTATGAGTGCTTTGCTAAGCAAAAGAATGGGCAAAATGGCAATGGGGGTAGTAACCAAGTGAGGTCTGGATTTAACCAGTCAGGAAATCAGGGCTCGAAGCCTGTAGGGGCAAAGAACAACCAAGGGAGCTACAATAAGCCTCCTAGTGAGAGCAACAACCAGAATAAGGCTCCGGGTAAACTGTTTGTGATGAGTCGCAATGAAGCAAACGATCTGCCGACGTAGTTTTCGGTACTTTTTCTATTAACTTTGTGCTAGTTAAAGCGTTATTTGATTCGAGGGAGACTTATTCTTTTGTTTTGTCATCTGTTATTAAAAGTCTGGGGTTAGTAGAATTTGAGGTGATTGATTTGCCTGTTAGTATACCTACTGGTGAGACCTTAAGGTGTAACAAGTTGTTTAAAAATTTGCCTCTGAAGATAGGAGACTGTGTTTTTCCTTCTGATTTGATAGAATTTAATCTGGGAGACCTGGATGTAATTCTGGGGATGGATTGGCTAAGTTTATATAAGGCCAACATAGACTGTGAAGTTCAAAAAGTAGTTTTAAGATGCCCTTTGGGGAAGTTGACCTCGTATAGACGTTTTGGGAAGTCCAAGAACTTTGGGGTTATTTTTGCGATGCAAGTGAAGAAGCTGATGAAGAAGGGGTGTGAGCTATTTTTCTGTAGTGTGCAAGATGTGAGTAAAGAAGATGGAGTGAAGATCGAGGATGTTCCAATCGTGAATGAGTTCATGGATGTGTTTCCGAGTAAGATTTCGGGTATGCCGCCTGCTAGAGCTGTTGAGTTCACCATAGACTTAGTTCCTGGAACTGCACCTATATCTAAAGCACCCTATAGAATGGCACCTCCGGAGATGAATGAATTGAAGACGCGGTTGCAAGAGTTGTTCGATAAAGGTTATATTAGGCCTAGTGCTTCACCTTGGGGAGCTCCTGTGTTGTTTGTTAAGAAGAAAGATGGGAGTATGAGGTTGTGTATCGATTATAGGGAATTGAATAATGTAACCATCAAGAACAAATATTCTTTGCCTAGGATAGATGACCAATTCGATCAATTGAATGGAGCGAGCATGTTCTCGAAGATTGATTTGCGTTCGGGATATCACCAGTTGAGGGTAGCTGTTAAGGATATACTTAAGACTGCATTTAGGACTCGTTATGGTCATTATGAGTTCACGGTAATGCCTTTTGAGTTAACTAATGCACCTGCCATTTTTATGGACTTAATGAATAGGATTTTCCATGAGTTCCTAGATAAGTTCGTGGTGGTATTCATTGATGATATCCTGATTTATTCGAAGAATGGAAAAGAGCATGATGAGCACTTGAGGATTATATTGGAGATGCTTAGGAATAATCAATCGTATGCCAAATTCTCTAAGTGTGAGTTTCGTTTGAACAAAGTAGCATTCTTGGGTCACTATGTGTCTAAGGAAGGAGTCTTTGTAGATCCTGCTAAGATTCAAGTTGTGAGTGAGTGGCCAACTCCAAAGAATGTGTCTGATATTCGAAGTTTCCTAGGTCTAGCTGGCTATTATAGGAGATTTGTGAGAGATTTCACAAAGATAGCGAGGCCAATGACCAATCCGATGAAAAAGGAGTCAAAATTCGAGTGGAGTGAGAAGTGTGAGGAAGCATTTCAGATTTTAAAAGAACGTTTGACCTCCGCACCTGTTTTGACCTTGCTTAATGGGAACAAGGGATTTGAAGTATATAGTGATGCTTCAAAGAATGGTTTGGGATGTGTGTTGCAGCAAAATGGGAAGGTGATCGTGTATGCGTCGCGTCAGTTAAAACCTTATGAGGCTAATTATCCTACCCATGATCTAGAGTTAGCTGCTATTGTGTTCGCTTTGAAGATTTGGAGACATTACCTTTATGGGGCAACCTGACCATAAAAGTCTGAAGTACATATTTACTAAGAAAGACCTCAATATAAGGGAGAGAAGATGGTCAGAGTTGATGAAGGATTATGATCTAGACATCCAATATTATGAGGGGAAAGCGAATGCCGTTGCTGATGCGTTGAGTAGAAAGTCGAGTCATAGCATGAATGCCTTGGTAGTTCCTGAAGAGTTGTGTCGAGATATGCAAAGACTTAGCCTGGAAATTTAAAATCCTGGGAGATCGAGGCAAGATTGGGTGCTTTATCATTAGTATTGCCAGTTTTCGATGAGATCAAAGAGGGTCAAGTTGAAGACGAGCACCTAGATAAGATCAAAGAGAAGATGAGGCAAGGTAAGGAAGTCAATTTTAAGATCCATGATGATTGAAGTTTGAGGTTCAAGGGAAGGGGTGTGTACCACAAAAATGTGATGAGCTTACGAGACGTCTTATGGATGAGGGGCATAATACTCCATATTCTGTGCACCCTAGGGGTGACAAGTTGTATAAGGATCTTAAGGAGATTTATTGGTGGCCGAATATGAAGCGTGAGGTCATTAAATTCGTGTCAAAATGACTAGCCTGTAAGAAAGTGAAGATAGATTATAAGAGGCCAATGGGGTAAGTTCAATCCTTAGAGGTGGTACAACAATAGTTATCATGCGAGTATTAAGATGGCACCTTTTGAGGCGTTATATGGAAGAAAGTGTAGAAGTCCCATTTGGGGACAAAATTCATTGAGGAGACTGTCAAGAGTGTGAAGTTGATTCAGGCTAGAATTCAAGTTGCTCAAGATAGGCAAAAGAGTTATGCCGATTTGAAGCGAAGAGATGATGAGTTTGAAGTAGGTGATAACGTGTTACTGAAAGTATCACCAACTAAGGGTGTGATGAGATTTGGGAAAAAGGGCAAATTAAGTGCCAAATATGTAGGTCCATATGAGATCCTGGGAAGGTAGCTTATAGGTTGGCTTTGCCAATGGAGTTCGAAAAGATGCACGATGTGTTTCATATTTCCCAACTCAATCGTTATATCCCTGATGAGCGTCATGTCTTGGAGCCTGAGAGGATCCAGATTGATAGTAGCCTCACCTATGAGGAAAGGCCTATGAAAATTCTTGATAAGAAGGTGCATAGTACACGCAATAAGGATGTCAATATCGTGAAAGTGCTTTGGTCGAACCATGAGTCCGAAGAGGCAACGTGGGAAGCTGAAGCTGAAATGAAGAAGAAGTATCCGGAATTATTCCTTGAGGTGAGTTACGATGGCGTAACTCGTTTTCTTTAACGGGGGTAGAATGCGATAGAATTTCGCGCTTTTTACCAATTTTTATGGTATTTTTATGCATTTTTATACTTATTTTGGCGATTTGCACTAGAAAAGGTGTTCATGAGTAACACAATTGTTTTTAAAGATGGCAAAAGAGTGCCCATGAGTGGCACAAGTATTTCTCCTTGGAGAGTTGAGTTGAAAACTTTTGAAAATGTATGAGTTTTGTGTCAAGTTTCGGGACGAAACTTCTTTTAAGAGGGGTAAACTGTAATCCCCCGTAAATTTATTGAATTTTATAAATATATTTTGATATATAGTTATTTATATTTATATATGTTTTAACATTTTAACGATTTATTTCTTCCAAGGTTGACTATTTGAAAGTCAAAGCATTTATTTTAATAACTAATGCAAATCAAATATTTTATTAAAGTAATGCTTTGAAAAGTAATTGAAATATTTGAAACACTTATTGGATTTAGAAAAGGATTTGTAAATGGGTGTGAGGAGCCCAAACCTTTTGGCTTAACCTATGGTCATTCTCATTTAACTAACCCACCAAAGCCCAACTCTTTATTGGACCCCTAATGTTGGGAAACTATAAATACCCTTATTTACACAAATCCCCACACATTAAACACATTATTTTCTCTCTCCTCCTTCTTCCTCACTTTTCGGCCCTCCTCTTCTTTCCTTTCTCTCTCTTCCTCTTCGGCCTTCTCCATCCTCTTTTCGGTTCGGCCAGCAGCTCCGGCCGACCACCTCTGCCGACCACCCGCCGCGCGGCAACCGCCAACCGTCGACCCGTGCCGCCGCCCCTTGGCTGTCGGTCCTTCCTCCCTCCTCTTTGTTTGGTTGTTATTTCTTCCTGCTCAAGTTTTATTTAATGCAAAGTTTGTATCTTTAGGGTTTGTTTTAATAAGTTTATGTTTAAAAAGTTATGATTTGATGATTTTTTTATGAACCTAAGATTGTATAAATTATGTATTGAAGAAATAAAATTTCAGATTTACTTGTTATGTTAAAATAGGGTTTAAAAATATCAAAGCATGGATTTTTAAGGTTTTATAGGTTGAAAAATTATAGTATCATGTTATAGTTTATGGTTTTGGGTTTTCTTATGATCATAGGCATGTTTAAATATGTTTAAAAAGAGTTTTAGTGTATATTATGTTGCTGGAAATTTAGAAAGAGTATTGTTGACGGGGTTTTTATGATTTAAACATGTGTTTTAAGGGTTTTTAATCATCAAGTATAGTACTACTATACTAGGAGGTCGTACTAAGTAAGTTTTAATGACGGGAAAGTTTTTAAACACTTTTAAGAAGGGTTTAAAGTATTTTATTATTGCTGTAAATTCATGGTGTTTTGATTATGAATTTATGATGGTTATTTTAGGTGGAGAATTCTCTCTAGGCGATTTTTAAGTCTACTATAGTGACATCTCAGTTTGTCTACACAAGGTACGTACATACCTATATGTTGGTTGATGTAGTATCATGATTTAAGAAGGAGAATTATGTAGTATCATGTATAGGAACTATGTTCAGTTCATATGATATCTATTATGTTGGATTTTGCATGTTTGATCTATTGTGTGAACATGTTGGGTATGCGATTTATATTATAAGATTGATATCATGTTTGTATGATGATTGATGCAAGCATGTTGGTTGGGAACTTTATTTTATTAATTCACATGGGGGAATTAATATATTTATTAGTATTGGATCATGGTTGATCATTGTTCCCTTTTGAGTATTTCACTGCTTTATAAGGACCGATGGCCTTATTTGGTAAGTTGATATTTTCTACCTATGAAAGGTTAGTTGGTTGTTGGCTAGGTTCAACAAATAAAGGAAGATTGGATTAAAGTGGAATTAATTTTGGGTTGTTAAGTAGTTTGATCACTTATCTAATCCTAAGATAAAAATGGAAGTGTATGTTTCTTTGATGCTCTTAATGTTTGTTCAACTTGTGAGTCATAACAAGTGAATAAATTATTAATCATGTAAAGTGAAACTGGATAGCAATAGCTTTAGACTGGTGCACGTCTGAAGTGTTGGACAATTAGGAGTTGGGGTACATGGTGAGCGTGCCATGGCTTTTCCTGGGGCCGGAGTGATTACCGTGTCCTGTTTATTTTTAAAAGGTTCCTCCATATCGTAGGTTATGGGAATACGGAGTCGCGCCCGTATTTCGTCTTCCAAAGGGAAGGCTGGTTTTAGTTAGACAACTCGGTCCATTGACTATTCCATTTAAAGTAATAAGAATGTTGTTAAAGTTTAGTTCAGTAAAAGTTGACTGCAAGTTATTATACTACTATTTATTCCTGCCTACTATTTATTAGTATCATGTTAGGATTGTTTACTTGTTTAGTATGTAGTACTTAACTTTGCTGATTACGTGCTTTTGTTGTGTGTGTTGATCATGGCTTTGCTTTATTGATCCTGCGATGACCCATTTAGGGGAGCAGTCTCTAGGGATCAATAGTGCATTGTCCATCTACAGGTTTGAAGATGATGCATCATTAGGATCAGGATTGGAGAGCTTGTATAGTTTATTTATGGTACTTTTGGAGTTATACTTCTTATAGTTGGTTTGATTTGGTTTTAAAGTTGACTTCGTTTTGTTGGTTAGTTTTGGAGTTCACTCACTAGTGGAAAAAACATCAAATGCTTCGGTTAAAAACCGTACAAGTGCTTCGTATTCCACCCGTGGCAAACGCCATACGAGCACTTGAGAATTTGTCAACTGCTCCGGCAGCCAGTAGCATACTACAGAAATAAAATTTACTAGCTACTGGGTACCTAAATGGGCTTGCATAAATAATCAACACCAATATATTCTTGAGTTATTAAATTAATGACTTGAGGTATCAAAACACGTCGACACTTACATTGGTAAATACAGAACAAGAACTAATCTACAAAATACAGTTTGCAACATACAATGAACACCTCCTCAATGAGTTTAGTTCAGTTTGTAAGCTTTATTGCAGCAGCATCAGTATAAACAACTCCAAACTTGCCTCAGCTCCATGAAACCAATAAGGTCTACACACTATCCGTGTCCGATTGTTTTTTTTTTAACCCATATGATAGACTCCACTCTTGAGCTCCTTATTGGAGCAGCTCTCTGTACGTATTCAAAACTATTGCATTAAAAAAAAAGCAAAAGTTGTGCAGAAAAAAAGGAGCTAACTCACCGAAGATATTGATTTTGTTCCATGCCTAAAGGCACGATCCTCAACGACATTTGAGCTAAATTTACCACTCTAGCACTGCTTTTTAGGAATGATGTAGTAGAAGTTACTTGAGCAGCGAGGGAGTCAAGAGAGGGAGTCACCTAAAATTCGTGAAGTAAACAAAACAAAAAATTTCATATTCACCACTAACTTGATCTAACACAGTCAAGCACTGTAGATCTGATGATCAGCATTGATCATCCAAAAAATTTATCATATAAAATGATGTCATGATCTCAAGCTTTGAAGATTAAAAAGTAGTAATTAGCGAAAGAAAAGGAAGAACAAAACCAATTAATAATAACAATCTCAAGGAAGTCCTACAAGGTATGATCCAAGGACGAAACAAGTTACCGATAACAGTCCCATTAAAGTCCTCTCCTCAATACTAGTTTGAGATGGATATATATGAAACACAACAATTTTTATCGAACCAAGATCACATCACAAATAATATTCAAGAGAAGGTAACTTTAATATAAAGTTAGCAGCAACAACTCACTAGCCTAAGCTATCAATTGTTTTCCAAACTGTCTTTAGTTTGTTGTGTGACCTCTATGAGTGCAATAAAAATCTGCATATAGTTGTGAACTGACTCACTAGCCTAAGCTGTCAATTGTTTTCTAAAATAAAGTGTATAGTTGAAGCAACAAGACATATACTTGTGAACTGATTCATGTTATGTATACACACACAACAAATGTGTTAGGGAAAATAGAAATTAACAAGGGTCACAAGACAACAATCTTCTAGGCGTGGATCGCTTTCCCAAAAGTAATATTCCGACCCTAATCGTAAAGCACGGGTTCACGGAATTCACCTTCGAGATACAAAGAAGAAACAATAGTGGTCACGCTTACTATGAACATTGTTCAATGAAAATGAGTTTGTGAGATTTTGTAGAGATGAATAATTTCTGATTTTGATCCTTTAGAATTTTTATGCAAAAGAGAGAAGTAGTTTTCTCAACACCCTTCATCATATGAGAGACCTCATATATATAACAATGCTACAACGCTTCAGAAAATCCGAAACGATACATTGACAAACCGTCAAAATACGCGAAATAACGCAAAGAACAACCAATGTCAGAGACATCGTCGCGAGTCGCGAGCTTCAGCCTGTCGCGAGGGGCGACACTGGTCGCGAGTCGCGACCGGCCTTCCCTCCCGGTCCGGCTTTGTCAACGCTGTGGATTCGAGCAAGCCAAGCCTACTACCACCGTTGCGGGGTGCGAGCAAGCCAAGCCCACTGATCACAAGCATGATGCTGTCCCCTACTCGCAAGTATATGGCGTTGAATATGCAAAGCCATGCAATTTATCATTCCTCGCAAACACGACTAATATATAGCATGTTATATTACATATATTGTTTAAGTAACGACACCATTACCAAGTGACTCAAACAATATATCATAAACTAAACTAACTTTATACTCTAAATCTCCAACAATCCTCCCCCATTTAGAGTATACAAAAATAGTTATTGCACAAGCATCATCAAAACAAAAAACAACCTCATGCATTAATGAATGTGTACTTGAACTTCCACTTAGTATAATACACATTCCAAGCATTCGTATCCAAATGGTGTCGATAAACGATTGAACCATTAGCAACACATAATGAAAACTTGAAGATATTACACACACAAGATTAACTACTCATTTTCAATATATACTTGACACTAATTAGCCATGTGTCCATATCAATTCATAAGTGCATCAAAGCTATGCCTCACTAGCTCCTTGAAGCGGCCAAACTTCGCACTTACATAGGTAGATCTCTTAGAAAAGCATGCTCCTGTGACAAAGCACAATGTCAAGAGACCTATTAAGATCAAACAACCTCTTAAAACATCACATATTTAAAGAACTTTACCTTGGATGATTATACAAGTTCTTTCAATCAACAAATAAGGAAATTAATCTTATCGAACTCAAGACCCAACGTCTTATTGGGCGTTAAGTTAAGATTCCCTTACTCGTGATTTCCAAAAGGCACCAATCCTAAACCGATTGCCATCCTCTTTACCGTATCTCTAGCTAGCGCCATAGTGAAACAATCCGCTAGATTATACGTAGTTCTTACATAGTCAACAATGATAGCACTATCTTTGATAAGTCCTTGGACATAACTATGTCTCACACCAATGTGTCTTGACTTACCATTATACACTTGACTATAAGCTCTTGCCAATGCTGCATCACTATCACAATGTATAGCAATAGGTGATATTGGTTTTGGCAACAAAGGTATCTCAAACATGAGATTCCTTAACCATTCGGCTTCTTTGCTTGCCGATGACAGAGCTATAAACTCCGATGTCATTGAAGAATCTGCAATGCAAGTTTGTTTCTTGGAAGGCCAAGATATCGCACCTCCCCCAAGGAGGAATGCCCATCCACTCGTGGAGGAATGATCTTCTCTATTAGAGATCCAACTTGCATCTGAATGCCCTTCTAAAACCGAAGGATATCCACTATAGGACAAACTATAGTCCATGGTTTTCCTCAAGTACTTTAACACTCGACGAATAGCTTGCCAATGTTCTATACTAGGATTACTAGTATACCTACTTAATTTCCCTACCGCAAATGCGATATCCGGCCTAGTACTCGTCATAGCATACATCAAACAACCTATAACCCTCGCATACTCAAGTTGAGACACGGCATTGCTATCATTTGGCAATAATTTTTCACTTGGGTCCATAGGAGTTGAAACAAGAGAGCAATCACTAACATGAAATTTCTTGAGCACTTTCTCGATATAATGAGATTGTGACAAGATCAATTTTCCATTGTCCCTCTTAATTCTTATACCTAAGATGACATCCGCCTCCCCCAAATCTTTCATGGAGAATTGTGAAGATAGAAAATATTTTGTCCACTCAACTTGTGACAAATCCGTTCCAAATATCAACATGTCATCTACATATAGACAAATCATGACACCATTACCGTTGTCATCAAATTTGCTATAAACACACTTGTCTGAATTATTCAATTTGAAACCATTAGACAACACAACCTCATCAAACTTTTGATGCCAGTGCTTAGGTGCTTGTTTCAGCCCATACAAAGATCTAATCAACTTGCATACTTTATGCTCTTGACCTTTCACGACAAACCCTTCCGGTTGTCGCATGTAAACCTCTTCCTCTAGTTTTCCATTCAAGAACGCCGTCTTGACATCCATTTGATGGATCACAAGCTTATGAATAGCCGTAAGAGCTATTAATAACCTTATAGTGGATATTCTAGCAACGGGTGCATATGTATCGAAATAATCAATACCTGGTTTTTGTGAGAAACCTTGAGCCACTAAACGGGCTTTGAACTTATCAATAGTTCCATCTACTTTCATTTTCTTTTTGAAAATCCATTTACACCCAATTGGTTTACACTTAGGAGGTAAATCAGCTAAAACCCAAGTGTTATTTCCTATGATGGAATCCATCTCATCATCAATTGCCTCTTTCCAAAAGGCGGCATCTTGAGACCTCATAGCCTCATTAAATGTTAAAGGATCCTCTTCCACATTAAATATATATGGAAACTTAGTCACTATGGAACTCCTTGATCCTTTAACCAAATATACATGCAAGTCCGGGCCGAAAGATTTCTCTTTTCTCGCCCTTTTACATCTCCTAGGTTGTGATGATGTTGATGCAACATTCTCATCAAGACACTAGAGGAAAAAAGCCCAAGGGGTGCGGTCAAAAGGGGCCCAAGTGCTGCGTTTTTTGACCGCAGCCATTGGACTAGCAGCCCTTGGCATTTAGGAAGGGCTGCGGTCAAGGCAAAGACCGCAGCCCTTGGTGGGTTAAGGGCTGCGGTTAAGGGCCAAAACCGCAGCCCTTGGTGAGTTAAGGGCTGCGGTTTTGGCCATTAACCGCAGCCCTTAACCCACCAAGGGCTGCGGTTTTTACGTAACCGCAACCCTTGTGACCCAAATATTGCGGTTTTCTTTTTTTTTGCATTTTTTTGTCCTAAATGTTCCCAAGCAGTTATATATATATATTTTATCATAAATTATGTTTTTTTACACAAATATAGAGAAAACAATAACTGAATTACATTAGTTTGAGGCTGCCCTCGAGTGTTCAAATTGCAATATATGAGCAGGATCACAAACACAAACAAGCATTACAACAACTCCACCAAGACTAGCATCCGGATCCCTCGAAAGTAACTTCTCTGGAGATGATAGAACCTGGCAAATAAAACCAAAATCGCAATAGTTTGGAGGTGAACCTGGGGGTGTAGCGGGGGGAGCAAATGGTGCTGTGGTGGGGGGTGCTGCTGGGCAATTGGGGGCCGGGGGTGTAGCAGGGAGGCAGGGGGTGCGGGGCGAAGGGGGTGCTGGACCGAAGGTGAGGGTGTAGCAAGGGGGCGAGCAGGGGGTGCTTGGGTGGCGGTGTTCTTTGCGCGCGGGGCTTGGGGTGTAGCAGGGGGCCATGGGCAAGGGCGCAGCGGGGGGTGATGGGTCGGGGGTGTAGCAAGAGGGGGCAGGGCTTAAAACGATGACTAAATGCTAGAACTTTGGCTTAAAACGAAAGGGGATAGAAGATAGATAGAATGAATGAGAGATTGACAGGATGAAGAGATGTTGTGGCTGTATTTCAAATATGTGGATTTGAGAAGGGATTTCAAATCCTAAAAAATGTGCTTATATTTTGAAAGGCAATTTGGAGCAAATACAAATCCAAATACTTAGATTATCCAAACACAATATTTGGACCAATTCCATCATTTAAAATAAAATGCTACTATCCAAACAAACCATCAAGTTAAATATGTAGTGCAATGATGCTAAAGACAAAACAGAGTACAGGAAGTTTATACAAACCTGCATGTATCCAACATTCTCCTCTGCAAGGCTGATTCCTGCAACCAGGATAGGGTGAGAGGGATCAAAATATTCAACCATCTCACAAGGAACAACTTGAATTTCCAACCTCACATAAGTCCTAGTTCTAAAGCCCTGTATTTCAATCCTAGTAGCTTCATCTAGATCATTGAGTTCGGCTATATTTATTTGCTTTCGCAGTTCAATTTCTTATTTCAACTGCATAAACAACATGAGGTTACAATAGGAAAAAGTTGCAGTTCACGGTACTAAAATCCAATACAGCAAAAGGACATCAAATTCACCTCGTCAAAAACGTGAGGACGTCAATCTACAAAAATAAAATAACTAATAATGAAACTATGCGATTATAATTGCATATCTTCATTATTTGCTTCTTTTTCCTCCTATATTTCTCTCGTGTTTGATTAGGGGTGGGAGACAACTATCATTTGTCAACTCATTTCACGTAGATATTTTTCTTTTGAAAATATACAGTAAAAATGATGATGCAGATTTATACAGTAACGATATTTTGACAAGAAAAGATGACTACAAACCTTTTTATTTGTGTCTGTGAGAAGAGAGTGTAATAGATTTTGACATAGATTATTATAAAAGGCAAAAGGATATTGAGAATTAAACTTTGCACGAAGAGCAAGCTTTTTCAACTGCGTTCTTCAATCAAAGCATCATTTTCTTTCTGCATCCCACAACTGTTAGAATGAGCACCTTCCTCTTCACCCATTTCTACATCTTCAAAATCGCCATAGACAGCATCATGATCACTGCTACCAATCTCAGAGGCCTTAGCTCTTAAGGCTGCTTTTGACCAATCACCAGTAACAAAACGGTCTCGAATGCTTTGAACAACATCATCATCATTCCAATTCTTGAAACTATTACTGGTGAATTTTGAACAGCCATCACCATTAACATCGCCAGCTCCTACGTCATTTGTCAACTTCTATTTTCAAAAGAAAACGATACATGCTCAAGCATTCGATATACTTCAAATTGAATAGATCCTAATCGCCTATTAATAGAAGTACCTTTGTGTCTCTTGTATCGTGTCTTGCACTGGGGGCAGCACTGGTTTCCGTCTTTCCTCTCATACTCATAACAAGGCCTGCAATTAATGCAAAAGTATCAAAAAATCAAGTACCAAAATCGAATCGTCTCGTCTCGAATATCAGGCGAAAGTCCCCTACCAATATCAGCTAAATACCTTAAGTGAAGCCGAAAACTTTCCCACCTCTCCCAAAAAAATGGAGTCCAATCAACACTAAAAGAATTATCCAATCTTATCAAAAACTCAGAAATCATTCAAGTCCATAGACCAAACTAATGCAACAAAATAATCATAATGAACACGAATTCAACAGATGCAATAACAAAAATGGAAATGAAAAACCTAAATTCAAAGAAAAAATTAGCAGAAGTAAGAGTATCGCTGAAAAGGATGAAGTGTTGATGGTGAGGAGCGAAATTATGTCAACCTTAGGGCGAAAATAAACTCTCAATACCAATATAAACCCAGATTCAGATTCAATAAATTTGATATTTGAGATAACTTGAAACAGGAAAAAAAAAATTATCACTGACCTCATGTTTAGTGTAGGTATTTTCTGTCATATCACAAAAATTTTCCACAGGTTTTGGATCTATTTCTTCATACTTTCTACAATCAAGAACAAAGGACTTCAATAAATAAATAAAAAATTACATTTAAAATTAAACAAAAATACCCAAAAATCAGAGAAACTTACGATGCAATAAGCATTGCAGAGACACCCAGAAGCTGAAGTCGTTGTCGATTAATAGGTTTTGTCGATAAAAATCGATCGATGTGTGATATTGTCAAACACCCATAAACTTATGAAGCACGACTTGAGAGTTGCTGCATGAGAGAGAAAGTCGTCTATCGCAAGGACAGAGCAACATCGAATGATAATTCGTCGCGAAGAAGAGGAGAGGAGAGAGAATTCGTCGTGAAGAAGAACGCCTCGTTGCGAACCCTTGCCGACAAAGAAGATGAGAGGAGAGAGATGATCCTCTGCCTGGTTTGCAATTGAAGGGAGGCAGGAGAGAGAAATGGGTGTTCAGTAATTAGGGTTTCTCGTATTAAAATGGGAATGGAAGGGAGAGGTTTATTTCATTGTTGGGCGGCTTAAGGGCTGCGGTTAACCCAAAAACTAAGGGATGCGTTTTTAAAAAACCGCAGCCCTTGCACCGCAGCCCATGCGTTTTTTCCACTAGTGAGAGTTTGTTCATCAACTTCTTGATCAATGTTAGTTTGTTCAAGACCAATTCCTTGATCAATGTTAATTTGATCAATTGCTTGAATATTGGTATTAGGAGTGATATCCTTTGGTCTAGGAATTGATGAATAACGATTTTCATCAAAAATTGCATCTCTTGACTCCACAATAGGGTGAATTGACCAAAAGTCATTTTGTTCTATAACATAGAACCTATAGGATTTGCTATGAAGAGCATACCCTATAAAGATGCACTCAACTCCCCTTTCACCCAACTTTTTACGTTTGGATTCCGGCACTTTTACAATTGCCCGACATCCCCAAACCTTGAGATAACTCAAGTTTGGTTTTCTTTTATACCATAGTTCATATGGGGTAACCTCGTTCTTTTTCATTGGAATTCGGTTTAAAATATGACAAGCTGTTAACATAGCTTCACCCCAAAAACCATCACTCAAACCCGAATAGGATAACATAGAATTTACCATTTCTTGCAAAGTTCTATTCTTTCTTTCGGCTATACCATTTTGTTGTGGTGTATAAGCCGCAGTAGTTTCATGTATAATGCCAATAGATTGAAAATAACTCGGGTCATAGAATTCACCACCCCTATCTGTTCTAAACCGTTTAACTTTGTCACTTAGTTGCAATTCAACTTCATTTTTATAGATCTTAAACTTATCAAGGGCTTCATCCTTAGTAAATAACAAGTATACATAACAAAACCGAGAGTAATCATCAATAAAAGTTATCATGTATTTCTTGTTCCCCAAGGAAGGAGTGCTATGAAAATCACATAAATCACTATGCACCAAATCAAGCAATGAAGTATCTTTTTCCACATTGTTTGAAAAAGAATTTCTAGTTATCTTTGTTAACATGCATGTTCTACACTTCTCTATACTTGGATCAAAAGAGGGAATCAAATCATGCTTAGACATGGAATACAACTTTTTATAGTTAACATGACCAAGCCTATTATGCCATAGAGAAGAATTGTCATTAACAACAAAGCAAGTATCTTTTAAAGCATTCAAAATACTTAGTTTGAACATACTATTACAAAGATAACCAAGTCCTACAAATGTACCACCCTTAGACAATATGAATTTATCAGCTTCAAACACCATTTTAAAACCTAACCGATTCAAGGTAGCACCGGAGACTAAATTTCTCCTAAGTTCCGGAGCATACAATACATCTCTTAAAATAAGAGGTTTTCCAGAACTAAACACTAATTCTACTTGTCCTACACCTAGAACTTTAGCCGTAGAATCATTGCCCATGTAAAGAACTTCTCCATTCTCAACCTCTTTGAAAGTCTTGAATAGAGACCGCTCCTTGCATACATGTCTTGATGCTCCCGAATCGATCCACCATGAACAATCATCCTGTACACAAAAGATTTCAGAAATCATACACACAAAATTCAGATTTGAATTAAGTGAAACTTGTGTACACATACCTTGCTTGGTATGGGTTTGGCTAGACTCGCCATTCCCACCATTCTTTTTGTTCATCTTCTTCTTCCAAATGGTGTAATCCTTCTTGAAATGACCGGGCTTTCCACATTCCCAACAACCTCGTTGAGCACCTCCACCAAACTTAGGCTTCTTCCCATAGTTGCCTTTGGTGAAATTGTTAGCCCTCTTCTTAAGATTAGAAGACTCCTTTGATTTACCATCCTCCACCATGTTAACGGTGGAAGAATTAGGATTGACATCCTTTTGTCCATCTTGGACCCGAATGCCCTCTTCAATCCGAAGATGAGCACCCAATTGTTCAACATTCATATCCTCTTTCTTATGCTTAAGGGAATTTCTTACATCCTTCCAACCGGGTGGTAATTTATCAATTATAGAGGAAACAACAAAGGTCTCATCCATCACAATGTTGTGTTGCTTAAAACTTCCTAAGATTCTTTGAATTTAATGGAATTGCTCCATTACCGACCTAGAGTCTACCATTTTAAAAGCATTGAAATTACTAACAAGAAATTTCTTACTAGAAGCATCTTCGGCCATGTATTTACTTTCTAGTTCATTCCAAAGAATCTTAGAGGATTCAACAAATTGATAAATATCAAACAAAGCATCGGACATACCGTTAAGGATGTGGCCACGACATATATAGTCATCATTCTCCCATTTGTTCCTCCTCCGAATTTCTTCAACAGTTTCATTTTCCACTTCCTCGGGTTTGGGAGTGCTTAAAACATACGCCACACTTAACGAAGTGAGAAGGAAATGCATCTTCTTCTGCCATCTTCTAAATCCAACACCTTCGAACTTGTCAAGTTTGTGAAAATTTGCAGACATTTCACGAATTGAAGTCATCTTGCAATGTGTATTACTTTTGGATTGTTAGGGAAAATAGAAATTAACAAGGGTCACAAGACAACAATCTTCTAGGCGTGGATCACTTTCCCAAAAGTAATATTCCGACCCTAATCGTAAAGCACGGGTTCACGGAATTCACCTTCGAGATACAAAGAAGAAACAATAGTGGTCAAGCTTACTATGAACACTATTCAATGAAAATGAGTTTGTGAGATTTTGTAGAGATGAAGAATTTCTGATTTTGATCCTTTAGACTTTTTATGCAAAAGAGAGAAGTAGTTTTCTCAACACCCTTCATCATATGAGAGACCTCATATATATAACAATGCTACAACGCTTCAGAAAATCCGAAACGATACATTGACAAACCGTCAAAATACGCGAAATAACGCAAAGAACAACCAATGTCAGAGACATCGTCGCGAGCTTCAGCCTGTCGCGAGGGGCGACACTGGTCGCGAGTCGCGACCAGCCTTCCCTCCTAGTCCAGCTTTGCTGCTGCTGGGTTCGAGCAAGCCAAGCCTACTACCACCGCTGCGGGGTGCGAGCAAGCCAAGCCCACTAATCACAAGCATGATGTTGTCCCCTACTCGCAAGTATATGGCGTTGAATATGCAAAGCCATGCAATTTATCATTCCTCGCAAACACGACTAATATATAGCATGTTATATTACATATATTGTTTGAGTAACGACACCATTACCAAGTGACTCAAACAATATATCATGAACTAAACTAACTTTATACTCTAAATCTCCAACAAAATGTCTCAAATGTACAATCTGCATATACTTATAGAGTTACTCAAAATCTGCAACTGAATATCTCACTACCTTCATGTTTTTTATAACATACACAAATAATTTTAAAATAATAGTAAACAGTTTAGAACACAATCTTTTTTATATCCACGTGTTTACATGATACCTCCATATGCTTTTAAATGTGGAGGTAAATTATATTGAACATACACAAGGAAACTATTCAAAACATATAGGTAACATCTTGGACATAGTAAAAAGTTTGTTTTGAACATGGTAAATATTCATTTTACACACAAGAATATTTTTTAACAAAGAGAGTGAGCTTTTCTGTGTTGAAATATTTTGCTTACATGTTCAAAATATATTTGTTATTAGTGAATGTTCAAAGTTTACTACCTACGATTTGTACTCAAGGATCCGCAAACACCATTGCACCAACAACACATAGATATGAGTATATGACCCATTCGCAACTCTCCAACAAGAGATGAACTATAGGACGAAAAACAGAAAAGAGGAAAGTGACACTTCCAGCTAGATGAAGGGACACAATATAGAAGACAGCTACAAAGTTCGAACTCACCATTGAACATTTTAGTTCATTGTTCAGGTTATGCCTCGTTTATGCACACTGTAATTTTCTATATCCTTTTGTTTAAGTTCCTCCATCATACTTATTTGTACTCTGTAGAGTTGATGAAGTTCATTGATCAGAAGACAAAATAGTGGCAAAAGAGTCACAGGTTGACTGGATGCTCATATTTGCACAAAAGTACAGGATGACACATCCTGTATTTTTGGGGACAACCAGATCATGTGACAGAACCTTGAACCACATCTATAAAATCACAGAAGATTTTTACTTGATATATTTATGAATCTACCAAGATATTGTTGGATGTAAGAACTTAAGTAGATAACTACAGAAACAAAGTACTTATCAAGAGTTGTGAACAGTAATAATACCTGTCTCCTAAAAATAAGCTCTTGATTGAGCATTGTCTGCTTTAATGTCTCCTTAAATGAATCTGCAGAGCTGTGAACACGATTCAGATTAAGGTGATCTCGGTCAAGCATTTACCCTTGAGGAAATTAGAGAAAGAGATCACTTTGCAATTGATTCCGCACCTCCTCATTACTGCATAGCAAACACCCTTTCAGAAGGAGATCTCAGTAGGAGAAGAGAATGTTGAAGTTGCACTACTAGTGATATAACTTGGTTATATATGATAAAAAGAAAAAGGCAAAAAAATTCTAGATGTATTAACGTACGCATTACTCAGTGATCCCTTACCAATAATGATATACTAAAGACAAGATGAGAATCAAGGTCAAAGGTTTGTGTCTTAATTGCAACGGCCAAAGAGTTCCTACCAAATGTTTCTGAAAGTGAGGAGCTGAAGTAATCGTTGGAAAATTTAGCTAGGTAGTTTAAACCTGACTGTGATGTAAAGAAAAGTTTGCAAATAACCACTGAAAGAGCATTTGATCAATTTTTGTTCACTAATTCAGTGTATATGAAATCAATGACAATATAACAAACAATGTCATTGGTTCCATTCTATCGAACAAACCACAAGAAACAAGAGGACTTACCTTAAGGGATCATTTTCTAAAGGCATTACAGGGTTATCCCCCTCCCCGAATTCTCCTATACTTTCTTTCGATCGCTATTTGACTTGAACTCGCTCAAAGACTTCAACCACTCAACCAATGAAGAATACTCTCGAGTGTGCAGGTGCAAGATAAGTAGAAAGTTATACTCGCAGTTAGGAAACATAAAAGGTTGAAGTGGTCTTTTAACCTGTAAACAATGTAGCCAAAGCTCAACTGGTCCCTTGCTGTGAAAAGATGAACCGCATTGAACCATAATAAGCTAAATCAAAATGTTCAAAGGAGTACGCTCTCGAATGATTATTGCTCCTTTCATTACCTCTGCATTGTGTAAAAACATATCAGCAAGGATGATCAGCTATATAGGTACAAAGAATCCACTTACCAGTAGATTTCAAGTCCATAGATTTTGAAATGCAAAAGGAACCGGAAGCAGTAGATGTTGCATATAGTAAAGTAAAATTCAATAAACAAGGAAGTCAAAAGTAAATAAATCACATCAAATACATAAATAATACCCGCATAAAACTCAAATCTATCTATGTTAACAAAGAAATAATCAAGTTAATTCAACAATTTGACAGAGAAAGTCATCCCATTATCAAAGAGCAAAGCTGAAAACCCTAATCCTTCATTCAATTACACACTTCAATAAAGTAAAATTAATTGCAAATCAAAATAAAAATTAAAATTAGAGAAAGTAAGATAGAGCATACTAATCTTCATTAATGGTTGCGAGTAGTGAAAGATGATCGAAACCCTAGATTTGAAGTTTCACCAGAAAATTGCAGGATGAACAACTTGGATTACTTAGATCAATGAAGAAGCGGATTCACGTGCAATGCGACAGGATAAGGGAACCCTAGATTTTGGGAAAATTGTCAAATTGAGCATAAACACCATAAAAATTAAAAACAACAATAACAATCTGTAAAATGTTGAATAAGTATGAATTCGAAGTAAAAAACTTACTAACTGCGAGTAAAGGAGTGTCCCCGTCGATGGAGTAACCAGGGATGCCAAACTTCGACGACCTTTGAGTTCTCATCCATCGTGGTACTGCGACTCACGAACAATAACTAGTTTCGTGACTTCGTCGATGGAGTAAATTTCATGCAGCGAGTTCGACGGAGTGAGTCCGGACCACTGAGGGAGCGAAGGACGGCGGAGGGAGGGACGACGGAAGCGAAGGGTCGGCGGAGGGAGGGACGGTGCAACCGAGGATTCTATTGAGAGAGTCCGATCGAGGGAATTAATTGGGAGGGAAGGAAAAGTGAGCGCAGTTACGTATGCTTAGGGTCAAAAATTTCATTATTGGGAGGGAAAGATTAGAGTCTAATTAAGTGCTCGGGTTGACTAACCGGAGCACTTATTCACAAGTGCTCCGGTTGATTAGTCCATCGGAGCACTTGATATCAGTGTGCTCCGGTTGAATAATCAACCCAAGCACTTGTTAAAATTTTAATTTAAAATTTTCACAAGTGCTCCGGTTGATTAGTCCATCGGAGCACTTGCAAGTAGCACAAGGAGTTTTTTCCACTAGTGACTTTATTGTTGACTAAGTTTTATTTATAAAGTTTACTTTATTGTTTTCCGATACGTTTTCACCCGGGAGATAATACTATGATAATTCTCTATGTTTTATTAAAAGGAAAAATTGACATGAATAATCCCAACTTTCACCTGTCTTCTGAAAATAATCCCAACTTTGGATTATTCCAGAATAATCCTAACTTTTGAGAGGATCTTCTCAAAATAAACCAAACTATCACTTTTCTTGCCTACACTAACTGCTTTTAGGTCTATAATATATAAAAAATTAATAGTTCGGATTATTTTGAGAAGGTACCCCCTAAAGTTGGGATTATTCTAAAATAATCGAAAGTTGGGATTACTTTTAGAAGACTGGTGAAAGTTGGGATTATTCGTGTCAAATTTTCCTTATTAAAAAAGGTATTTTAGAAAAGAGAGAATTGTCGAGGTGTTATATATATATATATATATATATATATATATATATATATATATATATATATATATATATATATATATATATATTTTCCTATATTAAAGTATAATCGAGCCCGTTCACGAGTTTTCGAGCCGAGCTTTGACCAAGCTTTAACCGAGCAGATCACGAACTGTTTGCGAACAGGTCAGGCTCATTATCTCCCATACTTGCGCCTCTTCCCCTCTTTTTTTCTCTCGCCCTCCTCTTCCACAAAACCCTAAGCCCTTTTTTCTTTTTGTTACTAGTTTTTATGTTATTGTTTCTAATAAACTCCAGTCTCTCTCTAATGGAGAGTTTTTCTACCCACACATTGGGCTATATCTACCCATATATTGGGTTTAACTCTCTCCATGTGAGAGTTTGAGGACTTATTTTTGGTTTTTTATATGATTCTAAAGGTTGATTTGTTGATCGGAATTTGTGCGAGGTTGCAAGAGATGTCAGTACTTCGTTTACAATCACTTGAATTAAATCCAGTTCTACTTCAAAACTACAAAAGATCGATAAATCCCTTTGTAGAAGGCTGCATCAGACATCGATGTGAAAGACGAGGCTTTTCAAAAGTGTTAGATCTCCTCAACTATCAGGTTTTGCCATATTAGAATTGTATTTATTTCAATTTGATATGTATTTGTTACTGTTGACTTCTATTATAGATGTCCTATAACTTTAATCAATGAATGAGTTATAATTTTTTTAAAAAAAAATTTGGTTACGTAGGCCTTAATTTTTTTTTTTTTTTTTTTTGTATTTTGACGTCATCAACTCTGACAATCGATAAAAATATCATTAGCAAGAGTTATGTTTACACATAACAACTTATTCAATAATTTAACAAATTATTGATCAAATTCAAAGAGTTTGTTCATTGAAAATCGGATATGGACTACTATTAGTTTCTAAAATTTGTATCTAGTTTTACTTGTTAATGGAAGTAGATAACCATATTAAAAAATTTCATTCATCATATGCCCAAGGGCCAAGTGTACAAAGGCGGACTTTTTAAGGGGCAGGATTGGGCCTGGCCCCTAAAAAAATTTGGAAAAAAATTTACAGTTATGCTATTAGCCCACTAGAATAAAGGCCCAAAGTACTGAGCATATGGCAGAATAAATATTGTATGGATGTACAATTGTATAGTGTGTTAAAAGCAGAAAGAGAAAATAGGAAAAGGGACCCACATATTATGGAATACACCTGTCAATAGTGATGTACTAATGATGCCTCTTTTTTCCATTGTACTTGCAATCACGAGGTGGTGTTCTGTGATCCATTTCTTCTTCTTTTTTTCTTTTCTTTTTTAAGGGGTTCTTTTTACTTCATTTCATTTTTTTTTATCTTTATCCAATTTTTCTTATACATGTTTTAGTTTGTGCTATTTAAAACTTAAATTTTTGGCTTTCCTATTTCGTCTTTTTGCAAAATGGAAAATTATTTAGAAATTAAAGCAAGATCTTATATATCTTTATAAAAGTTATATCTCTATACCTTGTCCAACTTTAGGAAGGCGTCCCTTATATCTGTAATTTTTAAATATGTCGTATTAGGTACTCGAATTCGTATACATAACCGATACTGGCTATGTTCATCTAACATAGATATCAACTAAAGATCTACGTAGGTAATTGGCCCCCAACAGAAAAAGTTCCAAGATCCGCCACTGCAAGTGTACCATGTGTCAGTGTATGGTACTCTCAAGACTATTTTTTGTTCATTTGCAACTCTTCTTTTTAGTACATTTTACTCATTTAGATTATTTTAAATGAGTAATGAGCAAAAAAAAATAGCCTTGGTTATAGCATGCTCATAGTATACCTGGGTATATGATAAAATTTGTATATTAAAAAGGGTTAATTGGCTAACAAAGACAACATTTGGCTTTAGTGCAAAACAAAGACAACCTTTAACGGGTGCAAAGGGTAGACCAACTTAAACACGGTGCGAAAAATAAAGATAAATGACATTTGGAGAACGGAGATTCCACCGGAGCTAGGGAATCTCCATTATTTTAGTATTTTCTTTCTATTTCTCTCTCCTCTTCTTCTTCTTCTCCATTTCTTTTCTATTTCTCTCTCTTTTCTTCTTCTTCTTCTCCGTTTCTTTTCTATTTCTCTCTCTTCTCTTCTTCTTCTCCATTTCTTTTCTATTTCTCTCTCTTCTCTTCTTCTTCTTCTCCAGTTGAACTGCCAACTTTCAACTTCAATCTTAAAAAATTGATCTCCTCTTTTACTCTTCTTCGCCGCCGTGCTACATCTTCACGACTTCACATCATCAACAAATTGACGTGTAACAATTGTGGCGGGCGATCTCGGTTTCTCCTAGCTCAATATCCCGAGGTCGCGCCATAGTCGCTCAAACTTCCTGAAACTCTTCTGTTTTGTGGTGAATTAGTACGGAGCGCCTGCTCCTGTGGGCTGGGAGTAATATGCAAGGCTGTGGTGGACATGGTGCTTGGTGTGGTGGTGCTGCAGTGTTTGGGGCAGAGGATGACGTTGCTGGAGTGGAGGTGGTGTCTGGTGTGGTGAAGGAAGATGATGGTGTTGAGGGCAATTGTGGTGTTGTAGTGTTGTGGGCTAGGGAAGAGGGTGGTGGTGGTAATGCAGGCACGTGACTTTAAGGTTGTGTTGTTCCGCACTTGACCCCCAAAGGTTGTGTTGTTCTACCCAATTAACTCTAACAAAAAAGGGGAGGGAATTAAAAGAAAGTACTAAAATAATAGAGATTCTCTAACTCCGGTGAAATCTCCGTTCTCCGGTGTCATTTATGCTATTTTCTGCACCACGTGTTTAAGTTGGTGCTACGCTTTGCACCCGTTAAAGGTTGTGTTGTTTCTTGCACTAGAGTCAAAGGTTGTGCTGTTCTAGCCAATTAACCTTATTAAAAATAGAGTAAGACATACTTCCTCTGTGTATTTTAATTTTCTCACTAGGAACCTTGACACTATTCACAACTATAGAAATTCTTCCAAATTTTTCTCAATATTTAAGAAAAGTTAATTATAGTCATGTAGGATTTTATTTAATTCATCTCAATGAGTACGTTATTAATATTCAATTATATAAATAAAAAAAAAGTGTATTGGCAAAGGTGCATAGTCGAAGTATGTACGACGACATTCTTTTGAAAGTCTCATGTCAATAAAGATTGTAAATAAGCTTTTTTATTTTTAAAATATTTTAAAATTGATATGAATAAATGCATATATAATAAATTTAAACTTCTTATTTTCATGTTTATTAAACATTTGAATGATAATATTATTTTTTGTGTGTATTTATGATACTCCCTCTATCCATAGTCATTATTCCTATTTACTTTTTACATAGTTTTCAATGCACATATATGAGCACAATATCTTGAGATTTGCATCCTAAAAAACTATAAAAATTTAATATTGTGATCGAAAGTACATGTTGAGACGAATTTAACTAGATCCCACATGATTATCATGTGTTGTTGCATGTATATATCGATCAAAACTCATATTCAAAGTTTCTTGCTCTTCAAAATGGATATTCCAAGTAAGAACATCAAATAGGAAAGGAGGGAGTAATGTATTTTTGTTGTTTATCAAAAAATTTCAAAGCATTTGTTGTGAAAATTAATATTAATGGGTTTCTAATATTTGTATGTTCTGTTGACGTGGATTTTGTTGAAATGAGATTATTTTACTCATCAAACTTATTTTTCATTGATTAAAACTTCAAAGTTGCTATAACAATTTTTCTATAAACAGCACAATAAGAACTAAGGAGAACAATAGTTGCTAGTTGCTACAATATGAAGTACATGATAGTGTAGTGTCTTTGGTGGGTGACAATTGCTATTAGAATCTTTGCAGTTCATTAAACTGCGAATTTACAAATCATCATACAACTCTGCAGGCAAACGGGCCGCAAGGATGGCTTTCAGTGGATTTGCCCTGGGCATAGCCAGGCCCAATCCTTCAGACATATCAATCGGCCCACCATCCTCAGTCCACATATCAAATCCTTGGACCAATCGACCCAACATCAAATGAACTACTTGCAGCCCAAAATTCATCCCAGGACAGGCCCTCCTTCCGAAGGAAAAAGGGATGTACTCAAAAGACTGTCCTCTAAAATCAATATTGCCATGCTCATTAAGAAACCTTTCGGGCCGAAACTCATCCGGTTCGGCCCACACCCGTGGATCCCGATGTACCTTCCATATGTTGACAATTATGCGGGTCCCCTTACTGATGAGGTGGTCGTCTATGAAGCAGTCTTCCAAGGCCTCTCGTGGGCCCGCCAATGGGCTTGGTGGGTACAAACGAAGCGTTTCTTTGATAATGGCTTGGAGATATGGTAGGTTTGTGATGTCTGATTCATTTACCCATCTTTGTTTCCCTACTTGTTGGTCCAATTCTTCTTGGGCTGCTTTTAGGGCCTTGGGGTGGTTTAATAGTAGTGAGATGGCCCATGTTAGTGTGATAGATGTGCTTTCCGAGCCCGTTAAGAGTAGTATCTGCATTATTTGTAAAGGATATTAAACATGATATTATTAGAAAAATTGTGAAAGAAACTGTATGTATTCTGCAAGAATTGCAACACTTCCAGAAAAGGAGAAGAAGAAACTCTCATGAACTCAATGCTTAAAGAGGGCAATTAGGTGGTTTTTTTTTTTTTTATGTAATCTTTGACATATAAGATTGTTTTGTATATATAGTAATTGAGACTAGGAGTTGCTATTGATAAAATCAACTTCTGGAAACACAAAAGGGCTTATAAAGAGTTTATATATATCAAAATAAAATGGCTAAATACATAATTGTTAGATATTAAAATATTTGATCTACCAATTTCTCTAATTTATATACAAATGTCTGATAATTTTGTGACGGTGACGTAAACGTTAAGGCTTTCTCTAAAAATATATGGAGCATCTGTTTACGGCCATGCTGGTGTATAAGTGCATCATCATTGAGTGATAACCTAATCTTGTTTTCTTTTCTTTTTTGAGAAGTGATATCCTAATCTCATCAAACGAAATAAATTTAATTTTCTTGTAACAGTATGGGTCTACACTATACTAATACTTTCTTTATTTCTTAATAGATGCATCATACTAACTTTTTACGCTATTTGGATATCAATCTTGACTATCATTAATTACTAATTTATAAATATAAATATCATAAATTTAATTGTTCATGGGTACGGTTAATCTCAATGTATATTATAAACAAATTATTATTTTTAGTATAATTGAAAATATAGATGGTCAAATATGTGTATAGGCAAGTGTGTCCCATCAATATGATGCATCTATTAAGAAACAGAGAAAATCAGATGTCTACCCACAAAAAAAAAAGCAAATGGTCAGATGTGTCATGAAAACTATGAAAGTCAAAAAAAAAAAAAAAAAACATGAAAGTCAAAAAAAAAAAAAAAAACTATGAAAGTCAAATAGTATAAACTAAATTGAGAGCGAGGGAATGTCAGTCATGGATTAAGAATATACCAGTGCTGTTGCTTTGATGACGGTCTCCCTAGTATAGCCAGACATCACACAGCCTTCTGCAAGATTTGATAGCATTACATCCATAAAATCACCATCTTCAAAGCTACCTTCATGTTGTTTCCTTCTTAAAATATGCTCATCAAGCCAATGCCCAATAATCATGTCTATCTCCTTATGAATATCCTTCATATCCCTAATGTACCCCATCACATCCATCCATTCAATACACGGTATGAAATCCGAAGGCACAGCAACCCCAGCAACATATGTAGCTCTTCCGATTAACTTCTTAAATCGCGAAGCAAACGTACCATTTTCGTCGTATAATTCCGGAGAAAATGTCTTCCCAACTATCATACTAATAACAATATTAAAACTAGTGTACTCAAACCACTTACATAACGAAATTTTACCAGTTTGGAGACTGCTGTTATTTAGTTTTCTGCATTTTCTGAACAGATTTTTGATGCAGGAGTTCACCTCTGAAGCGCGAACATGCTTCATTTTTTCAAGCCTTTTTGTTGATAAAAGCTCAACGGTTGATATCTTTCTGATATCACGCCAGTATTTGCCGTAAGGAGAGATAGCAAAAGAAGCATAGTTGTAAGCGAAATACTTACTCACGGCCATCGTAGGCCTTGTTGCAGTGACTGCATCGTTTTTGACAAAGCAATCTTGAACCACCTCCTTTGAGTTGAGGACTACAGCTTGCTGTTCGCCGAGGCGGAGCCTGAAGATGGGCCCGCACTCGTCAGCCATTGCTCCGAGTGTTCGGGCTATGATTTTTTTGCCACCTAGAAGATGTAAGTGCCCTATGAAGGGTAATGCCCCTTTTGGTTGTGGAAGTTGCTTGAAGTTTTGCTTGGTTTTTTTACTCTTTCTTGCACTAATTTGTGCTGGAATCAGAGTTATAACTAATATTACTAGCAGAATAATTTGGCAGCAATAAGCAATGGAATTATCCTCCATCTTTTCTCTTCTTTTTTTTCCTTTGCTTTTTAGCTTTGGAGTTAAAAAGAAATGCAGTTTGTGGCGCTGTTTTTATAAGAGTCTCTGAGCCACTAAATTGGTTTAGTCTCCATTATTTATGTGGGAACCTTTGATTTTTCTTCCTCTTACATACGTATGTCCTCTCTGAAAGTGAATGGTTACTAACTATGTTGGATTAATTAACATTTTGATTGATGTGCCATTTTAGTGTTAATTTTTCTCATTTTCACGTTTAACTGGTGTTGAGCTGCTGGAACTATTGTACGTCATTTCTTATCTATTATTCCAAATTATGTGATTAAGAAAAAAAGGGGAAAATCAAGGAATTGCAAAGTTCGTAGGATCGAAGAAGAAAAACTTGAATGGACCCTGTGCACAATAATTTATTGTGCACCACGTATCATATGATATTGTCAGTTTTATTTGATAAATTAAGTTCTTATATGATATAATCATCTTTTGTATAGTCATTTATTTTAAGTTTACAATAAATTATTATGAACCCGATCGACCCAATAATACTTGCTAAGATAGAAATATCAATATAGAAGCAAAACTTTCGTTTTCGCTTAACTTTTGTATTTTGATGTCATCAACTCTCACCGTCCATACAAATATTGGCTCTGTTTGACAATACTAGATGAAAATAAAAAGAAATTGATAAGTTAACTGAAACTGATAAGATAAAGCTGAAACTGATAAGGTAACTGATTAGTTTAACTGTTTGGCTAAATTAGTTGATTATGTTGGTAAATTATTTTGGCAAAATTAGTTGTTGTCAAAATTTTGGAAAGATTTTCCAAAATTTCAATCACCTGATTTTGAAAAGGTATACATTTTTACTTATCATTTAAGTCATTTTAACCACCTAAAATTTTATTTTAGGTGCTCCCCAAACACTAATAATCATTTTAGCACCTAAAATGTGTTAGCACCTTATCATTTAAGGTAGCTAAAATGCTTCTCTAAATAGAGCCATCATTGGTAAAAAGGTTATGTTTACACATAACAACTTATTCAATATAACAAATTATTGATCAAAATATCATAGAATTTTGGTCATTGAAAATCGAATATGAGCTACTATTAGTTTCTAAAATTGGTATTTAGTTTTAATTGTTAATCACTAGGGGAAAAAAAGAAAGGGCTGCGTTTTATTAAAAACGCAGCCCTTCTTGTATGAAGAACTGCAGTTTCCAAGGAAACCGCAGCCCTTTTTGTGAAGGGCTGCGGTTAGACTTAAAACCGCAGCCCTTCATGCAGTATGAAGGGTTGTGGTTTTAAGTCTAACCGCACCTTTTTGTGAAGGGCTGCGGTTAGCCTAGAAACCGCAGCCCTTCATACATGAAGGGCTGCGTTTTCTAGGATAAGCGCAGCCCTTCCTATCCCATTTCAACCTGTGAGTTTTGCGCGCAACACACAGTAGCACTCACTCGCAAATTTCCCTCGCACACTCAGCTCACCCCTCTCCCTCACACTCACTCGCACACTCACTCCTCTCCCTCACACTAACTCGCACTGCCCTAACGGCCATCACCGGAGCACCGACACATCGCCGGAGCGCCGTCCCATCGCCGGTGCACACTTCTTCTTCTCTTCTCTCAGCGTTGCCTGAGCTCCTTCTTCTTCTCTTCTCTCGGCGCGCCTTGACGCCACCACCACCACCACTACTTGCATTGTCGGTAATTCCCCTCTCACTCTCTCTCCTCTTTGTTTTATTTAATTTCTCTTCTATTTTGTGTTGTAAAATGTGATTGTAGGGGGTGGAGGGTGCTTGGGAGGAATGGGGGATGACCGGGAGAGCGATGGGGTGGGGGGGGGCGGGGGATCTTTGGAAGGGGGTGGGGGTAGGGCTGGGGAGGCTGGGCATGGGGTGGGGGAGGCGGGGGGATCTTGGAAAGGAGGTGGGGGAGGGCTGGGGAGGCCGGGCATGGGGTGGGGGAGGGCGGGGGGATCTTTGGAAAGGGGGTGAGGGATGGGTGGGGAGGGTGGGCATGGGGTGGGGGAGGGTGGACATGGGGTGGGGGGAGGGCTGGGGAGGCTGGGCATGGGGTGGGGGGGGGGCGGGGGATGCTTGGAAAGGGGGTGGGGGAGGGCTGGGGAGGCTGGGCATGGGGTGGGGGAGGGCGGGGGGATGCTTGGAAAGGGGGTGGGGGGAGGGCTGGGGAGGCCGGGCATGGGGTGGGGGAGGGCGGGGGATCTTTGGACGGGGGGTGGGGGAGGGGTGGGGGAGGGTGGATAGGGGTGGGTGAGGCATTGTTGTGAAGGCATTGTTGTAAGTTGTAACACATGTTTGGTATCACTACTATCTTTCATTTTCTTTTTTGTTTTATAATGTAACTATGTAGATTTTTAGGCTTCGGAAACGAAAATTAAAGGTCATTTTACGCCTACATGGCAATGAGGAAGTGCAGTGGGGGACAGTAATGGCGGTGGTGGTGGGACTGTGTTACAAATGTGGAGAGTGAGGTCACATGGCAATGGAATGCTCTCCACATTTGTAACACTTCTCACTAGCTCCGCCGCTACCAACTGATGGGCATTCCATTGCCATGTGACCTGATTCTCGGGTCATTTTAGACCTAATTTAGCCTTTTCGCTTCCGAATCGTACTTATCGAGTCATTTAACCCCAAATTCTTTTTGAACATGATTATATGAGATATAATGTAACTATTGTGTAGATTTTTAGGCTTGCATTTGTTCTTGGATGCATTTCGGGAACGAAAAGGGCATTTTAGGCCTATTTTAGCCTTTTTGCTTCCAAATCGTACTTATCGAGTCATTTAACCCCAAATTCTTTTTGAACATGATTATATGAGATATAATGTAACTATTGTGTAGATTTTTAGGCTTGCATTTGTTCTTGGTTGCATTTCGGGAACGAAAAGGTCATTTTAGGCCAAATTTTGCCTTTTCGCGTCCAATTCGTACTTATCGAGTCATTTAACCCCAAATTATTTTGAACATGATTATATGAGGTATAATGTAACTATTGTGTAGATTTTTAGGTTTGCAATTGTTGTAGATTAAATTTTGGGAACGAAAAGGGCATTTTAGGCCTATTTTAGTCTTTTCGCTTCCAAATCGTACTTATCGAGTCATTTAACCCCAAATTCTTTTTGAACATGATTATATGAGATATAATGTAACTATTGTGTACATTTTTAGGCTTGCATTTGTTCTTGGTTGCATTTCGGGAACGAAAAGGGCATTTTAGGCCTATTTTAGCCTTTTCGCTTCCAAATCGTACTTATCGAGTCATTTAACCCCAAATTCTTTTTGAACATGATTATATGAGATATAATGTAACTATTGTGTAGATATTTAGGCTTGCATTTGTTCTTGGTTGCATTTCGGGAACGAAAAGGGCATTTTAGGCCTATTTTAGCCTTTTCGCTTCCAAATCGTACTTATCGAGTCATTTAACCCCAAATTCTTTTTGAACATGATTATATGAGATATAATGTAACTATTGTGTAGATTTTTTAGGCTTGCATTTGTTCTTGGTTGCATTTCGGGAACGAAAATGTCATTTTAGGCCAAATTTTGCCTTTTCGCGTCCAATTCGTACTTATCGAGTCATTTAACCCCAAATTCTTTTTGAACATAATTATATGAGGTATAATGTAACTATTGTGTAGATTTTTAGGTTTGCAATTGTTGTAGGTTAAATTTTGGGAACGAAAAGGGCATTTTAGGCCTATTTTATCCTTTTCGCTTCCAAATCGTACTTATCGAGTCATTTAACCCCAAATTCTTTTTGAACATGATTATATGAGATATAATGTAACTATTTTGTAGATTTTTAGGCTTGCATTTGTTCTTGGTTGCATTTCGGGAACGAAAAGGGCATTTTAGGCCAATTTTAGCCTTTTCGCTTCCAAATCGTACTTATCGAGTCATTTAACCCCAAATTCTTTTTGAACATGATTATATGAGATATAATGTAACTATTGTGTAGATTTTTTGGCTTGCATTTGTTCTTGGTTGCATTTCGGGAATGAAAAGGTCATTTTAGGCCAAATTTTGCCTTTTCGCGTCCAATTCGTACTTATCGAGCCATTTAACCCCAAATTCTTTTTGAACATGATTATATGAGGTGTAATGTAACTATTGTGTAGATTTTTAGGTTTGCAATTGTTGTAGGTTAAATTTTGGGAACGAAAAGGGCATTTTAGGCCTATTTTAGCCTTTTCGCTTCCAAATCCTCCCCTCCTCCCCCCTCTTGCCACCCCCCCCCCCCTGCCCCACCCCCTCCCCCCCCTCCCCCCACCCCTCGCCCGCCTCCCCTCCCCCCTGCTGCCCCTCCCCCCCCTTGCCGCGGCCCTCCCCCTCCACCTGCACGCCCCCTCCCTCCCCCCTGCTGCCCTCCCCCCCCCTGCCACTCCCTCCCCCCCCTTGCCTGACCCTCCCCTCCCTCCTCGCCCACGCCCCCCTCCCCTCCCCCCCCCCCCCCCCCGCACCCTCCCCCCCCACCGCACGCCCCCCCCTCCCCCCCCACTGCACACCCCTCCCCCCCCCCCTGCCCTCCCCTCCCTCCCCCTCGCCTAACCCTTCCCCTCTCCTCCCCCCCTGCCGCACAACCCCCCTCCCCCCCCCTGCCCCCCCCCTCCCCCCCCCCCTGCCCCCCCTCCCCCTTGCACAGCCCCTCCCCCCCTCCCCCCCTGCCACAGCCCCCTCCCCTCCCCCTGCCCCTCCCCTCCCCCCCCTGCACCGCCCCTCCCCCCACCGCACGCCCCTCCCTCCCCCCACCGCACACCCCCTCCCCCCCCCACTGCACAACCTCCTCTCCCCCCCCTGCCCCCCTCCCTCCCCCCCCCTGCACTCCCCTCCCCTCCCCCCCACCGCCCACCTCCCTCCCCTCCCCCTCCTCTACACGCCCCCTCCCCTCCCCTTGCACCGCTGCCCCTTGCACACACGAACCCCCTCCCCACACCCCACCCCCTTAGTGGCAATGTTAATTTTAATTTTTTGTTATACTAATGCATTATTTGTACAATTCCGGGGAGATGGCGGATGTGCATACGGATAACACCACAAGTGGTGCTGAACACACTACCGAGGATGAGTCTTTCGATGCGAGAAAGGAACGGGGTAAATTGTCTCGATTTCGCCGTGAAGAGATAAATGCACAAATGCCTAGGAAGTCATTGGCGACGAAAAAGAGAAAAGGAAGGGGACCTACAAAGTCACTAGGGAAACACACAAATATGACTTTGGAGTACGATAACATGGGTCAATCTTGTGGAAAGTGGCGTCAAAAGTATGGCATGCAAGTTGGCATTTGCATGCATAAACTCTCCATTTTGTACTCATGGAAAGAGGTGCCCGAGGGATTGAAGCGGTGTCTATGGGGAGATACCATGGTAAGCTTCAAGTACAATAACGTTTAGTTTCTTAATTATTTAGTTAAATATATGTGTAATATTACTTATAGCATATAAATTACAACATTTGCGAAAACTAATTTGTGAACTGCGTTTTTGTTAAATCAATTCAATATCGAAGATGATGAAGCCAAGAAGAATGTATTTCTATCCGCGGTTGCCCAGAGATTCAGAGATTTCAAGGCTAAGTTAGTGTCTGGGTGGATCACTAAGCGGAGGAAAGTAGTAGGTACAAAGAAGAAGAACATCTACGGCGGAGAAACACAAGCCGATCCTGAGGCTTCACCGGAAACATCATATGCACCATCCAAATTACCATTTCAAATATGGAAAGCTATCAAACCTGAAGAGTGGGAAGCATTTGTTGCCAAGAAAACAACCCCACAAGCTATTGTAAGAATATTTTATTAAGATTTAATAAACTTAGATCCAGTATTATTGTATAGCACAGTACGTAGCTAACCTTTGTTCATAATTGTGTGTTTTAGGCAAGTCGTGAGAAAAGTAGCTCGAGTGCAAAAGCTAGGAAGTATTATCATCATTTGGGTGCTCATTCGTACAATGAGGCGAGAGAGAAGTGGATGTTCAGCCATTACCCCACAATAGGGTCGACAACGGCAACGGGGAGTGGCTCAATGACGACAGTTGCACAGCCTCGGCAACCAGATAGAGTCCTCGGTTGGTGGTGTTCGATGCATGGGGTTGATGCAAAGGGAAAAAGAGTCTTGCCTGACCACGGAACACAACAGATAGCCAACGCCATTGTAAGTACAGATTATATAGTTATATAAGGTATATATAATATAACTTTTGCGCTCACAAGCATTTCTCTCTTATACTTATGTAGATTGGCTTGAAGGAAAAAGAGGCAACTGGTGAGTTCACTCCTAAAGGACACATTGATGCATTGCACGAAACTTTAGGACCGGACCACAGTGGACGCGTGAGGGGCGTAGGAGGTGTCCGCCTCGGTTTGAGAAAGGTATATGGTGATCAATACACTACAGCGACAAAATCAAGTGTAAGTAGTGTGAATTCGGCAGCGTCAGTAGATGTGGAGGCTATGAAAGCTGCAATTCGAGAGGAGCTAAGGGAGGAGATGACCCATAACTTCAACGCCATTTTGGAGCAAATGGGTTTACCGACTTTTGCTGCATTCAAGAAGGGTAGTGATACTACACCTAGCCAGCCTGATCCACCTGTAGGACCCGAGTTGAAGGTAATCACTTAATCCCTTTGCTTTGTTAAACAACTATTGTTACGTTCTTAAATGCATGAAATTCTTACTATATATATGTTGTTGTTTCATAGACTAACTATAAATAGAGTTTTTTTTACAGGAAGAGACACCATGTGAACTATTAGCTCGAGGAGATGGTTATGATAGTTTCATCCTCGTAGCTCATGGCCATGCACAACCCCTAGTGACCGAGTACGATTGCATAACCAGTTAGTGGATCATAATCACTATGTGGTCACCCTTAATGAAATTGTGTCAGGTTTCGAAGAATTACCTCTTCCGCTGCCGAAGCCAGAAGTTGGTCTATAGTTACTAAATGATGCCCTTGGCAGTTATGTTATGTGGCCGCGTGCATTGGTGCGGTTTTCAGATGAGGTACAATGATTAACATTCATATATATATATGCGTGTTTTCTTTTATAGTTCCTATGATAGTCAGTAATATCTTTACTTTTAACTAAATACTAGGTTTGGGGGAAGGCCGACTCACATGCCGGGGAAGGGAAAGAAGGCATGTTCACCTTATAAGAAAGCAAGTTTACGTGATGAAGGTGAACGAAATGTGGTGACGGGAAATGTTTCTAAGACAAAAAAATCCACTTATTATCGATCCAGAGGTGGTGCGGAGCCTTACTACGCCATGCTTTTGGTTACATGAGTGCGCTAGCGATTTACCCGATGAAAGCGCAATTGAGGTTGCTTTAGGGGAGCAACAATTCCACTACCTTGAGGACTCATCGACATTCATTTCAAAGGTTGATATTAAAGAATTCTTATGTGGGGTAGAGTTGAATGTTTCCATGATACAAACATTCATGAGGTAATACATAAGTATATAAATTAAATATACATATACATATATATGCCTTAAGTAGTTTTCAAATCCATATTAAGTAATTGTTGGTTTACTTTTAATATAATCAATATAATTTCTCAGGTTATTATACAATGAATTGCTTGCAACATCTAGTGCAATGTTTGGTTGGTTATGTCCAAACATAATACGAGATGACAATTGCTTACAAAACAAAGCCGAAGTGAAAGAGTATCTCGACATGAGTTTCAAAGCATCATCTCGTTTTGGATATCATCGATCATTCTTGTTCCTTATATTGAAAAGTATGCTTGTTAAACTCGCTTTACTTTTATTATTCGATACTAAATTGACCTATTAATTGTTCTACGATTAATAATAACTATATTTTCTTGTTGTAGGGCTCATTGGACACTGCTTGCGATATGTTTGTCACGTAACGAAGTCTACCACTTTGATTCTTTGCGTCGACAACCACCACGGACCTTACTAATCAAATCATTGTTAAATAGGTAGCCTAATCGAAACTCAATATATGCGCACTTATTAATATTACACATTATTCATCATCTTTAAATATATAAACAGTTAGTACATCTAATCTTATAATAATGTTGTTGATGTAGTGTGATGAAGCATATTAGTGCAACAGGACTTCGAGCACCAAAAGCTCCTCGTTTGGATATCGATCGAGGTAACATGACTAATTTATTTGTCCTTATATAGAAACACTTTTAGCCACATACTACACATCTAATTAACATGAATGTCATTGGATGCATCCTTTGGTGAACATTTAGTGTCCGCAACAAGAAGATGGACTTGCATGTGGCTATTACGTGCCGAGGTACATGTTCGATATCGTCAACCGAGTGCACTAACGCCGATGATCTTCAAAAGGTATGTAACTTATTAGTATATGTTAGTTTAGATTAGATCGATTGGTAATAGGTATTAATTGGTTTAGAAACCAAAGTAGCACATGCATATATTTGGGAACGAAAATGTCATTTCTAGGCCTCTTTTTGCCTTTTACGCTTTCAAATCGTATTTATCGAGTCATTTAACCCCAAATTCATTTTTAACATGATAATATAAGGCATAATGTAACTATTGTGTAGATTTTTAGGTTTGCAATTGTTGTAGGTTGAATTTTGGGAACGAAAAGGGCATTTTAGGCCTATTTTTGCCTTTTCGCGTCTAATTCGTAATTATCGCTTCATTTAACTCCATTTTCTTTTTCAATATGATAATATAAGGTATAATATAACTAGTGTGTAGAGTTTTAGGCTTGCATTTGTTTTTGATTGAATTTCGGGAAGGTATATGTCATTTTTAGAACTACTAACTACGGTACGTAAATGATTGAATTCTTATATTATGTGTTTATTCCTTGGTTGTTTTGCAAGGTTTATATGAATAACACACCACATTTGAGGGCCTTCACCACAGACGAATTACATGAAGTTCGGGATAAGTTGGCGTCCCACATTTGCGATGATTGCTTATGATACATCTACTAGTTTGTATTAATTCTATGTACATTTTTCACATTATTAAATATATACATATTTAAAGTTAATTATTATATTACGTCCAAAAACTTGTCATATATTAATTATTATTGCAAATTGATCGGTTTTTTTTTATGTGTCGAAGGGAGGTTTTGGGTGGGGGTGGGGTGGGGGGCTGCCATAGTGGGCGCTGGGCCGGGCTATGGGGCTGGTTGGGTGCTTGGGGTGGCTGGCAAAGCAATGGGTGGAGGAGGTGGCAGAGGGTGGGGGTGGGGTGCAGGGGTGGGGGTGCGGGGGGTGAAGGGGGTGGGGGGTGGGGTGGGGGGGCTGGGGGCGGGGGCGGGGGAGTGCGGGGGTGGGCGGGTGTGGGGCAAAGGGGTGGGGGTGGGGGTGGGAGTGCGGGGGGGTGGGCGGGGGTGGGGGGTGATGGGGGGCGCGGGGGTGGGGTGTCTTGGGGTGGCAGGGGCGGAGGGGGTGGGGGTCTTTGGGGTGGGCGGGGGTGGGGTGTGCGGGGGCGGGGGAGTGGGCAAGGGGGTGGGGGGGTCTTTGGGGTGGGGAGGGTGTGGGGATGAGGGGCGCGGGGCGGCGGGGGTGGGGGTGCTGAGGTGGGCGGGGGTGGGGTGTACCGGGCCGGCAAGGGGGGGGTGGGCGGGGGGGTCTTTGGGGTGGGCGGGGGGTGGGGTGTCTTTGGGGCTGGCGAGGGTGGGTGGGGCGGGGGGGGGGTGTTGGGGGTGGGCGGGGGGTGGGGTGTCTTTGGGGCGGGAGGGTGGGCGGGGGTGGGGGTGCAATTTATTTTTTTAAAAACAAAAAATTTGAATGTGAAGGGATGCGATTTTAAGCCTAAACCGCAGCCCTTCACTTAAATAGGGCTGCGGTTTAGGCTTAAAACCGCAGCCCTTCACATAGAGAAGGGCTGCGGTTTAAGCGAAAACGCAACCCTTCAAGCTTATAAGGGCTGCGTTTTTGGCCTAAACCGCAGCCCTTCGTTGTGAAGGGCTGCGGCTAAAAACCGCAACCCTTCTTATCTATTGAAGGGCTGCTATGGAAAGGGCTGCTGGCCAAAAACGCAGCCCTTAGGGCTGTTTTGACCGCAGCCCTTCCTTGTTTTTCCACTAGTGAATGGAAGTATATAATCATATTAAAAATAAAGTAAGACGACTATATTCTAAGACATGGGTGAATTTGTATAAAAATGGAGTAGAGTTTGCTACTTAATTTGGGAGATAGTTATAAATCTATATATGATATTCTTTGGAAAGTCTCATGTCAATAAAAATCATCTATAAGCTTTGTTTTATCGTCAATATTTTCAAAATATGTTAAAGTTCAGAGAAAGCAATAGAGTAGGGAAAACGGCTTAACCTTTCATTCGGAGTGTAAAAGATATATATATACAACCCTAAAATACAAGATAATCACAAAGTTAACAAATATACAAAAGATATGTATCGATCCTAACAAAGATATTTCCTAAAACTAAGGAAATATACGCCTATTACTCCCCCTCAAGTTGGAGCATGTAAATCACGAATGCCTAACTTGCGGAGAAGAAAACTGAACTGTCGTCTACCAAGCACCTTTGTGAGAATATCAACTAACTGATGACTAGTAGGAACATAAGCGGTAGAAAGAGTGCCAGCCAACAACTCATCTCGAACAAAATGACAATCTGCTTCAATGTGTTTAGTACGATCATGAAAAACAGGATTTTTAGCAATATGAAGCGCATACTGACTATCACAGAATAGACGCATGGCAGAAGAATGTTTAACACGAAGAGAGGCTAATAAATATTTCAACCATTTTAATTCACAAGTAGTAACAGCCATAGAACGATATTCGGCCTCCGCAGAAGATCTAGAAACAGTAAGTTGCTTCTTTGTTTTCCAAGAGACAAAAGAGCAACCTAAAAACACCAAATAACCAGACAACGAGCTCCTTGTAGTGGGGCAAGCGACCCAATCACTATCACAAAAAGCGACAAAGACAAAGTATTTTTGGAATGCAACAAAATACCTTGGCCAGGGCTGCCCTTAATATAACGCAATACACGAACGGCAGCATCCCAATGAGGAATCTGTGGATCGCTGAGAAACTGAGCCAGAGTATGAACAACATAACTCAACTCCGGGCAAGTGACAGAAAGATATACTAAGTGACCCACAAGTCGACGAAATGAATCTGGATCATCCATAGGCACACCTTTAACAAGAGTAAGATGATGATTTTGTTCCATAGGAGTGTCAATTGACTTGCAGCCTAACATACCAGCTTCAGACAAAACATCCAACGCATATTTGCGTTGAGACAAGAAAATACCTGCTGGACTGCAAGCAACTTCAATACCCAAGAAGTACTTCAGAAGACCCAAATCTTTCATATGAAAACAAGAACTCAGGTACTTTTTGAAGCGGGAGATAACATCAGTGGATGAGCCAGCAACACTCAAATCATCCACATAAGCTAAAACCTGAAGAGAAATATCGCCCTGAATATAATTGAACAACGAATGATCAGCATAAGACTGAGTGAAACCATAAGCTTTTAAAGCAGCAGATAACTTGGCAAACCATTGCCGGGGAGCCTGCTTTAAACCATACAAAGATCTGCGGAGCCGACAAACTTTTCCTAGTTGAGAACAAGTATAGCAAGGTGGAAGGTTCATATAAACCTCCTCAGATAACTCACCATGAGGAAAAGCATTGTGAACATCCATCTGATGGAGTTCCCAATTCTTAATAGCTGCAACAGCAAGAATAGTACGAACAGTACCCGTTTTCGCTACAGGCGCAAAAGTTTCATTATAATCAATACCGGCAACTTGCCGATTACCGTGCACAACAAGACGTCCCTTAAGACGTTCAATCTCGCCAGTAGATGTATATTTAATTTTATACACCCAACCACTACTAATAGCACGCCTACTAGAGGGTAAATCTTCCAATGTCCACATGCCATTACGCTCCAACGCATCAATTTCATCTTTCATAGCCTTATGTCAACTAGGATGAGAAGAAGCTTCTTTATAAAACTTAGGTTCTGCACCTTTTGTTACAACTGCCAGAAAATAACGATGTTTGGCAGAAAAATTATTATAATCAACACAACAAGCTAGATCAAAGGCCTTACCTGAAGAATGAGACGAGGGCAGAAGAGCAGTAGAAGGTGCGGGAGCTATTTTTTTGAATAATTGTATTTGTCACAAAACCACGGAGCTTGGAAGATGGAATTTTAACCCTGTGACCACGACCCAAGACTTCATAATTGTCACCAACCATTTCCGTAGACCGAGAAGAACTCCCCCTCAACTGTAAGGGGGTCGTAGTATCACAAAGCACCTCCCTAATACGCACAACCGAAGGAGAATCACTACTACCCTCGAGAACAAGAGGCACCCCCTGCTCGCCCAAACTTGCGGGCTCAGGAGTACCCTGCGAGCTGGCAGCAGGTGGAGTGCGGGGAGCAGCACTAGCTGCGGGCGTAGGCACACGAGTTGCGTGGGGAGGAGTGCGAGCTGCGGGAGCTTCCGGAGCATCCTCGAGAGCACTAAGAACCCCGCCATCATGGAACCCAACACCATTATCATCATCCTAAACCAAGGATTGAGAAATATAGGCATCCCATTGTGCCCGAGCAGTAGTATTTAAGGAATCAAAGTACGGAAAAATATCCTCAAAAAAATTGCACATCACGACTGACAAAAAATTCACGTGTCGCCAAATCATACAAACGCCAACCTTTTTTACCAAATGGATAACCAACAAAAATGCAACGCCTAGACTTGGAATCAAATTTATCCTTTATATGAGGCCGATTAGTAGCATAACAAAGGCACCCAAACACTCGAATGCTATCATAAACAGGAGGAACAACATACAAGCACTCATACAGACTTTTTCCATGTAAATCAGGCGTAGGAGTAAGATTAATAAGATGCGCATCAGCCATAACACATTCCCCCCAAAAAAACTTCGGCAAACGAGCTTGAAAATGCAAAGCACGCGCCACATTAAGTAGATGGCGATGCTTACGTTCCACACGACCATTCTGTTGAGCCGTATCAACACAACTAGTTTGATGGATGATCCCTTTTTTAGCAAAAAAAACCTTTTAAACTCAAAAATTCTTGTCCATTATCACTACGCAACACCTTTATTTTCTTATTGAACTGAGTTTTCACCATGGCATAAAAATTTTAAACAAGTTGAGAGACCTCAGATTTATGAGTCATTAAAAATAACCAAGTAGCACGGGAACAATCATCGACAATAGTTAAGAAAAAATAGGCATGGGAAGAAGGTGGAATTTTATTGGGACCCTAGATATCACAATGGATTCAATCAAAAACATCAACAGCTTTATTCGAACTTAACGGGAATGAGTTTCAGGGTTGTTTACCCATAAAACAAATAGTACAATCGAAAGAACACTGTAAATTACTACCACCAACTACTCTATGCAACAAAGAAATAACTTTAAGTGAAGGATAACCTAGACGACGATGCCACAACAAACTTGCATCATCAACCTTAGTCACTTTATTAGCTTGAAATGAACGAACTCGCACTGGCTTGAAAACATAGACCCCGTCACACTGCACTCCCACTGCAATCAGGTTCTTCAAAGTGAGGTCATGTATAATACATAGCTTATTAGTGAAGAAAATAACATACTGTTGTTGCTCCAATAATTGAGAAACGGACAACAGACTATATGTAAGAGCGGGAACATAAAGAACATGTTCAAGAATTAAACCATCACTCAAAATAATAGTGCCCTCCTTAGTAGCAACAGTACTCTTGCCATTAGGCAAACCAACAGTAGAAGAAATAGTACGCTGATTAATAAACAAATTAAGATTATCGGACATATGATTCGAAGCAACGGAATCAATAAGCCAATCATTAGCACCATACATACCACTTAGTGGAACCCTTAAGAGCAGCCATGAGTTGTTGCCATTGATCATCAGTAAGAGTCGAGGTGCTACGGCGATCAACATCACCCAAATCATCCGAATCTGAGTTGCCGCATACTAAGGTACCGGCGTTGGAAGCAAACGCCTCACGAACTGAGCCACGACCACCACCACGCTGCCCTTTCCCACGACCTCCAATCCTGTCCGGAAACCCATGAAGCTGAAAACAACGCTCCTTGAGACCGATGCGACCACAGTGACTACATACTCGCTCATCGCCGGCAGGAGGGGCTGACTTGGACACAGCAGCGAACCCAACAACATCAGCACGAGGAGGGTCCTGTCCTTCGGAAACCAACTGTTTCCTTTCATCAAAAATTATTTTGGCATAAGCCACATTCAAGGACGGCACCGGATCCTGCATTAACAAACCCGAAACAAGAGTGCCAAATGTTTTTGGATCTAAACCGAGACAAAAGTGGTGAAGATGTTCGGTTTCCTACAAATGAAAATACTTCGAGGCAGCAGAACAAGTACAAACAGGAAGCTTACAATAACTCATAAGTTCATCCTGCAATTGACATAATTCACCAAAAAATACAGCCACAGGTCGTCCAAGTTGACGATAATCACGTATTTTATTTTTTAATTCGAGAATACGTGGACCATTACCAAGAGAATACCGATCTCGTAAATCATCCCATAAAGATTTTACATTATCAGGAAAACGCATAGTAGAACGTACAGAAACGTCTAAAGTATAAAAAATCCAAGCAACAAGCATAGAGTTTACAATACCCCATTGAGGAAGATCAGGAGATGTGGTGTTTAGGACGGCGATAGTGCCGTCTATAAACCCCAACTTGTTCTTGGCACGAAGGTTGTTGCGAATAGAATGAGACCAGGACTCATATTTATCCCCATTCAGCATGATAGGGCTAATGACAGCCCATGTTCCTTCGCTAGGATGCAAGTAATACTCCGAGAACGGTTCATACCGTGGAGGCTTGAGGTCCTTAGGGTCCTTGGGATCGACCATGATGCACAAACCAACACAGGCCACCACACACACACGAGTGAGGATCGAAAAAAAAAATTCAAAACTTTGAAGGCTGTGATACCATGTTAAAGTTCAGAGAGAACAATAGAATAGGGAAAACGGCTAAACCTTTAATTCAGAGTGTAAAAGATATATATACAACCCTAAAATACAAGATAATCACAAAGTTAACAAATATACAAAAGTTATGTATCCTAACAAAGATATTTCCTAAAACTAAGGAAATATACGCCTATTAAAATATTTTTAAATTTACATTAATAAATGCTTACATTAATAAATTTATACTTGTATTTTAATGCTTACTAGTAATTGATAATACTCTCTATGTTCCTCATTGTTGTTCCTGTTTACTTCTTGCACAGTTTTCAATGCACATATATATATGCGCAACAATATCTTGAGATTTGCATCGTAAAAAAACTATAAAAATTTGATATTGTGAAATTCCATGTCTAAAAAAATCTAACTAGATTTTACATGATTATGTGTTAGTTTCTCTCTTCAAATGCAATATTCCAAGTAAGATCAAACATGAATGGAGGGAGTAATATTTTTTGTTAGTATTAAAAAAAAATAGCAAAGTATTCTTCCATAAAAAATTTGTAAATCATTAATGGGTTTAATAAGTTATAACATTGTGCAATTCTTTTGACCTGAATTTGATAAAAAGTGATTATTTTTACTCATAGCTAATCTTCACTGATTAAAACTTATTTTTACTTGTTTAAATTACTTCTATTACTTATTAAAACTGATTTTTATTGATGCACTGTTCTTACTTATCCCACAATTATTTCATTATTAAGCAAGTACTACAAGTCTACAATTATTCACTGAAAAAAAAACAGCTCTCTCTCTAACACTTCCCACCCAAACCCTAAAACACAAAACTAACCAGCCACCTACCTTCCCAAGCTCGCCGGCTGCTGATATATCAGCCTGGCCGCCGGCGAGCTTACCTCCATCGATTGTTAGTTTTTAGACTTAGGTTTATGGTCCTCTAGTTCCCTGTTAAGTGTTCCCCCTCCACCACTGCTTCCCCCGCCCAGTTCTCGTTGCCTCACCCTCCCCCGCCGCTTTCTCCTGTAGCTTTCCCCCGCCCACTTCCCCTTCCCCGCCCCCTGTTTGGTGGTCGTTTGGTTGTCTGCGACCGAGTTCGGGTCACCGCCGCTGCCGTGTAGGTATTCCCCCCCCGGTTTTAGTTTCGGTAGCATCGTGGCTTAGGGTTGATCTCCATCCCCTTGTTTGAGTATAGTTTGTTCGTGAGTTAGGTCCGTGTGGTGCTTGTTTGTTCGCGCCATCGTGGTCTCTCGGTTTTTCCCGTTGGTCAATCACCCCCCCTCCCCGTCGCCGTCTGTTTGGTATTGCGCCCATGGTCCCGCCTCCCGTCCTCGCGTCTGGTAGGAACAGTCCCCTTATTAGTGTTGTGGTTGTTTTGGGCTTCCCCTTCCCCTCCCATGTAGTTGTTTCGGGCTCCCATTTCCCCTCCCCTATGTTAGTGTCGGGCTCCCCTTTCCGCTACTCCCATGTTAGTGTCGAGATCCCCTTTCCCTTCCCCCAAGGCTGTTGGGTTCTCCAACTAGTTCTGTTGAATGTCAGTATGTCCAGTTTTTTAGTAAAATGCGCGTTTAATCTCCAAATAAAAGGAGTGTGTTGTTTTCGAGTTGCTAAAGTGGTTATCGGTTGTTGGTTGTGGCCATCAAAAAGTATTAGTCAGTTGGGTCAAGATTGGTTGTTCAAAGTAGTAATAGTTGAGTATGTCGGTTTTTTGGAATATGTGCTGAGGGACAAGGTGACTCACGATGATCGTGAGCAAGGACGAGGTGATGATAGACTTTCATGGTTGGGACGCATATTTACCGGTTTTGAAAACCGGAGGTGTTTTCAAGGGCTGAACTCGTTTCGCTCTCCTTTTAGCTTGACATTGATCTTAATGGTCTTTGCCTTGAAAACTTCATATCTGCAGGCAACACCCCAGTTGCATTTGGGTGTTTTCAGCACGCCCGCTCATCAGCGTTTCTCCTTCATCATAGAGAAACCTGAAATACTCTCGATCGAGAGTAGTGAGTTACAATGGAACGTGACTCACATGGTCATGAGCTCAGAATCCTAAGTGATGACAAATCGTTGGGATTACTCATACGGCGAGACGCGACGCTCGCCGTTGGTTGTTCGTTGTCCGAATCGTGATCGTCAATCACTTCTTCTACCACTTCCATCGGCCCGGTCGAGGTTTGCATCCACCATCATCGGCACACGCTCCTTTTTACGCGACTTTGTATCTTTTTTATTTATTTCTGTATTAGGTGGAATGTACGAGCTCTTAAGGCTCCTATAGGTTTATTTGTTTGTTTTAGTTTGGGCTGTATTAGCATTAGGTTGTACTTCCTTTTTTAATTAATGTACGATTTCTCGATGTAAAAAAAAAAAAAAAAAGGTTATAGGATGATACTGATCAAAACTTATTTCTATTGAATAATATTTTTTTTACTTAGTAAAATCTAATTCATTCTTTGTTTGATATTCATTTTTTTTTTTTTTTTTTTTTGTTTTCGACGGGCGGTTGATATCTGTTTCTGCTAAGAAATTAAGGATTGTAATAGGTTGAGTGATTTGATGTGGGCCCCCAAGAAGGTACGCCTGAGCTCCGATGTCCGTACGCCTGAATCCTGCAAAACAGGGTTAAACTACCCCGGAGGGGTTTCCGGGATCGCCCCTCCGACGCTCAAGTCAGATATGATTGAGGTAGAGAGATAAAGTCTAGAGAGAGATGCTCTAGGTTAGTTAGGTGAGAATTGAATACCTGTTCATTGATTAGGCAGTTGGTTTTTATAGTGTTGGGGATTTCCCAGACAGGAATCATTGTTCAGATGGGCCATTTTGGTGTAAATGGGCATGTCACCTTTTTTGGCAATGATTGTTCCACCCTTTTAGAGGCTTCCCAAGTTCCTGTGATTAGGTCAGCTTTCAGGTGAGACCCACTGCTGCCACCTGTCCCATGCTTTGGGGGGCTTTTGTGCTCTTTATTGGGCTGCTGATTAATTGGGCCCAAACAATATCAATTTATATGCAAGGTACACGTTAAGGCTCTATTCTTTTGGATTTAATTAATGGAAATTCAATTCAGTTCACTTCAAACAAATTCAATTCAGTTCACTTCAGACAAATTTAGTTCAGTTCAGTTAGTTTTCTATCACAGTTTTAATTCAGTTCAATTCAATTCAAACAAAGTAAGTTCATTTCAGCTTAATTCAGTCTAAAAGAACAGAGCCTTATTAACAAGTGGAAACCTGAAGAGAATGAAGTGGCAGAGAGTAAAGAGATCTTCCTCTATTATTTGTTTATTAATTGAAAACTGGGTATGGTTCAAATAATGGGTTACTTATGGATTTAATATCAGAATCATGAACAAGTTCCTTCTTCTTGGAAAGAAAGCATGAACCAGAAGAAACAGGGAAAAAACATGGGAAAAAAGGACATGAAAACGTAGTATGTGGCTTTGGTTTATTAGGAGTCTTCTTGCCAGAAATTGATTTCTGTAGGACACTGCTTCAAAAAATCCTCTTCATATGCCGTAGCCAGAAAATGAAATTCACGTTCTGCTGGGCCACTAGTTTTGATTTTGCGCAGGACACGAAATATTAGTCAAGTCAACAAAACGAAATATATCTTCATTGCAAATGTTGGTTGTTTTGTAATTATCCAGTTTCTACACTATGTTTCGTTCAAAATTTTTAGGTTTTAGAAAACGGAATTAATCACCCATCTTTTTTTTTTTTTTTGGCATGTTCAGGAAATTGAGTTTCTAGAGAGAGGGGCTCTCCCTTCTCTCTAGAAATCCTAAGCCCCAAAAATCAGCATTTTACCCTAGCCGCCATCCTCCTCTTTCTCCTCCCCCTTAGATCTAGCCACTTTCATGGCTAATTAGTTTTTTCCTAGCTAATTCATCTTGTCCTCAGACGGACATTCTCTATTAGACTATCCATTTCATATTTTCTAGTTCCAAATTTTTAGTCACTTTGCTTGAATTTGCTTTCTCTTGGGAGTTATCGTTCGTCTGTTGTTGGCCATCTTCATCGTCGGCGACCTGTTCGGGTCAGCAATGTCGGTGTCTCCGAAGTCAAGGTATCGCTAGGGCCGCGGTGGTGGTCGTGGTTTGATTTGTCGATATAGGGTTAGGGTTTGCTGATGGGTTGCGGGTTTCGGGCTCTTCTTGCTGCTTTGGCTCTCTGCCCTCTCACCTGATTTCCCGCCGGTGGGATCTCCACGCCATGCCGATGCTTCCTCGGCCTCGATTTTTTATCGTGTTCGTGAATCGGGCCTGCTCTTGTGGAAGATTTGGAGCCTATTATTTTTCAGTGGTGTTTGTCTTGCCCCCCGTGACGGGTTTCAAGATGGTGTCTTCGGTTGGGCATGGGGAAAAGGTGTTTTTGCCGCGGCGGAACTTCCACTTGTGTGTTATTGTGTGCTCTTTTTCTTCTGTTCAGTTTACTTGAAGGTTGAATTGTGTAACCATCCTTCGGGATGCTTTAGGTGGTGTTCTCTGTGGAGGCACCCCCTAGTTTTTCTTTCTTGATAAAAAAAAAAAAAAATCAGTTTCTACACTATACTCCAACTCCAATCTTTTCAAAATTTTACATAGTATCCCGGGTGATGCCTCGGGTCAATTACAATAAACAAATATGTCACTATTCATAAATCATCTGTTACTTTGCATATTTTTTGTCTAGTGAGAAATTGAAAAATTGATGTGATGAATAAAAAACCTTAAAGGTTTGAGTTTGAAAATAATAGCTTAAAAGGAATTGGGGTAGGAGAATTTGTCATCAATAGTCACTTGGTAGTACCGTAATAAGAGTGTTAGAGATCTAAATACTTGTTTAAGTCTTTTTAGTTAAAAATTATCATTGTAATACCTTATCATATTTTATTTGAAACACTAGACAATAAAAGATTGGTGTATTGATGGCTAAGCCCTCATTTTTCATTTCAAAGGTCACGTGTTCGATACCTTGCAACACAATATTAATATTTTTTAATTGATGAGTTCACATAGATATAAAGTATTTGAATTACAAGTTCGAGGAGAGTCCACCCTGGCTCATGCGCCTCCTTAAAACGTATTTTAATATATTTGTATAGATGCGTCCGACGTTTAATAAACATCATTAATTTTGTTTACTTTTTATAACCTAGTGAAACTAATTTAATTTATACATAGCTTGACTCTTATAAGGAATATTTATAAGTTAAATAAGTTACACTAAATTACGAAAAGTAAGCGAAATTAATTACGCATAGTTGACGTCAGAGCCATTATTGCATCACAAAATGTAATTTAAGGGTCTTTATGGAATTTCAAAAAGGTTGGGATATAACATAAAAACCGAAGAAACACACAAAGATATAACATAGAAAAATCCACCCTTTTTCTTTTTAAATGAAGTAAATGTTCGTTCTAATGTCCGTAAATGGACAAAATTTCATGTATTTTTTTAGTGTGTCTTGGGTGTAACATGTTACAACATAACTTATTGTGTAACATGCGCAATGACAATATGACATACACTTCAATAAGAATGACATGTACTATACAAATAATGACATGAATCTCATGTCATTTTGTCATTTATATCATGCCACTTGAGTTATTTTACAAAAGAAGTTGTGGTTTGTAGGTTGTTACACCCAAGAATTTGTGATTTTTTTAGTATCAATAATCAATGGTTGCTATTTTTTTTTTGATTCGGTAATTTACTGACCCAAATAGGCTCAGCCCTCATGAGCTAGGGGTAAGAAGGGGATCTCAACCCATAAGGAAACTTTTAGAGACTGAAAACTGGGGATTTATACCCAGAAGCAAACATCCACACAAACACCCCATATTTGGGGTTGATGAGAGTCGAACTCCCGACCATGAGGTTGGGAGGTGGGAGCTCCAACCATTGGGCTGCTACATGATTCTCAATCAATGGTTGCTATGTTTATTTTTGCAAGGGTTTTGTTAGATCCATATTGTTATCCGATGAAGATTATATGCATGAAATTCGAGAAGGTTGGGCTGAATTTATAGTGAGTAATATTAGTTTTAAACTTTTTATTTATGGATTATGTTGTTTTTAAAGGTACACGAATTAGAGGTTAGGATACCTTCTCTCAAAAGATTTAGCTATGAATTGTTGTTAAAACTTAGATATGGAGTATATATTGAGATGAGTATGTATTTTTTTTTTGTTTGCTAAGATAAGATAAGATGTAATATAACCAAAATCAACTTTACAACCAAACTAGCCATAGAGAGGCCAAAAAAGAAAACAGCTGTACAAGCATCAAGATTCAAGACAAACAACTTAAACTAACCCCTGTATCCAATCCTTATCTCTATTTGAAGCTTTCTTAGGAAGAACAACTATAACTCTGCTCTTAATTACATTATTTAAATTCCTAATTATATTGTGAAGAATAGGAACCTCTTGATTTCAAAAACTTTCATTTCTGCTCTGCCATATTGTGTATAAGAGCAACAACAACCGCATAACTAATAACCTCCTTCCTGAACTTGGACAACTTGCTGGACTTAAACCATCTCAAAATTCTTACCAAGTCAGTTGTAGGACATCCAATATGTAGCCAGGTTTTGATACTTTGCAAGCAAAGTCTGCTATAATGGCAATCAAAGAAAAGATGAGAGTGACACTTATTGTTACTTTCACAAAGTAAGCAGTCACTAGAAGTACAAATACCAATCTTAAAACAACATTAATGAGTTGCCCTCTTGCCATATAAGACAAGTTCCTGGAGCTCCAAATCTTGATCCTACTTATCATGTTCTCAATTAATACATCACAGTGAGCAGTAGAGATTTTCTTTAAGCAAATAGGAACACCTAGATATCTAAAAGGTAAAAGAACATCTAGGAAAACCAGATATTTCTTTCACTCTTTGAACCTCCTCCACCTTCATACCAAAACAATATAAAGCAGACTTCTGAGTATTAGCTTTTAGACCAGAGGCATCAGAGAAAAGCTTGAAAGCTTTAAGCATGATGTATATAGAATTAAAATCTCCTTTGCAGCACATAATTAAATCATTAGTAAAGCATAAGTGGTTAAGCTTCACTGATTTACATCTAGGATGGAAATGAAAGTTAGACAACTCACCAACATACCTCAGAATCCTAGATCAGTGGCGGAACTACTCTTGGTCACGTTACCAACTATTATTTTCAAAAAAAAAAAATCTTTCTTTTTCCCTGCAGAGTGCAGCGTGTTCCAGATCTAATCCCAGCACTCTCTCTCTTCGACTTCCTTAATTTCAAAAAATAATTCGGATTTGCCCGCAATCCTTTTCCGAATTTGTGGAGCAGATTATAAGAGTGAGCTAAACGAAAATTTAAGGATTGTGGGCAAATTTAGTTTTTCTCGACGAAGACAGGAAACTTCAGTTGCTAGCTTTAATCTAAGTTTATGCTTGAGCTTCGGTTAAATTTTTTTTTTTATTGTGGCATGAAATTATACTTGTTGTTTGGATACAATTTTGGTTTGAGTTGATGGAGCTTATTAGATTAGTTATGAAGTCTTTGCCACAGCGAGCTTCTCCTCCTCTTTTCAGGTCTGCCCCTTTTTTCCCCCAATTAATTATTTCTATTTTTTTGGGCAAAAATTCATTTTGTATGAAACATTACATTATATGAAAGATTATCTTTTTAATTTCTGTTTATTTTTTTTTCTAATGTTTATTTGGAATTTGGAGTCATTTAAATGTTGATTGATTTGGGAATCAAGTTGGAGTGGAGGGTAAAATAAGACTTTTTTAGACAAACTACTAGAAGAAGAATAAAAGCTATGTGAATAAAAGCTATGTCAAAGAAAGTTTTATTTGCTTAAAATTTCTGCTGGTGAATTCCAAATTGTGAGTGAGTTATTTTAAACTTTGTAGATGGGAATGGAAGGGATGAATCTAGAGAGAGAGAGAAAGAGAATAATTTGTAATTACGGCTTTGGAAAACATTTATAATACACAAGAAGAGAGTTGTAGTCTTGTAGACTTGTATCAAAGCTGATTTGGGAATTAAGTTGGAGTGGAGGGTAAAATAACACAGAGTTTAGTTATTATGCTAGTATGTGGTTGTTTACCGTTTAATTGGTTTAGATTAATTGTATGTAGAGTTGTTGATAAGTTGATATTAGTCTATCATTTAGATGCATTTTAAGTCTCATTTAGCTTAGTTTTAGACCATTTAGATTGCATTTGTGCATTATTTGGGTTCCTTTATAAGCTATGTTACTGTCATGTGTTGTTTGGTATTTTGGTGTAATTTCAGGTACTATATACTCCTATGGAAGCACATGACTAGTAAGGCACTTTGATGACCTTTGAAATGATATATCATGTGCCCAAAATGGATTGGAAATGGAGAAGATACAAACCGCTTTTCACACTTGTGTAAAATATGACACCTCTTCACTATTTTCATCATAACTTTTGACACATAAATGATAATAAGGCAATTCAAACTGTTTTGGAATCTAGACATCAAGAGCTTTCTAACGGTATATTTAGGGGTGGCAATGAGTCGAGACAGCTCGCGAGCTACTCGAACTCGACTCGGTCAAAGCTCGACTCGATTGAGCTCGACTCGAGCTCGAACTCGACTCGACATACTAACGAGCCGAGTCGAGCTACTCAATACTCGACTCGAAAAACTCGCGAGATACTCGAAAAAATATTATATATATTTTTTTTATTTTTGTAGGAAATCATAGATTTTTTTCCTAAAAAATATTTGAACTTTTCTTTTAAAAAAAATACATGAACAAAAGTACATTAAATGACTAAAAGGCAAAGTGAAGGAATTTCCCCTAAAAGAAATAGAATTAGATCAATTGATGGGATATAAAGAAACCCAAGAAATAAGATATTAGCCATTCGTTATGGGCAAGTGAAAAAGAGCAAACCCTCAACTTTAGGTCTCTAAATGCAGTCAGAAACTCACAACCCGCAGTCAAGGCCTCTCCGGCTCTCCCCCTCCCTCTCCAATCTCCATCTCCCTTTGCACCAACCACCAACGAGATCCACCTCACTTGGCGCTGCCACTAGTTCACTCGACGGCCGACGCTGCACCCACTTCACCATTCAGTCGACGCTGCAAGCCTGCAACACCAAGCCACCACCTCTCTTCGGCACTGCACAACTTGAGGTATATTAATTTTTTTTTTTGGATAAATTTGGGGTTTTTTCTATAGCCATTAAAAGTCCATATTACTCGAAAACCAAGCAAGGAATTAGTTATCTAATTGCATTGACATATATGATTTATTGTATTTTATATTAATGTGATTAGTGTTCTATGTTTAAGAATTCAGATGCCATCCATTGATATGTTTCAGTTTTCCAGTTGTACTTCGTTTCCAGTTGCTATGTTTTGGTTTTGTATTTCCATTTTTGCAAGTTAATTATGTTTTGATGCTTTTAAAATAGTGTTATTATGAATAACCCCTATTAACAAGGTTTTATTTTATTTTTTTGGCAGGTCTTTGTGAAAAAAGTTTGAGTTAGAGGCATGATTTGGTGTTAAAGTTGCACAACTTAGAATGTAGCCATCATGTGATGTGCAAATTATGATTCTTAATTGTTGTGGATTTGTAGTGATATGATGATAAAGGATTTGTATTAGTTGTTTGGGATTGATATCGAAAAACTTTTCATGTTGATGGCTTGATGTATGATTAAGTACTTTTAGGGGATTTAATGATTTTATGTTTAGCTTCATGTACTGGTATTTGAACTTTGAAGTAGATTAATATAGTTTTGAAATTTCTTGTTCATAAAAAGAATCCACAAAGAATGTAGATATGCAATGCATTTTCAAAGTTCAAGCATTATTAATTAATGAGTTCGAGTTCGAGTTCGAGCTCGAGCTTGAACCGAGTTCGAGTTCGAGCTCGAGTTTGGGTTTTCGAGTTCGAGTTCGAGTTCGAGTTCGAGCTTGATAATTTCAAGCTCGCGAGTTTTCGAGTCGAGTCGAGTTTAGGTATGAGATTTCGAGTTCGAGTCGAGTATAGTCAAACTCGAGCTCGACTCGCATCATTGCCACCCCTAGGTATATTACACTAGTCAATTGAATCTCTGGATCAAAAGTTATAGATGTTAGAAGTTGAGCTGTTTGCATCTGCCGTACCGACACGTCCATGTCAAATGTGACACGTCCGTGTTGCTCCACGTTTCCGGAATCAGGCATGTTTGATCTTGCGACTGATATTGTAATATCAGGTCGACACGTCCGTGTCGACCTGTTTTTCCGTTGATTTTATTTAAGTTGTTTTATTAATTTAGGAAACTATAAATAGCTTCTTAGTAATATTATTTCGGCACTGAGGTTTTATTATTGAGTTTTTAGAGATCTTTTGAGAGAAAACTCCATTGTTAACTTTGAGATTTACAATTTGGCTACCTTGGATTATTTTTCATTGAAGTAAAAAGACTAAGTTTTCTAATTCTCTCTCTTTATTTATTATCATGTTTACTTGTTTATTATTCAATTGCTTTGTTATTTCAATTATGAGTGAGTAGTTTTATAATCTAGGGTTAAGTTGAACCCTAGCAATGATTAATGTATGAATTTCCCCATAATCCCAAATTTAATGTGATTAATTATCCTTGTTTTATTGAATTGTGCTTATTTTCATTATCATACTAGGGATAGTTGATTTTGAATTGATTCCTTATGTCTTGTTTTCAATGGGAATTGAATCTAGATGGATTTGTTGATTCAATCAAGAGTATGAATATCTCCATGGGAATAAGTAGATAGGATTACTTGGAATTTGTTTGTGATGCCATGTTTAATGTCTCTTTCTTGCATGATTCCATGGGAATAGGTATGATTGCTTGTTTAGAGTAGCCATAGGTACTCGGGAGAGATCTTTGGTATCTTTAGGGTGCATTACTCCTTTTGGATTATTGATTATGTTATTTGGGATGGGAACTATTCATGTATTACTCGTGTTAGTGGGGATACTTAATTCTAGATGCCTTTATTAATTGATTTTACCTCGTGTGCTATTAGTAGTGGTTATAGTTTAGCGTTAGTATTAGTTCAACATCTCTTCCACCGTTGTTTGTCACTTGTTTAGTTAAATTGAGTCAAGATATCTAGTGTTTAATACTGTTATCTCTGTGGATTCGACCTTGACTTGCCCTGCCCTGCTACATAGTTAGGAGGTTAGTTAGGAATTATCTTTGTTAGGTGCGCGACACGTCTATCAATTGTGGAAGATGTAGTTGTTTAGTTGTTATGGCAGTGAAAATTTGTAAATTAGGGAAACTTGGTTTAGAGAGCAACTAGCTAGTTATTGGTCATTGGTTATATATATTGCAAATTTACGGTAGTTTGACCAACCATTTGCAAATTCCTAGATCCGCCACTGTCCTAGATAAGTATTCCATACTTGTAAGTTGTAAAAAACAAAAGAGATTATGCAGAAATTGTTACTTGATTTTTAAAATTAATATAGATATTATCTTTGGTATGGTAATTCGATTATTGATGAATAACCATGCATCACTTGATTGTACTCATTAGACGGGTTGATAATATTTTGTCCAAAATGCAGAAGAGATTATGCTGAAATTGTTACTTGATTTTTAGAAAAAGATTATGATTTATTGATTTTGCTCTAGAAATTGATGATATGTTTATAATCATAAGTACTTCTGATGTTGGTGCATGTTATTTGTGTTACAGGTAGTGTTTTTGACGGTGATAACGGATTATAATGTTAAAAACTAGTTTTTAGGCACGGGCTATGCTCCGAGTAACTATAATTTTCATTTATTAATATTTTACATTAAAATTATAACACCAAACATTACTTGGTTTAGTGGTTTAAACTTTCATATACATGACTTGAAGTCATGGGATCAAATCTTATACCATGCATTTTCTAATTTTTTATTGTATGTGCAGTACATGAAGTGAACAATCTAAGGGATATTAGTATAGATAGATGAGGTTGCATTGTGATCTAACGTGTCATCTGATAAGTTACAAACACTATAAATAAGCAAAATGTTTTTTAAAAAATTGATAGCCATTTGCGTCACGCCTTAACCATACAGTAATCAAATCCTATTAAAAGACCCGTCTTTTTTCCTTTCTTAGCTTGTGTTGTTAGTTTACTCTTTGGGGGCATCTTAAGATATTGGCGAGGCAAAAGCATGTCCCGAGATATAGGCACGAATAAAAAAAAAAAAACATTCAGATTAATAAATTTATTAAGAAAATTTTGCCTAGAAGCCTCATACGTATAATAGGAAAAGACAGATTTTTTTTATTTTTTATTTTTTTTTTTTTTTTTTGGGGGCTATGGTAATATGAAGGGTCATGCCAGACCGAAACCTCTTGCAAGTTAACCCGGTCTGGGTTTGCGGGCTGATACTTTGAGAGTGGGTGGGGGGGTGGTAATGGAAATCACTCTCCCAAAGTCCTCCTAGTGGGAATCGAACCCCCAACCTTGAGGTTAGAATGTCTTTTCCTTACCACTAGGCCAAGCTTAGCTTGGTGGAAAAGACGGATATAAGGAAAGTATAATCCTAATCCTATACAAATACAATTAGGAAATGTTGTTATAATATTATAGTCTAACAGTTTGCAAACATGTAATTGCATGTGTGGTGTTTAGGGATGGCAACCTAGTTCGAATCCCACCCTAATCCGCTCCGATCTGAAGGAAAAAAAAAAAATTCGAGTCAACTCCGACAAAAAAAAATCCAATCCGACTCCGAGTCGAAGGAGGGTCGGAGTCAGATCCCAAAAAAAACTACGATATTCGAATCCGACTACGACTTTCAGGCAATTAATCCATTCTTTTAATTTATATTAATGTATTATCTATGTATAATCTGTCTCTGACTTTGAAGCAATTGTATTATCCATTCTGAAATGATTGTTAAAAATAATAGTAATGTTTAGATTATTTGTACTATATAAGATTTCCATATGATTATTAAAAAAATAGTAATGATTAGATTATTTGTACTATATAAGATTTTTTCTATTAAAAAATGAGGGGAAAAAAGTCGGATCGGAGTTGGAGTGGGAGTCGGATGTTAGGATTTTAAGTTGGACCGGACTCAGATGCTGGAGTTGAAGTCGGATTTGGATTTAAAATCCGACTTCTTATAGGATCAGAGTCGGATTATGCATAATCCGATCCAGATTCGACCCATTGCCATCCTTGAACTGGTGTTAGATTATATTGAAATTCTGGCGTAGATGGAGTGAGAATCCTCCATAACCTGTTTTCATTTGGTGATATTAAATTCTTAAGTCTTAAACGAGAGTACAAGACTATGAGATACAATGAACTAATGAAGTCATGATGACAGAGAAAAATGTTACAATATCACCTCATCCACTCTCTCTCCTCTATGGATCAATATATCACAACTCCATAATAGTACAAGAGCAAAATTCTACCAACGTGTCACCCCTTCTGGGCTCTGGCAGATCATTCTTTAGTGGTTATAAATAAATTAAGGAAAATTTGTCAAAAACCACCTTTTATAATCACTTTTTTGTGAGAAACCACCTTTTAAAAAAATTAGTTAATTAACCACCTTTTTAGTTCTTCTTTTTATTCGAAGCCACCACTTGCCAGAATCCGGCGTTGACCTCAATTTTTCGGCATTGACCATCATATTTTCGCCATTTTTTTCCAGATTTTCGCCATTTCTTCCACCTGGGATGCCGGGGGATGCGAGGGGGAGAGGGGCTTAGGGGCTGGGAGGGTGGGGATGGTCGTGGGGGGGTGTTTGCCGGGGGGTTGCTGTAGGAATTTAGATGCTTAATGCGGAAAACGAGTATCACATACTCAAACATCTAACACCAAGATCTTTGCATAAACTAACATGAATCTATAAAGAGTGTAGAATATACCTCTTGATGCGTGAATTCCACTTTCACCTCTAGCCTTCTAGTAGAGATCCTTAGAACGTCAATCGCCGTTCCTCTAGTGTTGGTCCACGAACAACCCTTAGATCACCACGTATGCTAGTACGGAAGAGAGAATAAATCTCTTGCTTTTGAGGTGTGATGGCCGAAAATGAGGAAAGGAAGAGGAGCAAAGAAAATCAGATTTTCTCTACCAAGAATAATGTAATAATCTTTCCTTTGTAACCCCCATATCATTATATAATGTGGTTACAAAAAAGGTGATTCATGAGGCTTTATTTTGCCTCATAATGTCATACATTATGAGCCTAATAACCTCATGAGTTACAACTCTTCCATCCATCTTTAAAACCGCCTAACCCATTTCATAAATGGATTTGGGTAATATCCAAGGGTTGTCACATTGTGTGACCTCATAGGACCCAATACATATTAGTAGTTGGCCTAAATATACTAGCCCAATCAACCGCAATTAGCTTCTAGCAAAACGTTGCGGTCACCTAATATTATTGAATATATTATCAATATAATTCGTCCATATATATTTAGTTTATTACACTTGATCGAGGACAAAATCCTTCAATCTCCCACTTGTCTAAGAACAAGTGTGTAACCTTCAAATTCCTTAAGTCGCTTAATGTCTAACTTGATGACATGGTAACATCGTATGTAAACCATACCAATATTCAAGTTGTTTCTTGAAATCCGAGTTCGAACTGTCGAAACAAATGATTAACTCCTTAATCCATTTGAGCACGGCCATGTATTTTCAGTTCTCGCTCTTCAAGAGGCCAAGACACCAATCCTAACTCTTAGGAGGACTTTATCCAGTCTTGTATAACCAAAACTCCCACTCAATTCGTAGCAGTTCCGATCACTGCTTTTATAGCCTCCTTTTACGGCACGACGTTTTGCAGTGTCAAAAACATACTAATCCTTAAGTAAGAATAGTGTCATACTCATGTCTAAGGAATCCACTAAATATATTAATGAGATTCTCATAAACCTTTTAGAGAACTCCCACTAGGTCTGCCCAACGTGTATCAACTATACACGCCTATGCAAATGGCTAGACATCTCGATGTCCCCATAGCCCATGAAACTGCGCTATCAATCAACTTGCAATTTAGTCCATCAAACAGAATCATTTACGTTCAATTTTAATGATTCGAACTAGGGACAAAGGTAAATTATAACTCATGTTCACTGGATAGGGTTTCATTCGTCAAATCACATATTTGACAATCCTATCAAACGTTATAAAATACTTTGAGCGTTTTATTTAATACTAAACCAAGATTAAATAAGATCATAACCTTTTATTGATAAACATAACCAAACATATCACAATAGTAACTATAACTGTGAACTAATTAAAAGTAAATAGTACACAATCAAAGCCACTCTCCTACATGCTTAAGTCCTATAGCCCTAGTATGACTCTCATGCTTAGGCTGAGGCAATGGTTTAGTCAAAGGATCAGCGACATTGCTATCCGTATGAACTTTGCTAACTATTACATCTTTTCTCTCAACGATTTCTCGAATGAGATGAAACTTCCTAAGTACATGTTTACACCTTTGATGTGATCTTGGTTCCTTAGACTGAGCTATGGCACCATTGTTATCACAATGTAAAACAATACCATCTCCAACACTAGGCACTACTCCTAGCTCCAGAATGAACTTCTTCATCCAAACGGCTTCCTTTGCTGCATCTGCCGCAGCAATGTACTCAGCTTCTGTTGTAGAATCAGCGACAGTACTTTGCTTTGAACTTTTCCAGCTCACTGCCCCTCCATTTAGACAAAAGATGAAACCAGATTGGGATCGGAAATCATCTTTGTCAGTTTGGAAGCTCGCATCTGTGTAACCCTCAACAATTAATTCACTTTCACCTCCATACACTAAGAAATTATCCTTAGTCCTTCGTAAGTACTTTAGGATATTCTTAGCTGCACTCCAGTGTGCGTCACCTGGATTTGATTGGAATCTGCTACACATGCTCAAGGCATATGAAACATCTGGGCGAGTACAAATCATGGAGTACATAATGGACCCTATAGCTGACGCATAAGGAACATTACTCATTCGCTTAATCTCATCAGGTCCAGAAGGACACTGAGTCTTGCTAAGCGAAACACCATGTTGCATAGGTAGAAAACCTCTTTTAGAGTTTTCCATATTGAACTTAGTAACGATCTTATCTATATAAGTTCGTTGGCTAAGTCCAATCATCCTCTTAGACCTATCCCTATAGATCTTGATCCCCAAAATGTACTCAGCATTTCCAAGGTCTTTCATAGAAAAACAACTCTTCAACCATTCCTTGACTGACTCAAGCATGGGAATGTCGTTTCCTATGAGAAGTATGTCATCTACATATAAGACCAAGAAAACTATGTTACTCCCACTTTCCTTCTTGTAAACACAAGACTCTTCTCCGTTTTTGAGAAAACCAAACAGTTTGATTGCCTCATCAAAACGAAGATTCCAACTCGGGATGCTTCGCTTCAATCCATAAATGGACTTTTGAAGCTTACATACCCTCCTAGGATATTCGGATCCATAAAACCTTCCTATGTGTCATATACACATCCTCTTTCAAGAACCCATTCAAGAAAGCGGTTTTGACATCCATCTGCCAAATCTCATAATCATAGAAGGCAGCAATCGCTAGGAGTATCCGAATGGATTTAAGCATTGCTACTGGTGAAAAGGTTTCGTCATAGTCTATACCATGAACTTGCTTGAACCCTTTTGCAACCAATCTTGCTTTGTAAACCTGAACGTTACCATCCTTGTCTGTTTTCACTTTGAAAACCCATCTGCAACCAATAGGTGTAACCCCATCGGGCAAATCCATCAAGTCCCATACTTGATTTTCAGACATAGATGCCATTTCGGACCTCATGGCTTCAAGCCATTTTTCGGAGTCTTTACTCATCAAAGCTTGCTTGTAGGTAGTAGGTTCTTCAAATTCTAAGATCATTATCTCAGAACTTTCAGTTAACAAGAAATCAACAAACCTTTTGTTTGGTATTCTTGGTCTACTAGTCCTACGAAGGACTGCAACAGGAGAAATTTTCTTCTCAACAATTTGAGAATTTTCGCACGAATTAGATTCGAGTGGGACAGTAGGAGGTTCGTGTACAGGATGCACATCCTCCAAAACTTGGTCAGTTATGGGAGAAGATTCCTCTAAAGGAGGAATTACTTCAAGCTCCACAGCTGGCACTTGTGCTTCTGACTCTAACATAGGTTGAACTATGTCCATTTGTTGCTTTTCTCGAACCTCTTCGAGAAATATATTACTCCCACTTGCCTTTTTGGAAATAAAATCCTTTTCCAAAAAGACACCACGACGAGCAACAAACACTTTGCCCTCAGTCCGATGGTAGAAGTAATAGCCCTTGGTCTCTTTGGGATAACCCACAAAGAAACACTTATCTGATTTAGGGACGAGTTTATCTGAAAGTAAACGTTTTACATAAACCTCACAACCCCAAATCCGTAGAAAAGACAAACTTGGAGTTTTTCCACTCCACATCTCATATGGTGTTTTTTCTACTGCCTTTGATGGAGTTCTATTAAGTGTGAAAGTAGCAGTTTCGAGCATATCCCCAAAAAGAGATGGGAAGATCAGCAAAACTCATCATAGACCGAACCATATCAAGTAGAGTTCGGTTCCTCCTTTCGGATACACCATTCAACTGAGGTGTTCCAGGTGGAGTGAGTTGGGAAAGAATTCCACAACTCTTCAAGTGATCACTAAACTCTTGGCTCAAATACTCACCACCACGATCGGATCGTAGTGCTTTAATTGTTTTGCCAAGCTGGTTTTGGACTTCATTCTGGAATTCTTTGAATTTCTCAAACGATTCCGACTTATGTTTCATCAAATAAACATATCCATATCTACTTAAATCATCAGTAAAAGTAATGAAGTACCCAAACCCTCCCCTAGCTTTTGTGCTCATTGGTCCACACACATCGCATGTATTAGACCCAATAGATCACTGGCCCTTTCACCCTTTCCAGAAAAAGGTGACTTTGTCATTTTACCCATTAAACATGATTCACATACATCAAATGGCTCAAAGTCAAAAGATGTTAGAAGTCCATCTTTATGTAACTTCTGAATGCGTTTCGCGTTTATATGTCCTAAACGACAATGCCATAAGTAAGTAGGATTAGTATCGCTTGATCTATGTTTTTTGCTGTCTATGTTAAGGACATCTTTGTCTAAGTCTAGGAAATATAGACCATTAGACCTTTTAGCAATGGCATAAAACATTGAATTCAAATAAACGGAGAAACAACCTTTCTCAATTGTAAATGAAAATCCTTCATTATCCAAAACTGGAATAGAAATAATGTTTTTGGTAATAGCAGGAACATAATAACAGCTTATTAAGCTCTAATATTAAACCGTAAGGCAAAGGTAGACAATAAGTCCCAACCGCAACGGCCGCAACCCTTGCACCATTTCCAACGCGCAGTTCTACCTCCCCTTTAGCCAAGGTTCTACTCCTTCTTAGTCCCTGCACATTCGAAGTAATGTGAGAAACACAACCGGTATCAAATACCCAAGAAGTAGATGTTGCTAAATTAATGTCAATGACATAGATACCCTGAAGAAGAAGCCCCGCACTTCTTATCATTCGATACTTCGAGCGCTTACGCCTCCAATGGCCAATTTGACCACAATGGAAGCACTTGGCATTTGCGGCCACCTTTGGCTTTGCCTTTGCCTCGTGGCTTATCGCCAGCCTTAGCGGCAACTTGCTTGCCCTTGTCTTGCTTTTTCTTGCCAGCCCATTCTTTCTTAAAACTCTTTCCCTTTTGAACCATAAGAACTTCCTTCTTAGGTGCAACAGAGATGTTTTGCTCGGCAGTCATGAGCATCCCATGTAACTCAGCAAGGGTTTTCGACACCCCATTCATATTGAAGTTCAACCTAAAGTGGTTGAAGCCTTCATGAAGTGAGTGTAGTATGATGTCGTAGCTAACTCTTGGCTATAAGGAAAGCCCAGCCTCTCCATTGTCTCGAAATAACCAATCATTTCAAAGACATGAGTGGCGACTGGCTTGCCTTCGACTAACGCACACTCAAGAATAGCCTTGTGAGTTTCATACCTCTCTATCCGAGCTTGCTGCTGAAACATGGTTTTCAAATGTGTCGGATAATACTGCAGGCATCCAAGCTTGCAAACCTCTTTTGCGAGGCTTGGTTCCATAGCCGCGAGCATAAGGCAAGTAACAATTACCGACCTTTCGCAATGGCCTTATGGGCCGCCTTTTCGGCTTCAGTAGAGGTGGTCGTTAAACCCGGATCGGGGTTTCAAGAACATCCTCTCGACCTTCCGGATCTAAGAACAATTCTCAGATTCCTTTCCCAATCAAGGAAGTTATTCCCGTTCAACTTATCCTTTTCAAGGATTGAACGTAAGTTAAAAGGTGAATTATTGTTGTTACCAGACATGATATCTACATAGAAGATGCAAAAGTAATGAGTATGTTTATCATAATAGCTTTTAACAGATTTTAAACACTTTAAAATAAAAGCTATGCACTTGACCAATTTTAAATATGTCCCTTTTGAATCAAGTGATTCTAAGATCCTATCAAACACGATTTATAAGTGGACTTTGGCCTCAATCTTAAAACCAAATTTAAAAGGTAAGTAAATTCTTTTACTAATTACAACAATTGTAATTCTTAGTTGATGGGTGATTGCTAAGGTGATGAAAGTTCCCGGTAAGGAAGTTACCCACAACGTTGGGGAAAGCCTTCCTAATCCTAGACGTAACTTGTCACCCAAACACAAAAACCCAACCCTTTGCTTCAAAATCCAAAACCGTTTTGATGATTTTGTTGGGCCAAACCAAACTAAACATGCAAATTTCGGAAATTTACTCTACTTAGCCCAAGATTGGAAGTAACACTCTGCTTTGGCAGAACCTATTACTAACGATCAAGATTTTAGTAGATGTTTATTTGGAAAAGCAATTACCCAATATTAGCTTTAGGGACCTAAGTAAATTATTATGTGATTTAATTACTAGTGAACTCATTGCAAAAATAAATCACATGCATAATAAAACTTAGAAAGCATTCAAAAGCAATATTTAAATGCATAAAATGAAATGTGATCCTAGTATGGCCCCTAACTCTAAAGACTACTCTTTAAGGTCTCCATTCTTGAATCACCTTGGATCTCCATCCTAGTGCTTCATGGAATAAGATTGAATCACCATTCTTCTTATGATAACTTGAATAATCATTTTTTTTTTTTTGGAATTTTAAATTAAAATTACAAAAATACCAACGATACACAGATCGTATTTAGATTACAAAAATACATTAACGATACGCAGATCGTAATTTCTATCCAAGTTTGGGCCATACTAGTCACCGCATGCAATTATAATATCATATATATAAAACATGCATTTTAATCAACTATTAAAATAAATTATTATGCTTCAACAACTTTAAAACATAATAACATCAACCAAATTTAATCTCATATTAAGTTAAATGGTTAGTACCTCTAGACAAATTTTAATCATATTAGAATTTATCTCCCAAAGGTTTTAAAATATTAATCTAACAAATTTAATCAACTATTAAATTTAAAGAAAAATACATAAGCACTTTAAGGTACCACATATATTTTAATCATATTAAAACATAAAAGCATTGCATGACATTTAATCACAAACACTAGCATGTAAGAATTAATCAACTTATTAAAACTAACATCCTAACATAAAATTAAATGTCACAAAATGAAACTCCCATCATAATTTTAATTCATTGAAGTATTAACATAGGATACCATGCATAATAACTCATTAATATGCATTAAGGGATAAACGGATCTTAAAGTTTTTTTTTTTTTTTTTTCTGAAGGAGAGATGAGCCGAAGAGGCAGACCACCTCTCGCGACTCGCGAGCTTGGTCGCGACTCGCGACTATGGTCGCGACCCGCGATGTGAGCCGCGACTCGCGAGAAGCTCACTGCTTCCACTTTTTCGATTTCAATTCAAGCAATTTTAATCAAAATACGTATGATTTTCTTTATACACTAAAACACTTTTATGCATAACTAAATCATACTTGGCCTCATATTCAAGAATTCATGCCATGAAATTATACATAATCAAATTAAGCATAAAAAACTTCAAAGCATGCAAATCATGAATCATACATATATATATACATCATATTCTAATTAACAAGTTAACTAAAACATGAAATAATATAACAATTATATATGTATATATATATGTATCAAAAATGTATAAACAACTTTTATACTCCCACTAGATTAAAATCCAATTTTAATCATGCAAACAATATCCTCATGCTAATAACCTCCCCTAAATGAATTAAAATAAAGGAAAACATGCATCAACATGATCATATTAATCTATGCAATTGGCTAACTGATACCACTGTAGGAATTTAGATGCTTAATGCGGAAAACGAGTATCACATATTCAAACATCTAACACCAAGATCTTTGCATAAACTAACATGAATCTATAAAGAGTGTAGAATATACCTCTTGATGCGTGAATTCCACTTTCACCTCTAGCCTTCTAGTAGAGATCCTTAGAACGTCAATCGCCGTTCCTCTAGTGTTGGTCCACGAACAACCCTTAGACCACCACGTATGCTAGTACGGAAGAGAGAATAAATCTCTTGCTTTTGAGGTGTGATGGCCGAAAATGAGGAGAGGAAGAGGAGCAAAGAAAATCAGATTTTCTCTACCAAGAATAATGTAATAATCTTTCCTTTGTAACCCCCATATCATTATATAATGTGGTTACAAAAAAGGTGATTCATGAGGCTTTATTTTGCCTCATAATGTCATACATTATGAGCCTAATAACCTCATGAGTTACAACTCTTCCATCCATCTTTAAAACCGCCTAACCCATTTCATAAATGGATTTGGGTAATATCCAAGGGTTGTCACATTGTGTGACCTCATAGGACCCAATACATATTAGTAGTTGGCCTAAATATACTAGCCCAATCAACCGCAATTAGCTTCTAGCAAAACGTTGCGGTCACCTAATATTATTGAATATATTATCAATATAATTCGTCCATATATATTTAGTTTATTACACTTGATCGAGGACAAAATCCTTCAGTTGCGATGGAGGAGGGGGGACGGGAGAGAAGGATAAAGGGGGAAGAATGGCGAAAATCTGATGGTCAACGCCGGAAAATCAAGGTCAACGCCGGATTCCGACAAGTGGTGGCTTCCAATAAAAAAAAAAGAACCAAAAAGGTGGCTAATTAACCAATTTTTTTAAAAGGTGGTTTCTCACAAAGAAGTGATTATAAAAAGTGGTTTCTGACAAATATTCCATAAATTAAATATGATTATGGAAATTGGAAACTAATAATTTAAAATGATTATGGTCTAAATTTTAAAACTCAAAATCATTATCGACCGTTAGATTTCCATGGTCATATTTATTTATGACCATCATATAATTTTTCCCCTCTCTGACCCTCTTAGAGCTAGAAGATGGAAATAATTCCCTAGCATTTATTAGTTGTTACCCATTTGAAAGCCACCATATGCATAATAAATCTTACTAGTAGTAGGATTACTCATTTTTATGGAACGAGAGGAGTATAAATAGGAGTATTAATTTTTTTTTTTGGGCTCTCTTTCGAAACCCCGTGGTAAGATGAATTTCCTTTGGGCTGCCATTGCACAGGGCCACTCACCCAAAGGCCCAACAAGCCCCAAACTCCCCTCCCCCTCCCAACAATATTGAAATTTTGCTTCCACCAAGATTTGAACTATGGTCTCCCATGTGGGAGATAGGAAACCATACCATTGGATCCAAAGGTCCTTGGGAGTAGTATGTGCTTACGGTAGAATAAGAGTACTATGTGCTTACGGTAGAATCGTGCCTAGCCAACTTAGAGTGAAGGAAATAAATTGTTTGAGTTTGGAAGTGTCAGGGATTACATATAAAGTATATATATTCATGTAATAGCTTTCTAATATGAAAGTAAGAAGAGTTAGCTTTAATATTTTTTTTTGCTTATCTCATTATATTATTATATATAGCTATCCTTCATTTCTTACACCCATGTTTTGTTAATTTTCCACATCATTACCACAAAATATTCTACAAAGAATGGCATAGATTCGTCGGTGGGACAAGAATGGTTGAGGTTAGAGGAATCATGAGACTTTTCTTCTTTTTTTTTTTTTTTGACAGTAAACTTGAGCCTTTATTAATCAATCAAATCAGCAAGTACTACCTCCATGATCTCAGGAGGAGCTTCCTCTAGCCATACATACATCTCATCATTACTCAAGCTTTTTTTAGCTAATGCATGAACTACCTGGTTTCCACTTCTCCTAACAAAAGCATAAGAAACATTGACACATTGATTTGCTAGTATTCTAATATCATGGGAAATCAACCCCATATATGAGTTTTCTTTTTTGCCTTTAGAAAGCTTGTGAAACAAAGTCAGACAATCCACTTCAATCACAAAATGCCGAAAACCTGCTTCCATAGCTATGCGCATCCCATTCCTTACTGCCATAGCTTCCCCCACTTCCGTGCTGCACTCTCCAGTCCAACTCTCACACATGGCCATAAGCACATCCCCTTGATCATCCCTCAAAACAGCCCATACACCCACTTTTCCATCCTTTGACCATGCTGCATCCGTATTGAGTTTTAAGACACCCATCGAAGGCGGCATCCACCTCGTCGGTAACTGTACACCAGGCCTCGCTTCAACCTTTCCACATTCCACTGCACACCTATATTCCTCCGTGACCCCCAGCGCTTTTGTAATCCTTCTTTGCACTTCTTGAGCTCTATTGTTGTACACCCAGTCATTCCTACTCAGCCACACAGTCCAACATAGTGCCCAAAAAACATCCCACCACTCCTTCTCCTTTACCAAGTTTAAGTTGTCAAGCACCCACTCACGCACCGTTCTACCTTCACCTTCCCTCACCTCTATGCGCAAAGGTGAGACATACCATAGTAGTCGCGCTTCTCTACAACTCATCAACATATGCATAACAGTCTCCGTCTCTTCACCACATCTAGGGCATCGTGAATCCACACCAATTCCTCTTCTCAATAAATTTCCACGAACCGGGAGTGCTTCAGAAACAGCCCTCCAAGCGAAATTGCGAACCTTGGGGGGAACACAAGAATGCCATATAACCTTCCACAGCTTACTATCTTCCTCTTTCGAAGAAGTTGCCTTGTCTCTTCGCTTCTCCTTGAGAGCCTGATAATAGGCGCTCTTAACCGAAAACTCTCCGCTTTTTGTCCATTGCCAAGACCACACATCATCGCAAGGGTACGCTGGCAATAACACTTTGTTGAAACAATGTGTCTCCCATGGTGAGAAGCAAACCTGAATTAATGCCCTGTTCCATCTGCCATTTTCCATCAGCTCACTTACACTATACATTTCTGCTGCTACCTGGTTTCGTGGCTTCAGCACTCTTTCCTTCCCCTCCATAGGGAACCAAGGGTCACTCCAGATTTTTGTAGACGTGCCATCCCCAACAACCCGTCTCAAACCTATTTGTAAAACGCTTCTCGCTTGACAGATCGACCGCCAAGTATAACTTGCCCCTGACCCAACTTTCGCTTCCAAAAACGTCGAGTTGGGAAAGTATTTTCCTTTCAGTACCCGAGTCATAAAAGTTGTCTCATTTGTGAGAATCCGCCACCCTTGCTTGGCTAATAGAGCTTTATTAAAGACCTCTAAGTCTCTTAATCCCATGCCACCCTCTTTTTTTCCCCTACATAAGTTCTCCCATGATACCCATGGAATCTTCTTCTCATTCGCTTGTTGGCCCCAAAAGAAAGCTCTACACATTTTTTCCATCTCCCAAATTATACTCATAGGCATCTTAAAACACTGCATCGCATACATTGGGATCGCTTGAGCCACTGATTTTAATAATATCTCTCTGCCCGCTTGTGAAAGAAATTTTTCTTTCCACCCTTTCAATTTCTTCCACACACGTTCCTGAATTGATTGAAAAACTGCTTTCTTAGAGCTACCTAGATAAGTAGGCAAACCCAAGTATTTCTCATGAGCCTCCTGAGCCTTAAATTTCAACTTCGTTAGAAGCAAATTCTTCTTTTCACTGCTCACATTTCGGCTAAAGGAAACAACAGATTTCTCCATATTCAGTTTTTGTCCGGAGGCAACTTCATAGGTAGCAAGAATGTCTAACACATTGTCAACTTCATCTTCATTGGCTCGGGCAAATAAGAGACTATCATCTGCAAATAATAAATGCGATATTGGCGCTACTCTTCTCCCAATCTTAACCCCATGTATTATTTTCCTTTTTTCCGCATCTCTAAGTAGCGCAGACAACCCATCAGCACATAAAATGAACAAAAACGGGGAAAGGGGGTCCCCTTGGCGGAGCCCCCGCGTTGGCGTGAATCGACGAGAGGGCTGACCATTAACAAGTATTGCAAAGGAAGTAGACATTACACAGTTCATAATAAGAGCAACATAAGCCTCAGTAAATTTCATTTTCACCATTATAGCTCTCAAAAACTCCCACTCTATTCTATCATATGCCTTACTCATATCAAGTTTCATCGCCATATCACCACTCACCCCCTTCTTCTTCTTCCTCAAGTAGTGAAAACACTCATAGGCAACCAAAATGTTGTCTGTAATTAATCTCCCAGGGACAAAACCACTCTGAGCTTCATTTATAAGATGTGGGAGAGCTAGCTTCAACCGGTTAGCAAGGGTCTTCGCAATCACCTTATATAGAACATTACACAGGCTAATAGGACGATAATCTTTAGCATTTTCACACTCTTTCTTTTTTGGAATGAGAACAATATAAGTGTGATTATACAAAGATATATCTTTGTTCTGGTTCAAAATATCCAAAGCCATATGAATGATATCCCCCCCCCACAATACCCCAAAATTTCTGGTAAAAAAGGGCAGACATACCATCTGGGCCCGGTGCCTTTGATGGGTGCATCTGAAACAACGCGGTTCGAATTTCCTCACCTGTATATGGCGCAACCAGCAGCTCCACCATTTCAGCGTTAAGCTCCGCTTCAACTTTTTCTATAACTGGGCTAACCTCTACACTCGGCCCTGCCGTGAACAGGTCACTAAAAAACTGCACCAGAACCTCCGAGATATCCTCCTCCTTTTCGTACGAGTTACCTGCTTCATCCTTTAAACGAGCGATGCTATTCCTCAGATTACGTTGTGCCGCTTTTGCATGAAAAAACTTTGAGTTTTTGTCCCCTCCTTGAAGCCAGCTTTGCCTACTTCTTTGCCTCCAGTAAGTCCCCTCTCTCGCTTCCAACTCATCCATCCTTGCATCAAGAGCTCTAATCTTCATCACCACTTCGTCAGTTTGCTCTTCACGCACTAGCTCATCCATTTCATTTCGACAGACTCTAAGCTCCTTTGCTGAATTTCCGAACTTTTGTTTTCCCCACTTTTGCAGCTTCCCTGTTGTGCTAGCAAGGCACCTAGGAACCTCATGACCCCCCACTTCCCAAGCGTCTCTTACCGTCTCCTCGCAGCTCTCCTCCCTTAACCAAAGTTCCTCAAATCAAAATAATTTCCTTCGCCTCCTCTCTCTATTCCCTCCCACACTTTCAGCAATGTTTAACAAAATTGGAGAATGATCAGATTTTCGTCTCGTCAAATGAGATACAAAAGAGCCTTGAAACATTTCCTTCCATGCACTAGACACAAGGAACCTATCCAATATCTCCTGAATGTTGTCAGCACCATGTTGGTTGTTAGACCACGTGTACTCGTACCCGACATGCCCCAAATCAATAAGCTCGCATCTATTAACCACTTCACGCAATATACCCGCTTCGCCTATATTGAAATGGTTACCTCCTAGTTTCTCATGTTCAAACAGCATAAGATTTAGATCGCCCCCACATACCCAAGGCAACAAACTCTCACAATACAAACTTTTCATCAGCTCCCCAGTCTTAGGCTTATTAACCTCTTCCGGAAAACCATAAATCCCCGAAAATCTCCACACTGCCACTCCGTCTCGGCATATATGCACATCTATATGGTTAGACGAGAAAGACTGCACATTTGCTTCTATATCTTTATTCCACATCAACGCCAAACCCCCCTTTCTCTTTCTCCCCTCCCCTTCACAACTAACAGCTATTCCATCCTCCATTCGAACCTTTTTTTTCACTGTATCCATTACCCATGCTTTCTGTTTTGTTTCAGATAAAAACACCAATTGAGGAGCTTCTAAGATAATGAGTCTTCGAAGCGCATTGATTGCACGAGGACTCCCCAAACCTCGGCAATTCCAACAAAGGATTTTCAACATTGACCACCAAGAGCCCATTGAGTGGGGCCCGCCACCTGATCATCAGCATCCATATTCGCTATTTCATATTCCATCTCCTCACCACGCTGCTTCTTTATGCTCCCTACTTCCTTCCCCTCATCTTCCTGTCCTACAGGCCCCCCTCCTTCATCCCTGGGTCTTTTCCCACCATGTAAGAGCTTTGAATTATCTTCCCCCCACCCCAATTGGTCTATTGATCCTAAGCCACTTACGCATAATCTGTTGCACCCTTTCCACTTCCGGTTCCCCAACTCTATCATCACCCCTGTCATGGTCCCTTCCCTTATCAGCATCTGTTACAGTGGTCCCTCCACTCTCCTCCCCCTGCTTACCCTTCTCATCCCCCTGCTTCCTACTTCCCTCGTCTAAAGCTTCCTTCTCCTGCAACATCACAACCTCCAGCTGCTGTATAACTCCATCCACCCTCGATTTTTGCGCCTCTGATACTTGTTCTTCCGGTTTGGGAAAGAAAAGTCTCTTTGCCACACCACTCTTGTCACCACTCACCTCACTTCTCTTTATGAAAGCTGGTTTCCATGGTGAGGCTCGAAGGTGCCCCCCATATCTCTTTTCCGGTGTTTTTTCCCCATTTGCCTCGTCACAATCCTTGTCACCGTGCCCTATTCTCCCACAAATATAGCAAAACAGTGGAAGTCTTTCATACTTTATATGGACCTTACTAACTTCACCTCCCCTTATTTTAAGATTCACATACTCCTTTAAGGGGTTTCGGATATCAATCACTACATTAACTCGAACAGATCGATCAATTTCCATCGCATTTGATTTATCAATCTTAACTAAAGCCCCCAGTTTGTTTGCTATCATCTTAATATTTCCATCGTGCCCCCTGCCCTTGAAGGGTAAGTTGTAGAATCTTACCCAAAACGGGAGAGAATGCAATTGCAACTCCGACGGCTTTCCATCCTCTTGAATGTCGCTAAGGCATATGGCATGCCTATCAAAGTGCCAAGGTTGCCCATCAACAACTCTAGCCTTATCCCTCCAATGAAAGAACTGGAAGGAGAACATATTATTGTCAATCCGACGAGCCTCTAACCCATGCTTCGGTTGCCAGATTTTTGTAAGGGTCTCTATTAAAGCATTCGAGTTCACTGTTCTACTCGTCCACACTTTGCCGATGAGCACAAGCGAAGTTTTTTCCTCTTCGTTCACATCATCAAACTGCCACTCAATCTCCTCTTCTCCAATACTACTATTATTAATACTGTTTTTATTATTAGGGTCAATACTCAATGAATCCATATTGCTAAAATAATCTGTGACAGCAATAATCCCAAGAAAGCCTTGAGAATTGCGACTACACAGAGACACGAACCCTAGAGCGCCGTCTAGACTCACCCCTCCCAAGGAAAACCTAGACGGAAAAAAATATTGAAGATGTCATATGATTCAAAAAAACCCCTTGAGACTTTTCTTCTTGAGAGCTTCTCACTTCTTTTTTGTATCTTTCTAGTAAATAATTGCTTGGAACCACATCTCTCTTTTATATTAAAATCACCCCCTTGGTTTTTTTTTCCGTAGTTTTACCATGTTGTCCTGGTACTTTTATCAACAGAATGTACAAATTTTACTGTCAATATATTTAATAATTCATTCATAATAATTATCAAAATTGATGTTCTAAAATATAATTTGAGATAAATTCATTAATATGTTCAATAACAATTTTTTTAAAAATATTAGTTAAAATATTCGGTCAAAGTGAGACATATGAAGGCAGTGGCGGATCCAGAATTTAGGACTAGGGGTGGCGTAATATCACGATTATATCTAACGCCAAAAAAAAAAATATCCACGTTTCCATTAGGTGCCCCTCAAGAACAAAAAATGACCTGAGAATTACTATCTTGTTTTCTCTTCATAATTTTGAAATATCTTCACACAACAAAATTACACAAAATTTAGTCTTGTAAGAAAATTTAGTTTAATTAGCTTCCGCTGAATGACTTAAGCGCGGAATGGGTTTGCGCGGAATCCCCCTGGGTTAGTCTTCTTCTTTTGCATGTGACGTCCCATTTGGAGATTTGATCCAGCATCCATCAAACTTACACCCATTTAGCAAAGTCTGACTTACTATTCACATCCACATTACTATTTTTAACATAAACAATTTAGCGCTAGAAGGAGGGGCTATTTTAAAAAGGCACTTTTAAATCTCCAACCATGGACGCACACATTGTAGACAAGAATCTAGCACACAACAGATCTGAAGGAAGTGAGGAGAAGACGCGTTCGGCTCACTCCCCACAAGAACGAAGCCCCGATAAAAGGTCGGACAAGTCACCGCAGAAAGGGGGTACAGGGGAAGGTATCCCAAACCAACCCGAATTTCCAACGCCAGAAGCCATGGATCTCGCCATCCCAAATGTGCAAGCAGCACAAAGATACATGGCTCGTGGCAGGTCCTAAAGAGATCCCCAACGATAGGACACGACAGTCTGAAGGCTCGAGAAATATGGGGAAAGCAAACACCCCAAGAGACACAATGAGGCAGACGAAAAAGACGGATAAAAAAGGAGAACCGCACGAGAGGGGTCATGCTGGCAAGAAGCTTAGGGTGACTCCCAAGGAGGAAAGAACCCTCAACCCAGCCGCAGTAGAGCTCGTAGCAGCCAGAGCAAACTGGTCCCTCTGATAAACAGAGCGGCAACTATGGCCACATAATTTTGCCTCCCACAAAACTCCCCTTCATAATGGAAGTCTTGTCGGAGCCGGTCCCGAAAGTTAAGCTCCCCAACCATGTCAAATAGGATGGCAGTGGTATCTAGTAGAGCATATGGAGTCATATGAGGTCCAAATGTACCTGGGCCAATATACGGACGCCACATGGTGAAAATTCTTTCCAACCACCCTAACGAGGGTGGAGTAAGCTTGGTTCCAGAGCCTGCTAAGAGATTCAATCAGCAGCTACCGACGACTGTCGGAAATTTTCAAAAGGTAGTTCATCAGTGGATCCAGGGGTGCCAAATCCAAAATCGAGTAGATGATGGTCCAACAAGGACTGCATGAGAGTCTCCGCGATTTCATAGGCAAATTCAATAGAGATGTGCTATCAATACCACAACTAGAGCAGTCCATAGCCGTCCATACGCGAATGAGCTACCTGTAACCAGGATGCTTCAAGGAAGACCTTAGCTGGTCCTCCATGCAAACATTAGGGGACGCCCTCCAGCTGGCTGACAAATACATTGTCAGTGAAGACTTCAATAGGGTGACAGCTCCCTCCGCGCCCGAGAAGTTGGCAGACCAAAAAGAGAGTCAGCCAGCTCAAAAGAAAGCCAGCCGAACCGCTGAGCCTGTCAAAACCCCCGTCAAGGAGAAAAGGGCCACCCCACAGAAGAAATTCAACAACTACACACCTTTGACCACGAGCAGGGCGCAATTCTACGCCCTAAATCGAGACAACATGAAGTGGCAGAAGTCACCTTGGGCGAGGCAGGTAGGAAAAGATACGGATAATTACAATCATTTCCACGACTGTCCCGGCCACGCGACTGATGAGTGCATAAGTATGAAGAACAACATCGAAGACTCATCGAAAGGGGTTCTTCCAAGAATACCAGGTTTGGTAAATTAAAAGACCACGCCCCCCGAGAGAGGAAGCAACAAGAGGAACTCCCCTGAAAGGGTAGAGAGAGAGAGGCCAAGAGATAATAAAATGATTTACGTCCTCTTTGGGAGACAAACTCCAGGGGCGAACAAAAAGCACACCTCAAAATACTTTCTTACCCCAATCTTTACTCCATAGAAGAGAAAGACAATGTTTGGGACATGCCAAATATGTCTTTCACAGCCGCATATTGCAAGGGTCTAACCTTTCCTCATTCGGACCCCCTAGTACTCAAAATGCACATCTGCAACAACGATGCTCACAGAGTGCTCATAGACGGAAGACGCTTCGTCAACATGCTCTATAAGAACACCTTTTGGCAGATGGACGTCAATGGAAAGCGCTTACAGAAATCCCACATATCCTTGGTAGGCTTCACAGGGGCAAAGCTGCTCCCCGAGGACATAATCAGCGACAATTCAAGGCACAGAGGGAAATCAAATAAATTCGTCCTCGATTTTCTGATGGTTGATGTACCTTCGACCTACAAAGCCCTCCTGGGTCAGAAATTTCTAGAAGAGGTCGAACGAATAGCATCAATGCACCACTAAACCCTGCTGAACATGGATTGGAACAGAAACATCACATGGCTACCAAAGGAAAGCAAGGTCATGTATCATGAACGACCTCCAGAGAAGCCGACCACCACCGTCAATGCTCGAAAGGGAGGGCAAGAAACTTCGAGGAGCCAATGGCCAAACCGAGAGGAGACAGACAATCTACCCGAGGTGGTTGCCGACCAGAAAAAGGGTTGAAGTCCGAGCTAGAGGAGAAGCCAAAGGAGGTCTACCTCTAAGGGGACACCCGAGAAAACAGTCAGAATCGGGACTGAAATAAGTCTTGAGCTGAAATAGCAACTAACATGCCTGCTACGAGAGTTCACAAACATCTTTGCATTCTTCGTAGCAAATATTCCTGGGGAAGAATCCATCCCTCATCAGTCACAAACTAAGCATAATGGAAGGTTGTAGACCCATTAAGCAAAAAATACTAAACTTCTCCACGGAGAAGAATGAAGCCATCAAGGTCGAAGTCAAAAAATTGATCAAAGCTGGCTTCATCGAACCCTGTAAAATACCTAGAATGGCTCGTCAATGTAATGATGGTAAAAAAAGGCAAACGATAGTTGGAGAATGTGTGTAGACTTAGTAGACTTAAACAAATCCTGTCCAATAGATTGATACCCTCTCCCCAGAATCGACCAACTAGCGGCCACGCACTACTCAGGATGCCTTCTCGGGGTACCACCAAGTGTTTATGCACCCAACAGACAAGGATAAAACAATAGTTATCACAAGTCGGGGGTGTTAAACTACATCATGATGCCTTTCGGTCTGAAGAACATGGGGGCCACCTACCAAACGCTGGTAGACCATGTCTTCACAGACCAAAAGGAAGAACCGTAGAGGTCTACATAGATGACCCCATAGTCAAGAGGCAAATAGATATAGATCACGTCGCAGACCTCAGGGAAACCTCATAAAAAACAACATGAAGCTCAACCCATAGAAATGTTTGTTTAGGGTCATATTTGGAAAATTCTTAGGGTTCCTGGTAAGTGAGAGAGGAATTGATGCTAACCTGGACAAAGTCAGGGAAACCCTCGATCTACTAGAACGTAAATCAATAAAAGACATACAACGCTTAGCGGGGAGAATGATAGCCCTATCGAGGTTCATCTCGAAGTCCGCCGAGAAGGTAGTCCCTTTCTTCAAAGTACTGAAAGGGAACAAAGAATTCAAATGGGAGGCAGAGCAAAAAGAAGCCTTCCAACAGCTGAAAGAACATCTCTACAAGTTACCAACGTTGGCCATACCCAATGCAGGAGACACGCTATACTTGTAAATAGCTGTCAGTCCGGCCATGGTCAGCGCGGACCCTCACAGAGGAAAACAAACTGCAGAAGCACATCTACTTCATAAGTCACACGCTGATGGGGCCAAAAATAACTAACTGGTAATATGAGCACTGAAGCTGGCGGGATTCAGAATTAAATTCCAATCGAGAACAGCCATAAATGCCCAAGCTTTGGTAGACTTCTTGGATGAGTGCTCCTACCAAGAGGAACTAAACGTGAACGTTAAGATCTGGCAGGTTTTCACAAATAAGTTTGCCGCCGCTGGCGGATCAGGCGAAGGGTGGTAGTAATCTCCTCATAGAGAAAAATCATGGAGTATGCTCTCAAAGTCCAGTTCAAAGCATCAAACAACAGGGCAAAATACGAAGCTGCCATAGCTGGTTTACAGCTATGCCTGACTGTGGAAGCAAAATATGTCCACTTGAAGCACAACTAGTTGTTAACCAAGTGAAAGGAGAATACGAAGCCAGGGAGCCAACCATGGCCCAATACCTTGCAAAGTTCAAAGCCTCACATCCAAGTTTGAGAGCTTCAAAATCGAGCAACTCCCTAGAGCGCAAAACGCACAAGCGGACACTCTATCCAAGCTGGGGAGCTCCAACCTACAAGACTTGAATCAGTCATTTCTAGTTGAGGTAATTAGGTAACCCCAACCAGTGTGATCATCAAGAAAGCCTGCATTGTCTTCGTCACAGAATAATTCTCCTCATGGATGAACGATATAATAACTTTCAAAGTGAGGGGAGAGTTGTCTGACGATCAGACAAGTGCATGGAAAGTAAGTGGATGCCGCCAGATACTGTCTCATAAATGGTGAGCTATACAAGAAGTCTTTCATCTTGACACTCCTCAAGTGCGTTGGTCCCAAGGACGCAAATTACATTTTGCGAGAGATTCACCTAGGATTATGCGGCCATCACTTGGGAGGCAGATCAGTCGCCCACAAAGCACTTTGAGCAGGATATTATTGGCTAACCATGAAGGCAGACACTAAGAATCTTGTCTGATATGTGAGAAGTGCCAAAAGTTTGCGCCCAACATTAAGCTACCCGCTAGAAACCTACAACCTATATTCAACCATATACCCTTCGCCAATAACGAATGGATATCTTAGGCAGTTTATAACAGCCTTATACTAGAAGAGATGGCTAATTATAGGGGTAAATTACTTCACCAAATGGATCGAAGCAGAGTCATTATCCAACATCACCGAGAAAAGCGTTTGGCATTTCATTTGGCAAGGGGTCATTACTCAATATGGTCTACCTAAGGCCTTGGTATTCGTCCATGGAAAGTAGTTTGACAACCTTCTGCTGCAAGAGCAGTTGGACGTGTTCGGGATCAGATTCGCCTACTCTTCTATTTGTAATCCCTAATGCAACGGACAAGCAGAGGCGGTGGGTAAGGTGTTCTCCATGATGTATAAAAGAAACTAAAGAGGATTAGACGAACAAGTGGTTGGAAGAGCTTCCCAACACATTCAGGTCGCTGAGGACAACATTTAAAGAATCTACAGGGCAAACTCCCTTTAACCTAGTATACAGGAATGAGGTCGTTATGCCAGTACAAATTGAAGTCTAGAGCCTGCGGATCCAACTGTTCCAAGAGGTTCCAACTATGAAGCCCTAAAACTCTCCTTGGATCTATTACCCGAGAGCCGTGATCAGTTCCAAACCCAACTAGCTGCATACCAAGCCATGATCTCTAAGTACTACAACAGGCAGGTAAAGGCTAGACCCATAGAAGTGGAGGATCTTGTATTAAGAAATGCAGCTGCGGTGCAAAAGGATAAGATCCATGGGAAGTTGTCGGCGAAATGGGAAGGTCCCTGCCAAGTATACGAAGAGGCAGATCTGTAGAATCTATATACTAATGGACCTTGAAGGAAAAAGGCTTGGCGTCACCTGGAATGCTCAAATCCTTAATTAATACTTCATGCATAATAGGTGTATAAAAACATTCATTTAATAAGAATCCCTGTGAAGCAATCTTTGATTGTAAATGCACAAGTCTTCCGATGGTTGCGCCAAAATCCAAGTGCTCTAACAGTGGCTAAGCCTTTAGACACTTGGTGTAAGTTTGCAAAACTCAAGTCAGGCAGGGTGAACTTGTCAAAAAATCCAAGTACTCTGGCCATGCCTAAGCCTACAAACACTTGGTGTAAGTTTGCAAAAACTTGTCTAATCAAGTCAGGCAGGGCTAAGTTGTTAACAAATTCCGAGTGTCGTGGCTAAGCCAGCAGACACTTGGTGCAATCTTGCAAAAACTTATTTGATCAAGTCATGTAGGGTGAACTTATCAAAAAAGCACAAGTGTTATAGCCGCTGCTAAGCCCGCAGACACTTGGTACAATTTTGCAAAACTTGCCTGACCAAGTTAGGCAGGATGAACTTGGTAACAAAAATCCAAGTGTTATGGTTGCGGCTAAGCCCACAGACTCTTGATGCATGTTTGCAAAACTTGTCTAATCAAGTCAGGCAGCGTGAACTTGTCAAAGCAAGTTTGAAAAATTTGTGTGATCAAGTCAGGCAGGGGGAACTAGTCAAAGTAAATTTGCAAAACTTCTCTGATTAAGTTAGGCAGGGTGAACTAATTGTTAAAGCAAGTTTGCAAAACTTGTCTAATCAAGTCAGGCCCTTATACATATAACCTTTCTTAGCACAGATGGATGGTATGGGACGTCACCTATTTTCAAGGTCATCCCCCGGGGGGATATTTAAACTCCCATTCGCTATTACACCCCAGCAGAGCGCCTCCAATTGATTTCCCGGTACACGTCACACCTTATGAAAGTCCGCTTGGGGAGCATAGGCGTGATAGCGGAACCAAATGTTGAGGTTTCAAAGGCGGATGCTTCAGTTCGAGATCTATAATCAGTTCTAGTTGTGAAACCTGTCGATCCAGTTGGTTTCAGAAACAAGGGTAGCATCCCAGCCTCCTTCCAGCAGAAAATTCTTTGAGTAACTACTCCAGTGTGCAGTCGATGCAGCAACCATTTCACCAGCAGAACTAGATTTTCTATCACCCTTCCAGATAGAAGAATTTGTTATCATGTATTCATCCTAATAAAAATCGCTTGTCTTTAGCAGCAAATAGGGGGTAGTGGTTGACCTTTCCGGGCTACAACGTAAAACCAGGATCCGCTGTCTGAACTAAAGTCAGACAACTCGATAAAGAGGGTGAACTTGTCGACCAAAATCCAAGTGCTCTATCCCCGTCTAATCCCGCTGACACTTGGTGCAAGTTTGCAAACTCGTCTGATCAAGTCAGACATGATGAACTTGTTAACCAAAATCCAAGTGCTCTGGCTGCGACTATTCCCGCAGACTCTTGGTGCAAGTTTTCAAAACTTATCTAGTCAAGTCAAACAGGGTGAACATGTTAAAGCAAGTTTGCAAAACTTGTCTGATCAAGTCAGGCAGGGTGAACTTGTCAACAAAAATCCAGGTGCTCTGGCCACTGCTATGCCCGCATACACTTGGTGCAAGTCTGCAAAAACTTATTTGATCAAGTCAGGCATGATGGAGATAAATCAAATGAAGAAAGCTCAAAAGTTCACACACTTTGTTTTCAAAAACAAAGCATATGAACTAGGGGACAGGGAGAGATGCCACTACCCCAAAAAAGAAGTCAAATAAATAGCCTATTTCATTTTAAAAATGAAAAATACAACCTAAGGAGCCTACAAACCGCAGACTCAGAAGACAACTAAAAATATAAACTATTAAGCCTTTCCCCAGAAATTTATCGTCTAAGATCATCCAGCTCTTCATCATTCCTCTCAATAATGTGGCACAACCTATTCTAGTGCTCCCGGAGGATGGTCACCTTATCTGCCAATCATCCCTCTCTTCAGTAACAAGGGCAAACCAGCTAAAGCCACCTCCAAAGTCTGGGGTTGAGGCGGCTCTTCTACCCTAGGTCGCTTCTATCGGGAATCACCATCAGAGGAGGTCTCAAAAGTCCACCTAGAAGAAACAACAGACAACAAAGCAGGATGGTTGAAATGGTTCTCCAAAAGAGGAGGACGAGAGCTATTTGCAGTAGCATCCTACCTCTAAGGCTCTAACCCTGAAGGGTAATTAGGCAGAAGGAGGAGACTCCAGTTTGGCAGGGGAATCTTCCCGCTAGAGACGACCTCCAAGGTTGAAATCCTGGAGGGTATTCACGAAAAGAGGAGGAGACTCCGGCTTGACAGGGACAACCTCGTGAGTACGAGCCTCCAAGTTGAAAGGTGGTTCAGAGATCCCCAAGAGGGAGAACCAAGGACCCCCACGAGGAACATTATACACTCTTTAACCAAGGAAAGATCAGAGGAGATACCCAAGTCCCCCTAAATGGGTCTGTCATCCAGAAAAAGGCGCGAGTTGACTCTGCAATAGAGAAATAAACCTGTCAGTTTCAAAAAAGAAACACGAAGAAATGAAAGTTATCAAATAACTGCAAAGGGGAAACGAGAGGCTCATCTTCGTTAAAAAATGAGGCACATGCCACCCAAAGACCACAACCTCTCATCTTGAGAGATGTGGTCAAAATTTGGGAGCCAGACACCAAGAAGAGAACCTGAAAACTTCCGTAAAGTAGGAGTCTTGTCTAACCCCCTTGAGATGATCATAGGCGATATGCTCATGAAGCGTTAATTCAGCCGGGTGGACTGTCTGCAATTGCCACAACTTAGTCAGGCAAAGGGGTGCCTGAAACCAGAAAGGATGTCCAAAAAAAGTGGGCACCCTAAACCACAACCAAGTGTTCTTCCAAACATGCATGCCATAAACGCAGGGGAAGGCCTTGGTAGCACCATGCAAGGAACAGAACGACCACTAAACCTTCCCATCAGAAGAGCTGGCTGACCTGAGAGAACAAATGGAGCAAAAAAAGGGAATCGTCAAATGATAGCCCATGAACTCACGAGCTAAATGAAATCCAAGACGCTGCGTAATTTGTAGTAGGTAATCTGGGGACGGATCGATCTCATGCGAGACAAGAGCTTGAGAGAGAAAAGGATGAAGAGGGAAGCAGAGGCCATAGTCCAAATCGTCCAGAGGGCCGAATCGCCAAGTCTTGGGAGTGCACACATATAACCCCTCGATGAAGAGATGCCAAAGAGGTCTTCTACTTAGAAATGAGTGTGAGGTTCCTTCATCACCTTCCAACAACTTGAGTCGAACTTGACCTTTATCAAGGCCTCATTTTGTGCACGATCGTTCCAAAAACGACCTAGGGCTGGTTCAAGTCCTGAGCAATCTGAGAAATTTGAGGCTTCGACAAGGTATAAATTTTATCTCAGAGTGGAAAATGATCACACCCATGTAACAGCCCGCTCCAAATAGCAGCTTAATTAAGACCTAATACTGATAATTACGAAGTTAAGCTGCTAATTAAAGGGATCAGTTAGGGGCGGATTTCCGCATCTTCCCTACTAGGGAAAATTAGGAAATCACATAGTATCCAAGCTTATTATGAAAATAAGTTATAATAAATTAATTATTACAATATGTTTTGAGTACATAGATTACAAATTCAAAATACAAGTTTAACCTGCCAAGGAACATTATATAAAACAGATTATCTCATAGCAGCGAGCTAAACACATTGATCATGACTTCACATTCGCACACATGAGCTAACTCGGACATTCTCTCTAATCCTGCAAAATAGATGAATCTGCCCCCACCAGGACAAGTTCATCGAACAAAACAGGTCAGCTTACGCTGGTACACAAGTCCCACTGTTTCCAAAATAGTAAGGTGGTTGAAATTACGTAATTGTTTCTTATACTCAAAGCGTAAACTCATAATTTACGAGATACTTTTATTCTTATTCAGAAATACGTTAATACTTGCTCACAAATACGTTGGTTCTTTCTTGTAAACTTCCATAGAAATACTTTTGCATATACTGGAGAAATTTCCAAGAATTATCTCAAGATATCACACATCGTTCTCCATATATATAACATAAACAATAATCTTATACTTATCATAAACATAACATAACTCCAGGGAAGGAACACGAATGGAGAGGGCTAGGCAACAACTCCAGTCTTTAGAGGGACGTCTCCCCACCTTTCTTATTTTTCTGCTTGCAAGACTTCTAGGTCATGACCCTACATAATGGAGCAATACCCGCTCCAAACACATAATGAGCAAACCCGCTCTACAAATGTTGTTCACTTCCCCTTATAAAACAAAACTTGTAATCATACAAAAATATTTATACTCAAAACTTGTACTTAAATACTTTTGCTGAAATACTTATACTTAAACACTTATACTGAAATACTTATACTTTTATAACTATACTCAAATAACTTACTTAAATACTTATTCATAATCACTATTTAAACCATCATAACAAACTTTAACTTATCAAAACAAATTTCGTAAAACAAGCTTACTATGCCAAGTTCCACTATTTTGGGGAAGTGACTTACTAACAAGGTATCGAAAACGACGTCATGGTTATCCAAAGTGGTCAATAAAGCGATCAACAAGATATGGCAGCATGCATAGGTTTAACAAGAGGTTCTTAGCTATACGAGAAGACTACTCCACGCAAGTAAACAAAAGATCGATTTCACGGTTTCGGTGTTTTATTAAAATATGGTGGTTTAGGTGTATATCGTAACTTCTATGCTTGGCCAAGGTTCAGGTATGTAAACCAATAAGTGGATACATTCAGTAAGTATTCAACATTTAAAGGTAATCAATGAACCAAGGAAACATGGTTAATCAACTCGAGAAAACAACTAAGCAAGAATCGAGTTTTAGGTGTTCTTTTTATCAATGAATTGAGGTTGCGTTTTAAATGAGGTGAATGAAGCGAAGGTTCATTTGATAATCAAGACATAAATGTTGCAAGGGAGCGTCATGAAAGTTTGGCCACAACAGGATCCCCAATCAAAACGAAATCAAGATAATGGCAAGGGTTAATAAGTGTTTGAGGAAACTTGTTATGCATACAACAACTTCCAGACATCATAACTTTTGATGTACAACTCCAAATGGAGTGATTTTTGGGTCTAAATTCAATAACTTTTCAAGATCTACCACTTCCAATTGACACCAAGGCGAAAAACAGAATGGAAAAGGAATATATTTGGCAGGGAAAGTAATGGCAGCATAGCCCAAGTGAGATGAATAATCACTGCTTACTCGGTTATTCAAAGAGTCTTAGGGAACTTGACATGCAAGAGGATTTTAACACAATATCTTCCATAAGAAAACACATGCAAAACATTCAAACATAATCCAAGTATTCACAATTCCACAAACAAATTTCATGATCAAAGCTAGAAACAAAGTTTAGGTGGTGGAGCTTGTGTACCTTACTCCGGTGTTTAGAAATCAATCTATTTCAACAACTTTTAGATCTTTTCCAGCAACTCCATAAGACCTTAAATAAAATATTCATAACTTAAAATTCAGCAATTAACCCAAAGTAATCAAGTTTCATTCTTATAAACCTCATAAGTGTTGTAATTCAGCAACATCTCACCTTCCTTGGCTTTCTTTGATGCTATTGATATGAAAACTCAAAACTATCGATTGCCCAGTATGAAGAACAACTTGAGGAACCTAGGAAAGCAATTGCATGTAGGATTTGAAGCAAGAATTCAAAGGAAACAAGTTGCCAAAATGCAGCCATAGAACTCGCCAGTTCTGCCGAGAAGGAGAGGAGAGATTGTGAGTGATTTTTGGTGTGTTTTGTTTGATGAAATCAGATGAAATGATTTTGGGTCCTTGATCACTTATATATAGAAAATAGGTAATGGCAAACTCGTGATTTTGATTTAGTAGTAGGGGCAAAATCGTCATTTCCCTTGCTTAGGAACAATCCAAAATTCTCAAGGTTATTAACTTTGGATTACCTCCTTAATCACCTCCTAATCCTTAATTATTCTTAACTAAATTTCCCAAACTATATTTTATACCTTAATGGAGGTATCTTGACTTAATTATCCCTTAACCTTAATTTTCAAGGTAACTTACATCCAATACCGATAATAACTCCATATCTCAAAACTCCGGAACGATACTCAACGTTCCTAGCGTAATTCACAAATGAATTATCTTCATTCACAATTCACATAGCTCAACACATAATAAGACATAATATTCATCTTACAAGCAAAAGTTCACATAAAAAAAACTATTCGAAAATTTTTGATTCCACTGAAAGTCATAACAGATTACATACTGATTAGTACGTTAATAATGTTAATAATCCTTACTTATCAAAATAATCTTAGCTTAAAAAGTGGGGCTATTATACTCTACCCCCCTTAAAGAAGTTTCGTCCCAAAACTTTAAAAGACATATATCATAACAACTAGGAGTAATACAATACATATATTAGAACAATTAAGGGTAATACTTTCCCAAATTAATTGCATTTGCTCCATAGTTTCATGGAATAACTTAGGCGTTACTGGAACGTCATCCCTACGATTAAGTGTTTGACAATTACATCCGTACAGAGCTTGAGACAGAACCATACTCAATTGGTAGCTATCGTATAGAAGAATTTTGTCCATGGTAGTTTATCCTTCCTTGAACCCTTAAACTTCAATACACAAGGTTGAAACATATATCTTCTAACATTTGAATAAAACACTTTGTTTGCACATGCAACTTTTCTCAGTAATGCGAGTATCCCGATCAGAATAATAGTCGTTGGAACTCCGTGCAATCATACAATTCATGTAGTATATGCATCAGCTAATTGCTCCTTATTTCATGCTATCCATGAAAATATATCAAGTTGTTCTTGTCAACTTAGTCTCAACTACTCGAATAGATACATTGCCTCTTCTTGAATTGAGCATTCTAAGTACTCAATCCATTGAATTGGCCCCATTTATATTCTGGTACTGGCAATAGTTGCCACAACCTCGGTATCTTCCCTCGCTCAATCTTTACTTCCTGGCATATTAACCATTTTATAACATATTGCGATACATCTCACTTAAACCTTTCTACCAGAAGTATTTCTTGATATCCCGAATTATTTTATTTCTTCTAGGATAAACCGAGTACGCACCTTTATGTGCTTTCCTCGAAACTATTGTTTATTTTTTTTAAGCTCCGAATTGTCGGAAACAAACGACCACCCATTTATGCGTATGCTTCCACTAACATATACTTGAAAATCCGTTGTCTCATTTTTTTTTTCTATCTTTAACCTCAGTTCGTTGATAACTTAGCTTGAACTTATTTAGCTCAAATTCCCTCAAAAAGGTATATTTTAATCACAAACATTAATCCGTCCTTGCAAATCTCTTTTTTTTTAAAAATCACTTTCAACTCAGTTGCCTTACTTATTTATATAACTCTTCTGGTATTGAAATGATGGGATCAACATTCTAACGAGGTATCCCGTTCACATCATCTACTGCCTCATCTGCCTTTCCCAGGCGGTACTAAATGTCTACATTATAATCCTTGAGAAATTCTAGCCACCTTCGCTGTTTCACATTCATCTCTTTCTAAGTAAAGATATACCTTAAGCTTTTATGATTAGTATAAACCATACAAATTACTTAATTTTATAAGGCCTCCACAATTTTAAAGCAAATGTCTGAACTTCCACTCTATACCATGCCCAACATAATTTCTCTTATGAGCGTTAGCTACCTAGAAGAATTCACTGATGCTACATCAATACAAGTCCAAAACCTTCCTGAGAAACATCACTATATACTTCAAATCCTTTATTTGTCCCCGAAGTCAAAGCTATAGCTGGGGTATTAGTTAACCTTTTCTGCAACTTGTAGAAAGCTTTCTTGAAATTTTTCGTCCACTAAAACTTCGTTCCTTCCTTAAAATTCCTAATACTTCTTTAAGATGCGCTCCTGATTCTTTGAACATACCGCAATATCATCTACAAGAATTGTCATAATTTAGTCTAATAAGATTTACAGTATCATTACATCGTATTTACGTATAGTTCGATCGGTGTTTTCACACACTCATAGTGACCATAACTCATTCTAAATGTCATATTCGAAATATTTTTCCTTGCTGCGTGCATCTAGTAATATCCTTGATCTTAGATCTACTTTCAACATTCCAACTAATTTTAATTGATCGAATGAACCATATATTCGAGATTACGAATTTTCCTGTTCCTAAATGTAATCTTATTAGTCTACTGATGATCTTTAAATAATTTCATTAATTCATCTCCCCGTTTGAAACATTGGTCGAATATAATCTTTTTGCACTATTCTTCTAACTACATCATTAACTCGGCCTTCTTAGCTTTAAAAGTAGGCGTGGTCCCTGCCACATATCATATATAAAAACCGATCACCTTATATAATCGCAATGCTCTCAAATTATTGGATAATACATCTGGGAACTTATCAACTACCGGAGTTCCTTCCATCCTCCATTACTTCTTTATGATTCTCTACTATTTGAGTTTTGTAATCAATATCTTCCTGTAACACATCTCCATTTATCACCCTGCTCTGATCTTCCGAGCTTGACAACGGCACGCTGCTATATAATACTATCTTTGCTTGGTTCTTTCTCAGCCAAGACATCCTCCAAAATTATATTATAATACTCCAAATCGAGAAATATTAAAAACCCACATGCAACCTTGACCCTTGCAATCTTAACTACACAATCTCTAAATAATCATTTACAACAACTCGGCCCTCTATCAGATATACAAATTGTCATAATGAAGTTTAACAAAAACACGATGGAGATACATAAATGCGCAGTCCCCAAACACAACAAATTAGCTAAGGCTTTACAATGTTTTTTTTTTCCTGAAACCACATCACTTGAAATCTCCTGCAACTCTGGTGTAACTTCGACTTCCCCTCGACGTTTCCATCTTCGCTTCTTGATTCCCCCGTCCATAAATCTTCCTTTTCTTCAATGTTCTTTTCTCTTTTTCTTTTAAATTTCCATCTGTACTTACTCTAGAGCACAATCATATGACTTCCCTAAGGTCGGATAAGACCCAATTCTCTTGAGTTTCAGTTCCTCAAAATAATGCCCGACTTCCACCTTTTTTTTTCATGACAATATTCAACTTACATATTTGAGGAAATAATATGCCAAATTCATTATATACAGATTTCATTCTAATAAGTAATTTCAAATTTTCAAATTCCAAAACGATTTTCATACTGCAAAACATATAAGAGAAGCATATAACTTATTCGTATTCACGTTCATTTCACAATCGAAACCCATAACATAGCCAACTACAACACATGTTATTGGAGGTATACAAGATACTTATAAAACAAATCACAAAGTACTTGTAACTAACATATATAGACTCCAAATCCCCATCACAATCTGTAACACCCCGATTAGGTTATTACACAATCATATTGATTCTTATATTACCGAAATGATATCCATATTTTCGGAGTTACTGCCCTCATACGTTTTACCTGGATAACCATATTACATCCTAACAAATTGTCTACAACAATTATTATTGTAATAAATCTTACCCCATATCACCCTATCAAATATAAATATACCAGGATTTAGCTATCTACCTGAAACTTATACTCCAATTACTTACACTCATTATCCATGTTAATCTCTAATCCGTAACTTACAGTAGTACTTCTCAATGTTTGAACATGTCCATATTATTCCTAACTCCATACTCATTCCTTTATAAACTCATGGCCATAACTTCCTCGCTCTCCATTTACACCACTAGCACTAGTAGAAAAATACAAATTTGCGTCAGTCTATGTGCGTCGCACACTAGAAGCACTGACGCAAATAGCCTATTTGCGTCACACATTAGAGAACGTGCGACGCACAAACTGATAGCAGATGGGTGGTAGGGTCATTTGCGTCGAAGGGATTGAGAACGCGACGCAGATGAGGAACATTATTTGCGTCAAACACAACTATTGTGCGACGCATATGGCTAAGAGCTGATGACTTGGATCCTATTAAGTCATGTGCGTCGGATGCAGTTACAGTGCGACGCAGATGAGTAGATGATTTGCGTCGGACCTCATGGCCCATCCGACGCAGATCCTCGGCCCACGAATTGTAAAGCCCAACCAAACGCATTTAACCTAGCTAAATAAACTTATATCAGCGCCCCTTCTCACACCACTCTCTAAATCAGTAAATCTCTCTCAAGCGCCTCTTCTCACATTCTCTCTCTCAGATTCTCCTCTTCCTCACTCTCACTAAATCAGTAAATAAACTTTTCCATTTTCCGGCGCATCATATCGTTTAATCTTCAGCGGTGACGAAGTCTTCAGCGGCAAATTTTCACATTCTCTCACTATAGTACTTACTGGTCAAAGCTCACTTACTGCCAAGTTTCAAGACACCCCAGCAAACATAAACATGTGAGTTATATTTTAAATTTGGTATTGCAATTAGATTTATATTTTTCGGTTTTATGTTTTTCTAATTTGTATGATATACTTTGTTTTATTTTCAACAATGGAAATTCGGATTCTTTAATCTTTCTAAGAAAATTCATTTTTCAATTTCGTTTTTTCATTTTTAGATCTGATTTTCTATTTTAGTTTTCAAATTTGAAAATTCCTTTTTTTCATTTTCAGATCTGAAAAATAAAAACTTTTATATCTGATTTTTTTTTTTTTTTTTACTTTTTTGGCATTTGACAAATAAAAACTGACTTAGTTCATGCAATTGAAAATAACGGCCTTTCGTTTTTATTTTTTATATCTGATTTTTTTTTTGTTTACTTTTTTTGGCATTTTTAGGGTTTATTTTCAGATCTAGAATTTTCTTTTTAACTTTCAGTTCTGAAATTCTTATTTTCATTTTCAGATCTGGAATTGGTTCTTCTCGAAGTCGTCTCCCTCGAGCTCATCGGAAAACGTCGGTGCATTATTTTCAGATGGAATTGTTCTAGATTCAGTTTTATTTTTACATTTTTTGTATCTATAGTACATATTTTTTTCTCTCATTCTAAATCGATTATAGTGGTTTGTAATACATATTTGACATTATTAATGCAGAAATACATGTTATTGCGCAATTCGATTGTGATTTTAAACCATATTTTGGGAATTATTTGCTTTTGGAATCATGTCTTGATTTACCTTGATAAATAGTACGAGCATCATTGTGGGTTTGAGAGAAAAATGCCTTAATATTGTGAGTTTAATAGAAAAAAAAAGCTGAAAAAAAAATTGCAAATTTCACTTATTTGCGTCGCACATAGTTCCACATGCGACGCAGATGAGTATCATTTGCGTCGCATGTGGCACTATGTGCGACGCAAATGATTGTTGCTTGGGCTTGCTGGGATTTGGCGTGTCTCCCATCTGCGTCGCATGTTGAGCTATGTGCGACGCAGATAATGAGTTATGTGCGTCGTACGTTGAGCGGAGTCCGACGCAAATAGCTTATCAACTGCGTCGGGTGCTAGTCCGACGCAGATTCTGTCTCTCTCATCTGCGTCGAGACTTGTGCCGTCGGACCCATGTCCGACGCAAATGGGCGCCTCGCATCCGACGCAAATTGTCGATTTTGTACTAGTGTAGCTTAATGCAAAAACAAAGCTTACTTAAATAATACCAACGTAGCTAGTTTGAGTTTACATCCTCATATATACACTCTTTGTTCCAATTTATCCTCATAGTTTCACAACAATTTATTTATAATTACATTCATAAAAAGAATACTAACACAAAGGTTTAGTATAACCAATTGTCTTCCACTTCGTCTTTCTCTCCACGAATTTTACGTTCATACATCGTTCCATGGTGAGAATTGTCTGGTATGGCTAACCCCACCTCTGGCACTCCAGATTGTCATTGATCTCACCTCCGTTTCCTCCACAACGTTTCCAACCTTAACGAACTCTTATCCTTATTGTTCATAATTATCTCATAACCTTGAATTGCTTCAGTAAACCTATACAATTCTAACATGTTCTATTAGTGTTTCTGCCTAGAAACTAGTCAAAAGGATTAAGTGTGTTTAGAGAGGTTAAAATCCCGAATTGGAGTACAATCCCGAGTCTTGTCACTTAGAGTCCTGCAAAACAAGGAAAACTGGCTCGGGGGTGTTCCCGGGAAAGCCCCTCCGACGCTCAAGTCAGTTGAGATTGAGGTAGAGAGAGAAATGGAATAATTCTAGAGAGAGATGCTCAGGTTTAGTTAGGTGAGAATTCAATACCTGCTCATTGATTGGGCTTGCTGCTTTTATAATGTTGGGGATTTCCCAGACAGGAAACCCTATTGGGGAGCATCCATGTCTGTAGGAAAGTTGTCTCCCTTTTAGGGTAAAGTTGCTTTCTGTCTAAGCTGATGGGCCCCCTAGGAGCATACATATCAGATCTTTTAGGTGGGCTTTGCATAACACTGTTGGACCAGATCAGGGGTCCAAACAATTAGCCCCACGCCCAGTAATCGGAGTGAGATCCACGATTTTCAGTGCGATTGGTTGGCGGAACAATAATATTTTTGTCGATGTTGAATGATGTCTTGGGTTAGCTATGTGGCGCTAGGATTAACCAAGTACGGGGGTCTCGCTGCTCGGTCAGCCGAACCCGAGAAGGAACTTCTTGTGAATCCCGAGCCTGGGGAGGTTGGTTGGCGAACTGATTCCTCCTGGATGCATCCCGAGAAGGTGTTGGCTGGACTTCTAAAGTATCCGAGGAGCATGGCGCTCCTTCCATCAGACGAGCCCCGACTCGGTAGGCTATAAATTCCGACTCAGGTCTGAGCTTCAGACAAACCCCGAGAACGTCAGGTTTTTCTTGCCAGGTGAATATCGACCCGGGGTTAGTGCCGACCTGGACTCGGTCGACGTTGCTTTGATGCCCCAGGCGAACCCCGAGTGTGCTCATCTTTCACCATACGAGCCCCGACTCGGAAGGGTACAAATCCCGACTCGGTTCTGAGCTTCAGACCAATTCCTGAGAGCACCATGTGTTTATTAACAGGTGACCCCGACCCGAGAGAGTGCAGACCCTGACTTGGTCGACGTTGCTTTGGTGCTCAGACGAACCCCGAGTGTGCTCACCTTTCCTCAAATGAGCCCCGACTTGGGTAGTGCAGACCTCGACTCGTTCGTTGTTACTTTGGTGCCTCAGACGAACCCGAGTGCGTTCACCTTTTATCAAACGAGCCCCGACTAATGATCCCTCCTATGATTATCAAATGGATAATGAGCCTCAGACTTGATGTACTTAGCCATTTGTGGGCCAAGTAGGGAGCCTCCTGGCAAGACCGAGGGTGAGGTACCAACTTGGGGGCTGATGAGCCCTTCTCTGGCTATCCCGAGTTGGGTACTTGACATGCTTAGCCGTTTTTGGGCCAAGTAGGGAGCCTCCTGGCATGGCCGAGGAGGGTATGGGCCTACTCAGGGACTAATGAGACTTCCCATAAGAATCCCGAGTTGGTCATGAGGTACTTAGCCAATATTTGGCCAAGTGTCGAGCCCCCTGGCAAGGCCGAGGTGGGTATGGGCCAACTCGGGGGCTACTGAGCCTTCCCATAGGAGTCCCGAGTTGGTCATGAGGTACTTAGCCAATGTTTGGCCAAGTGCTGAGCCCCCTGGCAAGGCCGAGGTGGGTATGGGCCAACTCGGGGGGTACTAGTCCCGAGTTGGTCATGAGGTACTTAGCCAATGTTTGGCCAAGTGCTGAGCCCTTGGCAAGGCCGAGGTGGGTATGGGCCAACTCGGGGGCTAATGAGCCTTCCCATAAGAGTCCCGAGTTGGTCATGAGGTACTTAGCTAATATTTGGCCAAGTGTTGAGCCCCCCTGGCAAGGCCGAGGTGGGTATGGGCCAACTCGGGGGCTAATGAGCTTTCCCATAGGAGTCCCGAGTTGGTCATGAGGTACTTAGCCAATATTTGGCCAAGTGCTGATCCCCCTGGCAAGGCCGATGTGGGTATGGGCCAACTTGGGGGCTAATGAGCCTTCCCATAGGAGTCCCGAGTTGGTCATGAGGTACTTAGCCAATGTTTGGCCAAGTGCTGAGCCCCCTGGCAAGGCCGAGGTGGGTATGGGCCAACTCGGGGGGTACTAGTCCCGAGTTGGTCATGAGGTACTTAGCCAATGTTTGGCCAAGTGCTGAGCCCTTGGCAAGGCCGAGGTGGGTATGGGCCAACTCGAGGGCTGATGAGCCTTCCCATAAGAGTCCCGAGTTGGTCATGAGGTACTTAGCTAATATTTGGCCAAGTGTTGAGCCCCCTGGCATGGCCAAGGTGGGTATGGGCCAACTCGGGGGCTAATGAGCTTTCCCATAGGAGTCCCGAGTTGGTCATGAGGTACTTAGCCAATGTTTGGCCAAGTGTTGAGCCCCCTGGCAAGGCCGAGGTGGGTATGGGCCAACTCGGGGGCTAATGAGCCTTCTCATAGGGGTCCCGAGTTGGTCATGAGGTACTTAGCCAATATTTGGCCAAGTGTCGAGCCCTCTGGCAAGGCCGAGGTGGGTATGGGCCAACTCGGGGGCTAATGAGCCTTGGTTTCTAGTCAAACTTTCATATGTTTGACCATTTGACCGTTGACTTTCTTGACTTAGTGCCCTTGTGCCAATTTGGGCCTTTTGGTCCAAGGTTTGATCCTTAGGCCTTTCTTACTAAAGGCCCATGTCTTAGGAGCCCATCTAAGGTGGCCTTGAGATTATCGTGGTGCGGGCACGGAGATGGATGTATATAGAGGAGGGAGAGAGTTGTTTTTCCGTACTTTCAATCATTTGCGAATTTCCTCAATCTCTCTCTTCGTTCTCTCTCTAATTTTCTCCATAGCTTGATCCAGTCCCGAGTTCACGAGTGCCTGTGCCTGTTACCCTCCCGAGACCGAGAACTCCCGAGAAGGTACGCTCTTCCTTAGCAGTAATTCTGTATTTCCTTGTTTGGTATTTGAAATAGATATCCATAAGATGGATCCCGAGTCTGATCCAAATGCCCCCACTTCCCCTAAACTGTCGGAAGAGATACGTGGGGTTGATGGGTTCTTAGTTAGCACCCGAGTCCCGTGTGAGGACCCATTGGCCATTCCCGAGGCAGTTCCTTTACCCAGCCCCTCGAATTCGCTGAGTGAGGAGGATGAGGGGGTAGTTCCAGGTCCCTGTGAAGTCTTTTTAGCCCATAGGCCATGTAGCACCAGCTATCTCGACCGTCTTATTTCTGACGGGATCGTTACCGTATCCGAAGAGGCTGACGAGGAAGCCCCTACTACTTCCGGTCAAGAGTACCCCCCTTTAGACCCCGAGGGCGGCCCCCATACCTACTTCCCCGAGGCTACGTTTATGAAGTATATGGAGCGGAACGCCAAGTATGTGGCGACCAAATTTTGGATTCAGGACCCGTTCTTTGTGATTCGGGCTAAGCATACCGACTCAGTGGTGACTCCTCCGGTGGGATGTGTGTCGGTATACCATCAGGGCATGCAGATGGGCCTTAGATTCCCACTGCATCCTTTCATTAAGGAACTTTTGAACGCCTACCAGCTGACATTGACCAATCTTCTGCCCAACAGCTGGTTGTCCATAAACGGATTCATCTCCATTTGTGACCTTCTCGGTGTATCCCCGAGCCTGCGCTTATGGCGCAATATCTTTACGTTGATGTTAGGGCCTGTTGATCTTCATGGCCCCGGGTGGTTCCGCTTCCAGTGTAGGGTAGGTTATAAAGTTGTCTGTGATTCCCCTTCGAATCAGAAAGGGTTTAGACAGATGTTCTATCATGTCTACGCCAGTGGTGAGTGGGGAATTCCCATTCTTCCCCCCGAGGAGGGACCTCGCTTTAGGCTTAACCAGTCGGTCCCCGAGATGTCTCGGGAAGAGGCAGTGGTGGAAATTTATCTTTCCACGGCCCCGAGGACGCTGACTGGTGCCCTGACCTATGTGCCCAAGAATTGGCTACCCACCCACTATGAGATGCGGAATGAGATGTTCTTGTCGTTGGCGGGCTTGAGTTGTAGCTGTGACAAGGGTAATCCCCTTTCATCAGATGTATGAATTTTACTTTTTTGCTAAAGTTTTGACGTTTCTTTTGCTTCAGCTATAGCCCGACACCGGCTTGATCCTGCGATGGCTGAGAGGTATGTCGACAGTGCTGCCCTAGCTGCTAAACTTCTGGACGAGCTCGATGCCGAGACCATGTCTATCCCGCCACCTCCAAAGGTAAACTAGATCTGTCGATTGTTTGTTTTTACCCCGATTTGGTGCTGACCTCTAATATTTTCAGGATACCGACCCGAAGAGGGCCAAGAAGCCTCATATTCGCTCTCGCAAGCTGAAAGGGGACACTGAAAAGGCTCAGGCATTGGAGAAGGCTGCCTCCAAGGCTTCAGATAAGGCTACCTCGGGTGTTTCTACGGGCAGCAAGAGAAGACCCGAGGATCAGGGTGAAGGCCATCTCGAGGTCTTTGATGATCTTCCCTCAAAGCGACCCCGAGTTGATGAAATTGGGTCGGATGTTCCGTTTACTGCAATCACAAGACCTCAGAAATTGGCGAGGGTGAAGAACGCTGTCAAAGCGATCTATACGGACGCCGATGATGAGGCTCTTCTGGCCTTGGATCATGGGGAAGTTAACGCTCTTTATGAGTCCTGGCTCGAGGTACGTTCTCTTTCGAACTTATGCTTGTTATTTCATTTATATCGGCCTTTGTTGATTTCTCTATGTTCGCAGACCTCCATCCGAATGACCTCGGTTATCAACCGCCGAGCTCAGTTTGAGGCGGGCATCAACGCTTTGAACAAGGAGGTGGATGCTTTGACTAAGAAGGTCTCGGGTCAAGAGGCTGAGATTGCTAGGCTCAATACTGAGCTTCATGGCCAAAAAGAGACCTTCGAGCAGGCTCGAACATCAGTGAACGAGATGACCACACTGAAGGAGTCCAACAAGCAGATCAAGGCAGACCTCGAGGCTATCATAATCGAGCGTAATACCGCTCAAAAGAGTGTCGAGGATCTTCGACTTCAGTTGACCGAGGCGGCGAAGAAGGCTAAGAGCTCGAAGCATAAACTACAGAAGGCTCGTTCTAAGCTCGAGAAGGTGCAGGTGGAATTTTTACAGGAGTGGAAGAGGTCCCTCGAGGGCTTGGCCTTCCTGGGTAAGATGGCCACCAACTCCTACTGCCTGGCTGTTCGAGAGACGAAGGAGCGTCTCAAGGGAATTCTTGTTGGTCCAGACTCTTCTCTGAACTGGGACAACGTCGAAGCTGAGTTCGACCGCCTTATTGCCGAGGAACAGAAGGAGGCGTTCCATGCTCGTCCTACCACTCAGATCCCCCTGCTGTTTCTCTGCCGGCTGTTATTGCTCAGGCTTCTACGACGGCTGAGGTCACCCCGAGCTCTGTGGATCCTACTGCTGGTACTGTTGACCCCGAGGGTCTCCGTTCCGGCAAGGATTCAGATGGGGACGGTGCCGGTAGCACCGACAGCTCTCCTGATAAGACTCTGGCGGCTTAGTTTTCATTTCTTCAGTTCTGCACTTATGTTTCTGGGACTCTTGGGAGTTATGTTCCCGGGGCCTTTAGGTTGTATTATTCTATCTTAATGAAGTTGCTTTATGTTTGTAGCATCTCCGAGTTTAATTTACCGAGTATAATATAATTGCAATTTCAATTTTCAATTTCCCGAGTACAATTTTGTTAGATGCAACTGTTACGAATCAAGTGCTCTTTCATTCATATTCCAGAGACTGTCAACTATGGGGTACTACTTACTGCCCCGAGTTGTGTCTAACAAAATGAACTGTAGGCTCAAGTGTGGCCGAGTTCCAGAAATCCCGCCAACTCTAATACGGTACTACTGGTTGCCCCGAGTTGTGGTTAACAAAATAAGGCTCAAGTGTGGCCTAGGCTTAAGAAAACCCGCCAACTCTAACAGGGTACAACTGGTTGCCCTTGTGGTTTACAAAATGAGGCTCAAGTGTGGCCTAAGCTCCTAATTAAATGTAATATTTTTTTCAGATTATCTGCATTCCAAGGTCGGGCCAGTGGGGTGCCTTCGGGTGACTCGAGTCGGTATGTTCCCGGCTTGATTACTTCCGTGACCCTATAAGGTTCATCCCACTTAGGCCCTAGCTTGCCTTTCAGGTGTGTCAGCCCTGTGGCCTCGGCCTTCCTGACCACCCAGTCACCTACATGAATTGGCCTAGCTTTCACCTTGAGGTTGAATTGTCTGGTTACCCGTTGCTTGTTGCGGATCGATTTGAGCAATGCATTACCTCGAGACTCAGACAGTAAGTCCAGCTCGGCTTTCTTCTCTTCTTCATTCTTGTCATACTCATAGAAGGTCATCCTTGGGGAAGGTATCCCAATCTCGACTGGAAGAACGGCATCACTGCCGTAGACTAAGCTGAAGGGCGAGTTGCCCGTCGCTTCTTTCACTGTTGTTCTTGCTGACCAGAGCACGCCCGGGAGATCGTCGACCCAGGACCCCATCGCTCCTTCCAGCGACTTCTTAATCCCATTCAGCACCACTTTGTTCGCGGCCTCAGCCTGGCCATTGGTCTGGGGTCGGGATACTGATGAGAACCTTGTTTGAATCCCGAACCTGGAGCAATAATCCCGGGTTGGGCCACTGTTGAATTGTCTCCCGTTGTATGAGATAAGGGTCCTTGGGATCCCGAAACGGGTGATGATGTTCCTCCAAATGAAGTTCTGCACTTGCTTGTCCGTTATTGAAGATAGTGGTTCAGCCTCGACCCATTTGGTAAAGTAGTCGATGGCCACTAGGAGGAACCTTCTTTGCCCCGAAGCTGCTGGGAATGGGCCTATTAGGTCCATCCCCCACTTATCGAATGGTAACACTGCTTGTATGGTTGTCAAGGGATTCGTGGGAGCCCGAGGGATATCTCCATGGAGATGGCAGTTGGGGCATTTCTTCACCAACTCCCGAGCATCAGATTTCAGTGTTGGCCAGTAGTACCCGGCTCTCAGAGCTTTCCAGGCGATGGTCCTTGCCCCTTGGTGGCTGCTGCATGCTCCCTCGTGCATTTCCCGAAGGATGTAGTTACCCTCAAAGGGTGTAACGCACTTCAACAAGGGATGTGTGTACGACTTTTTGTATAGGATCCCCTCATGCCGACAGAACCAACCTCGATTTCTTCTTTATAGCCTCGGCTTCTTTCTCTCCCGAGGGCGGTATGCCATCTCTAAGGAAGCTTATGATTTCCCCAATCCATGTATCGAATCTGTTCAAGGCATGGATCCGGAGGGGAGTTAATGTTCGGCTGCTCTAGAACCTCCCGAGATGATGGTTCGAGGGGTCGGTCCCCTCGCGGAGCTTGCCATACGGGCCGGGCGTCGGCCTCGTTGGTTTTCTCGACCTCGGGAGGTGTTGTATGTTGAATGAAGACAACTTCTTGATAAGCTCCCGGGTTTTGTTGAGATACATCCTCATGTTGTCTTCCTTGGCTTCATACTCCCCCGAGACCTGGCCCACTACGAGCTGCGAATTGGATTTGGCCATTACTGCATGGGCTCCCGAGCTGATGCAGATTTGAAGGCCTAAGATCAGAGCTTCGTATTCAGCCTCATTGTTTGAGGCCAAAAAATCAAATTTTACAGCATACTCCATTTTATCCCCGAATGAGGGGATGATCACGAACCCTGCTCCGCTGCCAGCTTTGGTAGCTGAACCATCTACTTGTAACTCCCACGACTCCCTTTCTTCCAGGTCAAGGGGTCGGGAGCTGCACTCACTGATGAAATCCGCCAATGCTTGTGCCTTGATTGCTCTTCGGGGCTCATATTCCAACCCGAAGTCTGCCAACTGGTCTGCCCACTCGGTCATCCGAGTTGAATGATTTCTGCTTTCGATTACTTTTCTGATGGGTTGTCCGGTTAGGACCTTGATGGGGTGCGCCTGGAAATATGGCTTCAACTTCCTACTCGCCATTACCAGCGCGAAAACCATTTTCTCAATCTGACTGTATCTTGCTTCCGCTCCTCTATAAGCATGGCTGATGAAGTACACGGGATGCTGAGTTCCCTCTCTTTCTGCTACGAGTACCGCACTGAGGGCGTACTCTGATACCGAGAGGTAAATATGGAGAGCTCCTCTCGGCAAGGGGGATATGAGTTTAATTGGGCAACGTTGCTAGGTGTTGCTTTAGCTGCTGGAAGGCCTGTTCCGCCTCATCATCCCAATCAAATTATTTCCTCTTGAGTGCTCTGAAGAACAGCAAGCTCTTGTCAGCTGAGCGAGACAGGAAGCGGCCCAGCGCAGCCAGGCACCCTATTAGCCTTTGAACTTCTCTAACCTTCCTTGGTGAAGACATGTTTAAAACAGCGTTGATCTTATCGGGGTTAGCCTCAATTGCTCTTTCATCCACCAAGAACCCGAGGCATTTCCCTCCTTTTACCCCGAACACACACTTATTGGGATTTAACTTTATGCCATGGCGTCGTAGGGTGTTCATTGTTTCTGCCAAATCCCCGACGTGATCAATTGCTTTTTTGCTCTTGACAATCATATCGTCTACGTAGACCTCAATGTTCCTCCCGAGTTGTTCCTCAAAGACCTTGTTGATTGTTCGCTGATAAGTAGCCCCTGCGTTCTTTAGCCCGAAGGGCATCATCTTGTAGCAGTACACACCTTGGGCTGTGACGAATGTTGTATGTATTCGGTCCTTTTCCGCCATCGGGATCTGGTGATATCCCGCGTTGGCATCCATGAAGCTGAGCAACTCGTGACCAGCCGTTGAATCGACCAGCCTATCGATCTTTGGTAGCGGATGATTGTCCTTAGGACATGCTTTGTTCAAGTCAGTGAAGTCGACGCACATGCGCCAAGCTCCATTAGCTTTTTTGACCAGAAAAACATTGGCCAACCATTCTGTGTACTGGCATTCTTCAATGATACCCGCCTCTAACAGTTTCTTCACTTCTTCTACTGCTGCTGCTGCGTTTCTCTCGAGCCCCTGATGCCTGAGCTTCTGTTTGATGGGGCGGAATCCCTCTTTGATGTTCAGTTCATGTGATGCGAACTTGGGATCCAGCCCTTGCATGTCCGTGGCAGAGTAAGCGAAAACGTCTTTGTATTCCCGCAAGGTGCTGATGAGTTTTTCTCTGATCTCGGACCTGAGATTTTTGCCAATCCTTACCCCGTGCCCGAGGTCTTCCTCAAGCATGATCTCTTCGTCCTCCTCAACCGGCTAGGGTCGTTCATATAGCTTCGGATTTTCTGAAAGGTAGACCCCGAGACCAGTGGGGGCGTCCTCGGGGTCTTCCCTTTTCCTTTTCTTTGGTCGCTCTTCCTCCGGCGAGTTTGCTTTGAGACTATTTGTATAGCACTCTCGAGCTGTCTGCTGATCACCATAAATTTTCCCGACTTGCCCTTCGTCGGTTTCATATTGCATGAGTAGTTGGTATACCGAGATGGCAGCTTTTATCTTGTTAATGGTAGGCCTACCCATGATAACATTGTAAGGTAACGGGGTGTGATCAACCACTAGGAAGTCGACTGGTAGGCTTCTTCCCCTTCCTCTTTCCCCGAGCCTTACAACCAATTTCACATACCCGAGGGGATACACTGATCCTCCCCCGAAGCCTATCAGCGGCTGATTTGTCGGGATTACGTCTTTCTCGGTATACTTGAGCTTGCGCAAGCAGTCTAGGGTGATGATGTCGGCCGAGGAGCCACTGTCGACTAGAATCCTCTTAACCCGGGAGTTGGCAATCTTCATCTTTATGACGAGGGGGTCGTCGTGGGGGGTGTGAATGTGCCGGTCAGGCTCCCCAAACGTCATGATGGGACATCCCGTCCTCGGGGGCTCAATTTCTAGGACATGCTGCTTCATCGCTTGGAGGTGGGCCTTGCGGGCTCGGCTGGTGAGGCCTCCCGAGGCATGTCCTCATGCTATCACCACAGACGGCGCCAAATTGTTTCTGCCTAGAAACTAGTCAAAAGGATGAAGTGTGTTTAGAGAGGTTAAAATCCCGAATTGGAGTACAATCCCGAGTCTTGTCACTTGGAGTCCTGCAAAACAAGGAAAACTGGCCCGGGGGTGTTCCCGGGAAATCCCCTCCGACGCTCAAGTCAGTTGAGATTGAGGTAGAGAGATAAATGGAATAATTCTAGAGAGATGCTCAGGTTTAGTTAGGTGAGAATTCAATACCTGCTCATTGATTGGGCTTGCTGCATTTATAATGTTGGGGATTTCCCAGACAGGAAACCCTATTGGGGAGCATCCATGTCTGTAGGAAAGTTATCTCCCTTTTAGGGTAAAGTTGCTTTATGTCTAAGCTGATGGGCCCCTTGGGAGCATACAGATCAGATCTTTTAGGTGGGCTTTGCATAACACTGTTGGACCAGATCAGGGGTCCAAACAATTAGTCTTGACGAAAACGAGCCCATGGCTCACAAATCACATTGGCTTAAGTCCCTGATTGCCTCTAATGGCTCCTACAAGCCTCCATAACCTCTTTCTATCGTCATACTGTGACCTAGCGCCCAACTAGCATGGCCAACCCCATCATTTACCATTTACCGATAACATAATAGGTGTCGAGTCCTCCTTTTATAAGCATATCTCACTTACGCTTTAAGGGAATCTACTTAGAACCATTTATACCCAAATCTCACATCACTTACATACACATTCGTACACAGAAATTCACATAGCACAAACATAATTACACAAATATATTCACAAATGTTTTGAAAACCTATATATATATATATATATATATATATATATATATATATATATATATATATATATATGAAATTGGCTTTAACTTCTCTTTCTTAAGAAAGTACTTGTTTAAACACTCTTAATGTTTCCAAAACTTGCAAATTAGAAATACTTAATTTTGGATTTCGAAAACCTTGGCTCTGATACCACTTGTAACAGTCCGCTCCAAATAGCAGCTTAATTAAGACCTAATACTGATAATTATGAAGCTAAGCTGCTAATTAAAGGGATCGAGTTAGGGGCGATTTCCGCATCTTCCCTACTAGGGAAAATTAGGAAATCACATAGTATCCAAGCTTATTATGAAAATAAGTTATAATAAATTAGTTATTACAATATGTTTTGAGTACATAGATTACAAATTCAAAATACAAGTTTAACCTGCCAAGGAACATTATATAAAACAGATTATCTCATAGCAGCGGGCTAAACACATTGATCATGACTTCACATTCGCACACATGAGCTAACTCGGACATTCTCTCTAATCCTACAAAACAGATGAATCTGCCCCCACCAGGACATGTTCATAGAACAAAACAGGTTAGCTTACGCTGGTACACAAGTCCCACCGTTTCCAAAATAATAAGGTGGCTGAAATTACGTAATCGTTTCTTATACTCAAAGCGTAAACTCATAATTTACGAGATACTTTTATTCTTATTCAGAAATACGTTAATACTTGCTCAGAAATACGTTGGTTCTTTCCTGTAAACTTCCATAGAAATACTTTTGCATATACTGGAGAAATTTCCAAAAATTATCTCAAGATATCACACATCGTTCTCCATATATATAACATAAACAATAATCTTATACTTATCACAAACATAGCATAACTCCAGGGAAGGAACACGAATGGAGAGGGCCAGGCCACAACTCCAGTCTTTAGAGGGACGTCTCCCCACCTTTCTTATTTTCTGCTTGCAAGACTTCTAGGTCATGACCCTACATAAAGGAGCAATACCCGCTCCAAACACATAATGAGCAAACCCGCTCTACAAATGTTGTTCACTTCCCCTTATAAAACAAAACTTGTAATCATACAAAAATATTTATACTCAACACTTGTACTTAAATACTTTTGCTGAAATACTTATACTTAAACACTTATACTGAAATACTTAAACTTTTATAACTATACTCAAATAACTTACTTAAATACTTATTCATAATCACTATTTAAACCATAATAACAAACTTTAACTTATCAAAACAAATTTCGTAAAACAAGCTTGCTATGCCAAGTTCCACTATTTTGGGGAAGTGACTTACTAGCAAGGTATCGGAAACGACGTCATGGTTATCCAAAGCGGTCAATAAAGTGATCAACAAGATATGGCAGCGTGCATACTCCACGCAAGTAAACAAAAGATCGATTTCACGGTTTCGGTGTTTTATTAAAATATGGTGGTTTAGGTGTATATCGTAACTTCTATGCTTGGCCAAGGTTCAGGTAAGTAAACCAATAAGTGGATACATTCAGTAGGTATTCAACATTTAAAGGTAATCAATGAACCAAGGAAACATGGTTAATCAACTCGAGAAAACAACTAAGCAAGAATCGAGTTTTAGGTGTTCTTTTTACTCAATGAATTGAGGTTGCGTTTTAAATGAGGTGAATGAAGCGAAGGTTTATTTGATAATCAAGACATAAATGTTGCAAGGGAACATCATGAAAGTTTGGCCACAACAGGATCCCCAATCAAAACGAAATTGAGATAATGGCAAGGGTTAATAAGTGTTTGAGGAAACTTGTTATGCATACAACAACTTCCAAACATCATAACTTTTGATGTACAACTCCAAATGGAGTGATTTTTGGGTCTAAATTCAGTAACTTTTCAAGATCTACCACTTCCAAGTGACATCAAGGCGAAAAACAGAATGGAAAAGGAATATATTTGGCAAGGAAAGGCACGGCAGCATAGCCCAAGAGATATGGATAATCACTGCTTACTCGGTTATTCAAAGAGTCTCAGGGAACTTGACATGCAAGAGGATTTTAACACAATACCTTCCATAAGAAAAAACATGCAAATTAGTTTTTATACACATTCAAACATAATCCAAGTATTCACAATTCCACAAACAAATTTCATGATCAAAGCTAGAAACAAAGTTTAGGTGGTGGAGCTTGTGTACCTTACTCTGGTGTTTAGAAATCGATCTCTTTCAACAACTTTTAGATCTTTTCCAGCAACTCCATAAGACCTTAAATAAAATATTCATAACTTAAAATTCAGCAATTAACCCAAAGTAATCAAGTTTCATTCTTATAAACCTCATAAGTGTTGTAATTCAGTAACATCTCACCTTCCATGACTTTCTTTGATGCTATTGATGTGTAAACTCAAAACTATCGATTGTCCAGTATGAAGAACAACTTGAGGAACCTAGGAAAGCAATTGCATGTAGGATTTGAAGCAATAATTCAAAGGAAACAAGTTGCCAAAATGCAGCCATAGAACTCGCCAGTTCTGCCGAGAAGGAGATGAGAGATTGTGAGTGATATTTGGTGTGTTTTGTTTGATGAAATCAGATGAAATGATTTTGGGTCCTTGATCACTTATATATAGAAAATGGGTAATGACAAACTCGCGATATTGATTTAGTAGTAGGGGCAAAATCGTCATTTCCCTTGCTTAGGAACAATCTAGAATTCTCAAGGTTATTAACTTTGGATTACCTCCTTAATCACTTCCTAATCCTTAATTATTCTTAACAAAATTTCCCAAACTATATTTTATACCTTAATGGAGGTATCTTGACTTAATTATCCCTTAACCTTAATTTTCAAGGTAACTTACATCCAATACCGATAATCTCAAAACTCCGGAACGATACTCATCGTTCCTAGCGTAATTCACAAATGAATTATCTTCATTCACAATTCACATACCTCAACACATAATAAGACATGATATTCATCTTACAAGCAAAAGTTCACATAAAAAAAAACTATTCGAAAAATTTTGCTTCCAGCGAAAGTCATAACAGATTACATACTGATTAGTACGTTAATAATGTTAATGACCCTTACTTATCAAAATAATCTTAGCTTAAAAAGTGGGGCTATTACAACCCAGGTAGGAAAAACGATACAGGTTGTACTTTTTGAGATGAAGACATTTTGAACAGACTGAAGAAGGTTTCAGCTAAGAAAGTTTTGAGGTAACCAAAAACTGGGGAAAGTTGGATAAAGAAGATAATGAAGAAGGAGTTATAAGTCTGGAAAAAAGAGGAAAAGTTCGGAGAAGATGGAGATGGTGAAGAAGTAAGAAAGGGCTCTATTTATAAAGAAAACGAGGGGAAGCAAATTCAGTTCCGCCCGAAAACTTAAAATGACGGTTCAAATTTCAAAGCAACCACCACCAAGTGCCTGGCACGATAATTGATCGTGGACGTAATTCAAAAACCTGCCATATTTCGATTGAATTGTTCTAAGGACAACTGCCAATCATTCAAGTGGGCCATCCAAGAAGTTTCATCCCTGCAGCGGCCCAACAACCAGTCCTCCAGAAGCAGATCAAAACCCATTATCCTACAACTAAGATAACGGGTTGGGGGGCTAATTATTAGGGTCTATATACCAAGGGCCAAAGCAGGAAAGGTGGAAATAAAGGTGTATAATGGGTCGAAATATACAAGATTAGGGTTGGTTAAAGACGTTATCCAAGAAATGTCAAAGAGTATACTGGGCTGGAGGGAGTATTTTCTTTATTTTTGAAAAGGAAAATTACCAATGTTTGATCAAAATTTTGATTAATAAAGGCAATTTAATGGCAATTTTTCAATTCATCTATGACATAAAAAAATTCGCATATCTAGTGACATTTTTGTAATTAAAATTTATATCTACGTACAGTCTCACGCATAAAATATACAAGATTAGGGTCAGTTAACATATCAGGTCGGCTCGAGTTCGAGTTGATAATAAATGAGTTGAACATGTCTCAACCAAAACCTAACCCATTTATATATTTCTTACTATTAAATTTAATTTCATTTAAAATAAACTAAATATTTTTCAACAATAAATTCACCTAAAAGTATGTATGAACATAATTTATTTTTTAGTAATTGTGTTCTGCAATTAATATTTCTAAAATTTTCACTAATTGCAACACAATTTTTTAGGAATTTTATAAGTAAATGAATAAAACCGGTAAAACCATGCCAATTTCAGGTTGAAAATGTCAACTGTAGCCTAACCTATTTAATTAAACAAGTAAGTCGTGTCAACCCATTTACTTAAATAGGTTGAAAATCCCAACCCTAACCAACTATTTTCATTTTTAAGGTTAGGTTCCGATCGAGTTAGCATATCGGGTCAATTTTTCCTAGCTCTATACAAGATATTCAAAAAATAAAATAAAATATCACTAATATTCATCTATCTTCTATGCGCATATATGAATCTAACACACACACACACACACACACACACAAACACACACACACACACACACACACACACACACACACACACACACCCACACCCACACCCACACACACACACACACACACACACACACACACCCACACACACACCCACCCACCCACCCACCCACCCACACGTATAAGAGGCTTTTTTGGGAGCATTGAGAGCATCACATAGGATTGCCATGTCATATAATATATTTCATATTATAATGTTAGAACAACAAAAATTGATAATTAATGTTTTGGATAATTAAAAGATAGAGTTTTGTTCTCAATAAACTACGTACAAGGATCATTATATTGTATAAATCGGACATAACTTTAATTATATAAAATAGAAAATTATAATGTCTATACCATTTGGATTCGACTTGAAATGTAATTTTAAATAAGACCCATATTTATATACTTATCAAATTAGTAACCCGAATGGAAGAACAGGAAATTATACTGACAAAATACATGGATTGAGTCCCAGCACCAAACTCATAAAGGAATGAGAGATTTTCTTTGAGCAAGTTAGAGTTTAGGAGGAAGAAAAACCTTATTTTGGGAGCAAGATATATTCTTTTTTTTTTGGAAATTAAATTCAAAGTTGTTATTGATAATAAAAAAATAGAGTACAACCCTAACCTACTAAGCCAACAAAAAACAGCCTAAACAAGCTGATTCAGCAACTATAGCAAGCCACAAGAAACAACAAAACAAACAACTGTAAAAATAGACTATGGACTACCTAGTAAGTACTGTCTATCATGATCAATACCATTACAAGCAACTTTAAACACAATTTTTTTTGACAAGCTTAGTAGGCTGGAAGCAATTCACTTCATTTAAAATTTTGGCATTCCTCTTGATCCAAATTGCATGGACAACTCTAAACTTTATGGCATAGAGGAACACCTAAGTACTTGAAGGGGAGACAACCAATAGGCATGTGAATAGCAGCAGCAAGAGTGTTAGCTTCTTAGTCTAAAAAACCAGAGAATTAGACACAACTTTTCTCCTAGCTTCTATACCAGAGGCCCTATGAAACTTTTGGAAAGCTTCCATAATTTTTATGATAGAGCTAAGATATGCTCTTGCAAATAAGAGAAAATCATCAGCAAACATAAGATGAGTGACATGGAGTCTTTCACACTTAGGATGGAAATTAAATTCTGGATTAAGCTTTAACTCCCCTAAACATCTACTAAGATACTCTATGCATAGAGCAAGAAGAAAGGGAGAAAGGGGATCTCCTTGTCTTAAGCCTTTCTTAGCCTAGAAAGGAGGAGAAGGGATGACATCAAGTAAAATAGAATAAGAAACACTTCTAATTTAACACTCTCCATAATTCAAGCTATGAACTCAGCAAGAAACCCACATTCAATTAACATCTGCTCTAGGAAACACCACTCTATTGAATCATAGGCCTTCTTTATGTCAACCTTTATTAAACACCAAGGAGACATACTAGACCTATAATACGGTCTTGATGAGCTTAGTAGCTAGCAAGATATTGTCAGCAATATGCCTCTCTAGAATAAATCCATATTGAGAAGGACTCACCACCTCATTAATCACTAAATGCAATCTTTTAGTGATAATCTTATAGATGATCTTGTATATGATAGTACAGCAGGAAATTGGCCTGAATTCCTTATCAAACATTGGATTGTTCACTTTAGGAACTAAAGTTGTTGCTAAAATATTAACAGGTTTGTGCATTTAAGCCTGCTGGAAAAGTTCTTGAACACCATCATAAATATCTTGCTTTATAATGTCCCAGCTTTTCTTGAAAAACACAGCATTAAAACCATCTAGCCCAGTTGATTTAGCATCATCAATAGAGAACAACGCATTTTATATCTTTATATGAGTGACATGTTGAATTAAAAAAGCAGTAGCCTCTATACTCAACTGATTTCCAGATCTAATAGTATTCAAGTCCACTGCTGGGAGAGAAGAAGTACAAGATCCAAGTAATGACTTATAAAATCCAACAATTTTAGTCTAAATAGCATCCTTGTTAGTCAAAGCATCACCAGTTATAGATTTTATAAGAGTAATTTTATTCCTAGCTTTCCAGACTTTATAGCAGTAAAGAAAAACTTTGAATTAGAATCCCCAACCTTAAGCCAGTTTATCCTAGCCTTCTGTCTCTAGATGCTTTCATCCACTCTAGAACACAATCTAAGCTGTTCACAATAATATTTTTCTTCAATTTGCCTATCTTCATTGATATTAAGATCTGGCATAGCTTGAATAGCTGCAAGTTTTTTTCCTACATTCCTCCACTTTCATATGAGCTTGAGAGAAATGAGCACCCTGAAGTCTTCTCATAGCAATCTTAACAGCCTTAAGCTTAACCCGAATATTCTTCAATTTGAACCTAACCCCAACTAAGTCCCAAGCTTCCTTTACAATCTCATAGAACTAATCATGTTATGTAAGAACGTTAAGAAATTTAAAAGGCCTACCACCTTCCTAAGCTTTAGTGAGAAGAGTAACCATCAAAGGTGTATGATCTGATACCCCACAGGTCATATAAATCACCTTTGTTTCGCGAAAAATGTTAAGCCATCCATCATTGGTAAATTCCCTATCAATTCTACTAGCTATTCTAGCAGTATCAACGCTTTTATTTGTCCACGAATATATCTCCTCACAACTAGGAGCTTCCATGATTTGAGTATTGAGGATAAAATTAGCCATATCACGAGTTTCTGCTTCACTCACAAGGTTACCATTGAATCTGTCTTCAGAGTACATCACTGCAATAAAGTCACCAATGATGAGATAAGGTTCATATCTCCCTTGGATTGCCTCGGGACAACTCGCACCATAAAGATCTTTTTATCGCCTATAGTATGTAATCCATATACGGAATGCGAAGAAAGTTTATAGTACCAAGTAGCATTAGTAATCCTAGCAACCATAAGTTGCTCTAATTTACTTATAATTATAACATGCAATTCACCTGGTTTCTAGCCAATCCAAATTCTACCCCTTGGGGAAAAACCATAATTATCTTCCTAACTCTACAAATCACCAAATTTCTTCTGAACTTTATTAGCTTTAGGCATTCTAACCCTAGTTTCCGTTGGGGTTTTATTTTAATACCATAAATGAACAATGTCGTAGCACATACAGGTCAAACTAAGGGAGGTGCAAGATTAAAGACTATTTGATTTTAGACTATGAAATAGCTACGTACACAATCCAAATATCAAGAGAATTCTACGTAACTAATAGCTAAACTAATAACAAGATATGACAAACTCGATGAATACGGTAATTAAAACCTAAGTTTAAGCTTCACCACTAATATGAATTGATCAAAACATAACTCACATCCCAGTTATTCAATTATAGCTTAGGCGAGATTGACCTTCCTTTATGACTCAGTAATAAAGCACAGTTGCGAACCGAAACTAAATCCTCGATCATTCCTCAATACTTAGAGCTCACTTTCGTGATAGCAAAAGGCATAACTAACATGTATGTCTCCTATTTTCATGGCTTACACACATAATTAGAAGCATTAAGAACCTATGTCAAACAATTCCCAATTCTAGTTCTCATCTATTTTCCTGGGAGAATTCAAACCAATGACAAGGCTATCTAAATCAAGACCCAACTTTCGCTAATGAACTCAATTAATAAAATAATAATTTAGCAACAAATAAATAATCCTAATTTCAACGCCAACTTTTGTTGATAGTATAAAACTAGGGCTAAATCAAGATGCAAAATTGACAACAAGAACAATCTTATCAAACCCTAAGCATATAACTCAATAACATGGGAATTAGAGAAAAATCATATGATCAATCCATACTAGGGATTAACTCAATCTTAGATAAAAAGACTACTCACTAATCATGACAATAAGAACAATAAACATAATTAAAATATAATAAAAAGAATAGAAAGGAATAGAACTTGGCTAGCAATGCTTGAATAGAAGATGAATCTGAAATCTTGATCAAAGTCACAATCTTGAATCTCCAAAATAGCAATAGGAAATAAACTAGAGCAAAACTAGAGAGAAAACCTAGAAACAAAAATAACCTAAAACTTGAATAATCAAAAGTATATCTCCTAACCTAATTAGAAATCCCTAATATAAAGTTATATCTCCTAATACTAGTAGAAAACTAAGTTAAAAGATAAGGAAAGTCCACTCAACCATTAAATGGGCGAAATTAAGTAATCTGCACGTGCGTAGGAAGCCTCAGCAAAATAGGGCCAACTTGCGAAGCCCATATCTCCCAGAATATGGCTCGCATTGGGCCGTGCAAGCTATCGTTGGAAATCTCTTCAAGCCTAGTATTGAATGCAGCTGGAATCACCCAATTATCAATGCCGAGTCAAAGTTATGGTTAAAAGAGTAAGAAGGACTCAATTTCCACAATTCTTTTATAAAATTCCAATTTCGTTTTAGCTCCAATCTGCACTCAAAGATATACATAATTAACGATCCTTATCAATGTAGCTTCCTTCCAATTGCTCTTAAATACTCATCCTTGTTCAATCATACTCCATTTATGTTCTCAATACCTGAAATTCATCAAAGAATACAAAAAGCACACAAAAGGAGTAATATTTCGCAAATTAAGTAATAGTATGCAATTATGAACTATAATGCTCCTAAATGTTCCGAAGATGCAACCTAAATGCACCTAAAACCAATATAAAATACGACACATCAGTTTCAAATGAAGTAACTAAGCTTGAATGATTTTTAAGCATCAAATTCTTAGTTTTATTTATCTTGAAAGGGTCATTTAGCCCTCTTACATTCCAAGTTGTAAGGATCATTAGGATAAATAGGGATTTGGTCCCCTAAGACCCAAAGGATTACCTGAGTCCTAATTAGAACTAAGCAAAAAAGACAAAGATCTACCATGTTGATAAGCAACTTGCTTACCCTCACTAGAGGAAAAAATGTCATTTGCTGCTTTAAAAGGGCTGCGCTTGTGTTGAAAACCGCAGCCCTTCCATTAAAGGCTGCGGTTAGGCCCAAAACCGCAGACCTTGGTTAGATAAAGGGCTGCGGTTCCGGACCTGACCGTAGCCCTTAACCGGTAAACCGCAGCCCTTTTATTTTTATTTTTTAATCCCCAAAAGGCCAAAACAAACCGCTCCCATTATTTTACTTCCCCCCCACCCATTTTCGTTCCTCCTTCAAACAGCGAAAACCCTCAACTCGCACTTGCTCACCTCCTCCCTGCAACTCGCACCGCGCCTCTCACTCTCTTCGACCTCGTACTTGCTCACCTCCTCCCTGCAACTCGCACTTCCCAACTCGCCACGCACCATCCTCGCCTCGCAACGCCTCCATCGAGAAAGAGGGTTGCGGAACCAGCAAATCACTTCTAATATGTGCTAAATTCATTGTAAGTTTTCTATTTTCTTGTAGTTTTCGTTCGATTGATTGCTTTTCGCTCAAATTTTGATTGTTGTTTTGCGTTTTCTTGTTGTTGGCTGATTTTCATGCATTTACTTAGTTTGAGTTAGTTTTGCTGAGTTTTGATGTCAATTTTTGATTTTTTTTTTAGTTGTTTGTGGATCTATAGTTGCTAATTTTGTAGAGTAAGTTTGCTCCTCATCGCACTCCTCATTTCCAAATTTTCGATTTTCGACTATTTCAGGTTGGTATTTCAAAATTCTTGTATAATTCTGCTATTAGGGCATTGTGTCCATTTCAATTTCGCAATTTCCTGTCCATGTCTGTTGTTAGGGAAACAGGAGGTCTGCGGAGATAAGTTTTCTGTGGATTTTCGTAACAGAGGGATAAGTTTTCTCACTATCTCATCTCACTCTTTTGTAAATACTTAGCTTCAGATCTCTTGATTTTTCCTTGTATAATCAATCTTAATGCACTGAAAATGTTGACAATAATGCTTTGCTCATATTAGATTTGTTGTTCGACTTTGCTCATATTATCTCATCGTTCTTTCATGTCTGCAAATCGCTTTATTTTCTCCTATTTTTGCCTGCTAAATTTGTTGTCTCTTTTATGAGGATTAATAGATCAAATGATTGTATTGAATTAATGGTTTTATGATGGATGTCTAGAGAATTAGTCTCATTTGATTAGTGTTTTGAAGAAATTTCTTGTTTTTTCGGTTGGTTTTTTAGCATTGTTGGTTGAATTTTGATGCATAGTTTTTGGTTTTCTGAGTTGGTTAGTGCCTTATTGATGATGATATCCTTGCTTTGGTGTAATTTTATTGGTGGCTTTGTTTGTTTTTCGATTTCTGGGCGCAGTTAGTGTGCACCATTGTTGCTGCCGTGATTCTTTCATTTTCCATTGTAGTCACTGGAAGATCACATCGCTTGCTACCTTCTATGCTACAGCGGGTGGAATAGCTGCCACATTTATTTCTGTTTCCTTTCCTTTTGGTTATCTTCGCCTAGCAGAGAACTCCGCAGAACAGCAAATGACCCATCAAAGGTATGACCAAAGAAAAAGCCACTGGTTTTCTACTGTTGGTATGTCTTTTCTTTGATTGTTCATGGAAATTGTCTTCAATAAGCATTCAACTATTCAGTGAGAGGACAGGATAGAACAGCCTAACTTTTTTTGTGTTCCCTTTGGCCCCATTTATATACCAGAGATGATGTAATAGAAATCCCAGGCTCGAATCTCATATCATGCTATAAAATGCACCATCAGGGTCCTAAGCGTCTTAATACTTACTAAGTTTACTATAATTAGGATTCATTGACCGCTTGCTTAAGCTAAATTGATAAGTCATATCTGCACGAACGTCTATCATGGTTTGATTGTAATTTCAAGTGGTACATGTTTATGAAATTATAGAGCTTTCCTTGCACATATGCAGTCAGAAATGCTGTAAAATTAAGAATCCATGTGATTTTGTCATCTCTTCTAAGTTTGAGTACAATATATATTGATAAAATTGATTCTTCCTTTTTTTAGTTCCATGAAATACCTAGTTGTTCCTCTCATTTTTCTCTTCCCTTTTATGAATTTTTCATCTCTTTTTTCCTGATTTCCTCGCTTCCCGTTTTCTAACTTGTAATTCCATGAAATCCTCAATTTTTCCTCTTTGCATTTTGGGTGACTCAGTGTTTAGAAGGTTGGATTTTGAGGGAAAAAAGGTTGCGCTTTGGCACTTGTAAGGTCCGATATTGTTTTCCCTGTTTAGCTTATTTTCTTCATATTTTGTCCAGTATACTTTTTCTAAATTTTCTCTGTTTTTGCAGCAACAGACGGAAGACAGATAGAGATCAAATGATGCAATGAATTTTCGGAGCTAAGAAGCCCTTTCATTTTGTTACAGATGCTTCCGAACAGGTATTCCTCTTTTTTGCTTTTGATTTTGTTAATACTTCACGCTAACATTGTAAATTTCAAATGTAGAGATGTTTTGTAGGGTTTTCGAGTGGCTAATCTTTGGGAATGATTATATATTGACATATAATTTTGTTTGCAATAGCCTAATCTTTAGCTTCCGTTTGCTACTCTACTGATTTTTGTTTCAATTATCTTTCTGTTTTCAAGCTTTAGCTATGGATTTATATTTTTCATTTCTTGAACTGAATATAGAAAATGCTAATCTATGGAGATGAATATACAAAGATGAATAAGAAAAGGAAATTAATGCACATTGCTCTCTTTAATTTGTTTGGTTTTTTAGGGTTTTGATTCGGTAGATCGAATAGAAGTTTCAGCTACTGCTCGTGATAATGATTTTGTTTTTGCGAGACGTTAACTCTTACTTTGATTATGCAATAGATTTTGCTTGTTCTCTTCTCCAACATCCCGAGCTATTATGTGGTTTCTTATATTGGTTATTTGCATTGTGATGGAATTCAATAATGCGTTGATGTTCTAGAAGTTTCGGATATTGTTGAATGATGTTCGATGTTGGCGAATCGAGAAGCATTGTTTTGTTTTTGGTGTTTGGTTGGTTGATGATATGGAGAGGGAACATTTTTGGTATGCAATACCAAATGTGTTATGGATAAATGATAAATGAATAATATGCTAGCTCTGATGAGTTCTCCAACAGACTAATCTTTGAACATTTTTGTCATATTTCAAGACAAACCCGCATTACGTTTTGCTTTGTAGTTGTTATGATTTCATAATATTGACAATCATGTAACTTATCTTTATCAGATGCTCAAAGATGTTGCATTTGTTGACGTTATTGCCAAGGATAAGACCGATCGTGTACTCAATCTCGACCATCTCATCCTTCTATTTACCCCCTTCTATTAACTTATCTTAGAATTCTTTTTCCGATTATGTTTTAGAAATTAGAATCATCCTATCCGAAGTTGATTGTTCGAGGATGAACTTTATTTATCCCCCTTTTCCCCTTAGTTGAAGATGATTGTTCGAGGAATTAGTATAGGCATTGTAGCCCCTTTGGGATCATAGTTAGTTAATAATTTTTGTGGGATTTCTCGGCCTACTATGCATCTAAATGGTTATTTTAGGACTTCAATTGCTTGATCCATGGATAATGAAGTGGTTACGGCTTGATATTTGTGTGATTTGTTGGCCTAATAAGCAATTAAGTGGATGTTTTCATGGTTTTTTGTCTCTTGATTCATGCAAAAAAATGATGGTATAATGTAATCTTATGCATTTAGTGTCATCAAATGTAATTTGACAAACTATTATAATCATCTAATTTTGTTGATTCATTTTCAACTACATTTGGGGTAAGTAGAGAACAATTTTTTTTTTGTTTAATCATGTAAAAAAACTCAGTTATGGACAAAAAGTGTAAAGGTATATAGTAGTGCATAAAAAGAGAAATCTGAAAGTTAGACTTAAATTATCAGATCATTTTCATACTTGAAGATGCATCCCTCATGTATGTAGCTGATGGAATCCTCTTCTATGTGATGCTTAGTCGTAATCTGTCCGAACCAATCTAGTATCATGTTCGAATTCACAACTAACAAATGGGCCACTAGAATGATCGATGACCATGATATATCAGATTCTTACACATATAGTAACCCCTGCCTGCCAGCCTCCCCTCTACCTGCACTCCCCGCCGCACTTCCCTCCCGCACACCCCCCGCACTCCCCGCCCCTCCCCCCCATTGCTGAATGCTGCCCCCCGTTGCACTCCCCCGCCCAGCCTTCCCCGCCCCTGCCACCCTCCCCCGCTGCACTCCCCCTCACCCGCACAAGCCCCCCCCCCCGCACACCCCTTCCCGCCCCCGCCCGCCCCCACCCCAATATTTTAGCATCTATATTTTTGTAACTTTCTTATATTTGTATAAAAAAACATAATTTGTAATGGAAAATGATATATATATATATATATATATATATATATATATATATATATATATATATATATATATATATATATATTATATAACTGTTTGGGGATCATTTAGGACTAAAAATGCAAAAGATATTGGGTATGTTTGAAATATACTATAAATAATTAGCTTTCAAGAAATAAAGATTAGCTGCATATTGATATATTTTTTACACATTACATTTCTCCATCATTCTTCAGTAATCGTCATGATTTTTTTCTTCTTTTGCCTATTACTTTATAGGTTGAATGTTTATAAGTTCTAATAGACATACATTGAAATGAATTTGTTGTTTTAGCTACACTTTACTTGTTGAATACCAAAGTATTACAATTATTATCTGATATTGTCAAATTGACATCATGACCTTTAGTATATTCTTTTTCTTCTTTTCTTTTTCTCTGTGTACCTTTTGTGTATAAAAAGTTTCATGCTACAACATTCACGCTATTCGTTTTAAGCCAAAGTTCTAGCATTTAGTCATCGTTTTAAGCCATGCCCCCGCCGCCCCCCTCGCTACGCCCCACCCCAACACCCCCGTCGCCCCCGCACCCCCGCCACCTACTACACCCCCTGCCCCCACCAAATGCCCAAGAAGACCCCACCCCAAGACCCCCGCCCCCTTGCCCCCCTTGCTACACCCCCACCCAAGATCCCCGTCGCTTCGCACCCTCGCCCCTACTACACCCCCTAGCCCCCCACGCCTGCCAAGAAGACTCCCCACCCCAAAGACCCCCGCTCCCCTACGCCCCCCTTGCTACACCCCACCCCAGCCCCAACACCCCCGTTGCCCCGCACCCCCGCTTACACCCCCAGCCCCCCACTACCCAAGAAGACTCCCCACCCCAAGACTCCCCCTGCTCTCCCCGCGCCCCTTGCTACACCCCACCCCACCCAAAAGACCCCCTACGCCCCCGCACCCCGCCTCGCTACACCCCCAACCCCCTCCCACTGCCTAGCACCCCCTGCTCCCCCCGCTACACCCCCAAGTTCACCTCCAAATTATAGCGATTTTGGTTTTATTTGCCCGTGTTCTATCATCTCCGAGAAGTTGCTTTCGAGGGATCCGGATGCCGCCTTGGTGGAGTTGTTGTAATGCTAGTTTGTGTTTGTGATCCTGCTCATATATTGCAATTCGAACACTTGAGGGCAACCTCAAACTAATGTAATTCAGTAATTTTTTTTTTCTATATTTGTGTAAAAAAACATAATTTATGATGCTAATATATATATATATATATATATATATATATATATATATATATATATATATATATATATATATATATATAATCGTTTGGGAACATTTAGGACAAAAAATGCAACAAAAAAAAAATTATTTTTTTAGGTCACAAGGGTCGCGGTTCCAGCAAAACGCAACCCTTGGTGGGTAAAGGGTTGCGGTTAAGGGACAAAACCGCAATCCTTAACGCACCAAGGGCTGCGGTTTTGGCCCTTAACCGCACCCTTAACCCACCAAGGGTTGCGGTTTTTGCCTTGACCGCAGCCCTTAACGCGTCAAGGGTTGCGGTTTTTAAATGCCAAGGGCTGCTAGTCCAATGGCTGCGGTCAAAAAACGCAGCCCTTGGGCCCCTTTTGACCGCAGCCCTTGGGCTTTTTTCCTCTAGTGCCTTGTCCTTTGACTTCCTGGTCACCAATTTCTAGGACCTTCTTCTTCAATAGGCGGCTGATAATTTGGTGTTTCAATAGGAGTAGCAACTTCAGTAGCAGCAAGAGATACTTAAATATTAGGCTCTCCTGGCATAGCAGGATCACCAACATTGCTAGGATCTACTGTTATAACAGGTTCACTAGTAGCAATAGTAATCTCATTTGTAAGCTGCTGCATTTGCACATCTTTGCCTTCCTGTTAGCTTTGGACTTAGGAACCCATTTTTTCACAATTTTCCCTGGCACTTTCATAAGAGCCTAGCTAGCCCGTCTCTGCAATACTGTGTATGTGTAAAAAACCACTTTATGACGAACGAAATTGTTCGTGTTTCTCTCATTTTCTTCTCCCAATCCATTTACTGAGTTACTTATGGAATCTCAAATCTTTCAGAGGTTCGACTTGCTTCTCCCCCTTGGAAATTGGCTAATCAAAAGAGGGCAATTTTCGAAAATGGATCCTCAAGAAAAGAAATGGAATACCTGTGCGGATATGTTCAGCTTTGGGTTGAAAGGTAAGGAATTTGACTCCGACTAAGATTCTTGTCCATGGTGTAACGGACACAGCCAAAAGAACTCTCAGGTACAACATGCTACAGATGCATGTGGATGACTGAGAGGCGTACATACAATGAATGTTATTGATGCTACTCCTTCTTACCATTTTTGACTGGGGCGACCCTCCATTGATTTTGGCTTGCTTCTTTGTTCTTGGATCATGTTTGGTTAACTATTGCGAATTATTTAATGGTAGAAATAAATCCTTCTTCCTTCCTGCATCGCGTCCTAAAGGGGCCGCTCGGACGAAGAAAGTCAGGGATAGAGTTCGAGTGAGACATCATCCATAGATTTTGGAACTTTCGAGATGCTTTCTTGCGAAAGCCAACGGAGTCTGTAATTCAACCTTCTCACCCATGGGAGGATACCATATTCGATGAAAAATTTCAATCGAGGGCACCCTCATTTCCAGAGAGAAAACCAGGCTGCACAGAAGGAGAAAAGCCCTCCTACTGAGCAAGATCATTAATGAATATGGAAGCACCTAATTTAGGACAGTCGGTCTCACTTCACGCAGCATAGCGCCTTGCTATTTGCATTCATCTTTGTAACTTACCGAAGTGAGGAAAGCTGCATTGGGGATCGCGAGTCGGGAGCGTGGCGAAGATATTGTGTGTGTCAGCGGAGTCTTTCCGGGGTTGAAAGCACGGGTTGGAAGCATGAGCGATGAGCTTCTCGACTTCGATATTTTTCTTTTCTTTTAATGTTATGGGTTGATTGTGACCTAGTATAGGACTGATCCAGGGCAATTCAAAGGCTAAGCCCAAGCTTGTTAGCACAATTATGTCCTACTTTTTGGCAAGTTTGACAGAATGTAGGAAGCTAATTATAGAGTACTCTTTGAGTAAAGGTGCTGCCATTTGGGTCCTCTACAATCACCTCCTTAGGTATATCCTGTGTTATGTTCATTTCAACTAGGATTCTAGCATATGAAACCCTTATAGCTCTAGTAGTACATTCATCAGCACATACACAGGATCTCCAAGGATACTCCAAATCCTACTCAAGGAATTTTCACTCCAACAGTTCAAAGGTAAGTTTGGTAACCTAACCCATACATGAACTACTTTCAACACATCATGATGGAAATTAAAATTTGCATTCCATGGTTTCCCAATCATAGGTTTACCATAAAAACATATGAGAACTAGTAGAAAAAAGTTGATTTGCGTCTCCTAAATTGCGTTGCACAACTGGAAAACTGATGCAAAAGTCTAGGGGAGCGTCATTTGCGTCGGATACTATGGGAGTCCGACGCAAATCATGCTTCATGTGCTTCATATTCCAATTAATGTTCGACGCAAATAATTAAAACCAATGAGTATAAAATGAACAAAGGATTTGCGTCGAAGGTAAGTGATATACGATGCAAATCGCTGTATCCTACGATTTGCGTCGGATCTACTAAGCCCACCCGACGTAAATAGTTTTCCAGGCCCGCTTCCCCCTTTTTTTAATTTTGGAGACCCTAGTCTCTCATTTCACGTTCACCAGCCGTCAGTCCTCTCTCTCTCCCTCTCTCTTTCTCAAACCTCATACTTCTTGTCCTCTTTCTTTCTTCACTCGTCGCAATTCATCAAAACTTTTCTTTCTGAATTCTTCAAATTCCAACTCAATTACTGAGAAAATTCAGGCACCACAATATGATTCGGATAATCTATCTGAGGTGGTCGAAATTAAATTCATCTCATTGCGGCGTTCTTATTCACTCCGGCGAAGGAAGGCAGCCTCACTCTCGTCGGTTTACGCTGGTGTTCTATCGCAGAGTCCTCTCCCTCACTATCACCGGTGTTTCTCGACAAGAGTTGACGCAAATGGGGTAAATTAATTGAGAGCGGCGACAAGAAATAAGGAGTTGACGGTGAAGATTGAAGAAGACATCGAAACTCAACAGAAAAATAATGGAGATTAAATTAGGGTTTGATTCTTTACACATCACTTCAGATTTGACGTTATGTTTTTAGTTGTATTGTTAATAGCTTCAGATTTGAAGTTTTTTTTTGGATCTATGTATTTCAAGTTATACTTTTAAATGTTTTTTTCTCACCATTTAGTGTAAAGTGATTCCTTTAATAGTTGAATATGAATTTTTAGGGTTCTTTTTGTGTTAGATCTGATTTTGTTTTTTGGGTTCAATTTTTAAATTTCGTTTTATTCTTCGATTTGGGGTGTCTGTTTGTTGATCTGCTTCTGGTTGTTTGCGTCTTATGCTGAAATATGGTGGTTTAGTTTCTTTCTTTTTACTTTAAAAACTGCCATTTGCGTCGGATGTAAATCCGTAACCAACGCAAATCCACAGTATTTGCGATATATGTTATTTTCAAGCCGACGCAAATCCTCCTCTACTCTATAGCACTAGACAGTCAGTTTGGACTATTTGCGTTGAGTATTGCTTCCCATCTGATGCAAATGGCACTAAATTTACGTCGAATGCACATCCGACGCATATTACATTAGTACAAAAATGTTAATTTACGTCTCTTGATTTGCGTCTCTTGATTTGGGTCGACAGTAGGACAAACGTCGCAGATAGGGAAATTGCGTTAGTTCCCTTTAGCACGCGACGCAAATTAACTAAAGCAAGATAAACCGAAAAATAAATTTGTGTCGAACCTTGCCTTCCAACCGACACAAGTTATTGATATACGTCGATTCTTGTCTGTTAACCGACGCAGATTATAAGAGTTAGACATATCCATAAAATAATTAATATATTGCGTCGAATGTAACATAAGGTGCGACGCAAATCACCTTACAATATATAAAGCTCTCCAATTCATTCCTCGACCTAGTCTCCAGTCGTCTCTTTTTCCCTCTCACCCACCGTCTCTCCCTTTCACCTTCTCGTCTCTCTCTCACCTGAATTTAGCATCTCATCTCAACCTCCCGCGCAGTTAAATCTTTCACCGTTCGCCTCTCATCTCTCAACTTGCCGCTGATTTATTTAGGGTTTCAGATTTAGCTGCTGATTTCGTCATTAAAGCTTTCACCTTTCGCCTCTCATCTCTCAACTCGCCGCTGATTTCTTTAGGTTTTCGGGTTTTGCCGCTGATTTCACCGTTGATTTCAACTCGCTGCTGAATTCGAGTGTTGTGCGAGGTTGAAGAAGCTTGAAGAATTCGAGTGGTGTGCTCTTACCGTCGAGTGCCTGATGAAGTTAAAGAAGCATCAAGGTTCTAGAATTTAGTTTTAGTTTACATTTGTTGAAATTTTTTTAAGATCTAGTGCCTGATGAAGAAAATGGCGATGTAGTGTTGAATTTCTTTGTCATTTCCAATACTTTTTGATATTTTGTTGAATTTTTTTCTTCTTCTAATGTATCTAAAAAATAGTTGTAAAAGTTGTTCTTCTAGTTTAATTTTAGTTTTCATTTGTTTAGGAAGTTTCTAGTGTTCTAAGTTACTTTTATATTTTGAATTTTTAGATTTGGGAATTTAGGGGATTTTTTCCTCTCATTTGATATGTTATTTTATATTTTGGTCGTAAATTGATGACAGTTTGTTTACAAATTTGATGAATTTGTTGGTTACAAAACTTTGAGAATTTATTCTGGTCATTGTTTTTTTTTTAGAAGAAAAGTTCAACAGAGATAGGGTGGGATCTGATTTGTATTTTTTTTTATAAAAAATTAAATGATTTGCGTCGGTTGGGGTAAACGTTCGACGCAAATCACCTAAAGCACCCTTTGTACCATTCCAATGCAGCATCAACAGTGGCGGAAAGTGTTTGCGTCGGGTGGGGGTAAAGGTTCGATGCAAATCACCTAAAGCCCAACCTAGCACAGCACGCACGATTTGCGTCGGACCCTAGTGAACATACGACGTAAATGATTCATCAATTGTGCGTCGAACATTCAACCGACGCAGATCTTGTCTCGACAATTTGCGTCAAGACCTGTAGAGTCGAACCCGGAACCGACGCAAATGGGGTTCCGGAACCGACGCAAATCCTGCTTTCTCTACTAGTGTTACATTTGGGAAATTTGCGTCGAGATATGTAGCGTCGGATCCCAAACCGACGCAAATAATGGTCTGGAAACCGACACAAATCGCCATTTCTGTATTAGTGGGTCCAACATAAAGAACTAAATCTCTATCTTCCTGACCATTAGTTTTACCACAAAATAGCATTCATCGTGTTTAAACATTTGAGGCTGTTAAGTGAAGTTCCAATTTGCTTTCAAAATAAGAACTCATAGCAGTAAGTGTAGGATTATGCCCCACCACATACAATATGATAGAGTTAGCCCATATTTCACTTAATCTCTCAACTTCACTCTTATCTAATCTGGCTATAGGATTACCATCTAAAAAGATTGGAGCTACAAATGTTAAACCCATACCTTTTTAATAAATTCTTGAACTCCCAGTGAAGCTCTGCCTTTTGGGACTAGCTTCTTCATTCAGGTTTACTATTGTACTAATTTGTTCAGTTTCATTTTGAGTTACTGCTCCATTAGTGTTCTTCTCAATACTCAAATTACTCGCAATTGGAGGTTGCTCTGAAGGTTCTAGAGTCGAGCCTAGAGCCGATGTGCAATTTGCCGCTCCGACCGACTTCTTCTTCCTTCCCATTGAGAGCTTAGCGCATGATAGTGAGAATCCTTATCCTACGCCGCCAGAGAAAAAAAATATTTTCCTTAGTTTTCCAATTGGGAGCAGGATATAGCTTAGGAGGAAGAAAAATAAAAGCATGAATCTAGAAGAAGAAAAAATAATTGACTTAGTAGTATTACTTTATTAAACTCTAGAAATTTCTATTTCCTAATAGATAAAAACTAATATATATTCCCTCTGTTCCACAAAGATCTGAACACTTATTGGGACACATAGTTTAAGATGATAAGTTGTAGTGTGTTATCAAATGTTATTTTATTTAAAAAATAGATGTGATAGGAGTTGGTGGGGTATTTTTTATTAGAGAAGAAAGAAAATTGGGTAACTTTTTATTGATAAAAGGTAGAGTGTGGGCCAAGGATGTGTAAAAGAAATAATATTTTAATGGTGGGACCATGCCAAAAAAAGAAGTGTTCAAACTAATTTGGGACAAACATAAAAGGAAAGTGTTCAGACTATTCTGGGACGGAGGGAGTACTACATCTAAAATAATCTTTTTAGAATTTTTAAATAAAATAAGTTTTGTTATCAATAGAATTTTTTTGTAAGATAGCTAGCTAACATTTATCGAATTATGCGACTTCCTATATACTATAACTTAACTATTGGCTCAATTGTGCAAGGCAGAGCCTAAGTTGACTCCTAGGAATAGCTAATAATTAAAGATTGATTTATGGTAAATCTTGGGAGATAATTTACAGATAATATGAAATCATGTAACTCTATATTCAAGCCGTTCGACAAATTTAAAATTTGGTTATAATAAATCTTATTGCAATTTATTCATTACTTGTGTAATATGCTACTCCAAAAATTATGAGACATCACAAATCGACCGCATCTATCAAATAAGAAAGATAAAGTGGAAACCAAAAGTTACATATACATAATTTAGAAAATATATTATATTAGAGCTGATAAAAAAAACCCAACCCGGGCCAAATTTTGGGCGGGTTTTGGACATAATTTTTTGGCCCGACCCGACCCGATTTTTTTTTTTTGTTTTGGGACGGGCTTTGGGCAAGCAAAAAATGACTTTTTAGTCTATTTTTTTGCCCGGCCCGATTTTGTCCCGAAATAGCGGGCTTTTGGCATAAAATTTAGGCCCGAATTTTGGCCCGACCCCGTCCGACAATTGGTAATTTTTTTGAGGCTTGGCCCGGTCCGGTCCATGATCACCTCTATATTATATTAAGGAATCGCAAATTAGTGACAATGGCTAACAAAATTTTTTTCCAAAATCTCTATCTTACCTTAAAAATATATGGTTTTTTTTTACATATACAGTGCTCCTGTATTTTACGAAATTCTACGTTGTACCCGACCTTTTTGAATTTTCACGTTATATCTCTAAACTTTCTAAAAGTCACACATAATACCCTTACTAATAGAATTTTCTACCTTAAGTCCCACTCAAAATTCAATTTTTCAAGATCATATCCAAAACCTTAATCAACTAACAAGGCTAAAAATACTACCTTATAATAATGGTAAGAAAGTCCCAGAAGTACTTCTTATTAAAGGGTATTTTATGTAACATTTAGAAAAGCTTAAGGGTACAACGTAAAATTTCATAAAACACATTAACATTATGCATAACAAAACCAAAAAAATAAAGAAATTACTCCCTCCGTCCCAGAATACTCTTGACACTTATCAATGCACGTAGTTTTAGATGATAAGTTGTTTGGTTATCAATTGTTATTTTATTGAAAAGTAGATGTGATAGGAGTTAGTAGTTAGTAAAAGTAGTATTATTTTATTTTAAGGAGAGAGAGTGTGGGTCATGGTTAGAGTTGGTGGGTGGTAGGAGTGATATTATTTTATTTGGAGGAGAGAGAGTGTGGGCCAACTTAAAAGCTAGAAGAATTAAAATAATAGTGGGTCATATCCAAAAATAGAAGTGTAAAGAGTATTCTGGGACAGATGAAAAAGGAAAGTGTAAAGAGTATTCTGGGACGGAGGGAGTACGAGTTTTCTACTTGATATGCAAATTATGTTCATCACGGATATCAACTCCAAATTAATTTACCACTTCTCAAAATCTCGGAGATTAACCAATCCGTAGATGGGGCACACGTCCGTATGGTGAGGAAGGTGCGCACATATATATATATCTAACAAGCCAAAGGTACATGAATAACAAGTCAAATGAACACATGTACACTAACAAGCCAATATATGTTCATTCGTATTCGTCTTCATCGTACGCATCTTCCTCACCAGACGTGTGCACATAGTAATTTGCAGAGATCAACCTCTTAATTCCCTTATTATTAATCTTCGAGACAAAATTTCTCTGAAAAGGCACCTTCTTGTTTGCACCGGCGATTATGGCTGCCAATTTCTGGACTTCAACTCACTAGTGAGTTCCAAAAATCCCACCTTTCTTTTCTGCTTTATTGTCAAAATAATTCAATTTTAGCTCTTGTTTTTACCACATTCTTCAATGGCTTGATTTCCCTTTTTTATGCAGCAAACAACTTTTGGACCCAGAAGAGGTAGATGTTGTGCAGCAACTTGACAGAGATCGAGGGATTACTCTTGAAGATTTCAAGCTCGTCAAGATGCACATGTCTAATTGTATACTTTCTCTCTCTAATTTGGTTTCCTTGACTGTTTAATTACAATCATACCCTTCTGCAAATATATACTATTCTTGATATAATTGTTAATTTTTGTTTGTTTTTGGGTGGGATTTCTATGTGGGTATATATTCAACATGGTATTCACAGTTGAGATAATGGAGAGAAAAAAAAAATATATGTAGAAGAATATTAAAGAAGGAATTATTTTTCTTTGTCTTGTTAATGATTTATAATGTAATAAATTAAGTGATTTATGAGGACAATGTGGCTGTGGATTCCTCTAGTTTGTTTCCTAGTTTCCGTTTAATGGTTGTTTGTGTGAATTGTGATAAACCTGAGATTGAATGATAGAGTAAGTGGTGATTTAGCTTCTTCCAGTGTTTTTAAATGGCTCCATCTTGTAAAGGCGAGAATGATAGGATTTTTTTTAAATGCAATGTGGAAAGAAAAATAATCCTTAGGATCAAAAATGTAATTCGGCTAGCAGCTTATTGTGTTGTGAACAGATCGCTTAGAGTTCATAAGGTGGGGGAAATTGATGATAGTGATCAATGCAGTTTGTGTAAACTAAAAAGGGAACGACATGGGAAATTTCTCAGCATACTGGATGATGGCCAACTTTGATGGATCTTAGGTTTCCCTTACATTGAATTTTAAGAGGAAGCATGCCTTGGCTTGGTGGTTTTACCTCTCGCAGTTGAGAGTCAATTATTTAGCAACGTTTGTATGTCTGTGTGGTATGTATTAAAGCTGAAGTCAGTTTAGGTCAAAAGAGAATCCAAGTAGGAGTTGATGGTGTAGTTACTTTCAGGCTTTCTAGATGAACACGTGTTAAGATACAAAGCTTGTCGTATTGGAGTACTTATTGTTAAATGCTGGTTGTTGTTGCTAAACTGCATTACAATACATTTAAATTTCCCACCTCTTCTCTTTTTTTTACTTCTCTTTTCCGGGGGGTGGTTGGTCATGGAGGTTCTATCTGGATTCTATGAAATTTTAGTAATAAAGCTGTTAAGATGTACAAATCCATCTTTCTTGTACTTTTATGAAAGCATGGTTTGTCTTGCTTATTTTGCATTGGATGAAAGGAATAAAGGGCATGAATGGAGAATGTCCAATGCTCTGTGTTTTCAGATTGCCTTGTTCCTGTTATGAATATATCATTGTGTATATGTGGGTACATGCTTACTTTTATGCACACACAACACTTTGTTCATGGAAGCATGGGATGGATGCTTAGACTTGGGTCAGTCAGTGGCTTTAAAAAGACTACTTTAGTGCTTTGTGCACCACTTTACAAAGGCACTTTTTATTGTGACTGGCTTTAAGTAGAATTTCTGCAATATATTGTATCTGCTCCACACCACATTTTACTATCCCCCTCAACTGACTGCTTAGAAGTTATCTTCATCTTGATTCCAATTTGCTAATGTTACCCCGGCTCTGTTTTCTCATGCAGATATTACAAAATTGGCCCAATTTGTGAAAGTAAGGCAAAGGTTGGAACTCTATCTTGCTACCCATTTTGCGCCTGATATGAACTGTAACTGATGGTTTCCTACTTACTCATTGATTAATTAACTTGTATCTTTGGTAGCTTCTTACCAAGTTTTTGTCATGTACAAGAGACACCTCAAAGAAAATATTACGATGTTATTTTTCTCCGTCTCTTACACCAATACTTCCTTTGTCCCACTTGCTTTCTCAAATTTAGGGAGCATGGAAACTATCAGCAAAAAAGTTTAAGATTCTCTCACTAGCGAGTAATTTAGATATAGAAATTGACATTTGACAGACAAATTTTTTAAGCAACAAACTTTCTTCTACATACAAATTCAAAATAGAAAAAAAGTGGTTAATTTCTCTTAGGTACAAGTTCTGTGTTTGTCCATATGGTATGACTGTCCCTTGGCATGAGAGGGCCAAAACTTTAGATGATGATGAATGTTGTTGGTAACAAATCAAAATTATCTGCTTTCATGTAATTCTCAATTGTACATCCATGTCAGTAGATTATTTCAGAAAATTTAAATAAATCCAGAGATTAGTTTGTCCTGAAGTCATACATCTATGCACAATTCGTACTCTATCCTTGACAGAGGATACTGGTTGTATCTCATCTGGTTATTCTTTTTTTAGTGAATGTTGGTAGCTTGTGCAAGAGTCAATGTAAGGGTTTGGGTGCTTGTTTTGTTTTTTCTGTGAATATTATGCACACCTGTCTGTATACACTGATTCAAACGCTGAATTATCACAATTCACACATGTGAAAGAGGAAAGGAAGATCTCATCATCGGGCTTTCTTTATAATCTTAGTTTATGACATGTCCTTGCTTTTGCAGGGTTGTTGCTACTGCCATTACGTACATGAGACGTGTTTATGTCAGGTACCTTATTAAAAACCTTCAGAGACGAAATGGAAATACTTGTTGTTCCTGGCAATATTGTTAATGGTTTATGTTAGCATTTTCTAACTGGATTTGGAATAAAATTTATACGTAGTGGAAACTTCCGAACTGGAAGGTTTTCGGATGCAAATTTGTTTTTATGATCTTACGTGTGGGTCGTAGCTATGTTTTGGCATCAGCATAATAGGCACTTTCTATCTTCCTGTCCTTAACTTATATTTTGGTCAGACAAACATGACATCACAATAGAAGTGGAATTAAGTTCGTAAATTCTTGTAGGGGTGATATCCAAGAAGACATGAGATTGAATCTCGTCTAACATCACTGCCATTTGTGGCACTGTGTACACCCAAAATAATCTGTAATAAATAAATCAGCAAAAAGGGAATCCTGCAATTACCTATATACCTGCCAAGACAACCGGGGATTGCAACAAATATCTTACAATAGTTAACTAAAATGAAAACCAGTGTAGAAGGAGAACAAAAAATTGGAATTATAAATGGAATTAAGTTGGTGAATTCTCGTAGGGTGATACCCAAGAAGACATGAATATCTAGTATTTATTGGTTGTGAATATCTGAAAATATAAGATTTCAGTTCTTCCATGTATCAGCAGTAGCATATTGTTCCATGGAGCTAAAGTCTAAGATATGGAAAAACAGGTGTTTCCACGATGCTACCACCCAGCCAATTCTATTCCACTTGATACTCCACCTTAATGGCCACGTATCTTTCCAGCTTAGGAATGGGAAATCTTTCCCCTCTTGCATGAATCCAATTTTTTATTTCATCCGGGAAAAGCCATCTTTTTTCTCAACAATAGCTTTCTCATTTAGTGTTTCGGTACATAGGAATAGATTTGATAAATATTGATTACTCTGGTATGGAGTTTTAGAAGAGAAAGATCCATTAGATAATCTAACTATTGGTTCTAAGCCATCCCTGCCGATTAATCAACAATTCAAAGTGCTTTTTCTGCGTATTCTTGATAAACGAGGGTCTAAATATAGATACAGGAGGATTCATTTATTTGCCAAGAATTTTGGTTGATGTAGATCTCAAAATATGAATATGCAAATAGTCATTATGTATACCTTGACCTTTTGCATTCTGATTTTTTCCCCTTATTAGTTTATTGGAAATAGGGATGGGCACAGACCCAGGACCCGACCCAGACCCGGTTGGACCCGGCCTATTTTTAAGGGTTTGGGTCTAGAATTTTGAGACCCATTGGGTCTGGGTCCGGATGTTAAAAATCAGATCTGGGTCTGGATCCAATAGATTTAGACCCCGACCCACCCTGTTGCCCCGTTCTCTTTAACATATAGAATATATATATATATATATATATATATATATATATATATATATATATATAGAAGTGAGTTCATATGAGAATGCATACTTACATGAGAAATGAGAATGGATTTTACGCGCTATAACTGTAATGAACAAGTGATGTAACTCTAATGAAAAAGTAATGTAACTCCAAAAAAAAAAAATTAGAAAAAAAAATTTGAAATTTTTTTTTTGTTTTTTGGGCTCGAAATTTTTTCGGGGGTATAACTCTAATGAACAACTGAACAAGTGTTGTAACTCTAATCCAGTCGTGTGGTTGAGATTCATTCTCATTTCTCAGGTAAGGAGCATTCTCATGTGATCCTTCCCCTATATATATATATATATTATAAGAATGTAAAATTTATAAACCACCATGAAACTTTTCCCTAATATTTCTGATTCTCTTTCACGCCGCACATAAAGTCAATTACGCCCTCATCTTACTTTGTCTTCTGCTTACCGGGCCTTGGAAGAACCACCACACAGTCGTCCGCCGCCATCCGCCTACTGGCTATCGTCTGCCGGCCAAGTGCCTACTTCCCGTGATTTATAATTACATCTCTCACTCTTCAATGAGTTTATTTTGTTTTCTGTTCTTAGTTGTTTTTGTTCTTTTTCAATATTTTTTCTTTCTTGCAATCTACTTGCTCACTGCTACTGTTTGTGTCGAATTTTTTCTTTGCTGCCACCTACTTTGCTCACTAGTCAGTTTGGAAATATTGAAAGCCCTAGGAAAGTTGAAAGGGTGGTAGGCCTAGCCTTTCTGGTAGTAATGCAGAATTTTTATTTTTATTTTTTCATTATTGCTCGCCATCCTAATGTATTATAATGCACTATACAGGTAGATATAAATTATGAATGAACATGTAATCGATAAATTTTGGGGTGGGAGTGAGTATATATGTCTTGTTTATTATTATTCTTAAACTGAAGAAATCTTATATTTATAGAAGCTAATCGGTTTAATTTTGTTGAGTGTGTTTGTACTTCTAGTTAGATATCTCAAGAGGCTGTTTTCTGTTCATCTTTTTGCAGCAAGTGTTTGACAGAATACGATCCACGTCTAGTTGCACCAACTTGCTTGTACTTGGCAGCAAAAGCAGAAGAAAGCACTGTACAGGCTAGACTCCTGGTATTTTACATCAAAAAAATGTGTAATACCTGCTACCTTGAATAGTATTTCATTTCATATATAAATACTTTCCTTGGTGCTCTATACATTGGTTGACAAACTGCATCATGAATTTTGGCAGATCCAGATGATACAAGATATCGGTTTGAGATCAAAGATATTCTTGAAATGGAAATGAAGGTCTTAGAAGCCCTGAACTACTATTTAGTTGTATTTCATCCTTACCGTTCATTAACTCAGTAAGTATCTCACAATTGCTCCCATAATCTTCTAATATTCTTATATTTTTCAATGTTGTTGGCATTGTTTGCAGTGGTATGACTTTATTTACCACCACCATATGTTTTAGGAGAGAGCATCAATTAGATGATGATAATATCATAAAGAACTTTGATTTCATATAATTGAGTTATCTTGGAGAACTTTGTCCATATGGAGTTTTTGTTTAGAAGATACCCATGTGCTCACAGAGTAATTCAGCTGTATAAGCTCTAACATGATTTGATATCTTTCTGTTGAATATTTTCATGAATATTTTAGCCATCCTTGTGCAGATTTCATCAAGATGCTGGTATGATGGACCTAATGCAGTTTACCTGGTAAGATCATAACCGTTGAACAAGTATCAGTCACAAGGGTATCACTATGTTCAACAGTGTGCATTCACCCCTTGAAAAAAAAGGAAATTAAGAAATGTAAAAATAAATAACTTGTGTACGGATAAAAACGGCATCATCGTGGCTGAGTAAATGGTTTTAATTTCGTATTATTGCATACTAACTCTGGACCCCCTAAACAAGACTGGAAGGAAGACCTTTTTCCTAGGTGATGCGGGCATTGTTTACAATATATTGTTTAAACTATGCAGGGGAATTGTCAATGACACATATAAGATGGATCTTATTCTTATTCACCCTCCACATTTGATCGCGTTGGCTTGCATATACATAGCTAGTGTGTCGAAAGACAAGGATACTATCGCATGGTTTGAAGAGCTCCGAGTTGACATGAATGTGGTAAGTATTACTCCATATCTTTCCTTTCTATCAAGTATCAAGGACCATCAGTATATCTGTAGCCAACTTCTCTTTTAGGGAGCGTAATATACAAATCATACTTACATTTGTATTTCATTCTCATGTTACTTGTTGAAATTGCATCATAACGACAATTATTTCCTGACAGAGGAAGCACCAATGGTCTTGTGTTCAATAAAACAATTAATTTTTCGTCTTTACTTCCATTAAGAAAGTAGAAACCTTGACTATTTTACTTCTAATTTTAGGTGAAAAACATCTCAATGGAGATACTAGATTTTTATGACAGCATGAGGAATGATATTGAAGAAAGGATTGGCGTTGCTTTAAGTAAGCTGCCCCCAAGAGCATAATCATTCAGTCAGATATGTGCTGCTCAGATTAGTCTCCTGCTTATGTGCTTCTTGTTGTGTATTAGAAAATGCACTTGTTATCTGTAAAATGAGCATGTGGCTGTTGTATCTAGAATTTCTTCAAACAGATACATTTGGATCATGACTTTATCTTGTTAATATCAACTACTTAAGGCGTAGGACTGCGTGCGTTTAAGCGCCTCCAAATCAGTTGGAAGTAGATCATTGTCGGCCACATCTGTAATTATCAAAAAATTCCTTTGTAGAGTAATTATCAAAAAATTCCTTTGTAGAGAAAAATACCGTAAAAAAAGTCAAATCCGAGATTTCTATTGCCATTACTTAATGGCATCTTGCAGAATTTCACGTTTATTACAATAATGTGCAACTTGCAAAATTGATTCACTAAAACTTGAACATCCATTCTAGCTATAGAATCCACAATCACAGACCAGTGAAGATTTACAAGAAGTGTTGCCATGTCGAAAGATCGAAATCATCTTATTCTTCCTCAGCATCACAAAAGATAAACTACCATGTTCAAATACAGTTGTCCATTCATATGATATTGTCTTGCAACTTCGAGCACGGTATGGAAAGAAAAGACATAGGCTACAACTACAGTTGCTTCTCAAGATCTTTTTAGGTCTTCCCCTGTTTCTTGGCTAATTTCTTTGCTGAGAATAAATAGTCCAAAATACATTTCAAATAATCAGAAATCGGTTGGAAGTAAAACATATTTATATATAATTAGATTTGAGAGGTATCTTGCATGCTTCCCCAAAACTCACTAACAAGTTTAAAATTTTCAGATCTATGCTTAAATACCGGTGACAAATTTAGATGTTCAAATCCTCTCGATGAAATGAAAAAAAATGGCTTACCTTCTCTCCTCCTGGCTTCAGATTTTGCAAAGAACTTGCTCCATTCATCTATCATAACAAAAATTGGTTCTTCATCTTCTACGTCTTCCGATTCATCAATGCCATCGCCCTGAAAATTTCTTCATGTTTTTTAATGCAAAGAACTCAAGTTAAAGCGGACCAAGAGAATGAAATGTGCACTCCCAAAATTTCAATCTTTTAATTTCCACGGCAAGGAAAACCCTAGCAGATTTCAACCTTTACAATTTCTTAGTCCAGTATTGGCGTGTCGGGAACTTGGGAGCACGGGCTAAAGGTAAAGGAGCTCCCCATTCCAAGCTTCCTCACTTGGCAAGATCTGGAACCCGTACGTCTAGGATCTTACCAAGTGAGTCAAGCTTGCCACCCCCATTAGTAACGAGCCAGAACGAGATAAAGAAAATCTTTTTTTTTCCATTTTCTTTTCTTTAAATGATATTGTTAACAAGTGGCTGGATTCAAGACTCTTAAACATATGCATGTAGGACTTTGGAAGGAAAGGGATAATTCACTTTCCTTTGTTTAGATATCACTTGAACTTGCAAAAGCTAACCCAATAAGAGAAATCGAGCATGACTCGACTTGCTCGGATCCCAATACATGATTATTGAAACCCGACCTTAGTATCTGATCCAAGATAAACCTAACTCCAAAAGGCAAAAAGATTTTTGAGAGTTATTTCCCAGATCAGAAAGAAAGTACTTGGTTTCTCCAATAACTAAAAAGTGTATCATGCCTAAATCTAAATGGGGTTCGCGGTGATGGAGGAACTGGACTTGAGTTGACCCGAGAATTAGACATCCAAACTCAAACTATGCCGCACTCGAGGTAAGCCTATTTACTCGATATAACCCAATTTCACCACACCTAACTTAATAAGTTTTCAACCCGACTTGACTTGATTTCAACCTGACCCCTCTTGACACACCCCTTTCAATCTAATTTGTTATTAATCCAACCCAATCTCAACCATAATCTTTGTCAACCTACTCGATTATTACTCTTCTAGTTTTTTCTTAATGGTATGAATTACAAGTAATTTGGGGAAAAAGAACAAATATACTAAAATACCTTTACTATTATACCATTTCCTTCATTTATATCAAGGGTAAGAAGGTCTATTACTCCTCCATCCTTATTTGACCCCTTTATACCACCATTGCCCCATTGTAGTATCTTGGTGGGATAGTGAGGTGTTTTATCCCTATCCTTATTCTCATCACTTTCATAATCCCTATCCCTTCTAAACATAAATAAGACTTCTTATCTTCTCCTATTTGCATGATGTGATGCATGCATGGCTTTTTGGTGCACAAGTTTTCCTTAGAAAGCAAGTAATTACAAAGGTGGCAGATTTGTGTTTCTAGGGCGACAAGGCTTGTTCGATGTTCAGATGGAGTTCTAGTTGATTTATGGTTCTACATGTCCTATTTAATTAAGTGTTTGAGTTAGAGTTGGCTTACCTTTTTAGACTATCCTACTTGAGATAGGTTTTTCATGTTTTAATCAATTTAGGAGTCTTTTATTCTTATCTTTCATTTTCAATTTTATGTCATAATCTTTTTAGTTGGATTAGAAGTCTAATTAGATGTATATTAATTAAGATAAGAGTGTATTAGTAGGTTAGTTTGATTTCTAATCTTGTTCTAATTAGATTAGGATAGATTTTAGTTTCTTTTTTATCTCTTTCTCCTAGTTTATCTAGGATTGTATTACCCATTTAAAGGCACATAATTTCATTGATAAACATTAGTTCTGTCATTTGTTCGATTTAGACGCGAGTCTTGTCGATTTTGGGCGTACTTTTCCAAGATAACTCTTGTGTTTAATGAGTTAAGTAAAACATAAAAACCTCATATTAAACAAGTTACATTTAGTTTAACCAAAACGATCCAAAATCCGTCCTAGATGGAGTTAAGATGAATGAAGGCTGTGAAGCCATATAACCCTCAGTATTCTTTCATTTGAGTAAGGATTGTTAGAATCTAAACTAGTATGTAGGTCGATCTCATATCATCCCACCCTCTTACTCCCTATTTATACCTATCCCTACCCCTACCCGTACCCGTACCCGTACCCTAAGCAAACAACATATAGAACGAAAGCAAAATTAGATTGATTCATTTCTCTTTCGCTTTTAATAAACCAAATCCTTTCAATGTGGAAAAAGTTTTAGAAGGAAAAATGCAAGCTCACTCTTCTCCTTTCCTTCCCTTTCTCTCCTTACTTTGTGTGTATGATTGTTATCCTTCTCCTCTCGATAAACCAAATCCTTCTCAATGTTCAAAATATTTAGAAAAACAAAAAGTGCAAGCTCACTCACCTCAATCCCTCCCTACCTTTCTCTCCATGGTTGTTATCCAAACAAATGGTTAATGATTTGTCATCATTAATAATTAATCGATCTATCACAACTCATATCTATGTAGATGCATACAATTTGTTTAAGTCGTCTATCTAACAAAAGATAAGCTAATCATGTATCAATCATCATTTCTCTCCACCATTGGGCACCCAAATAAATGGTTAAGTGACCTACCTCATCTCGTGATTCTATAGATGCATATAATTATACAATTGGTTAAAGTCAATCATCATTTCTCTCTATAATTGCCTTCAATTAAATGGTTAGGTTTCCTATCACTTTCTCCTGTTTTTATAATGCGTACACTACTTCCGTGATTCGTATGTCCAATTTCCCACATCACTCAACCAACAAAATCTGATTTCAACAAGTATCAATCATTATACTACAAATCTCCTAATTAGGAAAGTTGCTACTCTCTTAACTTCCTAAGAAGATTTTCTACAACCAAAGATGTATATTAAAAACACAATTAACATCACATTCAGATCTCTGCTACAAACCCAAAAAAGGGGAAAAGAAAAAATATAGAGAATTGATTATATAAAAATAAAAATAAACTTACTGAGAATTGTGGGAAGTGGGAGGTGGTTGAAACCCAGAAAAGACGTGATTAGGAATGTTGTGGGAAGAGAGCGGAAGTAGAGGTTGAGGGATTTGGGGAGGTGGGATGATTTTTATTAGGTGATGGCAAAAATTAGAATTGGGGTTTTGTAAGAAATGTTTGTGTGAAGCACATACAGGTATAACATGGTGGTGGTGGTGGTGGTGGTGGTGGTGAGGAGGAGGGTAGGGATAGTGGTGGTGGTGGTGGTGGTGGTGGAAAGAGCAGTGATGTGGTTGTTCCATCTTAATATTTTTGTCTCCGGTGCCAATAGCGGCACTACGTGTAAGAAACTAGTTTTGAAATTGGTAGAAATGTACAATGTCTCACAATTTGACTAGGGACTATTGTTGTCTTCGGTGCCAATGCCAAGACTCAAGAGTGGCACTATGTTGTCGATGTATAATGTATGATTATGTATCACAGTTTTACTATAGTTCAATTCAGTTCAGCTCAAAAGAATAGAGTCTATAATATGTATTTCTTCATGTGAGTTTTACATATCTGAACTTATTAGCGAGCATACATTTTGACTTATTTGAATTTATCAGGAGTTTTCTAAAAGGGCAAAGCTAAGTGCGTTAATCGAGGGACTTATTTGAAACTTGTCTGAATTCGGCCATTGACTTTTCTTTTCATGCGGTGACTTGCAAGCACAACTTATGTGACCAACTTAACCCTCAATTTCTTTCATTTTTCCTCCTATATTTCTCCTCATTTTTTTTATATCTGTTTCATATCTCTAAACCTCTTTACCCGAAAAGTCCGGGGGAAAAGGAAGGAAACTGGGGGCAGGGGGTGTCAAGTCGGTCATGTGAGGTGAGTGTGCGATTCAATGCCTGAAAATGAAAGTCAATTGGAAACTGATGACAACTTTAATATTGCAATAAAAACCTAATACAATGTGGTTTTGTGCCAAATTTTGTTTATAAGGTCGTTTCTCACAAAGTGAACTAACATTTAAGGTGAGTTATCTACAACTGAATTCTCCTAAATATATCTGAAACAATCTAAACTTAACCGAAATAGGTTGGACTGAACTGAACTAATCTGAACTTATTGAAATTCATTTTCTAAGGTGTGAAAACTTATCAAAACTTAACTGAACTTATCTTAATTATTATGAACTTACCAGAACTTAATAGACCTTAAAAACAATTGCAGCATATCAATCCCACAAAAAGACGTTAACCATCAACCTATTATCAAGGCAATAAAACAACAATAATACTCCCTTTGTATTTTTTTTTATCTTTCTTACTTTAATTATGTGCGTCTGTCAATGCACTTATTGGACCTTAAATATTTCTTATTACATGTCGTAAAAATTAATGATCATTGAATATTAATTAAGTATTCATTGAGAAGAATCAAACAAGTTTCCCACATAACTATATTTTTCCTTATATATTGAAAAAAATTTAGAAAATTATGTGTGATTATAAATTGTGTCAAGATTTCAAGTGAAAAGAGAAAACAATACAAAGAAATTACTCCCTAACTTCAAGAGGGTAGTAGTATTGATTATTAGTTGGAAAGCACACATCGCTTGGAGGAAATATGATAAAGAAATCTCCACATATCACCAAAAACAACAATTTTCGCCAGAGAATTTAGAATACCAACCCAAACTTTAGTGTACTTCAATGATTAAGACATGCTCAGTGGGCATTATTAATACTTCCTTCGAACTTTTTCCATTGTAATAATTGAGTTTTCACACTTGTTAATGTATAGCTTTAACTATTAATATCTTTAATTATTTTTTTAGTAAAAATTATAAAAAGTTGATATTTTGAAAGTATATACTACCTCCGTTCTTTTTCTATTGCGACAATAGAGTTTTCACGCTAACATGAAATTTGTGAGAAACCATCCTATATAATTCTTTTTGCTAAAACAAACCTTAAATAATTTTTTTTTTGCGAGAACAAATCTGATGCCTTATTTCAATCATTGATCCAAGGTTCCGACATTCACTATATTATGGATTTTGCGAGAAGTATTTAATTTCCCTATCACTAACAGTTACGGTAAATCTCACTATATATACTCCGTGGTCCTCCGAAGTACTACAAGGCCACTGTAAGTGCAAAGTGTGCACACAAACAATATCTTCCGCCTCTTTTCTTCCTTTTCCAATTACCTCGTATTCCTTGTATCCTCTTTTCCCTTCATATCTCCATTATCTCCCTCTCTCCAAACTCCTTCAACTTGCTTTAAAAAGAGCATGCAATCTTGTTTTTTGTACCTTGGAAATATAATCATGACCAGATATATCTATTCTATTATTTACTATATTAGTAAGTCTTATCTACGTTCTGATTTACAGGCATTCGGGATTTTACACTAATTTATGCCTACTTTTGTAGGTTGCAAACAGTACTTTTTCCCCTTATTCTAGTGCTTCTTCTATCTAATAGTTCATATAACTGTCATTGAGTGCGTATTGTTTGAAAACTATAGTGCGTTTTTTATTTTATTTTGTCAATGGGTCATGGGTGCTATGGATGATGAACACTATGATTTGGAGCTTGAAAATAGAGTGAAAGTGGGTTATACTGAACCTAGCTTGCACAGAAACGCGACACGGGATCGGACACGGGGACACGGGGACACGCAAATTTCAAAACTGAGAAAACGTGGGGAAACGCAATATTTTTCTAACAATTGGAAACAAAATTATCAAAAATACCTTGCAAAAAAGAATTGTAAATAAAGCAAACTGCAAAAGTCACATGAAGATTGATGAGTGATGACTGCCGTACCGGTACCACAAGTAATTAATGAATAAAATAAGCCTAAGCCAACATACAAGTAAACAATAAAAAAAAAATTGACAGCAAGATTGATGATATTGATTGATGACTTTAAAAAACTACCTTTAGGAGGAGAAAGTAGTGTGAAACTGTGAATAAAGAACTGTAAAAGGTTACGTACTATCCCTTCAGTCAGTTTGGAGTTTGTACTGGTGCGAGCGTGCGACGGTACAATATTACTATCCCAAAGCACGGTTTTTACTAGCCAAAAAAAAAAAAGCTTCGTGCGCGCGAGTCTGACACGTTCTCCAACTTTTTGACACGCGAAACATTTCTGACACGCGAAACCAGAAATAAATATAAAACTGTCCTCCTCGATGGTCGGAACGTCCGACTAGGACGACGCTCCAGCCATGGAGGAAATGTCTGGCCAGGACGTTTCCTCCATGGTTGGAACGTCCTAGCCGGACATTCCTTAATCATCGCCCAAAAAAGAAATTTAACTCTCCGGCCGTTGGAGGACATGGCGTTTACATGCGGCGATGTGGTGGGGTTGGTGGTGGTGCTGGTGGTGGAGGTAGAGAGTAAAAATAAAGGTAAGGGTATAATTGTATTTCAAATGTACTTTTGGGCGATTTTAATAAGTTTTATGGCGATGTTTAGCATTTTAGAAAGATAAACTAAAAAGTGTGAGAGAGAAACTAAAAAGTGGGTTAAAATATTAAGAAGTAGGTGACATGGGCGGAAAAAGAGGAGAAAGTAGGTGTGATATGTTACCAAAAATAGAAAAAGCAATAGTGTGTAGATTAAAAAGAAACAGACCAAATAGAAAAGTGTGTAGATTAAAAAGAAACGGAAAAAATAATACTAATTTAAATATATTTTCGGATAAGTTTTAATAAATAAGTTTTAACAACTTTAAGTAAGCTGAACAAGAATAAGGTAGGATGCTCCTTTGACATGATGGTTTATTAATGTTATAGAAGTTGATTTTTCAGGATGTTGGAAGTTTTTGTTAGGATAATGTAGCTTATATAATTATTTTCATAGGTTTAGGTGTGTTCAATTCGCTTTTGTTTTACTTAACTTATTGAGATTTATCCAAACATTAAAAAAAAAAATAGTGTAACTTATCCAAACTTATTTGAACTTGTCCGAGCATATATATTGAACCTGATTGAACTTAGCTGAACATATTAAACCTGGTTGGAACTTATTAGCCTTAATTATTAAAATTTATCGGACTTCCTTGGAGTTCATTAGACTTTATTGGACTCGATTAAAATTTGAAAGACATGATTGACTCTTAATTTGAACTTATATATCCATAATTTATTATTTATTTGTTACGTTTATTAAATAATATTTGTAAATCAGTTTTTAGATGCTATAAACGGATACGTATTTATTAATTAATGAGTAGTATTATTACATAAAAATTAGAGATATATATTGAATAAGTCGTCTAACCATTACTTGAACTATTCATTATTATTATTAATAAATAATATACTAAGAATTACAAATACTATTAAATCATATAATTAGCTGTAAAATACATGTTAAATCTACCTATTATCGCTAATTATCAAAACTACCAAATATTAATGCTTTTTGTAACATAATTTTTTTTTTACCAAGAAAATAATTTTTTTCGTAACATAATAACATAAGTATTATTGGCAACTAATAATTATATATCAAACATGAAATATCACAAATTAAATTTTATTACTTCCTCTGTCCTTTATTAACCATTATGTGGCTTGAGCACTCATACTATTGCGATGGGTAAAGTAGATGGATAAAGTACATGCATGTGGAAGACAAGTGATTCCTGATACTATGTGACAAAAATGAATATATATATATATATATGAAGGAATTGTGTCCTTGACTCTAATGCAATTACTAAATATAACATGGATCATATTATGGAGATAATAAATTCATTAAATTAGGTCGTCTATACGTCTTGCTAGTAAGTAATAAACCCGAAGCCCAATTAGATGGATCCTACGAGGTCACACTTACACAATCCGGATCAATAAAAGAATGACCTAGAGCCCATGTAGGACTCTAGGGGTGGCCGACCAAGGAGAAAGAAAAGGAGAGGACTCCTAACCTAATTAGTTCCTATAATTAGGTGTGGGGTGAGAAAATAAAGCAGTCAGTATTTTATTCTCTCATTATTTTCTCTCTCTTTCAAAGCTACGTAATACTGCTCCAAGAAATAGAAGAGTCCCTCTTCCTTCCAACTAGCATTGGTGGAGCGTTGATCTGGATTCGTGGACCTAGTAGAGGAATCTCAATTGCGGTTCTATCTCCGGATCTCGAAGAGCTTTGTGGAAATCACGCGTCAAAGCTAAATTCTTAACTATTATGTGATCCTTGAATGTATATGCATGAGATCCCGTTTTAAGTGCTTATGAATATGATTCATGAAATTCCGCTTAGAGTACTTATAATCCTACAGTGGTATCAGTTTTAGCCTCTTGCATATAATTTTTAGGTCATAATAATTAGATTTATTTTGATGTGTTCATGACTAATTTTAGTTTGATTAAGGGGAGGAATTGAATTATGGAATGAATAATTAATTGGAATTGATTAAATGGAGATTTAATTGCTTAATTTTTCAATATAAAGTGGCCGAATTTGATGAACATTCAACCTAATTTCGAAATTTAAATTCTGATTTTATTTCGAATATTAAGTTCATATTATTAATCTGATTTTCATGTTTAAATTTGTTTAGGTATGAAAATTAATTCATGTGAAAAGAGTTTTATATGAATTAGAGATTAATTTATGTGAGTAACCCTAACATTAATTTAAATAGAGATTTTAAATTAATTTTCTGAATTAGGCATAAAAGAGTTTATGTATAATTTAATTAAGATCACTAAATTAATTTTACAAATGTTGTAATTTTAATTTCCTTCAAATAAAACAAAAAAAAAAATTAATTAATTAAGGAGGAAGAGGAGCGACCACGGCTGGTGGCCGCTCCGGTGGTCCGTCCGTACGACGGCGGGGAATGGACAGACGCTGGCCGGGCGATCGTCGAAGGCCGGTGGTGGCGGCAGCCACGCCGTGACGCACGTTCGACGTGCGCAGCAGCCGTCTTCTTGGCCGGGCTGGCGCGCCGCAGCGGTTGTTGCCGCGTCGGCTCAAGGAGAGGTTCTTGGCGAGAGTCCCGCGGGAGCCCTCCCCGACTACGGGTGGCCGGAGTTCTGCGGTGTGCGGTGCTAGCGTGGGATTGCAACGCAGCCTTTGTCTTTGCAGTGTGTGATTCCACGACTTAAAAAAAAAAAAAAAAAAAAAACAAAAAAAAAAATTGAAACAGCAGCGTTTTTACGGGCAGCTGTATCTCAACAAATTTTTTTTTGAAATTTTGTAAAACAGTTTTTTGAGATAATTAAGTAAATTCCAATTAAGTTAATTATGTTAATTTTGACTGGGTCATAAATTAATTCCATAATTTTATTCTTTAATCTAATTAAAATTAGTAGGCTAGATTTTCTAGGATAGAATTTTAGGTGGTTAGGAATTACTTAAATATTTTATCCTCTTGCTTTAATTAAGAATATTTGATATTTTGATTATTGGCAAGTATAATATGTGATATTATTATGTGGCATTTTATATTTGGTATAATTGCTATGAATGACTAGTATGGCCCAAATTTAAGTTAGAAAATACGATTTGCGTATCGTGATGTATTCCTGTAATTTAAATACGATCTGCGTATCGTTAAGTATTTTTGTAATTTATTTAATTTAGCTATTATTTAAATTATTGGAAAAATGGATCAGAATACCCCCAACTTTGGGCGGTCCGCTTTTGATACCCCCAACTTTGGATTATTTTTAAATACCCCCAACTTTGGGGTGGTCCGCCAAAAATGCACCATTTACCTGTTATGACCTGTTGAACAGGTAAACCAAAACCCCCCACCCCCTCTCGCTCATCTTTCTCTCTCCTCTCCTCGTCCCCCACCCCCCAACCCCCACTTGCCACCTTCCCTCACCACCATTTCTCTCTCCTCCTTCGTCACCATCCCTCACCCACCACCTTCGTCACCTCGAGATTTCTCCCACCTTCGTCACCTTCCCTTCACTCCCACCAACAACACCTCAACCCACTCTTCGAACCTCCAACAAACTTCAAAGGGTGAGGTGAGGGGAGGGGGTGGTGGGTCATGGGATTCGAAGGGGTGGGGAGAGGGTGGGGGGATGCGGGATTCGAAGGGGGGGGAGAGGGGTGGGGGATGCGGGATTCGAAGGCGTGGGGGGGTGGGATTCGAAGGGGTGGGGGAGGGGCGGGGATACGGGATTCGAAGGGGTGGGGGGGAGGGGTTGCGGGATTCGAAGGGGTGGGGGGAGGGGCGGGGATACGGGATTCGAAGTGGTGGGGGAGGGGGCTGCGGGATTCGAAGGGGTGGGGGGGGGAGGGGCGGGGATACGGGATTCGAAGTGGTGGGGGAGGGGTTGCGGGATTCGAAGGGGTAGGGGGAGGGGTGGGGGGACGGGAGGCCGCCGGGGGGGGTGGTGGGGAGGGTTGTGGGGGGGAGGGAGGCCTTGCGGGGGATGAGGAGGGGGCTGGGGAGGGGGTTCGAAGGTGGTGGTCAGGGCGTTGGGTGGGGGGGAGGGGCAAAGGTGGTGGGCGGGGTTGGGGGGATGGGTTCAAAGGTGGTGGGCAGGGGTGGGGATGGGGTGTGGGGCTGGTGGGAGGTCGTGGTAGTGGTGGGTTGGTGGCTAGGTGGTGGTTGTAATGGAGGAAGAAGAAGTAGAGGATGGAAAAAAAAATTTACCTAACTACCCGGTTACAGGTCATCTCGGGGCATTTTTGGCGGACCACCCCCAAAGTTGGGGGTATTTAAAAATAATCCAAAGTTGGGGGTATCAAAAGCGGACCGCCCAAAGTTGGGGCTATTCTGATCCATTTTTCCTAAATTATTTTGATACTTATGTAATACAAAGACAAGCCCATCAAGAGAAGGCCCATGGCTAACATGGATGGAGATCCACGAAGAGTCCAAGGAGGAGCCCATGATGCTTAGTTCTTAGGATTAGGGGCCATACTAGATCATATTTATTTTTGCATCTTATTATTATTTAAAATGCTTATAAGTTTATTGTATGTTGGTTATCAATGCGCTAGAGTTCACTAATTCATAACAACATAATAAACTTAGGTCCCGCAAATATTAAGGTTAGCTTTTCCAAACATAAAGTGCTTATTAACCCTTAATTAATAGTAATAGGTCATGTCTCCGCAGGGTATTATCATTAATTTTGGGAGATAAGGTAACATTGCGAATTTTACTACTTAGTTTGGTTATCCTTAACAAAATCATCAAAAGCGTTTTGGGTTTTGAAGCAAGAGATAGTTAAGCATGCGATGTTTACCAATCTAAACAAGAATTATAAAGTGTTATAATTAGTAAAGGAGTTTACTTACCTTGAGAATGTAACGTTAAGATAAGGCCTCCGTCTGCTTAGTGTTGCATGTTAATAGGATCTTGTACTCACTTATTCAAATGGGACATTAAAATTGAATAGGTGATCGATCAACCTAGAAACCTTTGCATGTTTTAGGTTGTTTTATAAACATAATAATGAACTTTGTTTAATTCTGTCTGTAGATACTATGTCTAACAACAACAACAACTCTGTTTTCAACATTCATCCTTTCCTTGAAAAGGACAGGCTGAATGGTGAAAATTTCATCAATCGGGAAAGAACCCTAAGACTCGTATTGAGGTCTCGAGGGTCGAGAGGATGTCTTAGAAACCCCACTTCCCGTGATTACCGATGAGTCGTGCGAGGCCGACAAACGTCGTGCTAAGCAGGCCAATGAGAGGTCTGTACCGATCACTTGCTTGATGATAGCAGCCATGGAGCCGGACCTCCAAAGGAGGTTCGAAACCAAGGATGCTTATACCATCATGCAAGAGTTGCGGGCTATGTTTCGAACACAAGCCCGAGTTGAGCGGTATGAGACTAATAGGGAGATACTAGAATGTCACATGAAGCCGGGTCAAGCTGTTGGCCCCCATGTTTTCGCTATGATGGGTCTTTTCGAAAACATGGAACGACTTGGATTCCCTTACAGGGTTGAGTTGGCTACTGACATTATTCTCCACTCATTGTCTGACAGCTTCAACCAGTTCAGGATGACCTTCAACATGAATGAGTCTGAAAAGACTTTGCAAGAGCTGCACGGGTTGTTGGTCAATGTTGAGAGGAATATCCCTAAAGAACCAAAGAAAGAGGTTCTAATGGTTCAGGAAGGAAAGGGTTTTAAGAAGAAATGGGCAGGAAAGAAGGACAAAGGCAAGCAAGTTGCCGTTGTTGCTGAAAAACCTAAGCCAACCGCCAAGCCAAAGGTGGCCGCGGAAAGCAAGTGCTTCCATTGTCACATGATAGGACACTGGAAGAGGAACTGCCCTCTATACTTGGAGGAAAAGAAGTATGGGGCTTCCACTTCAGGTATATTTGTTATAGAAATCAATTTGACTTCTACTTCTTTATGGGTATTGGATACCGGCTGTGGTTCTCACATAGTTAATGATGTGCAGGGACTAAAAAGAAGTAGGAGGCTGGCAAAGGGTGAGGTAGAGCTTCGCGTTGGAAATGGAGCACGGGTTGCTGCACTTGCCATAAGAAGCTATAGTCTGCATTTGCCATCTGGCTTTGTTTTAGAATCAAATAATTGTTATTTTGTTCCTTCTATAACTAAGAACATAATTTCTGTTTCTGTATTGGATTCTGAAGGGTTTTGTTTTGAAATTAAGAACAAATGTTGTTCCATTTCTTACAATAATATGTTCTATGCTAGTGCTAAATTGATAAATGGCTTATATGTGCTTGATAGGTCATTACAAGTCTATAACATAGATAGCAAGAAACAAAAATCAAATGAATCAAACCTAACCTACATTTGGCATTGTCGAATGGGTCATATAAACCAAAAGCGCATCCAAAAGTTACAACAGGATGGTATTCTTCCATCATTTGATGTATGTGAATCATGCTTGATGGGGAAAATGACAAAGTCACCGTTTATTGGAAAGGGTGAAAAGGCCAGCGATCTCTTGGGCCTCATACATACAGATGTTTGTGGTCCTATGAGCACAAAGGCAAGGGGAGGGTTTAATTACTTCATTACCTTCACTGATGATTTGAGTAGATATGGGTATGTCTACTTAATGAAACATAAGTCGGAATCTTTTGATAAATTCAAAGAGTGAATGAAGTACAAAATCAACTTGGTAAGACAATTAAAGCACTGCGATCCTATCGTGGTGGCGAGTATTTGAGCCAAGAGTTTGATGATCATTTGAAGGGTTGTGGAATTCTTTCACAATTGACTCCACCAGGAACACCGCAGTTAAATGGTGTATCTGAAAGGAGGAATCGGACCTTATTGGATATGGTTCGATCAATGATGAGTCTTGCTGATCTTCCTATTTCTTTTTGGGGATATGCTCTCGAAACAGCTGCACACACACTAAACAGGAGCCCGTCAAAGGCTGTGGAAAAGACTCCATATGAGTTATGGAATGGAAAAACTCCAAACTTGTCTTTTCTTAAGATCTGGGGATGTGAGGTCTATGTAAAACGTTTACTTTCAGACAAACTTGCACCCAAGTCAGATAAATGTCTCTTTGTGGGATACCCAAAAGAGACAAGGGGTTATTACTTCTATAACCGTCAAGAGAACAAAGTGTTTGTTGCTCGTGATGGTGTCTTTCTTGAAAAGGAATTTGTTTCTAGAAAGACAAGTGGGAGTAAAATAATTCTCGAAGAAATTCGAGATGAGCAACAATTGGACGTGGTTCACACCATGTCAGAGACGGCCCGACAAGACGAAAGTATAGTTCAGGAGATGACGTATTCAACGCGTGAACCTCCTACCGTCCCACTTGAATCTAATTCAAGCGAAGATCTTCAAGAAGTTGAAGAGAACATTTCTCTTGATGCTCAGGCCCCGCGTAGGTCTAGTAGAGAAAGGATTCCAAACAAGAGGTTGGTTGATTTCCTGTTAACTGAAAACTCTGCAATTATGATTTTGGAGAATTCAGAACCTACTACCTACAAACAAGCTTTGACGAGCCCAGACTCTGAGAAATGGCTTGAGGCCATGAAATCCGAGTTAGACTCCATGTCTGAGAATAAAGTTTGGACCTTGGTCAACTTGCCTGATGGGGTTAACCCTATTGGATGCAAGTGGGTGTTCAAATTGAAAACAGATAAAGATGGAAATGTCTATGTCTATAAAGCAAGACTGGTTGCAAAAGGATTCAGAAAAATTCATGGTATAGACTATGATGAGACCTTTTCTCCAGTAGCAATGCTTAAGTCAATTCGGATACTTTTAGCGATTGCTGCATTTTATGATTATGAAATTTGGCAGATGGATGTCAAAACCGCATTCTCGAATGGGTTCCTGAATGAGGATGTGTACATGACACAACCTGAGGGTTTTGAGGATCCAGAAAATCCTAAAAGGGTTTGCAAGCTTCAAAGATCTATATATGGATTGAAGCAGACATCTTGGAGCTGGAATCTTCGATTTGATGAGGCAATCAAGAAATTTGGTTTCATCAAAAGTGAAGAAGAATCTTGTGTTTACAAGAAGTTTAGTGGGAGCAGCTTAGTCTTCTTGGTATTGTATGTAGATGACATACTACTCATGGGAAATGACATACCAATGCTTGAATCAGTCAAGGAATGGTTGAAAAGTTGTTTCTCTATGAAGGACCTTGGAGAAGCTGAGTACATATTGGGAATTAAAATCCATAGAGATAGGTCTCGAAGGATGATTGGACTAAGTCAAGAAACTTATATTGATAAAGTTCCTGCAAGGTTCAACATGGAAAACTCGAAGAGAGGATTCATTCCCATGTCACATGGCATATCGCTTAGCAAGAGTCAGTGCCCCACTGAGCCTGATGAGTTGAAGCGAATGAGTAGCATACCTTATGCTTCGGCTATAGGGTCTATCATGTATGCCATGATAAGTACTCGACCAGATGTTGCATATGCCTTGAGCATGTGTAGCAGGTTCCAAGCAAATCCAGGGGAAGCACACTGGATTGCAGCTAAGAGCATCCTTAAGTACTTGAGAAGAACTAAAGGCATGTTCTTAGTCTATGGAGGTGAAAGTGAGTTGGTTGTTAAAGGTTATACTGATGCGAGCTTCCAAACCGACAGAGATGATTACCACTCTCAGTCAGGGTACGTGTTTTGTCTAAATGGAGGAGCAGTGAGCTGAAAGAGCTCAAAGCAAAGCACTGTAGCAGACTCTACGACAGAATCAGAGTATTTAGCAGCGGTTGAAGCAGCTAAAGAAGCAGTTTGGATAAAGAAGTTCTTGACAGAGCTGGATATCATACCTAGTGCTCTGGAAGGGATTGAGTTGTTCTGTGATAACAATGGTGCGATTGCGCAAGCAAAAGAACCGAGATCACATAACAAATCCAAACATGTAATGAGGAAGTATCACCTCATTAGAGAGATTGTTGACAGGAAGGATGTCAGGATCTGCAAAGTTCATACGGATGAGAATGTGGCTGATCCGCTCACTAAACCACTACCTCAACCCAAGCATGAGTGTCACGCTAGGGCTATAGGCTTGAAGCAAATGTTAGAGTGGCTTTAGATTGTACTAGGTTTAGAGAAACTTATTACAATGTAGAGACATGATTTTGCTATTTTATGTTTATGAGAAATAAAATTTTATCTTATTTAATTTTGGTTTGGTATTAAATAAATTGTCCAAAATATATCTTGAATTCAATGATTTTGTCAAATATGTGATTTGATGAATGAAACACCATAAGTGAACAGAATTCATAGAATATCATAGTTCCTAATCTAAGTCGTTAAATTGGACATAAATGACTTATTAAAGGATTAACATATAAGATTGATTGATAGCGCCGTTTCATGGGCTATGGGAACATGGAGATGTTTAGTCAATCATATGGACATGTATAGTTGATACATGATCGAACAGACCTACTTAGAAGTTTCTATAACTTTGTAATTATATTAGTGGATTCCTAAGACATGAGTGGAACACTACTTAGCCTAATGATTGGTATAACTTTGATACTGTCAAACGTCATGCCGTAAAAGGGGACTATAAAGGCAGTGTTCGGGTTGTGCTAAAATTTGAGTGGGAGTTTTGGTTGCCACAAGATTGAAAAGTCCTCCTATATGAGATAGGATGGGTGTCTTGGCCCCTTGGAGAGTGAAAATTGAAAAATGCATGGCCATGCTCAAATGGATTATATGATGATCATTTGTTTGTCAATTTGAACTCGGATTTCAAGGATTAATTTGAAGACTAGTATAGATGACATAGAAATATGATCATACTATCAAATTGGACACTAAGAGACTTAAGGAATTTGAAGATTGCACACTCGTCTCGGACAAGTGGGAGATTGAAGGAATTGTGTCCTTGACTCTAATGCAATTGCTAAATATAACATGGATCATATTATGGAGATAATAAATTCATTAAATTGGGTCGTCTATACGTCTTGCTAGAGGATGCTATAGAACTTCAGGTTTAGTAAATTATAAACCCGAAGCCCAATTAGATGGATCCTACGAGGTTACACTTACACAATCCGGATCAATAAAAGAATGACCTAGAGCCCATGTAGGACTCTAGGGGTGGCCGACCAAGGAGAAAGAAAAGGAGAGGACTCCTAAACTAATTAGTTCCTATAATTAGGTGTGGGGTGAGAAAATAAAGCAGTCAGTATTTTATTCTCTCATTATTTTCTCTCTCCTCTTTTCTCTCTCTTTCAAAGCTACGTAATACTGCTCCAAGAATTAGAAGAGTCCCTCTTCCTTCCAACTAGCATTGGTGGAGCGTTGATCTGGATTCGTGGACCTAGTAGAGGAATCTCAATTGCGATTCTATCTCCGGATCTCGAAGAGCTTTGTGGAACTCACGCGTCAAAGGTTAATTCTTAACTATTATGTGATCCTTGAATGTATATGCATGAGATCCTGTTTTAAGTGCTTATGAATATGATTCATGAAATTTCGCTTAGAGTACTTATAATCCTACAATATATATATATATATATATATATATATATATATATATATATATATATATATATATATATATATATATATATATATACATGAGAGGAAAAAGTTACTTCTTCCATTTTGATATAAACGAAACGCTTCTCTCTTTTATATGAGAGCTTTTTGAGAGAAGCATTTCATTTATTTTAGAACGGAGGAAGTATTAAAAATGGATATGTAGTGGTTCACACTTCTAGTTAATTTTCAGAGAAGGAAAATGTAGGAGCACAGCCTCTTGTGTATATTTTGCTCATTTGGAGGATTTCAAATGAGCAATGAGTAAAAGAAGAATAGTGTCTGGTGTACCTTGAGAAATATTATTGGGTGTAACATGCTTACGATACAACTGAGCGTATGATAAAAGTTGTAAAATATGTAGCGATTAATTAAGGATAGAGGAAATATTATTTATTAAGAATCCTATACTCCTATTAAATACTTTTATTTGCTAATTATTATATGCTACCTATTACATTTTACTATGTTAGCTTTAAATGGAACTTATTGGACACGACTGGAATCTATTAGACTTTATTTTTTGTATGAACTAATCTCAACCTAATGAAACTGGTTTGAACTTATTATAATAATTAGCAAAGAAGAGGAAAGATGTATTGTGCGTCTTTGACAATAATAATGCATGTAGACAATAGAAGAGCAATGATAGTGAAGGAAACGATAGTAAACATATAATTGCACGGAGAATTATTGTACAGTTATGAACATATTGAGACAAAATGTTTATTGTACAGAGCCTGTTTGATTTCTTTTCTTATTTCCAATATTTGTTTTTCTAGAACTAAAGCAAAAATATGGAAATTAGTGTTTCATTCTAGTTATTGGTTGTCAATTGTTTTTTTCTAAAAAAGGATAAGCATGATTATGACTACTTTTGAATTCATTATAGCATATTTCTTGAAACTTCTAAAATGTTAATGCCAAAAATTGGAAACAAAGATTTTTGTTAATAGATGAGTAAAATGTAAGATCTTGATGGGTGATCAGATATATGGGTTGAGATGAGGGGTTTTGTAAGATCTTGATGGGTGATTGGATATATGGGTTGAGATGAGGGGTTTCTTCTTGTAACAGAAGTGGGATATACCCTTTGCTGAAAGTCTCATGCCGAAGCCCATTTCATCCCCAAACATCTGTGTTCTCTATTCTTCAACAAATTTCCATTACCAAGCACTAACACCATGTCTTAAACGGTAATGAATGATGATGATCATAGAATAATAGCCTACGCGGCTTAGTAGTTGATAGACATGTCATTGTCATACATTAATATGCAGCTTGGTGGTTGATAGTAATTCATACATTTCATTGACATAAATGTATGGCTTATGGGGCTTGGCAGTTGATAGTTGATAGTCATTGTTGATAAAAAGTGCTTATAAATCTTTTACTATTCCAGGATATAAACAGAATGCAAAAGATATTGTAGAAGGTGCTCTATTTCCAGAAGCGGGTCTAGACAATAATAAAGTTGGTCGTACTAGGGGAGCAGGGGGTCTTGTCATTGTTCGTGATCTTGACTTCTTCTCTTATTGTGAATGTTGCTTGCTACCGTTCCAAGTGAAATGTCATATATGTTATGTTCCATCTGGGCAACGGGTTGCTGATGTCTATGCTAAGCATCTCCAGGGATCCAGCAACGTGGGCGATGAAGTGTGTTCAGCTTTGCACCATTCCATCAAGCTAAGCCAGCTGGTGTTGCTGTTATTTTTCAGTGTGTTCACATGCAATTTCCTGCTTTAGAGTCTATGTTCCTTGAAAAATCTCCTCAAGGGTGTATCAAAGTGCTGGTATCCTCTGGATCAGGAATTTTTGAAGATGAAGATTCTATTTCTTAGGGGCAGTGGTCTTTTGGGGTTTCGAAGCTTAATGGCTAATAAAATCCAAAAGAGGAACACGACCAATCGATGGTGCCTGTCCCAAGATTCCCCAATTAGTAAAAGCATTAATCCTAGTATGGTTAGTGCAGTCACTTCAATTCTCAGATCCTTAGGTGAAGATCCATCAAGGAAAGAGCTTCTTGGTACTCCTGCACGTTTCATGAAGTGGCTGATGTATTTTTAGAACTGTAATCTGGAGACTGGGCTAAATGCAATTTTAGGTAACTTAAGGGGACCTCAGAAACAAAATGGTAACGTGACAGTGAACAAGTGGATCCATTATGAGCTTAGCTTACCGTTTTGGTCACAGCGTGAACATCACTTGCTTTCGTTTCACGGTGTAGTGCATATTGGCTACTTTTCTGCTGGAGTAGATCACATTGAAAAGTCCCTCCTTCAGTCGATTGTACTCGTCTACGGGTTCAAGCTTCACGTGCAAGAGAGGCTCACTAGACAGATTCTTTGAAACAGTTTCACCTCTTGTTGGTGGAGATGTAATAGTCGTAGCGAGAGGCTAGCCATATGTGCATGATCGCTCGGGGTATTGAAAAGTTTGGAAGCAAGTACACCCACGATTCTTCTTCTTGGTCAATTTTCAACTGATCCAAAGGCTATGGCCTTGTTTTTGGAAAGCCTTCCAAGCAATATCAATGATTTTCCTTAAGAATCTCTTAGATATGATTCAAGTTTCGGGCCTTCAGGGTATCACTTGACCATGTTGTCTGAAGCTTCTTTTGGGTCGGATAACTCTATTATCTAGGGCAAGGCAACCTAGACCTTATTGTCGTATGTTTTAAAGATTGCAATAAGCATATTTATATGAATAAAACTGGCTGATCAAGAATATTGGTTCTTTTTTCTCTCTTTGTTTCTACTTGTATTTGTAACCATTATGCCCTTCGAAGAGCTTCTTTTGGTTCTTTTTTTCTCTCTTTGTATCTATCGTATATGTTTTATTTTTATGAATCAGCCTTTAAACTTAATAAGGAAGAAGTGGTTATTTTGCATGCCTTGATAGTTTATAGAGACAACTGTAGATCATGATATCAATGAAATCGAGATGCTTAATCAACTTTTGTACTGATTTCTGCAGATCCTCAGATTGTTGTTTGTCTTGTATATTTCATTCTTATACAATTAAAAAAAGATAGTCTGCCTGTTCTTCCATAATTTAAAGTGGTCGGGTATTCTGGGAGTTGGTTACAAGAAATTGCTCCATTAATGGTGCTGCCGCTACAAATTTCCAGGAGGGCAAAGTTGGTGCAAGTTTCCCGGCTTTGGATGTTTGTCAATGGGCGCTCAACATTATAAATTGGAGCTTAAAGATAGAGATGGCCACTGGTGCGGGCTGGACGGGCCAGTCCGTGAGCCCTAACGGGTCGGGCTGATATTTCATGACCCCGGACCAGACTGTGAAATTCACGGTTTGGGCAGGGGTGGTCCACGGCCGAAAAAATCTTGGCCCACATCGGTCTGTTACCGGTTTTCATGGTTCAGGAAGCGGTTTTGACGGTTCATGAACCTAGCGAGCAGTGGCGGATCCAGGAAATGAGTCACGTGAGTTCGAAATTGTTCGAACATAAATCCTTAATTACATTTTAATATCTAGAGTTACAGTTTTTAAAGAAAAGGAAAACTTTCAACAATTGTACTTACGAAGCTTCCATTCTTGATTTCGTTAGAAAAAAAATAACTATATATATATATATATATGATATGAAACATGAAAAAAATGAAATATTAGCAACTACCACAAATATAAAATCTAAAATGACTAATTAACAACAAATCAACACGACGACAACACTAATATGCTCTTTGCATTTTGAGTGATATTGAGCTCTGTCACGAATTTTGTTTAGAAGTGATGTATAAAATTCTTCGGTGTAAAAAATTAATATCCGCACTTTTAGTTTATAACATGCACATTTAAAAATTATAAAAATATATAACATTAATCCTTCACATTTTAACACACTTCTCATTGCATATCATATAAATATATGAGTAGTGAATCAAGTGATTGACACAATGAATTTTTGACTAATTTTACTTAGTGCATGTCAAATTTATTGCTTAAGCAAGGAAATAGGAAGAGAATGAAAATTAAACCAAATTCATTACCTTCTACTATTTTAGCACTTGTGGGAGGGAGAGATTTTATATGTTAGATAAAAAGGAGAGCTAAAAAATAAGGAAGGATAATGTGTAAAATACTTGGCAGTGTTATTTTGCCTACCTTTCTCATTGACTTTCATCAAGTCCATATACATTACAATCTAAACAATAGCAACAATATCAAAGGATACCTTAAATATCTCTATACTATAAGGGAAGAGGGGAGCAACGGTGTCCCTATCTAAAATCACATTTTTACCCCTGTTAAATAAATTATATTTTAAGAAAAAAACTTTAAACAACTCCTAAACAATTCAAAGTCAGCACAATCAATGCATATCAACAAAAAATTGACAAAATTATTTTATAAAAGGAAATTCTCAAACAATTCAAAGTCATCACAATCAACATAAAATTGACAAAATAATTTTACATAAGGAAATTTACCATAAATTTAAAATGACACATACATATGAATATATGATTATATATTGATTAGAAAAGTCCATAAACAAAAAATTAGAAGTGTGTTATTGAAATACTTTATCGACAATAATGTAGTATGTAAAAACTTGATGATGATTTATAATGTATTTAAAAACTTATATTTTTTTATCAATAAAATAAGGCTCTTTATTTAAAGTAACATTATCGAACCATCACATAGTTTCAACTCCAACTTTATGTTAAAACAAACATTAGTGATATATAATTTCTAATTACTTTATGCATTATACGTGCTTCACTGATTTCAAATTATTTACTCATAAAATAGCACAGTCAAGAAGAACTGAAGTTATATAAATGTTGTAGAAAATTGATTTGAAAAGAAAAAATTCAATGAGTTTACTGCGAAAGAATAACCAACAAAGAAAATAATTAAAGCACGCATCGTGTGCATAAATTGCTAGTCCAAACATATAGAAAAAGATGAGCGAGAAATCAACATATATAAGACAAAGGGAGGATAAAAAAGGAAAAGAAGAAGACAATGAAATAAAACTTCTTATGAGGAATTGAACCCACGACCCACAGTCCACAGAGTTACCCTTGCACGCATAAGTTACCAATGAGCCACGATGGTATATACCGGAAATAATGCGCGTGTTTTTTATATAAAGGATATTTATTCTTTAATTTCTTCTTGTTTCTTTCCCAAATCCGCGTGGGTTCAATTGAACCCACTGAACCTACGCTGGATCCGCCCCTGCTAGCGAGCTGAACCGGAGTGGCGGTCCGGCATGAGAATATCTTTTTTCAAAATTATTAAATCATTGAAATTATTCATTATTGTTACATAAAACCTTTGAAACTAATTAAATATATATAATTATTAATATTAATGAATATTTTCATTATTTTTGAATTTGATTGGATTATAATATATGCAATTTGATTAAAATATACATAATTTGGTTGAATAATTACTTGGGCTGGGCTGGTCCCGTTCATGGGCTGGGATGGACCGGTTTCATGGAGCGGGCTGGGCGGTTTTAGTAGCTGGTTTTCGGGGGTTCGGCTCAAAAAATTCGGCCCACGATCCACCCACCAATTTCACGGTTCGAGGGAGGCTGGACCGGACTTTTCACGGGCTCGACCCATACGGCCCACGAGGTGGGCTGGGCTGGGCTGGATTGGCCCGAACTATTGGCCATCTCTTAAGATACATTCAAAGTGGGTTGTATAAAGTAGAGTCAGGAAGAAGAACTAGAAATTCAATCTGCTGTGAGGATTTTTTTTTTTTGGAAAGAAGCTACTGTGAGGATTTTTGTTACAAGGCTTAGGTGAAGATGTCAATAAGGAAGGCATTCAATAAACTCTGCTTCATGTTTGAAAGGTTCTCCGAGAAGGAACTAGAGGTGATTGCCACCTTTTGCTCAAATATTTGCTTCATTAGACTTTCCTTAATGCATGATATATCATGCTTACTGTCTTAAGTCTCTAGTCTCTGAACACAGTAGCTTGTTGTCGTTGATCAATGTTCCAAAATCTGACAGTTTGTTGATGTTGGAAGTCTCGTTTGAAGGTAATAGAAATAGATGAGTCGCTCTGCATTAGCTCATGCCAATTTTACCTGGAACCGTAGCCAGAAAGAGTGGCAATATGTTCCATCTGGGTGGAGGGTTGTTGGCCTCAGCAAGCTTTTCAACATCCACATAGACAGTGGATGACCTGGGATATCAGTGTCAGCTATAAATTTTGGACTAATGATTTAGGTTGCAGAATTGACTATCAACATACATTTTAATGACCCAACGAAAAGGTAAATAAAACCGTTTATTTATCTAGGGTGTCAGTTGCCTCAAACTCAGGCTCAAAGTATGTAGGTCCTTTGTACTATAATTTTGTAAAGAATGATGAAAAAAGATCTTGCTGGTTTCTGTAGACTACTATAAGTTGATTTATCCGAATGGAAAGGCGCTACCGGTTGATCCAAATATATACATCTTCTGTTGTATCAATGTGCCCTTCGGCAGACGAAATAGATTTTCTGTTCTGCATTCTGCTCTTTTCCCCTGTAATGGATATATCAGTTCGATGTAAACCAAGTGAAAGCCGGAAAGCAAAAGTTCAGTCCTTCACGATGCAGAAGGGAGGGAAAGAAGTGCTCCTGTTTGTTTGGAAATGTAAAGAAGGATAGGGTCTCTTCTTGAAGCTTCATGTCTAATTAATTATAATAGCAAAAAAACGACGTGAAGCCTGGAGTAAATTGTGTGCTGTACAATATACAGAGAAACAATGACTATATCTTAGCTGAATGAAATCTCAAAACAAGGTCAATTACACGCCAGCAACAGTTCTTGGCTCAATCTTATTATTATGATTAACAAACCCATGTCATACAAAGTATACAACACTTGACAGATTTTTACAGCAAAATAACAGACTCAATGTTCCGAACTTCCGATACTTGAAAACCCTAAAAGGAAAAACACCTGAAATCGAGATTAGTCAGCATGAGGTACAATTACATATATCATCATGCACATGGAAGCTACATATACACACACCAACACATCTTTACCCCACTGCCCACCTGAAGCATCAATACAACCCCAGCTTAATCAGTGTCTAACCACAGGTGTCGAATCTTGTGCCATTTTACTGCTGCTTTAGGATGTCGATTTTCAGGAGATGATGATGATCGAGATTCTCGCCGTTTATAACGGTCTTTTTCAGGAGATGATGATCGAGATTCTCTCCATTTATGAGGATAATCTAAAATAGATTTTGAGGGTAAAGTTGGATCAGATATTCAGATGTGATTACAGCAGATTCCAAGGGCAAAGTTGGCTCGGATGTAATTAAAGCAGATTTTGAGGCCACAACTTTCTCAGCTTTAGGTGCATATGTGATAAACGTTAGGAAAAGATGTCAATTGACTTGTATAACTTTGCGGAAGCTTTACAGTATATATAGCTCTAGACTAAGAAACCCTAAGTAAACATATAATATGTTTTTGAGGTCAGAGTTGCCTCAGATGTCACCACAACAGATTCTGAGGGCAGAGTTGGTGCAGGTGTAGATGTAGCTTAAGGATCTGCATTCTCATATCCTCTATTCTTTGCAGAAGTTGACCCTGATTCTGACTGAGATGTCATAAGAGGTTCATGAGGTGCATAAGGATGCTGTGCTTTATTTGAAGACCACTTTATCGCAGATGCCACCAGTGGGTCGTTATGTTTATGAACTTGATTCATTGGCATCATAATGCAGGCTATTCCCAGAAGTATTGCTGTAAATATCAATGTCAAGAAGGACGTTCCAGAAACCTGCACACATGCATGTAATCGGTTAATCTAATAGCTACTTTAGCTAAAATGCTTAACCAACCTGAGCAGTACTAATGTCTTCCAAAATACAAGTTCAGCAGCAGAGACAAACATGATTTAAGAACTCAATTATCATGCAAATATGCCAGTGTAGAGGATTAAACCTTATCTTTGACACTGTCCACAAATAAAGCACTCCTGTCAACCCAATCTCTAGACTCGTTGCAAGGAATATATTTGTCTGCATGTTCCAAAGCATATCTTATCATGTCAACTATCGCGAGTTCACTTGTCGGATCAGAGTTATCCGCAAATAGTTTGCTTTTAGTTTCTTGATAAACGTTGTTTTCACCACAAAGAATGCCCATTTATTTCATGTCATCACCTGGTATATCAAATATCTGTTTTACTGGTGGGATACCCAACTTCTCCCCTAGGTACACACGGACACGTGCTCGGTCCCCCTAGGGAAAGTAAATCACCATGCGTGACTGCAATAACAGGCTTATCGTCTGCAATCAAGAAAACGCGGTTACTGATTGTTACATGTTGTATCCGTATCTACCAGATCAATGAGATGAAAAGAGGATTAAAATTGCAAGGCACCCGGAAGCAAGGGGATGTTAATATAGTAAAGGTTGGAAGACAGTACATGCCTGAACATGCCATTCACACACACATATCGAATGAATTTTAAGAGCTTCAGTACGTTTATATGACTTATAAGGGCAACTGAAAATCTTGGCCACCATTTCCACATAAGCTCTGTCTTCTTTCTTGTCACTATTCATAGATCTAAGGACTTAAAAGCCATTTACAACGAATATAACAAAGTTGACCTTTCTGATCACACTGGAAGCAGTACCACTCTGTTGAGCTTTGCATTTACATTTTCAGACTAGGAGCATCTGAATCCCTACATCAAAGCACCAAGACAGCATCACCATATAGTTCACCCTGGCAATGCCAGAAGGCCAAAAAGCTATCATACCTGATAATTAGCTCTCCATGACGAACCCCTTTGGTCATCCAACGCTAGGACACTTTATCATTGTCAGAAACATTCTCATATAAGCTACGAGTGTCAAACAAGCAAAATGAGTTTGAACCTCTCGGAATCATATATTCCTGAAGGAAGTAGGTCCCTTCCCCGGTAGATTGGTTAGCTGCAACAAAACATTAAACGCTTTAAGCTTCATGTTGCAAACTAAAGTAATATTAGATCAAGAAAAATGAGGGGGTATCAAATTCCATAAAAGAACACGGGAGAGCTGAACAACACATGTTACTTGGGCTCTTTCTGATGAATATCTATCATCTTCGAACACTCTTGATATTCAGTTGACCAGAGTGCTTTTCCCAGATCCTTTAGGACCAATGAGTAAGAGTGTAGTTGTTTTTGGTATGGCAGAATTGCTGAGCTTCTTCCCACCAGCATTACTGATCCATGAACCAGGGTTGTAGCTGCAAAAATGAGACAATATAAATGTATCAATTTCTAGAACATGCCATCCAAAATGAATGCCCACTCTCCTATTGAGGGTTTCCAAGTTCCAAACTGTTATGAACAGGGATTTTTATGAACCAATGGGGAAAATATGGGGAGTTTTGGTTTGGGGAGAGTGTATAAAATATGTTTATTACAGTTAGGAACCGGGCATCTTATCCCCTTTCAAGCCTATTTCTCATATTTACTTCACTGTTGCAAATAAGACGTACTTCTTGAAGCAATAAAGAGATATGATGTAGTTATTTTCAGGCTTTCTAGATGAACAAGTGTTAAGATACAAAGCTTGCCTCATCAGAGTACTTATTGCTAAATGCTGGTTGCCATTGCTAAACTGCATCGCAATACATTTAAATTTCCCACCTCTTCCCTTTTTTTACTTCTCTATGGATTCTATTGATTTTTAGAGATAAAGCTGTTAAGATGTACAAATCCATCTTTCTTGTACTTTTATCAGTTTATGTAACCATGGTTTGTCTTGCTTATTTTGCATTGGGCGAAAGGAATGAATGGCATGAATGGAGAATGTTCAATGCTCTATGTTTTCGGATTGCCTTGTTCAAATTATGAATATATATCATTGTATACCTTGACCTTTTGCATTCTGATTCTTTTCCCCTTATTAGTTTATTGGAAATTTGAAAGTCTGCAGTGCAGTCCTAGGAAAGCTGAAATGGTGGTGTGCCTAGCCTTTCTGGTAGTAATGCAGAATTGTTTTTTTTTTTTTTTTTCATTATTGCTCGCCATCCTAATGAATTGTAATGGGCTATACAGGTAGACATAAATTATAATTGAACATGTAATCAATAAATTTTGGGGTGGGAGTGAGTATACATGTCTTGTTCATTATTATTCTTAAACTGAGGAATATTGATTTATAGAAGCTAATCTGTTTGATTTTATAGTGTGTTTCTACTTCTAGTTAGGTATCCCATTTCCCAAGAGGCTACTTTCTATTCATCTTTTTGCAGCAAGTGTTTGACAGAATACGATCCACGTCTAGTTGCACCAACTTGCTTGTACTTGGCAGCAAAAGCAGAAGAAAGCACGGTACAGGCTAGACTCCTGGTATTTTACATAAAAAAAAAAAAGTGTAATACCTGCTACCTCGAATAGTATTTCATTACATATATAAACCGAATCGCTATTTACCGTCCGTATTTACTTGAAATCGTCCGTATTTTTTTCATTATATACCCCCCATGCCCCTCCCCCTTTCACCTCACTTTACCCTCTCCACTCTCACCAAACTTAAGCTCTCTCTCTCTCTACCATCAAGCACTAACACCACCACCACCTTCCGAACACCATCGCCGGCCGACCACCACCCACCACCGGAGCACCACCACCGGAGCACCACCGACGCAAAATGTCCGATGAAGGACCGTCAACGCCGCCGGAACGAAATGTGGTAAGTTGGAATTTTTTTTTTTTAAGTTGCCGGAAAATTTTTTTGGCCACCGGAGCGAGGGTAACGGATCGAAAATCCGTTACCCCAAAGTGGAAGAAACGGATGTAAAACCCGTTGCTTCCACGAGAACCAACGGACCAAAAATCCGTTGCCTCCGTGGGAAGCAACGGAAAAGTGATCCGTTACCATGGTAACGGATCACTTTTCGGCATACCACCACGAGGTAACGTAGATCCGATCCGTTACCTCTTCGTGGTGGTAACGGAAAAGATATCCGTTACCAGAGGCGGTGGTAACGGATTTCCTATCCGTTGCCCCGCATTTTCGAAAAAAAAAAAATATTTTTGTTAGCCTCGTGTTTTCCGGCGAGGGGTTGGGGGGGAGGGAGTTTGGGTTTTTTTTATTTTTTTTCTTTTTTTAAAATTTATGTTTTGTTTATGTTTGTAGTAATTTATGTTTTTTAATAATTATATATTTATGTTTATTTAAAATATTTTATATTTGTTCCTAATTTATTTATTTATTTATTAATAATTTCTGTTTGAATTAAAAATAATAATTTGTGTTTATTTGGGTTTTTATAATTTATGTGAATAGTTAATTTGAATATATTAATTAAATGTTAATAGTTAATATGTTCCATTTAGTTAATATTTGATTTTCCGTCATAATTAGTATTGATTTTGTAATTAGCGAATAATAGTACATCCGTTTATGTTAATTTTGTTAATGAATATTTAGTTAATATTTTTTGATATTGTTTTCAAATATGTGAATAATATTATTGATTATATGTTGTCTAATTGAAAAAATGCTAAACATTATAGGCTTATTTGCCGGACTTTGGGGGTGATTATATAGATTATAATCACATGTTTTATAATGAAACACTATGGGCTGAGAAAAAGGAACTACAAGATTGGGTTAAGAAAAGGGCAAATGAAATCGGGTTTGTGATGATTATTATGTCAAATCATAAACACGATCCTAGTGGACGAGAATATGTATATATGAAATGTAACTGGGGCGCACCATATAGGGGTGAAGGTAGAGATCTTAATGTAGCATACCGGGTAGCTACAAAGACAAAAGCCTGTGGCCGTAGAGCGGGAGTTAAGGTTGAGTATTTGGAGTACCCGGATCGAACCGGATGGGTGATCAAAGCGTAACGGGGGATTAGGGGCATGCACAATCATGAGTTCATTCATTACCCCGAGGGACATCGACCCATCAGCGGCCTTAGTCCCGGCGAGCAAAGGTATTCGCTCGCGATATGATAAAGTCGCACGTTAAGCCTCGCTAGTATAATGAAAGTCGTGAATGAAAAATTTCCCGATGATCATCCAAATATGAGACACTTGTACAACCTGAAGGAAAAGGATAGAAGGGAAGCAATGGATGGTAGAGACGTGATGCAACACTTCCTTCACCTTGCTCGAGAGAGCGACTACCTTCACCGGATTAGGCAAGACGAGGAGACAAATGCAATGACTGCAAGCATTCATGGTGCACCCTCGTTCGGCAAATATCCTCCGAACTTATCCACTTGTTGTTGGTATGGATGCAACATATAAAACCAACAAATATAACATGCCTTTTCTAGAGCTCATTGGGATGACGCCGTGCAACAAGAATTTTATGGTTGGGTATGCTCGATGGCCAACGAAACAACTGATAGTTATAATTGGGTGTTGGACAAGTTTAGGTTGCTTATTGGAGTGAATGTTGTCCCCGTTACACTCATTACTTGACCGTGATTTGGGCCTTATGAAAGCGATCCGGAAGTGTTTCCTAACTCTGCACATTTGCTATGTAGATGGCATATCAACAAAGACGTGCGAGGCTAGAGTGAGTAACATCATGGCCAACACCGATGCGGGTCCGAGATTCGTGAGCCGAACTTGGTATCGGATAGTCAACGCGACCGACGAGAGGAGTTATGAGGCCGAGGTTGATAATATGAGAGATGTGTACGAAAGTGGCCTAAAATAATCCAATACGTTGAAACAACTTGGCTTGTGTACAAAGAGAAGTTTGTGCGGGCATGGACGGACAATGTACTTCACCTTGGGAACACGTGCACTAGCCGAGTTGAAAGTGCACACTCGCACCGAAGTCTTGGGTTTTTAGTAGCACAATCGCCTTGGACTCCATCTTTTCTATTGCTCACAAAGTGAGATAGAAAATCGGGTGAAGAAGGTTGAGAATGATTTGGAGGAAAGTCGACGTCGGCACGGAATATTATACAAGACTCGTGCATTGTATCAATTAAATGGTCGAGTCTCGCATTCTTGTTTAGAACTGTTACTGCATGAGGAAAATCGTATGCGGGAGTTAGGCTACGAGGTATATCGCCGTTGCGGTTGCTCGTTGAGAACCACACATGCAATCCCCCGTGCATGCGCCATACGGAGACGATTGGAGGCGAACGAGAGTCCGTACTCGACAGACTTACATCCTTATTGGACTACTTTGATCATTGGTGATGGTGTCAACAACCCCGTGTTTGTATCCGAGGCAAGCACAAGATTCTCGCACTTCTTAGAGTTGGTTGAGCAGGTTCAAAGTAGTGATCCCGCCGTATTGCGGAGCGCTACCCGGGTTCTAGAGGAACATCTCGCGTAATTCGGGCGATTCAGCTTTTGAGCCCGATATTGTCGAGAACCCCAAAGGGAGACCACGCCGAAAGAATCACCCAAGTACAAAACGAAAGAAGAGTGGCTTTGAGCACACATCCGGTTCGTCTTCAAAGAGAAGCAGATCTTCAGGTTCGGTTATGAGCTTGTCAACTTCTACGAGTAATATGTTTGTTAATTGTATGTATTGATTATTGATAACATTTATTTGATACGTACTCGATAAATTTTATGTTAATTAATTTGATTGTTGTAGGTCGGGAAAGCGTGGATGGACAAAATGGTGTTAGTGGATTTCCATTTTACCGCAGGATTCCCGGGATTCTTCGCCCATTCATTACTAGATGGACTAATGTCCAAAGGACGGAATCGTGGGATTTCGAACTGCTTGCGGATTGTTTTTTAGGGAGTGAAGACCATTGGGGTTTTATCCGCCAAAATATGGCAAATGAGATTGCTTGCTCATCGGGATGTTTACACACATATTTATTATGATGGGATAGACGCAAAGAATAAGGCGCATTATTTGGAATGGGGGGCAAGATTCGAGGCTCATTGGATGGTTACTTCGCAAGACTTGTTTCCTATTGCGCGAGATGTTCAATGCCGCAGCCATTTTAGTAGGACTTGGCCCGGAGGGACAACTATATCCGTGTATCACTGTCCTTCCTTGGCGTGCTTCGAATACACGGTGGGTCCAACTAACGAACTCGTAATTGCACATCTTGGTACCTTTCAAGCATTATATTAGACTCGGAGTTACTTCCCGGATCACCGGTACCACCTATTCATAACTTGTGGCATAACATGCATGAAGATAGTGTTGATGGTTGGGATCTGTTGTATGGTGTGCGACGCGCTTTATGGGATGAGTTACTCTCTTCTTAGTATATAGTACATAGTGCGATCTATTCATTGTAATATTTTATGTAATGTATTTGATAAATGCATTTCTAATTATTAATACTATTTGATAATTGAATTTGAGCCGAATAAGTAGTATTTGATATGATATTAATTTATAATGTTGGATCATATTAATTTATAATGTTGGATCATAATAAGTTGCAATGATTCAAATTGAAATAATATGTTGCAATGATTCAAATTGAAACAATAGGTTGCAATGATTCAAATTGAAATAATAAATATCATCATAAAACCAAAGTCATATATACCTAACAAAGTAATATCATCAAAAAATGTAACTACATAATACACCCAAAGTAATATCATCAAAAAAATGTTACTACATAATACACTCATACATAACTAATGGAATGAGAACATTGAAATGCAATGACTACATGTCATGATGATGCTCGTCCTCGGCGGCGTCCCGTGCCCGATCTAGACGCAATGCAAGCATCCCAATCCCGAGCGAGGTCGGCCAACATCTCATATGCCAAAGAAGTGTTGGGTCGCGGGTCATTGTGCCGATCCTCCGTCAACGCTCTCGTGGCGTCAAAATGTCGGGCCATCCACCGCAAAAAGTCGAGTTAGTTATGTTATGTTATGTATCAATAATATAACATATAAAATAGTAAACAAATAAATGATTATATTGCGTACATAGTGGGTGTTTGAAGTGTTGGCCCGGGCGGAATATGCGTCCTATCTCGCAGCAGAATGAGGGTAGGATGGGAATATGTACAAAACCAATCCATGTACTCCCTCGAACACTCTCCGCGACGAGTAACCCGTCTCAACCGTGATACGTTGAGACCCCCAAAGATATGGCGTGAACCGTGCCCATGCGGACTCAGCCACCGAGACCGAGAATTGAACCTCATACCTCTTCGGGTTGCTCGGTCCGTATGCGAAATCGGCTGAATAGGAGGGGTAGGAATGACCCGAACAAAACCCAACTTGTCGCAAGACACGATCCGGGTTGTACGGCTCAATGATACCTCGATAACGTATGAAACCGACATACAACGTCCTCGGAATCATGGCAGCCTGGTCATCCCCATATGGCGTCCGATCGACTCGAAAACGGATAAATGTAATAATTTCATGTTACTAACGTAGTAGTAATATATGAGAGCATAATAATATATATTTTACTAATGCATTAAATATTCGTACCTATGTAACCTGAAGGTTGTCCAAGCGTCTACGAATGGACTCCATCGGACGAAATCCTTGCCGACGATGTGATAATCCCACTTCCGTGCCCGGGGATCATGATCACCGAAGGCCGCCCTCTCGCCGTGGTCGGAAACACGGGAAGTACTCGTATATCCAAGACGGGAGGAGCGTCAAACACCCGGCAACCTGTTTGCTATCCGCTCTAGACGCAACCCCTAGGCGACGATATAGGTACGCCAAAGCAATCGAGCCCCACGAGTAAGTATGAACCGAATCAAGGTCATCCAAACTCGCTTATGTTCCCGGGGGCATGAGGCGGGAACCACTCTTATCGAGTGAAGAGGGTACACCCAAGTGTCGGGAGGAACCATGCGCGAACCCCGCACGTCGCCGGACGGCCCCGATCCATGCAAAGTGATCGAAAATCTTCCGAACGGTAACGCCACCGTTCCTCCGGACTCCGTGAGTCCTCACATAATAACTCCTCACGAGTCAAGCCGAGGAGCTCCTCAAACCGTACATACAACTCGGAAGTCGGCAAAACAAAGACTAACAGATCCGACCCTCAATAGGAACACGTAGGATCTGCCAAACGTCATGTAACATGATCGTCATCTCTCCAAAAGGCATGTGAAACGTGTTCGTGTCGGGCTGCCAACGCTCTACAAACGCTGTAAGTAATGGAAAGTCAAGGTGCCCAAACATAATCCCTGGTAGTTGGGCAATACAAGATCTATCCAAGCGCTGCAACGACTGCTGCGGGAAACCCCAAGTCGACGAACGGATCAAATGCACTTGGAGCGGTTATGGCACAAGGCATAACATCCCTAGCAGTCGTATCGTGGTATATATGGGAGCCGACGTGCCCCCGCCTAACTAGGAATCGTGGTACCGTCAAGTGGGCCCCCAGGCATCGCCTCGGTAACTAACCACGAAGTATCCCTAGCAGCAGCTCTAGCCCTGCTCGACAGCCTACTAGATCCGGAACTCGACCCCGAAACAAACCTCCCTCTACTACCCTTCCTCACAGGCACATGGGAGGCGGCTTCACCCACATCGCTCCATCGTCATCTCTCATAGCATGATCTAACTCCCGCTCGTCCCCAATATCCCATCCAGCACTATCAGGCGCGTCCTCAGGAATAGGCATCTGGCTAGCCTGAGCATCAGTCCTCGCCCTCCTACTAGATGCATCAACACCACGAGATCTAGTGTGTCGTGGCGTCGATCCCTCAGGACCATCAAGACCCTAATAATACATTATGTTAATTATTTATTATTTATTTAATGTCTACGTTATTATATTGTAATTACTACTAATCTATAACCATTGACACTCTAATAATTACTTAACTAAAATTATAAGGAAAACTAATACTAAGATGCATTAACATTGGTGATGGTGTTAACATAATATTATTAAAATATATTAACATGCGCAAAGTAAGTAAATTAGTGCATTATTATATAACTATTCACTTTCTAATAATTAATTAACTAAAATTACAACAATAAATCATATTAACTTGCTAATATCATTAGTAAACATGCTAATAAAAACAAATACCCTACATAAATTAACATGTTAATAAAAACAAATTAACATGCTAATATCATTACAATAAATAATCGTAATATGCTACTAATATAAAATAATAACATGCTAATATCATTGAAATATTTTAATAATATAATAACATGCTCAAATCAATATATTAACTTATTATATAATAACTATTAAAATTAAATAATACTATTATCACATGCTATTAAACAATTAAATAAATTAAATCAAATAAATTAAATAATACTACCATGTTACTAACATGCATTAACATAATAATAATAAAACCTAATTACCATATTATCACACAAATTAACATATTAACTATTTCAATTAAATTAATATATTCAAATAACTATTGACATTAATTATAAAAGCCCAAATAAACACAAATTATTTTTTTTAATTCAAACAGAAATTATTAATACATAAATTACGAACAAACATAAATTATTTAAAATAAACATATAAACATAATTAGAAAAAAACAGAAATTAATAAAACATAAACATAAACATAAATTGAAAAAAAGGAAAAAAAACCCTAAATCCCCTCTCTTCCAGGAAAAACACAAAGAACAAAAAATTTTTTTTTTTTCATAAATGCAGGGCAACGGACGAGAAATCCGTTACCACCACACGGTGGTAACGGACATCTTTACCGTTACCACCGCAGAGGTAACGGTTCAGATCTACGTTACCTCTGCGGTGGTAACGGAAAAGTGATCCGTTACCATGGTTCGGATCACTTTTCCGTTACCACCGCAGAGGTAACGTAGATCCGAACCGCTACCTCGCGGTGGTAACGGTAAAGATGTCCGTTACCACCGTGTGGTGGTAACGGATTTCTCGTCCGTTGCCCCCGCATTTACGAAAAAAAAAAAATTTTTTGTTCCTCGTTTTTCCGGCGACGAGTTCTTTGTGTTTTCCGGCAAGCCTACGTTGGTTTTGACCACAAATAACTACAAAACTAACCCGATTTGAAGATTCCCCGATTTCCTTTCCCTTCTTCCTTGGGCCCATTCTTTTTCCGGCGTGTTGTGGTGGTGGTCGGCGTCGGTGTCTTCTTCGTCCTCGCTCCGGTGGTCGCCGGTACGGCCTTCCTCGCCCGGGTGGTGGTGGTTGCCGTGTGGTGGTGGTGGCGGTGGTGGTGGTGGTGGCTTTGGGGGGTGGTGGTGGCTATGGTGGGAGTGAGGAGTGAGAGTGAGAGAGTGAGAGAGTGAGAGAGTGTTAGAGTGAGAGAGTGAGAGAGTGTGGGGGTATGGGGTAGTATTTGTAGGGGGTAGTTTAGGAGTATTTTAAAAAAAATACGGGCGATTTCAAGTAAATACGGGCGGTATTTAGTAACCCCCAATTAATACTTTCCTTGGTGCTCTATACATTGGTTGACAAACTGTATCATGAATTTTGGCAGACCCGGATGATACAAGATACCGGTTTGAGATCATTCATATTCTTGAAATGGAAATGAAGGTCTTAGAAGCCCTGAATTACTATTTAGTTCTATTTCATCCTTACCATTCATTAACTCAGTAAGTATCTCGCAACTGCTTCCATTGTCTTCTAATATACTTATATGTTTCAATGTTGTTGGCATTGTTTTCACCAGTTTGAGAGAAAAAAGAATAATGAGAGTCTAGTGAGAGAAACTCTAATCTCTTTCTAGAAATTAGATCTAGGTTTTCTTCCTTACACATCTCTGTTCTGCGAACTCCACCCCCATTTCGCATCTCCACGATTCACCTCGTCACCATGGTAAGGAAACGCAAGGCACCGGTGAAGGCAGCGAAGAATGGAAAAGCTAAGAAGAAGACCTGTGAATCGAAAAGAGCGTCCAGCTCAAAAGCAAGTTCGGAAACGTCGGCAATGTCGAATCACAAGATGAAGCGTGTAGTAGAGTTCGACTCGGTTCAGGTGTTGAACTTCTCAGATTCCGGTGACGAGAACCTTCTCTCCCCGAAGACGTCTGAAGTTAGTGGGGAGGAACCGGGTGACGGTGAACATGTTTTACAACAGCTCGATGGGAACATCAATGCATCGGGTAAGTCGGATAATTCCCGTCCAATTTCACCTCCTCCTAATAGAAGTGTGAAAATTGATTTTGATGACATTGCGGATGAGCTTGAGTACTGGAAACCAGCCATTGTCTGCTATGTTTTGGGGGCTTCACCTCCTTTTGAAGTTTTTAATGGTTATGCTTGACGGGTATGGGGGAAATGGGGTATTACAAAATTGGCATCCCTATCAAAAGGTATTTTCATTGTAAGATTCAGTTCAGAGGCAAATAGAGATCAAGTTTTGTCTAATGGGGTCTGCATATTTGACTCTAAACCTGTTGTGATGAAAAAATGGTCTCCTGATTTAGACATGTCAAAGGAAAACATTACCCACGTACCTGTTTGGGTTCAATTTCCTTCTTTAGACTTGAAATTTTGGAGTGTGCGAGCCTTAACAAAGATATCTAGTTTGATCGGGAAGTTTGTTAAGGCTGATAGGGCCACTATTGAGAAGGAAAAACTGCATTTTGCTCGTGTGTTGATTGAAATCTCTATTAATGAGACATTACCTGACTCTATTTCGTTTTTAAATGAATCTGATAAAATGGTAGAACAATTGGTCCACTATGAGTGGAAACCTGTTTCGTGTAATGTATGCCATAAATTTGGACATACTGGAAACAATTGCAGGAACAAAGCAGGGGTCAAAGCAGGGGTCAGAAGACAATGGGTGCCTAAGAAAACTGTTGATGCTGATAGGTTTGAAGCTCCTAAGAAGGTTGCTCACACACCTCGACCCGGGGCCACTACTAATAGACCTGTGACTTTCGTCGACAAAGTTCCAATTATTAACTCTTTTGAGGCTTTGCCTGATGAGCTGGCTTCGGAATTGGAGACGACTGAACTGAATAGGACTGAGACTATGATTGATTTTGATGGTGGTAGTAAATTTAAAGAAGTTGAGAATGTAGCTGGAGATCAAATGGTGGGGAACATGGCAAGGGGGGTGACTCCCCCTTTAAACCATGGATAAAATTGGTAGCTGGAATGTCAGGGGACTCAATGGTAAGACTAAACAAGGTGAAGTAAGAAAATTCTTCTCGCTTCATCACATAGGCCTTATAGGTCTCCTGGAAACTAAAATAAAAAGTAGAGGGTTTCCTATATTCTATCAAGCTATTTGTTCTGGATGGGGGTGTCTTCTAATATACAATGTTCATCATCTGCTAGGATTATTGTATGTTGGAATCCTCATTAGTTTTATGTGTCAATTGTGGGAAGTTCTGCACAATTTGTACATTGCCAAGTCTTACATCACAGTACTGGTCATCAGTTTGCTTGCACCTTCGTTTATGCATCTAATGATTTGAATGAAAGGTATGATCTCTGAAACTCTTTGATGTTGTTGGGTCAGTCCATAGCTTCTCCTTGGTTAGTTTGTGGCGACTTTAACAACCCTCTTTTCTTGAAAGAAAGAATGGGCTCTCCTGTGTTACATTCTGAAATTGAGTGTTTTAGAAATTGTGTGGATAATTATGGGTTGATGGATGTGAAAGCTAGTGGCTGTTTTTTCACTTGGAATAATAAACAAAGTGGGGAGAGCAGAGGGTTTTTAGCAAGATTGACATGATGCTTGTGAACGAATCGTGGTTGGATTTGTTTCCCGATTCCCTAGCCCATTTTCTTCCTGAGGGTTTATTTGATCATTCCCCTGCTATTCTTGACACTCATCCTGCACCTTTGGGGATGAAGAAACCTTTCAAATACTTCAATATGTGGGGACAGGATCCCAAATTCTTGGAAAAGGTGAGAGATTGTTAGGTGACAACTGTTTTTAGAACTCCTATGTTCCAGTTGTTACAAAACTGAAAAAACTAAAACCTATCTTGAAAGCTCTTAATAGAGAGGGGTTTAGTGAAATCCATGTTACTGACCATAAGGCTCTTATGTGGTTGTATGTGTGTCAGAAGAAGCTACATAATACTCCTAATGACACTGAGCTTGTAAATGTGGAAAAAGAGGCTGCAATGAAGTATGCCACTGTTCATAAAGCTTATGTTAGCTTCCTTAGGCAAAAAAGCAAGATACAATAGTTAAAAGACGGAGACTCGAATACCAGATTCTTCCACCAGAACATAAAGATGAGAAGATGCCAGAATAGTATTTATTCCATAGTGGATGGGAATGGTGTAATGGTTAACTCTCCTGAGAAGTTTGCAAAGGCTTTCGTGGACTACTACAAAGGGTTCCAGTGATGACTCTAGAATCCCTGTGGTCCAAAAGGGTCCTGTAGTTGCTAACATTATGCATCCCACTTTATGCTCTTCCTTCTTTGTTGAGGATATTAAGAATGCTATGTTTTCAATTAATGATGAGAAGTCCCCAGGGCCTGATGGCTTTACTAGCAAGTTCTTCAAAGACTCATGGGAGATTGTTGGAGGTGAGATTTGTGCAGCAATCAATGATTACTTTCTTACTGGTAAGCTTTTAAAACAAATCAATGCTTCTTCCGTAACTTTGATCCCTAAATGTGCTCACCCAACTTTTGTTACTGAAGTCAGACCTATATATTGTTGCTCAGTTCTGCTTAAGTGCATCTCCAATTTAATTTGCACTAGACTCAAACTGGTGCTGCCTGATATTATTTCTCCTAACCAAGGAGCTTTTGTCTCCGGGAGGCAAATTGTTTACAATATTTTGATCTGCCAAGATATTGTGAATCATTATTCTAGGAAAATGGGGCAACCAAAATGTCTAATGAAAATTGACTTGCAAAAGGCCTATGATTCTATATCATGGAATTTTGTAAAAGAAATGCTTATTGCTCTCAATCTTCCTAGTAATTTGGTCAAATGGATAATGGGGATTGTTACCTCTCTAATGTTCTCCCTCTCTATTAATGGAACTCTTCATGGCTTCTTCCCGGGGAAAAGAGGTCTTAGACAAGGGGATCCACTCTCTCCCTTGTTATTTGTGATATGCATGGAATACCTCTCTAGATTGTTAATGTATGTTGGTGATAAACCTGAGTTTAGCTTTCATTAAAGATGTGGGAGTTTAAAACTTAAACACCTTTGTTTTGCTGATGATCTGCTCTTGTTTTGTAAGGGTGATATTCCCTCTCTCACACTCTTATTGAGAGCCTTTGCCTCCTTCTTTGCATCCTCTGGGCTCAAAGTCAATGTTTCAAAATCTGAGCTTTACACATCTAATATCCCCCCTGACATTAAGGCTAGGATGATTTCTCTTTCAAAATTCAAAGTGGGGAAACTACCGTTTGGGTACCTCGAAGTTCCCGTGTCTTCAAAAAAATTAAGTGTTAAAGATTGTGATATCCTTGTTGAGAAAGTCATCATGAAGATTAGGACTTGGGGTTCTAGGCACCTTACCTATGCTGGAAGGGTGCAATTGGTAAACTCGGTCCTCCTTGCAATGCATACTTATTGGGCTTCTGTCTTCATCCTTCCTAAAGGTGTGCTTGGCAAGATTATTGTTGTATGCAGACAATTTATCTGGGAGGGGAAAGTTAATGGTGTTAAGGTTCCTCTAGTTGCTTGGGAAATGGTCTACAAGCCAAAGAAAGCAGGGGGTTTGGGTATTCATGATCTTATGGCCTGGAATTGTGCTGCAATGGCCAAATATGTTTGGAATATCGCTGAGAAAGCAGATTGTTTGTGGGTAAAATGGGTTAATCATGTTTACATCCATGATACTGATTGGTGGAGTTACACTCCCCCTACCTCTGCTAGCTGGCATTGGAGGTCTATTTGTAAAGTGCGGGAAAAGGTGGCTTCTGGATATAGAGGAAATTCTTGGATTCAAAATCCACGAGGCTTTTACTCAGTTAAGTCTGGGTATGAATGGTTAAGAGGTGAAATGGTTAGTGTTCTGTGGCAACGTTGGGTTTGGTGCAGGTTTAATATTCCTAAGCATAGCTTCATTTGTTGGCTTAATGCTTTAGGAAGATTAAACACAAAATCAAGGCTACTTTTGTTTGGTGTCAGCAATGATGACAGGTGCATTATTTGTGCGGTAGATTCCGAGTCCACCTCACACTTGTTCTTTGAGTGTGCTTTTAGCAGGGAATGCCTAATGGCTACCAAGCGATGGTTGTCTATCTCCTGTACCAGTATGCAGTATGAGACTTTATGCAGATGGTTTGCAAGGAGGAAGGCGTCAAAGTTCAAGAAAAATGTCCTTTATGCTGCTGTTAATGCGTGTTTGTATAGTGTGTGGAGAGCTAGAAATGAAGGATATTGGAACCAAAAGATACCTTCTATTCAAGCTACAGTTAAAGTCATTCAAGAGCAAGTTAAGATTCGGGTTAGTGCGATAATGCTAAAATTGATTTCTGCTACCGATAAATCGTGGTTTGATTCTTACTAGATAAGAAATTTTGCCTGTATATAATTTATAGGTTACTTACTTGTGTACAAATTAGGTTGTAATTTTTCTAAGGGTGTCTATTTGGGCTACGGCCTCGTAGACATGCCTTAAGTTTTGAGCTTTAATGAAATTCTTACCTTTACCAAAAAAAAAAAAAAAAAATCTTTCTGCGGAATATTTCATAAATTTATAGCCATTCTTGTGCAGATTTTACCAAGATGCTATGATGGACCTGATGCAGTTTACCTGGTAAGATCATAACTTTGAATAAGTATAAGTCACAAGTATAAGATCATAACTTTGAACAAGTTACAAGTATAACAGCATGAGGAATAATATTGAAGAAAGGATTGGCGTTGATTTAAGTAGGCTGCTCCCAAGACATAATCATTCAGTCGACATGTGATGCTCGGATCAGTCTTTTGCTTATATTGTTCTTGTTGTGTATATTAGAAACACTTTTTATCTCTAAAATGAGCATGTGTAGGCTGCTCCCAAGACATAATCATTCAGTCGACATGTGATGCTCGGATCAGTCTTTTGCTTATATTGTTCTTGTTGTGTATATTAGAAACTGCACTTTTTATCTCTAAAATGAGCATGTGGCTGTTGTATCAAAAATTCCTTCAATAAGAAAATGCACTTTTTATTTCTAAAATGAGCATGTGGCTGTTGTATCAAAAATTCCTTCAATAAGATAGAGTTGGATCAGGACTGTTTTTCTTGTTAATATCAACTACTTAAGGCGTGGGACTGCGTGCGTTTAAGCACCTCCAAGTCAGCTGGAAGTAGTATTATTGTCGGGCGCATTTGAAATTATCAAAAAATTCCTTTGTAGAGAAAAATACCGTAAGAGAAGAGTCAAATCTGAGAATTATATTGCCATTACTTGACCAAAACTTGCAGAATTTGACGTTTATTACAATAATGTGGAACTTGTATAATTGATCTATTCCGGTATTGGAACGGTGGCGGACCTCAGAGATGTCCGTCAGTAATCTTGGGGGCGTCCGTGAGTGGAAGGCTGCAAGGAAACAAACGTAAACTACCCTCGGGGGATGCGAGGAAACCCCCTCCGACGCTCAAGTCAGTATGTGTCCGCTAAGGATTTAGAGAGAATAGAAAGAGAGAGGTATAGAGAGAGAAAGTATTGTTTAGAATGTACCTGCAGAATAGTACCATTTTGGCTATTTATAGGAGTACTGTTCATCTGATAGGATGTATAATCTGTTGACACGTGTACGACTGAGATGAGTCTGATTGGAGGAAAGATTCCCTTATTTTGTCCTTTTCGGTGGCCGCGAGTGCCATCTTGGACCATCATTTAAGAATGACTTGGCTTACCACGATGAGGTCGCGTACTAGAAGTTTCATGTCGGACAACATGGCTTGTGTCCGGCAGCAGACGTGGATGCTACCCATACAACTAGCCCCACCAGCATCATTGGGGGTCGTGACCGTCATTGATGTTATCTTGAGGACGCGAGTAAACTTTGCATGTTGGTGGATTTTTTCTTGCTGCCACGTGTTGGCTTGGGGAGAAACTCAGACTTCAAAATGTGTAATCATTACCTTTTTTCTGAAATCCCGCTCGTTTTTTCTTTTTGCATTAGGGTGGATTTTTTCTTGATGCCACGTGTTGGCTCGGTCAGCGACACTTGGCACGCATCTGGGAAGCAGTTGAAAGGTTGCTTTAATCTTGGCTGTCCATTTTCTTACTTATAAAGTGAAACCGCTTTCCTTCCTTTTTTTCTACTCTTCTTCTTCGTCTTTTTTTAGTTTTTCTCTGGTTTTTCAAACTTTTCAAAGATTTGAAGCTTTCCCCAAGATCTTTACTTTCTTCCACCGGACTTCTTTAAAAGTACGCTAGGTTACTTTTCGTTCGCTGCATTCGAAGAATTTCACCGATTTCACTTTCTTTTCATTTGGGCTTGCTCGAGGGTTCCGATATCACTTATTTCGACTTTTTCCGGCGAACTCTGGGTTTTGGCGGCGCTGTTGGACTGGGAATCTTCTTTCTGCTCTTTTGGAACATTTCTCTATGATTTTCAAGAGTCCGTTTGATTTTCCGGTCAATTTTCCGGCGAGGTTTTTCTTTTCAGGTACCTTTTACATCCTCCTTTAGCTTTATGTTTCTTTTTCTTGCTTAAAATTATGTTGGACCGTTCAGATAGTCAAAAAACCCTGAGTGATAACTTTATGTCTGAAAGCGACCCCTCTTCTCCCTCTTCCCTTCATGGCGGACTAAGTTCATCTACTTCTAGCCCTAGGGAGGGAAGAACCCGTTTATTAACTGATTTGCCCCTTACTACCGACATGGATAAGGAGCTTAGATCTAAGTTTCTTAACGACCACTCCACCCCTAAACAAGAGAATTTGACCTCTCAATATCTGTCCGCGAGGGAAAGCGGTGAAAGAAAGACATTACGAGAATTAAGGCACCAAATCCTAGCTTGTCGGACCGTTAGGAACCCTCCTCCTAATGCCTTTCCCGGACTTGATGTCCAGCCACTGAGGGAACATGCTTGGCTAAATAGCGGATGCGGGGGTTGTGGTAGCGGAAGACTTTTACGACCGTCTTGCCCGTGGATACTGAGGACCTTGTCTACCAGCGCCGCGAGCAGAATCCCGGTCCTTCTACATCAGGACGGGAGCAGAGTATTCGTCCCTCCGCTGAAATTGCCAAGGGGGAGAGTTTAACAATGGTTCGTAATTCTTCTTGACCGGGACGATAATGAATTTTCTGGGATCCGGTTGCCGCCGGACTATAGTAGCGGTCCGAAAACAGTAACTATTTGCAAGAAATGGTGGCAGCACGCCATAAATCTCAATTATTGTCGGGTTGCGGAGAAGTTGTATGCCTTCCCGGCCGAATACAAGTTGGTGGTTCCGGACAAGGGAGCTAAAGTAATTGATTGTCCGGCAGGGCACATTGCTATTTATGCCCATCACCTGGAGTTTGGGCTGCGTTTTCCATTGGACCTAACTTTAGTTAAAATACTAAAGGCCTTTAATGTCTGTCTGGCCCAATTGACCCCTTTGGCCGTTAGGAACCTCATCGCGTACGTTTGGGTATGTCGTTTCCTAGATTTCCCTGAAACATTGAACCTTTTCCGCCTGCTCCACTGGCTGTGAAGAAATGGGTCAACCGAGAAAGGATTATGGTCTCTGATGTCGGCCAAGAATAAGCTTAATGTACACCCTAAGCTGACCGTGTTGAAAGGTTGGCAGCCACCTTTCTACTGGGTGAGGGTTCCAGACAACTGTCCTCTTTGTCGCCATTTTACCAAGCCGATCACTCAGATGGAGGATGTACCCTCCTATGATTAATTTGAGTCCGAGCTTGGGACTGTTATTGTTGACAGCGAAGAAGTTGAGGGGAGGGTCCCTTAAACATGGCTTTCCAATGCTCAGTATATACTGGGGAATGAGCCATTGTCCGCTTTGTTTCTCTGCCAGACCCACCCTGAAGGTGTGTTTATTTTGACTCTTGGTCCGACACAAGACTTGTATTGTTTTTGTCTACAAATGTAATGTTGATCATTGTTGTTGCTTTTTGTTTTGTAGGTGCCGGCAGCTTAGATCTTGAGGAGTTAGGTCTCAACCCAGAATTGAAGCCAATGTCGAAGGCTCATGAAGATCCAGTTTTTTATTATGACACCGTTCACGGCCTTACTGGTGGCCTTCGGGGTGCTGATCGTGGTCGCGGGAACCGCAATGCCGGGCATACGGTTGCCCATGATGCCGGCCGTACTCCTGGCCGCATCGCTGGTCGGGTAAACTAGAATGTTTCGGGACCTGTTGTGCAGGTCCCGGTGAACAAAGGTGGGGGAAACACTAGCCGTGGGCGTCCCCGCGAGTCTACTGATGTGGATGAGAGCCCCAGCAAGAGGCCTGCTGTGGAGATTGCGGCCGCCTCTGAGACACACAACATGGAGTCTGCCATCAACATTCCGGACTCCCCTGCCCGGGAGTCCGTGCCTGTGGCCAACCGAATTTCTCCTCTCAATGCTGCTATTAATAGCATTGGGACAACTCTAGGGTCTCGCTCTTCCATGCGCCAGAAGATTTATGAAATTCTAAGCTCTCCGAGTTTTCTCTCAGGTCTGGGTCCGGGAATATTTTCCTGAATTCACGAATGGATATAGCAGAAAGAAGTAATTCTTAGTATTGCCGTGAAGGTTGCGTTCTCTCATCCTCCTACCACTCCGGGAAAGATATACCAACCTCAATGGGACGTGAAGGAGGATGAGTCCTTATACGCTGACATCCGGACCAACGGCGGTACTCTAGGTTACCGTCTTTTGAAAGGCCTGCAATTGCCCATTGACTGCCCGACCCATAAGTTGGTGGCTCCACCAGCCCAGCTTATACACGACATGGCAGTGGTAAGAATCTCTTGTTTTTTTTCTTTAATCTCGTTCTTTTGGTGTAGACCAACAACTCTGCTATCAAGCTTATAGAGCAGTACATCCACTATCAATCTCTGGCCGACAGCTATAAGCAATCTCAGGACGACCTTCAAACTAACTTTGATGCTGCACAGACTCGTGCCGACAATGTAGAACATGACCTTGATGCTGAGAAGGTAGCGAGGGCCGTGGTTGATGTTGAGCTGGTGGACCTTCGTCTTAAGGCTGGAAACTGGAGGAGGCCGAGAAGAAATCAGCCGATTTGGAGAAGACTTTGGAGTCCGCTAAAGGTGAATTGGTTGCTGCCGTGGAGAAGGCCAAGTCCGATGCCGGCCAAGCACTGCTAGGAGTTCAAGAAGTCCGATGATTTCATCGGCTTCTCGGGGAGAGAGGTATGACAGAGGTTGGGTGGCCGCGAAGAGGTGTGTTTGCCATACCCACCCAACCTTCAACTAGGACGAGATGGAGACTGCTTTTGCTAACAGTGTGCATACACGACCTCTTGAAGGTGAACCCTTCATTTGCACAGAGGACGTGATTGCTAACGTTGATCCCAGCTTCCCAGATGAGGACGTGCCACTCCCTTGATGTTTTTGGCGGTCATCTCTAGGCTCTTCAGTTGCTTCGAACAGTTGTTAATTTTTGTAGCTTGAATATTATTCTATAACTCTGAATTCGGCCCACTTTGGCATGTAACCTCAATACTCTTAAATTGCAATTATTGTTACGAATTTTAAAAGCCTTTTCTGATGGTTGCCTACATTTTTGCCTATAGTTGGCCGCCGTGCCAGTAGTTCGTAATGAAATATTGCGTTTAAGTATTTGCAAGCCTTTGCTCTTGGTTATATGTTTGCATTTTCGCTTCTATTTTGATTTGTTATATGATCTGTACATGTATATTTTTACAATGTCCGCGAATGTTGGCCGTGAAGAGCCTTGTCGCGTAAATATTGTGCATGTCATTTGGCTGAGGCCTGTTATGTGGTTGTCTTTATGTTATGCCTGTTATTTGGCTATTTAGGCCGGTTATATGGCCGTTTTAATACTTGGCTTGTTATTTGGCCATTTGGGCCTGTTATATGGCCGCTTTTAAATTTGGCCTGTTATTTGGCCGTTTGTACATTTTGACATGTCATATGGTCTTTGGTACTACCTTGCCTGTTATTTGGCCGTGAAGGAATTTAATGGCGTGCCATTTAATCCCAATGTATGCATCATATACTTCTTTTCTCGTACAACTAAATAGGAAGATAATTAATGAAACGCTAGCAGAAGTTTGTATTATTTCGATAGTAAAGGTGGCTCTCGGCCCATTACATCAAACAATTAAACATAATACTTCTTTAAGACACTAGCGTTCCAACAGTTTTTATGCTCCATGTCGTCCAGTGTTTTCAGAGCGAATGAGCCGGGACCAATTTCTTTAGCTATCTGATATGGCCCCTCCCAATTGGTTGTGAGCTTCCCTTCCGTGTGAGCTTTTTCAGTGGTGGCTGTTCTACGCAACACCAAATCTCCAAGCTTAAACGTCCTTTCCAAAACCCTTTTATTATAGGCTTTGCTGATACGATCTTTATATGCCGCAGCCCTGAGTTCCGCTCTAACCTTATCTCTGGCAAAAAATCCAAAATTTCCCTCAAAGCCTGGTCATTGTTTTCTAGATCTTTGTGCTTGATCTGGTATGAAGGTAGGCTGACTTCTACTGGCAGAACTGCTTCCAACCCAAAAGCTAACTTGAACGGATTTTCTCAGTCGCCTCTTTCTCGGTTGTTCTATTGGCCCATAGCACCGCTAGAACCATGTCAGTCCAAGCTCCCTTAAACTCGTCAAGCTTCTTTTTAAGAGCTCCCAGAATTTATTTGTTCGCAGCTTCAACCTACCCATTGCTCTGCGGTTGACACACGGCTGAATATGCAAACTTTACTCTGAATCCTGACAAGAAATATTTGACTGGACGACAATCAAACTGTGCTCCGTGATCAAAAATTGTTGCTGCCGGTATTCCAAACCTTGTCATTATGCTTTGCTGCCATATGAATTTCTTGACCTGATTTGATTTGATCTTTGCTGTCGGCTCAGCCTCGATCTATTTTGTAAAATAGTCGATGCCAACAATCAAGAATTTGCTACTACTAGTAGCCGTTGTAAACGGCCCAAGGATATCCAAGCCCTATTGCACAAATGGTATCGGACAGAGTATTGGCTGGAGGTCATTTGCGGGCCTATTGATGACGGGAGCAAACTTCTGACATTTATCACATTTTTTGACATAACTCTGTGCATCCGTCAGCATACTTGGCCAATAGAACCTTGTTCTCAGAGCTTTTAAGGCCAAAGCTTTTCCTCTAATGTGATTTCCACAAATTCCTTCATGAATCTCCTCTAGGATCTTGCCAGATTCCCATGCTGTGGCGCACTTCACCAAAGGCAAACTGAACGACTTTTTATACAACTCATCCTGATAGATGACGTACCAACTGGCCTACCGTTTTAACTTCTTAGCTTCCATTGCCTTCTGAGGTAGTGAGCCTGTTAGCTTGTACACCACCAACTCACTGAATCATTCACCCTGCTGGTTAATGCTTTTCACAGTCACAATTTTCTCAATGATGCTTTTTTCTTTTAAAATCTCCACCATGACAGATCTTTCTATATTCAAAGAATCACAGCTTGCTAGTTTTGATAATGCATCCGCCTTAGTGTTATTGGCCGTTGGAATAGCTTGAACTTCAAAATGATCTAACTGGGCTATCATCTCTTTGGCCTTTTCAACATACTTCTGCATGTTTGCTTCTCGGACCTCGAACTCCCCTTTCAGTTGCCCATTGACAAGCTGTGAGTCCGTTTTCAGCGATACGCTCTTTGCACCAGCCGCTATACCCATTCTCAATCCAGCAATCGCGGCCTCATACTCTGCTTCGTTATTTGATGTCGGGAAGGTGAATTTGATAGCGTACTCAAAAACATTTCCTTCCGGAATAGTCATAACAATGCCAGCCCCCGATCCACTCACGGCCGATGAGCCGTCTACCTCTAACATCCATGTTTCCTTTTAACCCTGCTCTTCCTCTTCATAGGATGCTTCTACAATAAAATCCGCCAGCGCCTGCACCTTGATGGCAGTTCTGGGCTTTTACTGGATGTCATATTCGGATAATTCAACTGCCCATTTCAGAAGGCGACCTGAACTATCCATTTTCTGCAATGCTTTCTCTAGACGCTGGTTTGTTAATACCTGAATGGGATGACAGTCAAAGTATGGCCTAAGTTTTCTTGCGGCAATTATCACAACTAGTGCCATCTTCTTGACCAACTGATAACGGCTCTCTGGCACGTTGAGAATGTGACTGATGAAGTATATTGGTTGTTGCCTCTTCTCCTTCTCGACCAACAAAACGGCCGCGACAGTCTTTGGTGAGGCCGAGATATACAACTGTAGAATATCTCCCGTCTCTAGTCGAGAAATAGTAGGAAGAGTTTTCAGGTGTTCCTTGACCGCGACGAAAGCTTTGCTCTGTTCCTCTCCCCATTCGAACTTTTTGTTACCTCTCAATAATGAGAAGAAAGGCAAGGCCTTATCAGCCGACTTGGAGTTGAAATGAGTCAGGGCTGCCATCCTTCCTGTCAGTCTCTGAATGTCCTTGACACTCCTTGGTTCCGGCAAATCAACAATTGCTCGAACCTTATCTGGGTTGGCGTCAATTCCTCTCTTGCTCACCATAAATCCCAAAAATTTTCCTGCTCCTATTCTAAAGACACATTTCTATGGGTTGAGTTTCATCTTGTATATTCTCAAAGTGTTGAAGGTCTCTTTCAGGTCGTCAATATGTTCACGGTCAGTCTTACTTTTGACGATCGAATCGTCCACATATACTTCAATGTTTCTTCCCTTGTGGTCCGCGAAGAGCTTGTCGACCAGCTTCTGATATGTGGCTCCAGCATTTCTCAAGCCAAATGGCATGGCTTTGTAATTGTAAACTCCGCAGTCCGTGATAAATGCGGCTTTCTTTCTGTCGGCCTCCAAGAGGCTGATCTAGTGGTACCCCGAAAACGCATCCATCAAGCTCAGTAATGCGTGACCGCTAGTGGAGTCCACCAACTGGTCTATTCTTGGTAACGGATAGCAATCTTTGGGGCAAGCTCTGTTACGATCGGTGAAATCAACACACATCCGCCATTCGCGATTTGGTTTGCTCACAATTATCAACTTCTTCTTTGATAGCCTTATTCTTTTCTACTTAAAAATTTATTTTCTTCTGCTTGACGGGACGGACTGCACTGTCGACATTCAGACGATGAACCATCACGGCCGGGTCTATTCCCGGCATCTCATCCACCGAGAATGCGAAAACGTCAGCGTTTTCTCGTAGGAGAGTCACCAGGTTGATCCTGACCTCAAGGTCCATGTCTGTTCCGACAGCAACCGTCCTTGTCGGATCATCTGCTAGCATTTCTTGCCTAGATTCGCCATCAGGCTTAGGTCTTGGAGAATCCTCTGGTCTGACCCCTGGTTATTTCCATGGCTATTTCATTTTTCTTTTATAAATGCTCCTCGTTCGCCATCGCCTTTTTCTTGGCTCTCTTCTCTTTTCGCGTTGGCAGCTTAGATCTTCAACATGAATCCTCGTTGCCGGCTGTTTTAAGGCCGTCAGGTAACATGATTTGGCAGTCTCCTTATTTCCCCTTAACTCTGTCGACGTACCCTGATTGGATACGTACAACATAGTCAGATGATAGGTGGATACCACTCCCTGGACGTCATGGATGAAAGGTCTCCCAACTATTGCATTATATGCTCCCGACACATCAACTACTAGAAATTCTGCCATAACATCTCTGACGTCCTCATTATCGCCTACTTTGACCGGTAACTTTATGATCCCTTCGGGTATTGCTGACGCCCCCGCGAATCTTATCACTAGGTAACGTACAAGCTGCAGATGCTCTCGCCCAATCATCAATTTCCCAGATGTCGACAAAAATAAGATATTGGCAGAACTTCCTTCATCCACCATGATTCTATGAATCAAACAGTTTGCCACTTTCAAAGTCACCACCAGAGGGTCATCATGAGGGTACACCACATGATTCGCATCCTCGACCGAGAAGGACATGGCGGCATTGCTGGTGGCTTTTTCTAATGACAACTTTCACTGACATTTACTTGATGCATGAATTCTTTTAAGCTGGCTATTGCCCCACTAACATTGCCGCCATGAGTTGGGCCACCACTAATCACGTGTATCTCTCCTATCCGAGACTGGACATTATGATCTTTGAACGTCACCAAATCACCATCATTCGTCTGCATTTTGTACTGAGTGCAGTAGCCTCTACGGAAGAGATCCTCCAAATTATCCTTCAAATGGCTACAATCTTCGGTCAGGTGGCCGTGATCTCCATGAAAATCACACCACTTAGTCATGTCACAGTTCTTATGAAACATCTTTTTTGGCCGCTGCCATTTGTCACTCTCCTTATTCATGGTGTGTATTTGTGCTCTAGAGGTCGTGAGCTGGGTGTACGCATCAAACTTCTCTTTGCGTTCACTTCTCTCTGCGGCCCGCACACCACGCCCTCGGTCATTTCTTTTCTTAACCATGTTAGATTCTTTTCTTTCATCTCGGTACGATCATTGTCACGACCCTTATCCTTCAGCGACTTCTCATCCTTCTTCTCTTATCAAACTCCCGATACTGGTTGCTAGCAGCCTTATCAAATTCTTCTCCTCTTATGAAATCATTTGCTTTGTCCCGATGCACGGCCCAGTGACGTGAAAGTCTTACGGCCCAGATAACTCCTGAACGCGGACCCCTCTCTCAGTCCCGTCATCAAGGACATAACCGCCACATCTTGCTGGAAGCGAGTAATAGTGACCGCTTCAATATTAAAACGACCGATAAAATCACGAAGAGATTTTGTGTCTCCCTGCTTGATGGATAATAACTCCCCAGTGGTGCGCTTACGGCGCCTACTACTCACAAAATGAGTGCTGAACATAGATGAAAGCTGAGAGAAACTAGAAACGTTACCAGGCTTAATACTCTTGAACTATGTCTGAGCAATACCAGTCAGAGTGTACGGAAACACCTTACACCAAATAGCATCCACCTGAGCGTACAGGTACATGTGTCCTTCATAGGCCGCGATGTGATTGTCGGGATCAGAACTGCCATCATACTTGAATGACGGCATTTTGATTCTTGGCATAGGGTGATTCAGAATCTCTGGCACAAAGGAAGAGAGTTTAGGTTTGATCAACAAGTGTCCGCTAGCCGAATAGTAACTAGCACCATTGGTGTTCTACTCTCGGTGGGAATGACTTTGATTCTCATCCTCCGAATTGTCAAGCTCTTCAGTTTCCATAAGTGTTTCTTCATACTCAGGGTCATCCAACTGCCTCTCCAACTGTCGTCTCACGAGTGAAGGTACGCATTTTCCTTATCGGTGTACCGTCAGCGTTTCTACCGACCATAGCCAGTGATCGCTTACGGGTTTGACCGCCTCTAACATTTAGAGTAGGGATGTTACCATTATTCAGCGGAGTATTCGCCAACATTTGTATGAATGACGCCACTGTTTTCAGCTGCTCAGGAGAGAACAGGCTCAGTTAAGCTAGGTTGAGTGGGATGCCATCAGTGTTCACTTGAGATGCATGATTCTCAGGAGTTTGTTGATCAGTGTTACTCTCGGACACCCTGAAGTTGAACTGTGGGGCACCCGTTGGTCCAGTAATAATGGGTTGGGAAGACCCTTGACCGGTTTCAAATCCTAGTGGACCGCGACTTGTGGTATCGGTCTTATCCATGACTGCTTCACACAGATGGGAGGCCCCTCCTTCTAGCGCCAATTTGTTCCGGTATTGGAACGGTGGCGGACCTCAAAAATGTCCGTCAGTAATCTTGGGGGCGTTCGTGAGTGGAAGGCAGCAAGGAAACAAACGTAAACTACCCTCCGGGGGGATGCGAGGAAACCCCCTCTGATGCTCAAGTTAGTATGTGTCCGCTGAGGATTTAGAGAGAATAGAGAAGTATAGAGAGAGAAAGTAGTGTTTAGAATGTACCTGCAGAATAGTACCATTTGGCTATTTATAAGAGTATTGTTCATCTGACAGGATGTATAATCCGTTGACACGTGTACGACTGAGATGAGTCTGACTAGAGGGAAGATTCCCTTATTTTGTCCTTTTCGGTGGCCGCGAGTGCCATCTCGGACCATCATTTAAGAATAACTTGGCTTACCACGATGAGGTCGCGTCCTAAAAGTTTTATGTCATACAACATGGCGTGTGCCCGGCAGCACACTTGGGTGCTACCCATACATGATCCAATAAAATTTCACGCTCATTTTAACATCCGTTCTAGCATATAATTCACAATCACAGAGACAGACCAGTGAAGATTTACAAGAAGAATTGTTTCGATGTCGGAAATCATCTTAGGCCCTATTCTTTTGGACTTATTTTCAGTTCAGTTCAGTCTTTTCTAATGTTATTATCATCATCATCATCATCATCATCATCATCATCATCATCATCATCATCATCATTACTTCCTCCGTTCCATTTTAAATGAAACGTAGGGCCTTGGCACGGGGATTTAGAATAGGAGAGAGATAGAGAGAAAAAAAAGAAGGGACCCATGTGATGAAGAGAGAGATAGAGAGAAGTGAATACCAAATAAGGTAACGTTTCACTTAGTTTGAAAGGCCTAAAATAGTAAGTGTTTCATTTAAAATGGAACGGAGGAAGTATTATTATTATCATCATCATCATCTAAACTACCACACCAACAACAATTTAACAAGAATAATAAACAATTATGTAAAAATAATAAATATATTAATAATAATTATTGATAATATTATGTTAATATTTATTGATTATTATCGATTATTATTATTTTAGAAAATTAAATATACAGTTCAGTTCAGTTTCTCTCAGTTCAGTTGGTTTCAGTTCAGTTCAGTCCAGTTCAGTTCAAAAGAACAGGGCCTTATTCTTCCTCAGCATCACAGAAGATAAACTGACCATGTTCGAATACAGTTGTCCATTAATACCATATTGTCTTGCAACTTGGAGCACAGCTTGGGAGGAAAAGATAGGCTACAACTGCAGGTGTTCACCAGTCTAGGACCGGACCGGACTGAAACTGGCTGGACCGATGGACCGGAATCTGGAAAAAATTTGGACCTGGACCGGACCGGAAAAATTCCGGTCAGGTCCGGTCTGGACCTGAATTCTTCCGGTCTTGTCCGGTTTTGGACCTGCTGGACCGGAATCTTTATTTTTTTAAAAAAAATCTTTTTAATTTGATTTAAAATATTTACAAATTAGATATATTAAAATTAATAATTTTAATAACAATATTCCTAAAGTTAATAAATAGTACTCCATCTGTCCCAGAATACTCTTGACACTTATCAATGCACGTAGTTTTATATGATAAGTTGTTTGGTTATCAATTGTTATTTTATTGAAAAGTAGATGTGATAGGAGTTAATAGTTAGTAAAAGTAGTATTATTTTATTTTAAGGAAAGATAGTGTGGGCCATGGTTAGAGTTGGTGGGTAGTAGGAGTGGTATTATTTTATTTGGAGGAAAGAGAGTGTGGGCTAATGCTTAAAAGGTAGAAGGATTAAAATAATAGTGGGTCATATCCAAAAATAGAAGTGTAAAGAGTATTCTGGGACAAATGAAAAAGGAAAGTGTAAAGAGTATTATGGGACAGATGAAAAAGGAAAGTGTAAAGAGTATTTTAGGACGGAGGGAGTATGTTTTTAAATTTCTAACTTTTTATTACCTTTTAAACTTTTTTAACATATAAACTTTTTTTTTACTAAAAAATAAGAAATTTCGGTCCACCGGTTCGGAACGGAATTTTCCGGGTTTGGACCTGACTAGACCGGAAACCTGGAATTGGGATTTTCTTTGGACCGTCCAAATTCCGATCCGGTCCGACCCTGGTCTTTGAACAACCCTAGCTACAACTAGGGATGGCATCGGATCCTGGACCCGGATCCCTTTTTTGCGGATCTGGATCCAAAAACTTCAGACCCGTTGGATCCGTTCACGCCTTCAAACCACCACTTCGGCCTTCCGGCGACATCACCACCGGCAAGATTCGAGCTCACCACAGCAAAGATTCGAAAATAAGCTTTTGAGTTCGACGGTTCGAGGCTGTTCGACGGAGCCCACCAGTCACCACCATCTTCTACAGTTAAGATTGTTACTGGCGAGGTGTGTTTTCTACTTGTGTGCTATTATTTCTTTTTTGTTGATTTTTATAGTTCTTTTTCTTCTCATGTCTTCATATATACATTGCTTAATTAGTATGTGAACTCAAAAGCTTATTTTTCTTTGTTGGGCATCCTGAAATTTGGAAAGTATTATCATTTTGATTGGAAAGTATTATCATTTTCATTGAATAAGTTTACTTTTCTTTGCTGGGCATGCCGAAAATTGGTGTGTATGTGTAGTGTGCTGTGAGTAAACGTGGAAATGGTGGGTTTTGTGGTGTGTATGTGTAGTGTGTTGTGGTTAATGATGTAAACAGTAGGTAAAATTGGATAAAATGAGCTGGACCCGTTCAGGATCAGTTCGGGATCCGAATCCGGATCTGGGTCCAACATTTCCAGACCCGTTGGATCCGGGTCGGATCTGGATCCAGGGTCTGAAAAACGGATCTGGATCCGAGTCCACCTGGACCCGGTCCAGATCCGACCTGTTGCCATCCCTAGCTACAACCATGGTTGCCTCCCAAGATCTCCTTTGTAGGTCTTCCCCTGTTTCTTAGGTAACTTCTTAGCTGAAGAAAGTCCAAAATACATTTCAAATAGTCATAAACTAGTTTTGAAGCCCGTGCAACGCACGGGTTATTACTTTCTTTTTTTTTTTTTTTGCAAGTTTTTGTTGACATTGTTGATTTTGTGTTGCTGTGAAATGAGATTTTTCAACACCATTGTATTTACATACTACCTAGGTTCTTTTTCTATTACAACAATTACCACTTTGGGTAGTTTTATCTATTGGAACCATTCCACTTTTGGTGAAAAAATCAACTATAATTGACAACATCGCATTTACTTTATGTTAATTAAACCATAATTAATTACTCAAATTGCCTCATAAAGTTGCGTTTACTTTATTAAGGATTTACTTATTATCCCCGACTCTAGTTAACCCCTCTATGTAAACTACCCATTTTTTTATTTTCTTATAAATCATGCCCAAACCTATTGTTGTAGTAGAAAAAGACAGAAATTATTTGTCATAATACTTTAATTTCTAGATTTATTATTGTGATATATAAATTTTTTATGTTTAATGTTCAATTGAATATTGTAGCTAAGTCTATTATTAAATATTTTTCCCAATAATTGGTATGACTAGTAATAACTAACACAACTTTAACATGGAAAATACGCGAATGATACTTTAAGAAAGTAGAGGGTAATAATTTAATAGATGCAAGACAGAAGGAATAGAGAAAAAATATGAGTGTCAGTCACAACTTCAACTTTTAATATAGCACAACACTAACGCATATAGGATAGAAGATGGGAAAGCCAAAATGAAGATCATAATGATGATATCATGAATAAAGTAAATTAATTATAAAACTAACCTCTATTAATCCAAAATACTAATTAAGAGAAAAAATCTCTTCATCAATTATGATTATATCAAGACTTATCAAACTTCCCCATTTTTTATGATTTGCAACCTCAAATAGTCTAGAAACTCGACCCTTGATTTCCCAATTAGTTTTAGTAGAATTAAGTTTATTGAGAAAAAAAATAAAATGTGACATATAGATATATGAAAAGGAAAAACATAAATAATTATGTATACAACAAATATTATAGAAATAAAATAATTAGTCAATTGCATAATACCTCTGCAATGTTGTTGACAAACTTTCATTTGATTCTTTATGTAATGTCATCATGGTATGCTATAGGTTCAAAATTATATGTATGTATTTTTTATCTTTATATAACTCAATTTTTAAAAGTATGATTTTGAAAGACATAATGGCTATTGTTACATATAATACACTATTTTTGTAGTTATTTACATATTTCAAGCACTCTTCGATGTTAAAAAAATTATAATATTGCAAATTATGTAGCAAAAGATATATTCAATCTATAGTTGAATAATTTAGGTTGTTTATTTAAAATCAGAGTGTAATATTCACTTATTAAAAAAACTTTATATGTATTTATATCTATGTTAAACACTACTCCCTCTGTTTTTTTTATCCTTCTCACTTGGAATCTTGACACTATTCATACTTAGATAGAATCTTTTCAATTTTTTTCAATTTATAAGAAAAAATATAGTCATGTCTTGTTGATATACTTTATCAATATTCAATCGTTATAATTTTTACTAATATATAATGAAAGATATTTAAGTTTAAAGATGTGCATTGGGAGACGCGCACAGGAAAGTGAGAATGATAAAAAAACAGAGGGAATACTTTTTAAGAAAATAAAAAATTAAAAAGAATGACATGTCATGCTTAGGTAGAGCTCTCTATAGTATTTCTTTTAAAATCATACTCTAATTTTTTCATCATCCAAAACTCTAATATATATATATATATATGTAACTTTATCGCTATAGATTTTAATTTTTGTTATAACAACTAAGTTTCCTTAATAAATTTTGTTGCAATACTAAAGTGTTTTGGTTCAGTTGAGTAAGTATGGTGTTTGGATCATCTAGAGTTCTAAAAGAACTCTACAATGTAGAGTTTGAGCAATATTAACCATTAAATAAAAAATCAATGGCTCATATATTATCTTTCCAAAACCCCCTCTTTTTGTTTTCATCAAAATCCACCCTCTTATTTCTCCCCTTCCGTCAATATCAGCCCTTGATTTTAAAATGTATGGTTCATATACAACACTACCTTGTAGAATTTTATTAAAACTCTAAAGGATCCGAACTTGTAAGGCTGAGGTTTTGAAAGATAATATGTTTAATCCTGTAAATTGGACCTATGATAAAATGATATAGTCACATATAGTTATAGCTATTATTATACTTATTTAAAAAAAAAAAAAATAATGTCTTACCATTCATCTATTTAAATATATTTTCATAAGTTGTAAAACTATATTATAAATGGATCTTATTTTGAAGTATATTTCAAGCACTCTCCAATGGTAAAAAAATTATAATGTTTTGAATTAGGTAGCTAGGTAGCAAAAGTTATATTCATAATATAATAATTTAGGGCCCGTTCGGTATTACTGTGGTTTTCTGTTTTTTGGTTTTATGATTTTCAAAGTCATATGATATATGTCCTATAATGAATAAAAAATTAGTCAAATTTATTGGGAGCATGATGATTTTGAAAACTGACAACTAAAAAGTGAAAACCACTTTTTCTGGTTTCCTGCTTTTGGTTTTTAGTTTTCAAAAAAACTAAAAACTGAAAACAAAAAACGATAACGAACGGGCCTTTAGTTTTTTTTTATTCAAAACAAAACTCTAATTTTTCATTATCCAAAACTCCTTTTATGTATTTACATATAGGATTTTTTTATTTTTACCACCTTTTAAAATCACAATTTTCAAGACAACCACCTTATATGTTCATGTTTTTAAATAACCACCTTATATGACCTAAATCTCTTTATATACATACCAATTGACAGATTTCGTCCAAGAAATCGGTCTTAAATAAGGGTTTAAACCTTATATACATTACAGTGAATAAAGGTGGAGATAATCAAATTGTTCTTAAACCCTTTTTAAAGATGATTTCCTTGGCGGAATATGTCAATTGGTAGGTATTTAAAAGGATTTAGATCATATAAGGTTGTTATATAAAAAAATGAACATATAAGGTGGTTATTTTTAAAAACTTGATTTTATAAGGTGGTTAAAATCAAAAAATCCTTAAATATATGTAGAACTCTATTTTTTTAAATATGTAAAATAAAAATTAATGACATGAAAATCCTACTTGGCGCTCTCATTTCATAATTTGTAGAACTATATTGTAAATTGATCTTATTTCGGAGCATATTTCGAGCACTATCTAATGGAACAAAAATTATAATATTCTTAATTACGTAGCAAAAGTTATACACAATTTACATCATATAATAATTTAGGTTGTTCATTCAAAACCAAACTCTAATTTTAGCTTATCTAGAACTCCTTATATGTATTTAAATCTATGTAGAACTCTATTTTTGTAAAAAACAAAAATAAAATTTGAGACATGGCAATCCTACGTGGCGCGCTATATGGCCTCGAAATCTTGATGAGCTCCCTATGCTCCCGAAAAGTTCCTCCTTTATTTATATACTAGTATTGGGACCCGGGCAAATGCCCGGGCTTTTTCGTGAAGAAGAGGTAGAAGTTTTAAATATTTACAGCCCTATTTTTGGCCGTTCTTTTTGTTTGACATAGAACAACTAAAAGTTGTAATATGATTTTGTCATTATCTTTGATGTTGGTTTCTAATTTATATGTTATGAAGAAACTCACTATATCATTCAGAAACATACTAAATCATGTAAAAACTACATCATTTCTAAACAATCCACTATATCATTTAGACACTCACCATATTATGCAGAAACTCAGTATATGATTCATACATTCACTCCATCATGCAGAAACTACATATTTTTATATGTTAAAGCACATGTCACGATATACTACACAACCTACTTCAAATCTAAATGTTCACACCGTATCTTGAGTCGTCTAAACCGAGATGATTCTTTGAATGTTTTACCAATTTCTCCCCATTGCATAGTGTTACGACAAAGTTTTGTCCACTGCAAATAATTAATAATTTGAAGACCTAGTATAATATTTCTATAAGACTACAAATAATAATAGTATTCTTTATGAAATAAAGAACATTAACCTTGTATGCTCCAATGTGATTTCCCTTAGTACAATTCATGCTCGTTGTGGCGAGTCTACCAATGGCCCATAGTTTTCCGATTATATTTGCATGAGGGATATAATAATATATAAAGTACATATAATAATAATAATTACTAAAGATAAGTTATAACATATATTTAAATGTAAAGGCTATATAATGAAGAAATAGAAGTACCTTGTGAGTTGCCTGATTGAGTCACATCGTTTTTGAATTAACTCATAGTCTCCCAACTCAAACTTGTGTCTAGAAATTTTGGGTTCGTCTTCATCTAGAGTTTGAACACAGATTGAGAAGTTGAAATATATCATGTATTTATTTGTGACAATTATATACTCTTCTTTGTTGGCTGTCACATTAAAGTTTCTAATTATGTAGATGTTCCCCTCCTTGAGCGTGCGTTTGTAGTCTGATGCATCATCTTCCCTTATAGAGTCTTGAATGTGATCTCCCTATTTTAGTAGGCCATTTAGTTTGCAAGATTAGATCAAAATAAAACAAAATTAGATAATGTGTTAATTGTATAGTGAGGCTTACTTCCTCATCTGCAAGTATTGTTTCAACACCAATAAAATTGTTGGTTTTCGAGCTTATTGAATCCCACATTCTTGTGACCCTAACTTTCATAGTCCAATCTTGCCTTTCTTTGCTCAAATCCTTGATCAGATTGTACCTAATTGGTTCAATTGATATCCTTGACCTTTTTATTTACAATAGCATAGCACATAAGTTTATTTTATGTTCCAATGCTTAAGTCACCATTATATGTTCTAAGTTCAAGATAAAACTTACCTTTCTTTAGTACTCATTGTGTTTACAAATTAAATTAAAGTACCTATCATATTGAAACAATAATTTGTTAAATTATGAAGGATTTGTAATATTGCTACAGTATGTTGCTAAGGTATGTTGTTATGGTGCCCTTCAAGTCTCAATAAACCAACATGATTAACAATATAAACCCTCTTTCTAATATGGTGACCATGTCCCATCTTATCCAACATTCATGTTTGGAGGAGACGAAGGATGCAGCATTTGTTTCTTATCAAAGGAAAAGAAAATATGAGTATATTTATTAGAAACCGTAAATTGGAGAAGAACTCAATGTGCAAAGCTAACCACTAAAAAACTATAATATTTAGTTCACGTAATTAGTCAATATTTCCTTTTATACGTTACTTTAATATAAAATTTTAAATATAGTATAAATGGATCTTATTTTACAGTACTTTTTAAACATTATCCAATGGTACAAAAATTATAATTTTGAACAATATATTAAAAGTTATAATCAATTTACTACATTTAAGTTTTTCATTGTGAACCCAACTCTATTTAATCTTATCATAAACTCGATTTGTATTTTAATCAATTTAGAACTCTATTTATATTTTAAAAAATGACATGACACCTAATGAGCGCGACAAATGGCGTCCAATGAGGACGCCAAATGTCGCGACCTTATATGTTACTTTAATATAAAATTTTAAATATAGTATAAATGGATCTTATTTTAAAGTACTTTTTAAACACTTTCCAATGGTACAAAAATTATAATTTTACGAACAGTATATTAAAAGTTATAATCAATTTACTATATTTAAGTTTTTCATTGTGAACTTAACTCTATTTAATCTTATCATAAACTCAATTTGTATTTTAATCAATTTAGAATTCTATTTATACTTAAAAAAATGACATGGCAGTTAATGAGCGCGACAAATGGCGTCCAATGAGGACGCCAAATGTCGCGACCTTATACGTTACTTTAATATAAAATTTTAAATATAGTATAAATGGATCTTATTTTAAAGTAGGAGTACTTTTTAAACACTTTCCAATGGTACAAAAATTATAATTCTACGAACTATATATTAAAAGTTATAAACAATTTCCTATATGTTGAACCCTAGTTTTGATGTTGACAAAGGAACAAAGATGCAAACTAAGTATTGGACTAACAAGTTGTTTAAGTGAATAAATTTCAAGGTATCAATGAAAGGAACAAAGAGAATACTAAGTCAAGGAAGAAATCAAGTTGGGATTTTGAAGACTAAGTAAATATGTTTCAAGATTTGATACTGGAGCAGCATTGGAGCAAGAAGACTAAAGCGAGGCTTTTTGTTTCTAGTTCCATTGTAAAGGAACGAGTAAGAATGGTAAGGAACTATGGCAATTTAGAATGAGAATGAGCGTTTGTTCCTTTGAAATGAACAGACAAACTGGCGCTGAACTAATACGTCAAAGGAACTAACGATTAAAAGGAACTAGAATTAGGATGAAGCAATACAACGGTTCATTTATGTCAGTTGAGTAAATTATGCCTAGATTTTAGGTAACCATTTTATTTAAGGAAAAAGAAAATCTGATTTTAAGGAATATCTTTTTAAGGAAAAGATTTTATTTTTATAAAGATAATAAAAATTCTTATCGATTTTTATGAAGATATTTTAAAGATAATATTTTTGGTAAAGGGATTTTATTTTGGTATTAATAATTAAAATGTTTGTAATTAAATCATATTTTCAAATTAATGCTTTAAGTGGTTGCTAAAATTAAGGGAGCAGTAACTCAATTCTCTCCCACGTTTAACAGTGATCATGGAGATCATGGGATGATTGAGGAACGTGTTCCTCAGGGTAAGAAACATCATGGGATAATGTTTTTACCATTAACACATGTTTTGAATCCCACGTTCTAAGTTATTACCACTATAAATACTAATGTCTAATTAAGTTCCAATTTGTGTCTGACCAAGTATATTAGTGAGTTTAACTAAGTAAAGTGTCAGTGCCTTCATTCTCTCATAAAAGCCATTTGCTCTTTGCCTTCTTACTCTAATTCCGCTAAGTGTATTTGATGAATTGTATTTTGGTTTTTGGGGTAAGGGGACTTTGAGTGAAGTTCTCTAAGAGAAAAGCTTTGAGTAAAGCGAGCTAAAGTGAGAAAACTTCAAGTGAAGTTGAGAGGAAAACTGTTAAGGGAACAGGTTGTTCGGGAACTCAAGGTGTGGCCCGTGAGTAGAATTAGGTTGTAACAAAGTTGTTTGGCCTAATTAGTGAAAGAGTTGAGTTTAAAATCCCTAGTGGTCGAGGTTGTTTCTTCTTGTTAGGCCCAAGAAGTTTTTCCTCGTAAAAATCCCTTGTGTTCCTTTAGCTTGTTTCTTTGTTTAAGTTTAAAATTCCGCAAAAAGTTACGTTTATTTCTACACATACAATCCATCCCCCTCTTGTATTGTTCCTTGTGAAGTAACAATTGGTATCAGAGCCAGAACTCACAAAAGATAGGAAACCCTATTGAGAAAAAGATCGAAGGAACAATGAAACCACCGAGAAACTTGAGGAAGGTTACTCTACGCAAAGGTCTCCCATGTTCAATGGGAAGTTTTATTCCTACTGGAAGAACAGAATGGAGATATTCATCAAGGTTGAAAATTACCAGGTATGGAGAGTCATTGAAGTTGGTGATTTTGAGGTCACAACTACTAATAACAAAAATGAGGTAATTCCAAAACCCTTATCTGAATATGACAAAGTTTATTTCAAAAAAATGAAAGTAAATGCAATGGCTGTTAAATTGTTGCATTGTGGACTTGGACCCCATGAACACAATAGGATCATGGGATGCAAATCTGCAAAGAAAATATGGGATTACTAGAAGTAACCCATGAAGGAACTAATGAAGTCAAAAGATCTAAAATTGATTTACTAATGAATCAATATGAACTGTTCTCCATGAAGACTAAGGAAAGCATACAAGAGATGTTTACTCATTTTACTAACATTATTAATGAGTTAGCTTCTCTTGGTAAGTTTACTTCATCAGAGGAACAGGTTCGAAAAGTTCTTAGGAGTCTTCCTAAGGATAGATGGATGGCTAAGGTCACTGCTTTACAAGAAACAAAAGACTTCACTAAGTTCAACTTGGAACAACTTGCTGGATCACTTATGACTCATGAGCTTCACCTTGATAATGTGTATGGTGAAAGCTCTAAGTCAAAATCCATTGCCCTCAAAGCAGATGATGAAGATGACTCTGACTCAGAAGAAGAGGAAGCAGCACTCATGGTCCGAAAATTTCGAAAGATGTATAGGAACATGAAGAATGGAAACTTTAAAGGTAAAACTAAAAGGTTTTCTAACAAAGCTGCTTGTCATAAATGTGGTAGTACAGATCACTTCATCAAGGAGTGTCCACTTTGGGAAAATGATAAAACCAAAGAATGGAACAAGGAACGCTTCGCTGAAAGGAACAAGGAAACTAAAGCACCTTTCTCTAAAGCGAACGTTCGAAAGGCAATGATAGCTGCATGGGGAGATTCATAGACAGAAGAGGAAGAACAACAAACTGAAGAAACTGCAAATCTTTGCCTCATGGCAAACACTGACGAAAAAGAAGATGAAGAAAATGTTGAGGTAAGCCAACATGGACTTAAATCAGACTTAGATGGTAAAACTAGGCCTGAAATTTATGATCTTCTTTATGATGCAATTCTTGAATGTAGAGATGAACGTGAAAAACGTGAGCAAACTGAACAAGCTCTTAAAGTGTGTAAAGAACATATAGAACGGCTTAAGAAAATGAGAACGGATGTTGATACTAGGTTCTTTGATTTATTTGATAAAATTTAAAAATCAAGGAATCATATGAGAGTGTGAAAAATGAAAATTATCTAATCAATTAAGAAATTTCACTCTTAAAGGAATTTGTCCTTGTTCTAAGTTCCTTTGATATTAGATCAACCCCTTTGAAAGGTTATAGATCTGAGATCGAAAATTTGAATAAAGAGAAAAATGTTTTAAAGGAACAGATCTGTAATCTCAAGAAGGAACTGGTTGTTGCAAGGAACAGAGGCAAAATGATGGCTGTTCCTAAATGGATTGAGAGACCACAGACCAAAAGAAAAGAAGGTCTTGGTTTTGAAATCTACAAGAAAAGGAACAAGAACAAGAAATATGTTGACCTACCTAGTGATAAAATTTGAATGTACTGTGGTAAGATAGGTCATCACATAAATCAATGTCAACTAAGAACTGGAATAATTGGCAAAAATGTGAAGATGAGTAACATGAATTGGGTTGCCAAATCAAATCCTAGTCAAGAATAGGAACCCACGAAACAAAGGGTTCCTACAACTAACAACTAGTTGATTTTTGTAGGTTGGATTAAGGGGGAACAACACTTGGTATCTTGATAGTGGTTGTTCTAAGCATATGACATGAGACAAATCTAAGTTTCTCTCACTCTCAACCTATAAAGGTGGAAGTGTGACTTTTGGTGACAATAAGAAAGGTAACATAGTTGCCATGGGTAAGGTTGGTAAGTCACCATCACATTCCATTGATAATGTATTTTTAGTTGAAGGTTTAAAACATAATCTGTTAAGTATTTCCCAATTCTGTGACAAGGGAAATGTTGTTAAATTTAATAGTGAAAAATGCTTGATTGTTAACATTAACTCTAAGAATGTCATATTGGAAGGAACAAGGAAAGGGAACACATATATTGTGGATCTTAATCTTGTTCCTAAAAACAATTTGACATGCCTTAGTGTTATTGAAGATGATCCACTCTTATGGCATAAGCGTCTAGGACATGCTAGCTTTTCATTACTTGACAAACTTCGATCAAAAGATCTTGTTTTGGGATTACCATCTATAAAATTTCATATTGATCAAGTTTGTAATGCATGTGCCAAAGGAAAGCATATTAGATCCTCTTTCAAATCTAAAACTGTTGTAAGCGCCACAAAACCTTTAGAATTAATTCATATGGATTTGTGTGGCCCTATGAGAATTCAAAGTAGAAGTGGAAAGAGGTATGTGTTAGTTAATATTGATGACTACTCTAGGTATACTTGAGTTATTTTTCTCTCTAGTAAGGATGAGACTTATGATGAGTTCCTTGTCTTTGCTAAAAGAGTTCAAAATGTGGTCACAAATTAATGCATATTAGATCCGATCATGGTAAAGAATTTAAAAATTATAAATTTGATGACTTAAGCAGAGACCACAACCTAGATCATAATTTTTCTGCCCGTAGGACACCACAATAAAATGGGGCTGTAGAAAGGAAAAATAGAACTTTGGAAGAAATGGCTAGGACCATGCTAATTGCTAGTGAACTTCCAAGGAACTTTTGGACTGAAACTGTTAATACTGCTTGTCACATAATAAATCGTGCCATGATGAGACCTATCATTAACAAAACTCCTTATGAGCTTTATTTTGGAAAGAAACCCAATGTTACTCATTTCATAACATTTGGTTGCAAATGTTTTGTTCATAACAATGGGAAAGATAATCTTGGAAAATTTGTTGCTAGGAGTGATGAAGCAATATTCTTAGGATATTCATCACATAGTAAGGCTTATAGAGTTTACAATAAAAGAACTATGTGTGTTGAAGAAAGTGTTCACATAATCTTTGATGAATCTGACAATTTTAATCCAAGCAAACAGGTTGATGACTTTGAGATTGGCTTGGTACAACCAAATGAGAAAGATGCATATTCAATTGAGGAAGAAGAAATAAAAGAGGAAAGGAACGAAGTAGAAGAAAACATTCATAACAATGATGTTCCTGTACCTCAAGATGATGAAGTTGTTCCTGTTCCTACTAAGAACGAAAATGTTGAAGGAACTGATTCAACAATTGCTGAAAAAGGAACAACTGAACATAGCTCCTCATCCTCTCACGAAACTCAAGAGGAACAACCTGTTCCTATAAGGGAGTTTCAACCAAAACCTTGGAGACATAAAAAATCACATCCAGTAGAACTCATAATAAGTGACATATCCAAAGGTACGCAAATTCGATCTCAGTTAATGAATTTTTGTGCATTTCATGCATTCTTATCAATGATGGAACCAAGAAATCATGAAGAAGCCCTAACTAATTCTGATTGGATCACTGCTATGCAAGCTGAATTACATGAGTTCGAAAGAAACAAGATATGGCATCTAGTTCCCTCTTCTGAACAACAAAAAGTGATTAGCTTAAAATGGGTGTTTAGAAATAAACTAGATGAGTATGGAACAATTGTAAGAAACAAAGCTAGACTTGTAGTAAAAGGTTATAATCAACAAGAAGGAATTGACTATGAAGAAACCTTTGCTCCTGTTGCTAGACTTGAAGCCATTAGAATACTAATTGCATTTGTTTCTTATATGGGATTTAAACTATATCAAATGGATGTTAAGTGTGCATTTATAAATGGCTATTTAAATGAAGATGTATATGTTGAACAACCCCCTGGATTTGAAAGCAATGATCTCCCAAACCATGTCTACAAGCTTGACAAGGCTCTTTATGGATTAGAGCAAGCACCTAGGTCATGGTATGAGAGATTATCAAAGTTCCTTTTAGAAAACAACTTTAAAAGAGGAAAGGTGGATAAAACTTTGTTTCTAAAATCGAAAGGAACTGACATACTACTTGTTCAAATATATGTTGATGACATTATTTTCGGAGCAACAAATGAAACATTGTGCAAAGAATTCTCAAATCTCATGAGTAATGAATTTGAGATGAGTATGATGGGTGAGTTAAATTTCTTTCTTGGGTTACAAATGAAGCAAACTGAAAAAGGAATAATTATTCACCAACAAAAATACATAAAGGAACTGTTAAAGAAATATGGCCTTGAAAATTCAAAGATAAATCACACTCTTATGGGAACTTCAACTAGATTAAATGAAGATTCCATAGGAACAAGTGTTGATCAAACAAAATATAGAGGCATGATTGGTTCACTTTTGTACCTGACTACTAGTCGTCCAGACATAGCTTTTAGTGTTGGTTCGTGTGCTAGATTTCAAGCTAATCCCAAGGAGTCTCATCTAACTGTTGTGAAGAGAATTTTTAGATATCTTAAAGGAACAGATGGTCTTGGACTTTTCTATCCAAGAAGTGATACATTTGAGTTAAGAGGATATGCTGATGCTGATTATGCTGGGGATCTTGTAAATAGGAAAAGTACCTCAGGTATGGTTCAATTTCTTAGTCATAGTTTAGTTTCTTGGAGCACCAAGAAACAAAACACAATTGCTTTATCCACTGCTGAAGCAAAATATGTAGCTGCTGCTACATGTTGCTCTCAAATGCTTTGGATAAAACAACAACTTTGTGACTATGGAATAATCTTTAATTGTGTTCCTATTTATTGTGATAATACTAGTGCCATTAGTATCCACTAGTAGAATAAATGCTTATTGTTGCGGTGGTATTGCTGCGGTTTTACCCATACGCAGCAATATATCACGACAAAAGAAAAGGTAAAATATAAAATAACCATATTGCTGCGGTTTTTGTAAAAAAACCGCAGCAATATGGTTCCAACGGAAACTTTTTGCAAATAGTTGACCATTTGACCAGCCATATTGCTGCGTTTTCTACGGAAAACAGCAGCAATATATTTTTGCAACTGATTTTTTTTAAAAAAAGTGGAATATTTTTTTCCAGATCTGGCGCAGAGATATTGTTGCGGTTTCTGTCAGAAACCGCAGTAATATATTAAAATATTATTTTTTTTAATAATATTATAATTTATTGCTGCGGTTTCTTCAAGAAGCCGCAGCAATAGGTCATTAGGGTTCTTTTATCTCTTAGTAATTGTCAGCGTCGTTTCCCTCATAACTCAGTCTTCACTTCACCCTCATAACGCAGTTCATGCTCACCCTCACTTCACCTTCTCTCACTTCACCCTCTTCGTTGCCTCACCATCCAACCCCTCTTCCTTCACCAGACCGAACATCCAAATTCACTCAAATCCATAATAATTCCAGCAAAATTCGAACAATTCGAACATCAAAATTCAGCAACAATTCGATCATCAAAATTCAGCAATCCAAAACCAGATCGAGGTGGAAGGAGAGAGAGAGAGAGAGAGAGAGAGAGAGAGAGAAAGGGGTTCGAAGGAGAGAAAAGTAGATCGAAGGAGAGAGAGGAGTTCGGTTACAACGACGGCGCCGCACCGCCGGAATCGATGCTGCGGGTTCGAGAGCAATCAGTTTGGTTGGTTTTGATTTTTTTTATTTTACTTAATTTTTTATGTTTATTTTGTTGGGTTGGATTAGTGTGTAAATCATTTTTGATTTTTTATCATGACCGACTTCATCATTATCTTTTTTATTTTTGATTTTTGATTTTGTTGGGTTTTGATGATGGGTTTGAGATGATGGGTTTGAGATGATGATGAACCTGATCTTTATCATCCTCCATGCTTCGGGTGCTTTACAGGATGGCAGGACAATCGGCATTCGACAGTGCCAGTTATGAAAACAAGTTGAACTTGTGCATAAATTAGAGTAGTTTTCAAGTTTGCGTATGCTAAGATCGTTATCATGTACTTCTGTAACTTTTGTTTTGTCATTGTACCAAAAAAATTTAACTAATTTTGTTCTTCAAGACTTATTTTCTTTTTAGTCTTTTTGTTATTTTTTTATTGTAGTTTTGTTTCATTGATCATAGATATTGTATTAATTATTAGGTATAGATATCAAGATATGATATTGTTTTTCAATTATTTCGTTAGTCTTACGTCGCACAATGAAAATGGAGGGAAGTGAAGGTTCGATGGTTTTTTTTTTGAAAATGTTGTGTAGGTGAAGTATATGACATTAGAAATGCATGAATTTTTTTTTAAAAAAAAACAACCTATTGCTGCTGTTGTTGGTAAAAACAGCAGCAATAAACTCACCTATTGCTGTTGTTTTTACCAACAACAGCAGCAATATGTGGCTTTTTAATTATTTTTTTTATTATAGACACTACCTATTGCTGCGGTTTTTGGTAGGAACCGCAGCAATAGGTAATTACCTATTGCTGCGCCCTTTATTGCTGCGCGGCGAAAACCGCCGCAATAGGCCACTTAATGACCGCAGCAATAAGCAATATCTCAAAAGATCCAGTGTATCATTCAAGAGTTAAGCATATACATATCAGACATCACTTTTTAAAAGAAAATGTGGAAAAAGGTTTGATTAAACTTTAGTTTTGTCAAATTGGAAACCAGATTGCTGATATACTAACTAAGCCTCTACAAAGAGATAGATATGAAAAATTAAGGCTTGAGTTAGGTTTAATAAAACTTAAGTAATTATTGCTATTCCAATCCCCCATGTATGAATTGATTTGTCTTACTCTATGTGATAATAAGTGACTGTGACTAATTGCCTAAGACCATTGCAAATTAAGATGTTGAAAAACATGTACATGGATTCAAAGGAATAAAGCAACTCACAAATGTCACATAATACTCCCCTTATTGTTCCTAAGTTAAAGAAACATGCATGATATGAAGAATGTTGACATTTAGCATAAGTTGTTCATATAGCACAAGTTCCTTAGAATTTATTTTCTTTCCATAAATTAAAAAGTCCATAAAAATCAAAAATCCGAAAATCCCAAAAATATAGGAATCAAATTTAATCAAGTCATGATTCCCTTTTTATCTTTTCTTTTATTTTTATCCTTTCTTTTTGTTTTTATCCTTTAAATTTTTACGCGTGTAACTCCTCATTTACTGTTACATGCATCTTCTTCTTCCTTCCATCCCAAACCGTGTTCCTTAAACGCTTCACCTTCACCATTATTCATCTCCTTCACACCTCTTCGCACGCCATAAAACCTTAAATTCTTTTCACCAAATGGCAAAAACCTCACTCAATTCACCTTTTCCAAAAACAAAAACTCCCAAAACCTCTCAAATTGAAAACCCCTCTTCTCCATCCAAAACCCTAGAAATCGAAAAATCTCAAGAAACAACAATGGTGGTAGAAGAGCAAAAATTGGAGTCACCAAGGAGAAGTGTGAGAAGAAGAAAACTAATTGGGGAAGATGATGAAGAAGAATCCCCGGAACAAGTTAAGGGGGAAGAAGATGCTACACTTGTTCCTTCCAAAGGAACTGCTGCTTCTTCCTCTAAGAAACGAGTGGAAAGAAGTGTGTCAAGGTATGTCTTAGGATTTTGTGTTGATTTAGAGTGGGCCAAGAAAGTGAGATTCAATGAATTAACCGACATACTAAAGGAACAGGGTATGGAATACCTGTTTGAAACCGCATTTAACAAGGCCTTAGTTCCTTTAGCCATGGATGAATTTTGTGCAAACTTCATCAACACTGATGAAGTATGTACTACAGAAGTTAGGGGGAAGAAAATAAAATTTTCTCAAGAAACCTTAGCCAAAATATGGGAAGTTCCTTGCAAAGGAACAAATCTGTATTTTAAGAGGAAAGGAACTGTCGCATTTCCCAATTTCTCCCAAGACGAAATTGTTGAATCATTTGGGGGAACTGCTGGCCAAAACAAAATAAATCACAATCTTCTTTCTCCTGTCCACAAAATTCTGTTTAATCTTGTTTGGAGAGCACTCATTCCTCGAACTGAAAAGAGGAATGAGGTGGGTCTCTTAGATATGTGTTACATGTTTTGCCTTGACCACCACATTCAAATAAACTTTCCTTCTCTCTTTATCCAACATCTAACTCATTGCATTGAAAATCATTGTGTTGTTGGCTATGGTGCATTGATCACCTCTCTTCTTTCTCACTTTAAAGTGAAAACTACTGGTTGGCCTACCTTGGGAATAAAACAAGGAAATATTCTCAATGAAAAGACTTTGTATGGTTTGGACCTCTCTGTCCAAGAGGGAGTGTTAACTCAAGGGAGGATTGCTACTAGTTCCTCTCTCAAGAGAAAACTGCCTAAGCTTTTGGTTATACTGGAGGAACAAGTTCCTGCCCCCATAGAACCAAAGGAACAGAAACCCAAGAGGCGTGAAACTGTTGCCAAAAAGCTTTCCCCTCCTGTTCCTAAAAGAGTTAGACAAAGCACTAGATTGAAAATTGCTAAAATTGTCCCTGTTCCTTCAAATAAGGACTCTCCTTTAGCCGAGGACCATGATCACAACTCACCTAAGGAACCAACTCTTCCCTCCTCACCAAAAATACCAGTAACCCTCACCACCATTCCTTCCATCTCTCCATCATCCTTCTCTGTTCCTTCCAGTTTTGAACAGTTGAAGGTTGAGATGAAAGAACCAAATCCTTTCTCCTCTACGTCCACTGACCTTCCTCCACAACCACCTTTTATTCCTTCCATTTACACCACCACCTTACCTTCTGTTTCCCTCCCAGGAACAGCAGGTCCTTCACAAGAAAACACCCCAGTTCCTCCACCTAATCTATCTTCTGCCTCTGGTTCTAAGGGAAAGGAACAAGTTCCTTCAGATGAGTTTGGTTGGGTTAATGAAGTGTGTCTCCCTGCTCAACATATGATTAAGTTTTACAATCACCTTCACTGGACTTTAGATGCTAAAACTGATAAAATGATAGGTTTAATGAAAGTCCTTAGTGATACCGTGATTGAACAACAAAAGAACATGGAGATGATGGCCCAAGCCATTAACAGTTTGAAGCAGCAACTTAATGGGCAACATGGAGAGGTGATGAAGAAACTAGAAGAAGTGGTTGAGGAAGAAGTCGTTGAGGAACACCATTCCCCTTCCCTTCCAAATGTCTAGCTCTTGTTTCTCTTAAAGGAACAAGACTTCTTAGCATTTGTTTCTTTTCTTTTCTTCTTTTTCTCTTTTGTACTTTAATGGAACAAGTGCTATAAATAGATGACTTTTGCTATATTTGTCTTCGTTTGTTATTTGTGTGCATAATTTCTTACTTGGAATGGCTAGTATTATGTGATTATTGTTTGAGCAAGTCTAAACTTTGAAATTTCTAACTTAACCATTTTTGGTGCTTGTTAATGGTCTTAAGGTCTTGTACATATCGGTCTTCCCAAAATCACCAAGCGTTTAATCTTTTTGACGATGACAAAGGAGGAAAAGATAAGGAACAAACTAAAAGTTGAAAAAAACTGAAAAATTTAAATCCTTAATCTGCCTTAATTAAATTATAAGGAACAAACTAAAAGTTGAAAAAAACTGAAAAATATAAATTCTTAATCTGCCTTAATTAAATTATATAAATTATTTTTTCTTTTTCATTCTATTATCTTATTTGTTGTTTTCCTTAGTTTGTATCTTTGTTGTCATCATCAAAAAGGGGGAAATTGTTGAACCCTAGTTTTGATGATGACAAAGGAACAAAGATGCAAAATAAGTATTGGACTAACAAGTTGTTTAAGTGAATGAATTTCAAGGTATCAATGAAAGGAACAAAGAGAATACTAAGTCAAGGAAGAAATCAAGTTGGGATTTTGAAGACTAAGTAAATATGTTTCAAGATTTGATACTGGAGCAGCATTGGAGCAAGAAGGCTAAAGCGAGGCTTTTTGTTTCTAGTTCCATTGTAAAGGAACGAGTAAGAATGGTAAGGAACTATGGCAATTTAGAATGAGAATGAGCGTTTGTTCGTTTGAAAGGAACAGACAAACTGGCGCTGAACTAATACGTCAAAGGAACTAACGATTAAAATGAACTAGACTTAGGATGAAGCAATATAACGGATCATTTATGTCAGTTGAGTAAATTATGCCAAGATTTTAGGTAACAGTTTTATTTAAGGAAAAAATCTGATTTTAAGGAATATCTAATTTTATTTTTATAAAGATAATAAAAATTCTTTTCGGTTTTTATGAAGATATTTTAAAGATAATATTTTTGGCAAAAGGATTTTATTTTGGTATTAATAATTAAAATGTTTGTAATTAAATCAGATTTTAAAATTAATGATTTAAGTGGTTGCTAAAATAAGGGAGCAGTAACTCAATTCTCTCCCACGTGTAACAGTGATCATGGAGATCATGTGATGATTGAAGAACGTGTTCCTCAGGGTAAGCAACATCATGGGATAATGTTTTTACCACTAACACATGTTTTGAATGCCACGTTCTAAGTTATTACCACTATATATAAATACTAATGTCTATTTAAGTTCCAATTTGTGTCTGACCAAGTGAATTAGTGAGTTTAACTAAGTAAAGTGTCAGTGCCTTCATTCTCTCATAAAAGCCATTTGTTCTTTGCCTTCTTACTCTAATTCCACTAATGCTATGTTTGGATAGCAAGATTTCATTTCAAATTCTGGATTTGATGAAATCTATTGTTTGGATGGCATGGAATTTGTCCAAATTCTTATCAAAAGCCTATATTAGTAGAATTTGAAATTCAATCTATTACCTTGTCATTTGAAATTCTCTTCTCATACATATCCCAACTCCATGAGTATCTATATCCCAATTTCACTCATTCTCTTTCTAATATTATTTCTCTCTCCTTTACTAAACCCATACTTTTTCTTTCTCCTCCATCAAACTCCTATTTCTCTCTCCTCTATCAAACCCCCTTTACAAAACAGTGATTAGGAATTGAAATACAAACTTTAAATTCCAGATTTCAATTCCATTATTTGAAATGAAATATAAGTTTCCAAACACTACCTAAGTGTATTTGATCAATTGTATTTTGGTTTTTGGGGTAAGGGGACTTTGAGTGAAGTTCTGTAAGAGAGAAGCTTTGAGTAAAGCGAGCTAAAGTGAGCAAACTTCAAGTGAAGTTGAGAGGAACAAATGTTAAGGGAACAGTTGTTCAGGAACTTGAGTTTAGGAACTCAAGGTGTGGCCCGTGAGTAGAATTAGCTTGTAACAAAGTTGGTTGGCCTAATTAGTGAAAGAGTTGAGTTTAAAATCCCTAGTGGTCGAGGTTGTTTCTTCTTGTTGGGCCCAAGAAGTTTTTCCTCATAAAAATCCCTTGTGTTCCTTTAGCTTGTTTCTTTGTTTAAGTTTAAAATTCCGCAAAAAGTTACGTTTATTTCTACACATACAATTCACCCCCCTCTTGTATTGTTCCTTGTGAAATAACACTATATTTAAGTTTTTCATTGTGAACCCAACTCTATTTATTCTTATCCTAAACTCTATTTGTATTTTAATCAATTTAGAACTCTATTTATATTTAAAAAAATGACATGACACTTAATGAGCGCGACAAATGGCGTCCAATGAGGACGCCAAATGTCGCGACCTCGTGAGCTGACTTTTGTTCTCTGCTTTATATATTAGTTACTAGTATTGGGACCCGGGCAAATGCCCGGGCTTTTTCGTGAAGAAGAGATAGAGTTTTTAAATATGGCATTATCTTTGACTTTGGTTTCTAATTTATATGTCATGAAGAAACTTACTATATCATTCAGAAACATACTATATCATGCATAAACTATATCATTTATGAACAGTCCACTATATCATTTAAACACTCACTATATCATGCAGAAACTCACTATATAATTTAGACATTCACTCTATCATGCAATACCTAAATCTTTTTGTATGTTAATGCACATGTCACGATATACTACACAACCTACATCTTCCTGCATGTTAAAACAATAAAATTAGAACCTCCATATGTTCTAGACCAATGAAAAGTTAATGGAGAAAGTTTAAGATAAAACTTACCTTTCTGGCGGGCCACGTTTGTCGTGAACGCCACCCGGCCAAAGATAAAATTTCTCCTACTCTCTTTTACACTAAGCAAGTATAACGGAAGTAGGGTTCGTATCCACAGGGAAACGGGGACGAGTTATATATTTAGCGTGCGTTAATACCTAGATTAAACTAAGGGCCGAGAAACCTAATAATAAGGGGGGTTTTCAAAGAGTTGTTATTAAACTACAATTAACTAGCAACTAAATAAGATGAGAAATCAATATAGGAAGATCTTGAATTCGATTAACATCCACTTCAATTCATTATCGATCATTGAACCTCCACTCTAATTAATTCCATAATTATCCATTGCTGAGAATTAATCTCGCGTTCTCCTTATTCCTAGTTGAATAGCACGATCAGCGTGACTATAAAACCCTAACTAAAGGATAACCTAGTCCGATCGGCGTCTAAGTTCAATCCAATAGCAACAATAAACACAGAGAACCAACAGACCTGCTAACGTCATACAAGCGATAAACATTCAACAGTTGATTCAATTTCCCCAAGAAATAACCAAGACAATCTGCATCTAAGTTACTTCATAGTTTGCTACCAATTGATAAAAGAATAAAACAATCCGATTCTATTCTTAAATCTAGCATTAGATTAATTACACAATCAAACTAGTAACGTTCCTAGCATAATCATGCACTAATCATAAATCACAAGCATAGAAATTAAACCATAATCAAAGGAACTAAATAGAGAGGAAAGATCTCACAATAATGCTTGAAGCTTCATATTAATCTCGTTCAAGAACGGTTCAAGCTACAATCGGCATAGCAATAGCCAATTCCATAATTGAAATCTACGAAAACTAAACTAGAAGATAAAAACTAAAAAGAGAAGATAAGAAGAGAAGAATGGAGTGTTGGATATTCTCTCCCCTCAAGTGTGTGTGTTTTAGGTTCAAATAACAAGTTTAGTATTTATACTAAGGCTCAAAAGTCAGCCGACAATTACGCCGACCTAGGGGTCGCGAGGTGCGGTACAGGTCGCACCGTGCGATGAGCTCCTGCCTTCGCAACGAGCTGAAGAACTGGGCAAAACCAAGCAGGTCGCATCGTACGAGATTCCTCGCGAGGTGCGAGCTGCCTTGCTGGGCAGGCTTGGCGTGCTTGCTGCCGAGCGCTGGGCTGCTGGATGGCTCGACGATGCTGCTGGTTGTGCGATGCTTGGTTAGTGGGTGTGCGTGTGATGCTAGGTGTTGCTGAGCTGCTGAACTCTACTTGGTTGGTGATGACGAGCTTGCGGTGATGCGATGCTTAGGCACACGATGGAGTTCCAAGAGCTCGGAACTTTACAACTTTAACAACAATTAATATACAAAATTCCGAACTTCCGCTAAGGTCTATTTATATGCAAACATTAACCATTATGAATAAATCCCCTAGCAAAGTGCACCTAAAGTAACGTACATACACCGTATAACATGAGCGTATCAAATACCCCCACACTTGAACTTTACTCGACCTCGAGTAAACTCAAAATGAGGATCACCAAATAAATCATCACCCAAACTAACGACACCAACCTACACTCCCCATCAACTACATCATCATCATCACATCTTAACAATCATCCGCTCAAAAACCTAAACGTAAGGGACGATGATTCCCCCACACTTAGATTCGAGCTCACCTGAAAAATAAAAAGACGCGACAACAATAATCACCAAACGACAACCAAAATGTGAGCTCAAATCCTGAAGGATCTCAAAGGAATTGAACTCACTCCAACGCCACAATCAAAATGACAACTCGCCTAAAACCTCAGAAGATAAACTACTACTACTATTACAACCAACCTATATAAGCAAGCCATGGAACAAAGACAAAAAGGGATAAATTCCATGCTTACTCCCAAAAACAATCAAGCAAAAGAAAGTGAAAGCCAAAACAAATCTCCGGCAAATGAGTATTCAAAATACATAATTCTCTCTTAATCTCTCATTTTGCCTAGGAGCCCTTTCGGGTTTTCATCCTAGCTTCTCACATTTTTTTTTTCATCTCACCATCTTACCCGCTCAATATAAGCCACTTTTTTGCATAAGTTGCCCTTTCGGGTTTTCAACCTATCCGGGCCCCCATTTTTTGCCCGAGTCGCCCGCCCTTGCGGGTTTTCAACTCAGCGGGATTCTTTTCATCATTTTTTTTTTCTTTTTTTTTTTTTTGTTTCAAATTAAAAGTAATAAATACAACATAGATACATGAGAAAGAGAATTCCCTCCCCCCTACTTAAACTACACATTGTCCTCAATGTGTCGACAATTAAAAGAAAAAGTAAACTGAAAATGGGGGGGAAATTTGAAAATTGGGTAAATCGAAGATCGAATTCTCAAAACTCATGAAAAGCAATCCGTCAAACTCAAACTTCTTAACAACACCAACTCAAATCTCTCAACTCAACTCACAACCCTCCCCCTCGAATCACTCAAACAAATGACAAATTCAAATTTTGTTTAGATTTTTGAGATTTGCATCCTAGCTTAAGAGATCAAAAAGATACATTAACAATCTCAACCCTCTAGTTGTACCAACTCCTAGCTATTGAAGTCCTCCCAACGGATTTCCTTTTGTGGATTTTGGTTACAAGTGAATTAAGATTGGTTGTGGATCTTTTTAGTGGTTGGGCGGTGGGTGAAAGAAAATTTGTTGTGGTGGTGGAAATTTGATGAGAAATAAAGAAAAAGAAAGAAAATAAAAGGGATCTCGGGTTGCCTCCCGAGAAGCGCTGTTGTTTAAAGTCGTTAGCTCGACTTTGTACCTTGAGCTCAAAAATTGGGCTTGTGCTCCATATGTGACAATGGTGGCTCCATGTCAACCTCCAATTCGAGTACCTGCAAAACAAATTGAGAAGAACTCTTGCAATGCATCGTTAGTGGTACAGTGTCAAAACAAGATGGTAAATCAGGAGGCTTTTTCCGCTCTTTCAACTCCGGCACCATAACCTGCATGTTAGTAGGAGATGCACAATCCTCAACAATGTCAAGAACATCATGCAAAACATAGTCAACAATGTTAATAGAGCAAAGAGGGTTATCATCCTTAATCAAAGGCTTAGAATCATTGATTTTAAACGCCTCTACCTTTCCCTCAAATTCCATGGTCAAAGAACCAGTGCAAACATCAATTTTAGTGCAAGATGTTTTCAAGAAAGGTCGCCCCAAAAGGATGGGGGCGGCATGCTTATCAGGCTCCATCTCCAAAACATAAAAATCAGCAGGAAATTGCAATTTCCCAACCTTAACTAACACATCCTCTAATTTACCCCTAGGATAAACATTGGATCTATCAGCTAATTGAATCACCACACCAGTTTCATGCAAATTGCCAAGTTTCAAAGACTTATACAATGTATATGGAATCACATTAATTGACGCACCTAAGTCTAACATGGCTTTAGGAAACATGGTGTCACCTATGGTACATGGGATGGTAAACATGCCTGGGTCATTGCACTTTTGAGGTAATTTCTTTTGAAAGATAGCAGAGACATGTTCGCTAGCCTTCACTTTTTGCACTCCCTTTTGTTTTTGCTTTCTTTTCGAAGTACATAATTCTTTAAGGAACTTAGCAAACCTAGGTACTTGATTTAAAGCATCAAAAAGGGGAATGTTTACCTCACATTTACGAAAGATTTCGTAAATGTCATTGGTGCGCTCTGTTTTGCGGGTTTCTCTCAATGCCTCGGGAAATGGTGGCTCTGGTTCATATGGTGGAGGAGGTGATTTTTGGACTTTCTCCTCTTGTTGAGGTGGCAATGATGTATAATCTGTTGTCGGTTCATGCTCGATCACCTCTTCCACTATCTCTTTGTCTCGAACCACCAACCTCTCTTTGCTTGCAATTTCCGCTCCACTCCTCAATGTGATAGCACTCACGTTCATCTTAGGGTTGAGTTCTATTTGGTATGGAAACCTCACCGAATCCCTAGCCTCTAACTTGGTTACAGCTCCCGCAATTTGGCTTACTTGGCTCTCCAAGTTCTTGATGCTCGAACGGGTCTCCTCCTGAAACTGAACCATATTTCCCTGCATGTTAGTAACATTTTTAGTTAAAGCATTAATCATATCCTCTGTAGACATGCCGGTACTCGGTCCTTGTGGTTGGCCTTGCGGCCGAAAATATGGAGCTCCTTGCTCCGGTGCCCTCGAATAAGGAGGTGGTGGGCGGTTATACTGCTGTGGCGGCTGCTGGTTCCCTGATGAGTTCCCGTACCTCAAATTAGGATGATCTCGCCATCCCGAATTGTAGGTACCAGAATATGGATCATATCTTTTCTGGAAACCTTGGCCCTGAAAATCGGTCGCCTTAACCTCTTCGCTCGGTTCTTGTAGATGAGGGCAAAAATCAGTTGGATGATGTGAAGAGCAAATGCCACAAGCCTTCACTTGGTGAGTTTTCTCTTTCACTATGAAGTCTCGCATCACGGATGTGAGAGCTTGCACCTGATCTTCCAGCTTAGAAGAACTAGAACCCTCGGAGACCACACGTCGAGTTCCAGACCTTCTACTAAACGCGCCTCGAGCTTTCAAGAAGCTCATTTAACAGTTCCTTAGCAGCGAGTGCAGTTTTATTCACAATGGATCCACCACTTGCTGCATTAACCATCCTAGCATCCTCATCACATAAGCCATTATAGAAATATAGCACCAAATCTTCCTCTGAATAGCCGTGGTATGGACAACTAGCACATAATTTCTTAAACCTCTCCCAATACTCATAAAATGACTCATCACCCCGTTGCTCAATGTTACTTATCTCCTTCTTCAATGTAGATGATTTAGAAGTGGGAAAGTATTTCTCGAGAAAGCTCTTTTTCAATTGTGCCCAAGTGGTGATGCTGTCGGATGGAAGGTAGTACATCCAGTCCTTTGCTGCGTCTTTTAGCGAAAAGGGGAAAGCTTTAAGCTTGATTCTATCTTCTGAAACTCCACTTGGTTTCATGCTGCTACATACCACATGAAACTCTGACAAATGTTTATTTGGATCTTCACCATTTAGCCCATGGAATGAGGGAAGCAAATGTATCAACCCCGACTTTAGCTCAAATGTGTCCCCCACTTCCGGTTCCGGAAATGTGATACACAAAGGTTGTTGGTCAAGGTTAGGAGCAGTGAGCTCCTTTAAAGTGCGGTGCTCAACTCTAGGAGGCATCTCTTCTTCAAATTCAAGCGAAAAAGGGAGCTCTCTAAAGTCCTCACGCAATTCTCTTCTCAACTTGAAAAGGGTTAGTTCTAGATCTCGATCGTACTGCAAAGGTTCTTGGTTAGTAGCACGAGTATTAACCATAAACAAAAACCATAAGCAATACAATCCAAAAGCATACACTAAATACAAACAAGTAACACCGTGTCCCCGGCAACGGCGCCAAAATTTGGCGGGCCACGTTTGTCGTGAACGCCACCCGGCCAAAGATAAAATTTCTCCTACTCTCTTTTACACTAAGCAAGTATAACGGAAGTAGGGTTCGTATCCACAGGGAAACGGGGACGAGTTATATATTTAGCGTGCGTTAATACCTAGATTAAACTAAGGGCCGAGAAACCTAATAATAAGGGGGGTTTTCAAAGAGTTGTTATTAAACTACAATTAACTAGCAACTAAATAAGATGAGAAATCAATATAGGAAGATCTTGAATCCGATTAACATCCACTTCAATTCATTATCGATCATTGAACCTCCACTCTAATTAATTCCATAATTATCCATTGCTGAGAATTAATCTCGCGTTCTCCTTATTCCTAGTTGAATAGCACAATCAGCGTGACTATAAAACCCTAACTAAAGGATAACCTAGTCCGATCGGCGTCTAAGTTCAATCCAATAGCAGCAATAAACACAGAGAACCAACGGACACCGCTAACGTCATACAAGCGATAAACATTCAACAGTTGATTCAATTTCCCCAAGAAATAACCAAGACAATCTGCATCTAAGTTACTTCATAGTTTGCTACCAATTGATAAAAGAATAAAACAATCCGATTCTATTCTTAAATCTAGCATTAGATTAATTACACAATCAAACTAGTAACGTTCCTAGCATAATCATGCACTAATCATAAATCACAAGCATAGAAATTAAACCATAATCAAAGGAACTAAATAGAGAGGAAAGATCTCACAATAATGTTTGAAGCTTCATATTAATCTCGTTCAAGAGCGGTTCAAGCTACAATCGGCATAGCAATAGCCAATTCCATAATTGAAATCTACGAAAACTAAACTAGAAGATAAAAACTAAAAAGAGAAGATAAGAAGAGAAGAATGGAGTGTTGGATATTCTCTCCCCTCAAGTGTGTGTGTTTTAGGTTCAAAAACCAAGTTTAGTATTTATACTAAGACTCAAAAGTCAGCCGACAATTACGCCGACCTAGGGGTCGCGAGGTGCGGTACAGGTCGCACCGTGCGATGAGCTCCTGCCTTCGCAACGAGCTGAAGAACTGGGCAAAACCAAGCAGGTCGCACCGTGCGAGATTCCTCGCGAGGTGCGAGCAAGGCAGGTCGCGAGGTGCGACCATGCTCGCGAGGTGCGAGCTGCCTTGCTGGGCAGGCTTGGCGTGCTTGCTGCCGAACGCTGGGCTGCTGGATGGCTCGACGATGCTGCTGGTTGTGCGATGCTTGGTTAGTGGGTGTGCGTGTGATGCTAGGTGCTGCTGAGCTGCTGAACTCTACTTGGTTGGTGATGACGAGCTTGCGGTGATGCGATGCTTAGGCACACGGTGGAGTTCCAAGAGCTCGGAACTTTACAACTTCAACAACAATTAATATACAAAATTCCGAACTTCCGCTAAGGTCTATTTATATGCAAACATTAACCATTATGAATAAATCCCCTAGCAAAGTGCACCTAAAGTAACGTACATACACCGTATAACATGAGCGTATCACTTTCTTTAATTTTCATTGTGTTTACAAATCAAATTAAAGCACATATCATATAAATATCAAACAATTTGTTAAATTTTGAAGGATTGGTAATATTGCTACGGTATGTTGCTACGGTGCCCTTCAATCCTCAATAGACCAATATAATTAACAATATCAACCCTCTTTCTAATATGTTGACCATGTCTCATATTATCCAACATTCATGTTTGGAGGAGACGAAAGATGCAACATTTGTTTCTTATTAAAGGAAAAGGAAATATAAGGAGTATATTTATTAGAAACCGTACCTTTGGTTACTTTAATACTCTAACCTTAATTCTAATTGAATCGCTAATTCCAATTGTAGTAGGTTACTTTAATACGTTAGTATAGTCAATATTTCCTTTTACACGTTACTTTAATATAAAATTTTAAATATAGTATAAATGGATCTTATTTTAAAGTACTTTTAATTTTTCAATGGTACAAAAATTATAATTTTACGAACTATATATTAAAAGTTATAATCAATTTACTATATTTAAGATTTTCATTGTGAACCCAACTCTATTTATTCTTATCCTAAACTCTATTTGTATTTTAATCAATTTAGAACTCTTAATGAGCACGACAAATGGCGTCCAATGAGGATGCCAACTGTCGCGACCTCGTAAGCTAACTTTTTAATATTCTAATTCTAACATGAATAGGTTTTGTAGAACAACCCTAATTCTAATTGAATATCTTATAACAATCCTAATTCTAATTGAATCCATAATTACAATTGCATTAGGTTAGTTGAATCGCTAATTCCAATTACAGTAGGTTAATTGAATCACTAATTCCAATTGCAGTGGGTTACTTTAATACGTTAGTATATAGTCAATGTTTCCTTTTATAGGTTACTTTAATATAAAAATTTAAATATAGTATAAATGGATCTTATTTTAAAGCGCTTTGTAAACACTTTCTAATGGTACAAAAATTATAATTTTATGAACTATATATTAAAAGTTATGATCAATTTACTATATTTAAGTTTTTCATAATTGTGAACCCAACTCTATTTATTCTTATCCTAAACTCTATTTGTATTTTAATCAATTAAGAACTCTATTTATGTTCAAAAAAAAAATATGACATGGCACTTAATGAGCGCGACAAATGGCATCTACCAATGAGGACGCCAAATGTCGTAGCCTCGTGATCTGGCTTTTGCCAAATGTAGCGGCCTCGTGATCTGGCTTTTGTCAAATGTCGCGGTCTCGTGATCTGGCTTTTGTACTCTGCTTTATATATTAGTTATATGATATGATATATATTGATTGATTAGTTGGAATTAAAACTTTTACCAAGTTTGAAATTTTCAGATCTATACGGGTTGTAATTCTATTTTTAGGTCAACACCACCAAACAAAATTGATTATCTGATTCCTTACTTTGTTTAACCAGGAATTAAACCCAACAATTTTGCTTTTCCTCTGTTGAAACCAGTGACAAATTTAGATGTTCTAATCCTTTCGATGAAATGAAAAAGAAGTGGCTTACCTTCTCTCCTCCTGGCTTCATATTTTGCAAAGAACCCTCCATTCATCTGTCATAACAAAAATTGGTTCTTCATCTTCTATGTCTTCAAAATCGTCAATGCCATCGCCCTGAATATTTCTTCGTGATTATTAATGCAAAGAACTCGAGTTAAAACGGACCAAGAAATTAAGGGCTAGTTCGATTGTAGTTTTTGTTTCCATTTTTCGCTTTTTTAAAAACCAAAACAAAAATATGGAAACCAGAAAAGTAGTTTCTAGAATTCTGTTGTCAATTTTCAAAATTGACATGTTGAGTGTAAGTATTACTAATTTCAAGTTTATTATACTCATATCATATGTCTTTTATATTCATAAAACCAACAACTGACAGTAATGCAAAAAAGGACATGCGCACTCCCAATTTTTTACTTTAAACCCCGACTAGATATCAAATTTTACAGTTTCTTAGTCCAGTAATGCAGGAAATTCAGGAGTAGGGAAAGAGGTAAGGAGTTCAAGACCCTCACGCATCCTCACTTGGCAAGATTTGAACACCACACCTCTAGCCTCTAGGATCTTACCAAGTAAGTCAAGCTTACTTTCCCCCTTAGTTACTAGCTAGAAGGACATAATGAAAAAATTGTTTTCTTTTCCATTTTCTTTTTTTAAACAATATTACTAACTAGTGGTTGGATTTAACTCATTTAAGACTCATAAATAATATGCATTTGGGACTTTGGAGGGAAAAGGAGGATTTAATTTCCCTTGTTTAGATACAGTTAGAGAGTACAAAAGCTAACCCAATCAGAGAAATCGAACATGACCTGCCTTGTCCCAATACATGATTATTGGAGGTCAACCAGTCAATCTAAGTATCTGATCCAAGATAAATCTAGCACTTGAGTTGACCCTAGAATTATTTGAGCTCCAAACTCGAACTATTCCTCACTCGACGTAAGCTAATAAACTCGATATAACCCGATTTCACCACAGCTAACTTAATAAGTGTTTGAGATGAGTAATTAAACAACACAAAAGACACAAGGAAAACTTCAACTTTATTTCTCGAAAAAACTAGAAAACCCTTCTTCGGCGAATTCCCTTTCCCTCGCGTCTCGCTTATCGCTGCCTTTCGATCGGGTTCGTCGGCCCCCGGAGTCGCTCCGGCGCTTCTCCAGTGGCCGTCGAACCCTCCCCGTTCTCGTTTTCCGCTTCTGTTTCGTCTTCCTTGGCCGGTTGGTTGTTGTTTGGCTCGTTCGTGCCTCGCTGCCCCTCGTTTGGGTCGCTTGGCGGCGGCTTCCCGTCCTCCCCTGGTGGGGTGTGAGATCTTTCCCTTCCCTAGTTATGTGTTGGGCCTCCCTTTCCCCCTCCCCTAGTGCGTTATCGGGCTCCCCCTTCCCCGTTCCCTATTTGTCGAGTAATTTGGGCTCCCCTTTCCCTTTCCCCCCTGGTTTCGGTTGGTTGTTTGGGCATCCCTTCCCCGTCCCCTGATTGTTATGTTGGGCTTCCCTCTCCCTTTCCCTTCTAGTGTTGTTATGTCGAGGTTTTCTCACCTGTCTGTCTGGTTGTTTCGCGGGGTGGTCGACCCCTTTCTAGGGTGGTTTAGGTGGCTTTTCTTGGTGGGATTGATGTTTTTGTTGGGTTTTGTTATCTCTGGTTTGTATATGTGTGCTCCATTTTCTTGGTTGACGGTCATACCTGATCTCGATGGTGGTGGATTCTTGGGTGCGGTTCCCACGGTTCGATCCCGCATGTTCTTCTGCAGCTTTGTCACAATGATAGGCTTCCTCGTTCAAAGCTGCTTGATTCAGCGATTTCAAGAGGGCTATGCAGAAGTGTCTTTTCTGGCTCATTGTCGTCTGCTTGAAGATTGGTTTAGATTTAGCCGTGTTGGATTGTATCCTGGTTCCATTATCATTTGTAGATGTCGTATGGCTTTCGATTAATGAAATTTCCTTTCCTTTCAAAAAAAAAAAAAACTTAATAAGTGTTCAACTCGACTTGGCTTGATTTCAACCTTACCCCTCTTGACACACTCGCAGTTTGAACCATAATCTTTGTCAAACAACCCGATTATTACTCAACGACTTTTACCTTTTTGGTACTCATTCTGTCCCAATATACTCTTTACACTTTCCTTTTTCATCTGTCTACTCTTTATACTTCTATTTTTTAATATGACTCATTATTATTTTAATCTTTCTACCTTTTAACCATTGGCCGACATTCTCTCTCCTTCAATTTAAATAATACACTCCTAGTACCTACCAACTCTAACTATTGGTCTACACACTCTCTCTCTCCACCAAATAAAATAATACTACTTTTACTACCTACTAAATTTTATCACATCTACCTTTTCAATAAAATAACAATTGATAATCAAACAACTTATCATCTACTCCCTCCGTCTTTTAAATGTTGCTACATTTTGCCATTTAGGTGTGTCTCAATTTAGTTGCTATATTTACAAATATTTCCATATATAGTACATAGGTCCCACACTTTATTTACAAGTTTGCCATCACTTTTGTCTCAATCCTATTTACTAATGATACATAAAATAATAAAATATTCCTAACAAAACCCCTAACCCCTTATTACTCCTCTCTCTCTCTCCGCCCCATTTTCTTCTCTCTCTTACTTTCATTTCTTCTGCAACTTTTTTTCTCTCTCTTTTAACTTCCAAAAATTCAGATCTTGTTAATTCTAGTTAAAATTTCATAAAAAAAACACCAAAACAATATTCTAGACTTTCTTGTGATTGTTTTGATACCAATTTCTCCAACTTTTGTGCCATTTGAAATTTTTTTCCTCTGTTTCAATCTCCTCAGTCCTTCCTCTGTTTCGATCTCGTTGATGAACATGGATTGGGTCTCGTTGTGTTTCGTTTTTACTCTAATTTTGCTGCAATTCGTGTTTGCTCGAACTTTGCTCCATTTCGTTGTGTTTCGTTGTGAATTTTGCTCGAATTTCATGGTTTGAGTTTTGTTGTCTTGGGTTTCGAATTTCTTGTATTGGGTTTCGATTTTGGACTGAAATCTGATTCTTTGTGGTTTTTCTTTTCATTTTCTAGTTTTTTGCTCCAATTCGTGTTGTTGTAGCTCGATTTTTGCCTTTGCTTTTGGTTCGAACTTTGTGGAGGTGTTAGAATTTTTTGGCTGATTCTTTGTATTTGAATTTTCCGGTGGCGATTGGTGGTGGTTGGTGTGGTGGTGGGGGTGGTCGGTGGTGACGGTGGTTGTTGGTGTGGTTGTCGGTGGTGAAGGTGGTGGTTGGCCCGGTGGTTGGTCCGGTGGTTGGAGATGTAGGTGGTTGCTTGAATTTTCTGGTTGTAAATGTAATCACTTTAATCGGATAGTTTAAACCCATTTGCTTTTTGCTTAATTCGCCCTCTGCACACTGACCCCACTTCCTCCTTGGTCTGTGTGAAAAAGCAAATGTAGCAATATTTTTAGGACATAGGGAGTAAAACTATGTACCCAAGTATCAAGAGTATTACGGGCCGGAGGGAGTATTAATTAGAAGTAATTTGGGAAAAAAGAACAAATATACTAAAATACGCTTACTATTATACCATTTTCTTCATTTCCATTGACGGCCCGTTTGGTAAGATGCCATAAATGGTGGGAATGGTAATGCATTATAGAGTAAATTTGTACTAGAAATCCAATATCATTACATATGGTAATGCTACTTCATCCCAAGATAACCATTTTCTTCCTAAAATCTCATTACTATCCATTACCACTTGGGAAGGTGGTATTGGGTGGTAATGGAAATTTATAAAGGGAAACCCATGTTTTTGATAAAGTTTCATTCACATGGTCATTGACAAGATAACTTATTTACAAATTTACACTTAATTTCATTACCATTACCACTATTTATTACCACTAACCAAATGGGTGGTGAAGGTAAGAAGGTTATTACTCCTCCATCCTTATTTGACCCCTTTATACCACCATTCCCCCCATGTATTATCTTGGCGGGATAACGAGGTATTTTATGACTCTATTTCTATCCTTATCACTACTCGTCTTTTCCTATCCGCGTGACGGGATGCATGCATGGCTTCTTCGTGCCTGAATTTTCCTTTTGGAGAGCAAATAATTACAAAGGTGACAGATTTGTGTTCTCAAGTGACAAAGCCTGTTAGACGTTCATCTAGTGGAGTTCTAATTGATTTATGGTTCTACATATCCTATTTAAGTAAGTGTTTGAGTTGGAGTTGGCTTACCTTTTTAGACTATCCTACTTGAGATAGGTTTTTCATGTTTTAATCAATTTAGGAGTCTTTTATTCTTATCTTTCATTTTAAATTTTATGTCATAATCTTTTAGTTGGATTAGAAGTCCAACTAGATGTGTGTTAATTATGATAAGTGTGTGCTAGTAGGTTAGTTTAATTTCCGTTCTTTTCCTAATCAGATTAGGATAGATTTTAGTTTCTTTTTACCTCTTTATTTTTCCTAGCTAGTTTGTTTAGGCTTGTATCGCCTATTGAAAGGCACAATTTCATTGATAAACATTAGTTTTGTGTTTTGATAGATTTGGACATATATATTGTTGATCTCGGACGTACTTTTCCAAGATAACTCTTGTGTTTAATGAGTGAAGTATAACATAAACCTTAGATTAAACGAGTTACGTTTAGTTTTACCAAAACGATCCAAACCCCTCCTAAATGGAGTTAAGATGAGTGAAGCCATAAAATTGATTTAGAATCCTAAGTATTCTTACATTTGAATGAAGATTGTTAGGATCTAAACTAGTATGTAGGTCGAATTCATATCACTATCCTCCTGACTCCCTATACCTATCCCTATCCTTACCCTAAGCAAACTACATATAGAGGGAAAGGAGAATTAGAATGATTCATATTCCTTCTGCTTTTAATAAATCAAATACTTTCAATGTTGAAAAAGATTTAGAAGGAAAAATGCAAGCTCACTCTTCTCCTTTCCTTCCCCTTCTCTCCTTACTTTCTTTGTATGATTGTTATCCTTCTCCTCTTGATGAACCAAATCCTTCTAACGTTCAAAATATTTAGAAAAAAAAAGGCGCAAGCTCAGTCATCTCGATCCCTCCCCTTGCCTTTCCTACCTTTATCTTCACGATTCCCTTCCCTACCTTTCTCTTCACAATTCCCTTCCAAACAAATGGTTACTGACTTCTCATCATTAGAATTTAGACATTAGTAATTGATCTATCACATCTCATATCTTTATAGACGCATACACGTCTTTAAGTAGTCCATCTAACTAAAGCTAAGCTAATCATGTATCAATCACCTATATCTTCACCTTTGGCATCCAAATAAATGCATGGTTAGTCATAGGTGACCTTTCTCATCTCGTGATTTTACAGATGCATATACACTTGGTTAAAGTCATGAAGCGTTTCCAAATTTCAATCCTGCTTATCCAAACATTAATCTGAGTTAAACGTAATTAATCATTATCTCTCTCTAATCTCTTTAATTGCCATCCAATAAAATGTTAGGTGACCTATCACATCTCCTGTTTGGTTGTATTTATAGGAGATGCATACACTACTTCCGAATTTCCGATTCCCCATAGGCCACATCCAATGAAATTTGGTTTAAACACGTAAGTATCAATCATCATACGTAAGGATGTGTATGGGCAGAAAACATTTCCAATGAAAAATCAAAGGAAAACTCAATTATAAATTGATTTTCCTTTGTTTGGTTGCAAGAAAAAGTAATTTTCCTTGGAAATCATTTTTCTTTGTTTGTGTTGTGTATCAGTTTGATAGAGTGCGGGAAGTGTGGTTTTCTTGCATCACTAAAGAAAGTAAATTTCCAACCTTGGGAAATGAATTTAAATATATATTTTCTCCTTCTTGATCCGGTCAAACTAAACAAAGAAAAGTGAAAAAAATAGTTTTACTAGAAAACACTATCCTCTCAACCAAAACACACTACGAAGTATCAATCATTATACTACAAATCTCCTAGTTAAAGCAAAGTTGCTACTCTCTTCCTATCAAAAAAAAAAAAAAAAAAAAAAATTGCTACTCTCTTAACTTAATAAGAAGATTTTCTACAACCAAAGATGCATATCAAAACACAAATTAACACCCACATTCAGTCATTCAGATCTCTACTAGAAACCTAAAAAGGGGGAAAAGAAAGATATATAAAAAATTAATTATATAAAAATAAAAACTTACTGAGAATTGTGGGGAGTGGGAGGTGGTTGAAACCCAGAGAATACGTGATTGGGATTGTTGTGGGAAGGGAGCGAAAGTAGACATGTAGATATTCAAAAAGAAAGAAAAAAATTGGTAGAAATGTACAATGCCTCACAATTTGACTACGGACTATTGTGGTCTTTTCGGTGCCAAGACTCAAGACTCAAGAGTGGCACTATGCATAATGTATCACAGTTTTACTACACAGTTCAGCTTAAAAGATTAGAGTCTAAAATATGTATATCTTCATGCGAGTTTTACATATCTAAACTTATTAGCGAGAATACGTTTTGACTTATTTGAATTTATCAGGATTTTTCTAAAAGGGAAAAGTTAAGTACCTTAATCCAAGGACTTATTTAAAACTTGTCTGATTTCGGCAATTGACTTTTATTTTCATGTGGTGACTTGCAAGTACATTTTATGTGACGAATTTAACCCTCGATTTCTTTCATTTTTCCTCCTATATTTCTCCTCATTTTTTTAACATCTATTTCATATCTCTAAACCTCTTTACCTCGAAAAGTCCCGGGGAAAAGGAAGCAAACTAGGGGAGGGGGTGTTAAGTCAGTCATGTGAGGTGAGTGTGTGATTCAATGCCTGAAAATAAAAGTCAATCGGAATCTGATGACAACTTTAATAGTGCAATAAAAAGTAATACAATGTGGTTTTGTGCCAAGTTTTTTCATAAGGTCGTTTCTCACAAAGTGAACTAACATTTCGGGTGCGTTCTCTACAACTGAATTCTCCTAAATGTATCTGAAACAATCTAAACTTAACTGGAATAGTTTGGACTGAACTGAACTAATATGAACTTATTGAATTCATTTTATAAGGTGTAAAAACTTATCAAAACTTAACTGAACTTATCTTAACTATTATGAACTTACCAGAACTTAATAGACCTTAAAAACAACTGCAGCATACCAGTCCCATAAGAAGACGTTAACAATCAACCTGTTATCAAGGCAATAATACTCCCTCTTTATTTTTATTTTATCTTTTTTACTTTAATTATGCGCGTCTGCCAATGCATTTATTGGACCTTATATATTTCTTAATACATATCGTAAAAATTATAATGATCATTGAATATTAATGACGTAGGAAGGTTAACGGATAAGTTCGACGAAGAAGTTCGTCAAAATAGCCTGGAATGATTTCTACTAATTAGGCCTCCGGAGTCCGATTGCTTATTGTAATACCTTTCTGGAAGCGAAACGGGCCAACGAGTCAAACTCACCGCTATGCTGTGAACAATAGGCTTTTTAAGCCATCCGAGTTTGTTTAGGGTCCGAAAACAGCATTTTAATTATTTTCGAATTTTATTATTTCCTTATTTTCGTGTTAGGGTTTTGTTTTAAGTATTTAAACATTATTAGGTCATTATTTGGAGGCAGTTTTTCATCTTTAATAATATTTCAGAGTTTTTACTTTTTTCTGGTGGATTCCGGATTTTCTACAGATTTATCGCTTGTAAATCTGTTTGTTCTTGATCGAGATTAGCGCTTGCTTTTCTTTGAATTTTCCGACTGCGTCAATTAATTAAGTATTCATTGAGAAGAATCAAACAAGACCCCCACATAACTATATTTTTCCTTATATATTGAGAAAATTTTAAAAGATTCTCTGTAATTATAAATAATGTCAAGATTCCAAGTAAAAAGATAAAAGAATACAAAGAGAGTACTCCCTAACTTCAAGAGGATGGTAGTATTGATTATTAGTTGCAAAGCAAACATCGCTTGGAGGAAATATTATAAAGAAATCTCCACATACCAAACTTTAGTGTACTTCAATGATTAAGACATGCTCAGTGGGCATTATTGTTAATACTTCCTCCGAACTTTTTCCATTGTAATAATTGAGTTTTCACACTTGTCAATGTATAGCTTTAACTATTAATATCTTTAATTATTTTTTTAGTAAAAATTATAAAAGGTTAATATTTTGAAAGTATATATTACCTCCGTTCTTTTTCTATTGCAACAATAGAGTTTTCACGCATGTCAATACACAACTTTAACTATTAATATCTTTAATTATTTTTTAGTAAAAATTATACAAATTCCTTATTTTGAAAGTATAAATCGAGACGAATCTATCAAGATCCCACATGACTATATTTTTTTTCATACGTAAAAATCACAAGAGATAGTAAAAGGGTGATGAGTGAATAGCTAACCACCTAGCTAACAACTTAAGCATAAATAAGCATAGGTTTCATCCATTCTACAATTTAATCCCATACAACTGAATTGCAACACAATTTCATCCGTTCTAAAATTTTCACCCTAAAATTTAAAACGCAATAGCATTATCAATGCCCTTAACTTTCACATAAATTGCACCAAAACGTTAAAAAAACCTAAGGCATCATAAAAACTAAATGCCAAAGACATCTACATGAATTGAAGCCCTAAAAGGCACGAAAAATTCTAGTTGTGTAGCGAAATAGCATCAGCGAATAAAATCCCCTATTTCACAAGAAATCAAACCTCAAATTGATACAACTTTGTAGGATTTCATCGAAAAAAAGGAGAGAACATAGGGATGATAGCAATGTACAGTTGGAGTTGAGGACGAGTTATGGTGATCACAAATCATGAGGGATTTCCCTCAAAAAACAAATTATGTGGGATAGGAGGGTTATGACTTAAGATAATTAACATAGGGGTAGGTTAGTAATTTACTAGTTAATTGTGTGGTTAGTTAGATTTTAAGTGGATTAAGGTCACTAAGTATAATTGCTTAGAGTAGGATGTCACTTGGTATAAATCTTTTTTTGGCCTGCCACCAAATAGAAAAGTGGAAAGTAGGAGGCCACCATGTAAATTTTCCCTATTAATTATTATTAGCTGCAAAGCACACATCGCTTGGAGGAAATATGATAAAGAAATCTCCACATATCACCAAAATCAACAATTTTCGCCGAGAATTTAGAATACCAACCCAAACTTCAGTCCGTTTTATGTGCAATACGCCACACGAACCCCAAACCATGCGGCCACTTAGGCTATGTTTAGTTCACCTGAAATTTTCTGATCTGAACTTATCTGATCTGAACTTATTTTTTCCCGATCCGATCGATCCGACGATCGATCGACGATCGATATGATCTGATCTGATCTGAACTTATCTGATCTGATCTGATCTGAACTTATCTTTTACAAAACATATTATTACTAATATTATTATTACTTTGTATTTCATTACTAGTATTACTATTACTATCATTTTATTACTATGCAGAACTTTCAATAATAATAATAATAATAATAATAATAATAATAATTCTATAATAATAATATAAAATAATAATAATATAAATAATATTATAATAATAATAACAATTATTATTATTATTATTATTATTATTATTATTATTATTATTATTATTATTATTATTATTATTATTATTATTATTATTATGTTATCTATATGAACATACAATTATAAATAATAATATTATTAGGAAAAATGGAAAAGAATAATCCTACCTTTTGGCAGTCTTCTCATAATAATCCCTCATTAACTTAATTTCAGAATAATCCTACTTTTACACCTAATCTGCTTTAAATGAGCCTTTTAACTTACAACCTGTTTAACAGGTTAGATTTAAAAAAAATTACAGCTCATCCCCTCCCTTCCCTTGTACCCCCTTCCCCACCACCCCACCCCAATGGACCCCTCGACACCCCAACCTCTCCTCCCCCTAAAACCACCGCCGGAGACCATGGCCGACCACCACCACCTCACGGACCCTTCACGCCTCTCTCCCCACCACCTCCACTCTCTCTCCTTCCTCACGCCCTATACACAGCCCCAACCCCAGCCCCACCATCGACAAAGCCCAAAACCCCAGCCCCCTCGACACGGCCCCAACCAATCCCCACCATCGACAAAGCCCAAAACCCTAGCCCCACCCTCGACACAGCCCCAACCAAGCCCCACCATCGACAAAGCCCAAAACCCCAGCCCAGTCCAGTCCCACCTCGCCATACTCGCACAATGCCCTTGCTAACACCATGGCCAACCACCAAGGCCCCCTCCACCATCATTTCTCTCACCTCGTTTTCCATCACCATCACCACCACCACAATAAGAAAAGCTACAATTTCAATCAGAAAACAAAATAATCAAATGGGTGAAAAACTGGTGAGAAACAAAAATTGGATGAAGATAAAAGAATTAAGAAGAAGAGCCAAAAACCCTAGGGGTTGATTCAATACTGCAAAATCACTCAATTTTGTGCGGGGGTGGTGCTGATGGTGGTTTCGTTGTTACTGTTCTTGTTGTTGTTGCTGCTGTCATGTTGTTGCTGTCAACAATTGTTAAGGCCGTGGGTTTATGGGAGGAGGAGAGAGAAGAAATAAGAGGGGGAAGGGGTGGAGGAGGGAGAGTGGGGGTAGTGGTGGTAGCGATGAAGTAAAGAGAACAGAGAGATAGCTAGGGGGTGGGGAGGGTTAATATCCGGCACGGGGATGGGGGCTCCGGCAGGGGAGTGATGTGGTAAGATTTTTTTTTTAAAATTCCTTTATTTTAAAAAAACAATCACAAGGTGACACGTGACAAGTCACCTTCTAAAACAAGTTACTAATTTCACAAATCGGTAAAAGGCTCATTTTGAAAAGATTAGATATAAAGGTAGGATTATTCTGAAATTAAGTTAATGAGGGATTATTATGAGAAGACCGCCAAAAGGATGGATTATTCTTTTCCAATTTTCCATATTATTACTATTATAGCATAATTAGTTTTTTTTTTTAAAAGGAACACATTAGTATATGAACATACAATTAAAAATTAAAGACTAAGGACTCTTGGGTCCAATGGTATGGCTTCTTACCTCCCACATGAGAGACCAAGGTTCAAATCTTGGTGGAAGCATATATTTCAATATTGTTGTGGGTGGGGGAGGGGGGTTGGGGCTTGTTGGGTCTCTAGGTGAGTGACCCTGTGCAAAGGCAGCCCAGAGGAAATTTATCTTACCACGGGGTTCCCGAAAGGGGCCCAAAAAAAATTAAAAATAAAAGAACACACATTTTAGGTAAAAAAACACACATATTGTTCATGGTCAAGAAAAAAATTTGTTCATGTTCAAGGTCCGTTAATAATAAGAATTTAGGTAGTAATGAAAAGAACATATAAAGATATTAAAAAAAGAACATATACTGAAAGAGCATACAAGATCTATTTAAAAAACACATTTTAAAAATAAAAGATAGATGTTATTTTTATAATGATGACATGTTTGGATTTAACTAACAACATGTTCTTTGTTATATCAATAAATTGTTCTTTTTTATTATAAATAAACCTATAAATATATATAATCATATGGTCTAGAACAAAATGGTTAAATATTATTCTTATATCGTTGTCTTGTTCTATATAAACTTTGTTTTTAAAGATAAGTTGAAATCCTTTGTAGGGAAAATTTTGAACGTGATGACAACACCATTAGGTTATCACATACTACTCATGTTTTATATAAACTAGTAATATATAATTTATATTATTCTACCAAAATTGTTTTAAAAAATAAACATCATATACTATTGTCATGTTCGTTACATGTACAACATCAAAAAGAACATCACATATCAAAATTATTAATTAGATAAAATATAAAAAAAAACACGTATAAATGCCAAAAGAACATTCTTATTCTTGAACACAAATAGCTTCAAATAGTGACATCAATGACATTTATAATAATAGCAATGACATTTACCAAGATTAATAATTAATAAGTACAACAACGACAATAATAATAATCTTTCTGAACAAATGTACTAGTAAATAGTAATATTAATAGTAATAGTAATTGTATAATAATAATAATAATAATAATAATAATAATAATAATAATAATAATAATAATAATAATAATAATAATAATAATAATAATAATAATAATAATAATAATCATAATAATCATGATAATAATAACAATAATAATAAGTTTTTAAATATAAGCATAATCTGAACTTATCTGATCCGATCTGATCTGATCTGATCTGAACTTATCTGATCTGATTTGATCTGATCTGAACTTATTTTTTCTGATCTCATCTCATCTGATCTGACCTGATCTGGTCTGATCTGATCTGAAATAAGCAAAAATAAGGTGAACTGAACATAGCCTTACTGTAGCTCCTCCTGCTTCCCTGCGCCACTTCCTTCTCTCCTCATTTCTGTCATTTTCTCTCTCCTCCTGCCCCAATTCCTCTTCTCCTCACATTTGTCATTTTCTCTCTCCTCCTCCCAACAATGAATTCATCGGAGCAACTCAATTCTGAAATCAAACTTGCCGAATCACTAACTCATCAAATTAGCGACATCTTTCGAGTTTTTCAACAAACTCAATTTCCTCATCAATGAAGAATTCTGCAGAATTCCATGAAGAAAATCCAATCTTCACTGCATATTCATTTCAAAGAACTCGAATTAAAAGAACAACACCTCAATTGGATTCAGAAATCCATTGAACATTGTCAAAAACTTCTCGAATTGAGAGAAAAGCAGTTCAATTCCACGGAGAAGTTCGTCTGTTATCGATGCAAAACCCTAGGTTTGAAGGTGAGCGAAACTGGTAATGTAGTAGTTAAAATTGAAGCTCCAAAACAGAGTTGAAGAGAGAGAAACAAGCGAAGAAGAGAGTGAAAATATATGAGAAAGCGTGCAAGAAACTTGGAGCAACAGAAACTTCGGCGGCGATTGAAGAGAAGTTTCCAGCGATTTGCAGAAGTTTGATGGAGAGTTGAGAGGCCAGTGGTGGTGGTTGGTTGTTTGAGTCGGTGGTTGTGGTGGTGGTGTGGTGGTGATGGGGAGGAGGAGGACGTGGTGGTTCCATGGTTACTTTGATCAAAGAGAGGGGAAGGAGATTGAGAAATGGTTTGGTGTTTGTATAAAGTAACCCTTATAATTACAAAAAGTAACTCATACTTTCAGTAAAAAGTAACCCCTCAATATTACAAAAAAGTAACCCTTAGTATTTGAAAAAGTAACCCTTAGTTTTAATAAAAGTAACCCATGTTACAATGTTACAAAAAGTAACCCCTGTATAAGTGTAAAGTAACCCTATAATAAATGTAAAAAGTAACCCCTTATAATTACAAAAGTAATTGCTTATAATTACAAAAACTAACCCCTTATAATTACAAAAAGTAACCCCTAGGTTCAATAAAAGTAACCCCTTATAATTATAAAAAGTAACCCATACTTTTAGTAAAAAGTAACCCTTCAACAATACAAAAAAGTAACCTTTGTATTTGAAAAAGTAACCCCTGATACCCCCGAGTTTTCAAAAAATTCACGTGGTACCCTCCATGTTTTCAAAATTCACCAGGTACCCCTAAGTTTAAAACTAATTCACGTGGTACCCTCAAATACCCTTAATGACTAACGGTGTTAACCGTCATTAGTCATTAACCCTAATTTTCTGCTTTAAACCCTAATTAACTTATAATCCTAACCCTAATCCTAACCCTTACCCTAATCCTAACCCTAAACCCTAAACCTAACCCTAACCACCCCTCCCCCACCCTCCCACCACCCCCGCAGCCTCCTCCACCCCAACCCCACCCCCTCCCCCACCCCCCGCAGCCCCCTCCCCACCCCGCGCCGCCGCACCAATTTCGGAACAACCCCCTCCCCCCCACTCATGTGCCCGCCACAAGCACCACCCCCTCTCCCCCACCCCCTCGTAGCCCTCCCCCTCCACCCACCACGCCGTCGAAACCTCCTCTCCCCCCCCTAACACCGTCGAATCCCGCCCCTCCCCCGGCCCGTTGAACCCCAAAGGCCATCGAATCCCGCCCCCCTCCCCAGCCCCGTTGAACCCCAAAGGTCGTCGAATCCCCCCCCAACCCCAGTCGACTTACGCCCCCCCTCCCCGGCCCAGTCGACTTCGCCCTCTCCCGGCCCCGTCGAACCCCAAAGGCCCTTCGAATTCCTCTATCGTAATTACTCCCCGCTAGAACGGCTTCAAGACTAACGAATGTCGGGGAGGGGGGCGGAACTCGACGGAAATTAGGGAAGGGGGGAGGTTTTGACGGGGGTTAGGGGGAGGTTTCGACGGGGTATGCCACGGACGGGATAGGCAAGTGGCGGGAGAGACGGAGGTGTTGCGGGGGGTGGGGGGGAGGGTCACGGGTGGGGGAGGGGCGGGGCGAGGGGGGGGGGCTCGCTGGCCCTGAGGGGGGCGGGGGTAGGGGGAAGGGGGCCACGGGTGGTGGGAGGGTGGGTGGTGGGGTGGTGGGAGGATGGGTTAGGGTTAGGGTTAGAGGTAGGGGTTAAGATTAGGGTTAGCATTAGGAGTTAATTAGGATTTAAAACAGAAAATTAGGGTTAATGACTAACGGTGGTTAACGTCGTTAGTCATTAAGGGTATTTGAGGGTACCACGTGAATTAGTTTTAAACTTAGGGGTACCTGGTGAATTTTGAAAACATGGAGGGTACCACGTGAATTTTTTGAAAACTCGGGGGTATCAGGTGAAAAAACCGTTAAATAAAAGTAACCCCTGCTATAAAAAGTAATTCCTGCATAAGTATAAAAGTAACACCTTAGTATTGAAAAACAACGCGTTTTATTTTTTTATGAATAAATGAGATTACTTTAAATATATAATGGGGTTATTTTTTATGAACTAAGGGGTTACTTGTACCTTTATTATGGTTACTTTTTATAAACATTTCAAGCTATTATATAATAATTAGAGTTACTTTTGTGAACATATGAGGTTACTCGAATAAATTAATAAGGTTACTCAAACATTTAATTGGGGTTACTTTTATTAACTAATGAGGTTACTTTTATAATATAATGGGTCATTTGAAATATATATGAGGGTTACTTGTAGAATAAATGGGTTACTCGTATGATAAAATAAGGTTACAAATAATAATCGTTACTTATTATGAAGTAATGAGTTCCTCATATTATAAAATAAGGTTACAAATAATAAGGGTTACACATACGTTCAGATAGGGTTATCTGAAAACGGATTCACGCTTGGGCTTTTTTTAAAGGGGACGCGAGCATCATTATAAGGCTTAGCTTGGGCTTTTTATTAGCTGGCCACGTCCTTGTTTATCAACGTGGTAATGGTAAAATTCTAGAGGAAATGAGAGGAGAGAGAAAATAGGAAAAAATGGGGGAAATAAAAGGAGAGAGAAAATGAGGCAAAAAATAGGAAAAATGAGAGAGACATCAAAGAGAAAAAAAAAAGAAAAAGAAAGAAAGAAAGAATTTGTTTTCTTAATAAAAAAAAAAAAAAAGAGGGGAAGGGCGCTGTTGAAGGTGTGGCCCGCCTCTTTTAAAAGTTTGTGCCCAAACTTTGTGTACTTCAATGATTAAGACATGCTTAGTGGGCATTCTATTAATACTTCCTCGGAACTTTTTCTATTGTAATAATTAAGTTTTCACACTTGTCAATGTACAACGTTAACTATTAATATCTTTAATTATTTTTTAGTAAAAATTATAAAAAGTTGATATTTTAAAAGTATATATATATATATATATCGAAACGAATCTAACAAGACATCACATAACGATATTTTTCCTTATGTGAAAATCACAATAGATAATGAAAAGGATGGTGGGTGAATAATGTAAAAATCCAATTGTTGTAATAGAAAAAGTATGGAGGAAGTAAAAAAAAATGAAAAGAAAGAAGTATATTTATAAGCTTTGTAAATTTCGCGAATGGGTGTTATTGAATTTCTAACAACCCACAGGCAGAGAGAATTTTTTTTGAAGATGATCCCAAGATTTAATTTGCTTTTAATACCATGAGAAATTAGGGAGAAGACTTAAATCTTGATCATATTGTTGCGCACTTGGTGGGATTCAAACCCATAACGTTAAGGTCATGAGGTGGAATCCCAACAATGTGAGCCAGGCCAAGTTTGGCATTACTTGAATACGTATCCAAACTATAGAAAACATAAGATAGGAATTAAAACCATCTTCTCAAAAGTCAAAAGATAATACTACCAAATATCATAGATATATACTTCCTCCATTCTTAAAAATAAGTGAAACATTTCTCTCTTTTATATGAGAGCTTTTTGAGAAAAATGTTTCACTTATTTTAGAATTGAGGAAGTATTATTTATTAAATCATATCCTATTATAAATAACCTTAAAAATATTATTAGCATAACATTATATATAGAAAAATATATCATATATACTAATACATTTTCTTATATCTCTATATTTCATTTCCCTATCACTAATAGTTACGGTAAATCTCACTATATATACTCCGTGGTCCGAAGTACTACAAGGCCATTGCAAAATGTGCACGCAATTTCCTTGCATTCCTTGTATCGTCTTTTCCCTCCAAACCTCTACTGTATCTCTCTTCTTTGGCCCTGTTTGGCACTCAGCTTTTTCATGAGATTTTAGAGGTTTGGAATCCATTTTAGAGTTTTGACCAGTCAAAACTCTAGTATGGGTGTTTGGTAAGGAGAGTTTGCAAAAGAGTTTTGGGGGTCAAAACTCTCAAACCAAAAACGCTGCATATAGCAACGTTTTCATGAGAGTTTCAAAAAGACAAAAATGTTGAGACTAATTTACCCATGATTATCTAACATTATTAAGTTCATTAAGCCAAAGCAAAACCACCAAAGCTTCCACTACCAACCACCAACACTTCCACCGACATCCACCACGGTAAACACCGCCACTGAAATCCACCACGGTAAACACCGCCACTGAAATCCACCCAAAAAACCACCAAACACCAAGACACAAATCTGCCTAAACACCACCACCAAGATTCACCTAAAAAATCCACCTAAAAAAATCCGAAAATCACCCAAAAGATCCCAAAAAACACCAAACACCACCTCTAAAATCCACCCACAAAAATCTTGATGCTAATGGTGGTGGAGAAAGGAGATCGTGATTGTGGTGGTGGGTGTACATAAACGGTGGTTTGTGGTGATTGATTTCGGTGGACCCATGGTGGTATTAGTGAGGAGAGAGAATGGTTGATGATGGTAGTGATGTTGTTGGTACGGTGGTGGTAGGTCGTAGGAGAGATGATGGAGGAGAGAGAAAGGGTTGATGATGGTTGATGATGGTAGTGATGGTGGTGCTGGTGGTGGTGGTAGTAGGAGAGATGATGGAGAAGAGAGAAAGGGTTGAAGGAGGGTGGTGGTCTCTGGGTGAAAGTAGATGGAGGACAGAGATAAATGAGGTGGTGAATGGTGATGCATGAGGATATGAGGAGAGTAATAATAATAGTAATAATAAAATTACCAATGTCTATAATTGTCATTTTACATCATAAATATTTATCAAACAGCTAAATGTTACCAAACACATTTATATAAACAGCAGTCAAATCCGCAGTCAAATCCACTTTATAAAAAAGTTAAAACTCTAACAGCAAACTCTAAACTCTAACAGCTAAACTCTAAACTCTGTTTGCCAAACAGGACCTTTGTCTCCTTCAACGTGGGTTTTAAAGAAGAGCGTGCAATCTTGTATTTTATACCTTGGAAATATAACCACGAGCAGATATATCTGATGAAGGAATATGTCCTTAGACATCCCGGCAATTACTAAATATAAAAGGAAATTATTATAGAGATAATTAATTACGTTAGTTTAGTAATCACATTTACTTGCTAGATAATAAATGTTGGTTAGTAGAACAATATTGATTGTACCTACAACTAAGTTAACCTAATCCTATGAGGTCACACAGTAGTAACTAATTGAAGTAAGGAAACTGACCAATAGGAGAAAGTAGGGTTAGGTTAGGTCTCTCTCTTAATTCATTCTCCTACTATTATAAAAGGTTATAATAGCAGAGAGAAAAAGAACGTTCAATTTGACAGTAACATTCAAACTGAAAAGAGAGAGAAAAAACCCTATTGTTTCCCTTTGGAAAATCCGGCCACCCTCCCTTAAAAGTAAGAGAGTGAAATCTGTTCATCCTCTTCCGTTCTAGCAAACGTGGGAATTCAATTGGTGCTCGTGGACTAAGTAGAGGAGCAACACTTGGGGCTCTCGGATCTTCAAAAGCTTGCATACAATAGGGAAATCACGCTACAAAGGTTTGATGTTTAATCCCTATTGAATGATTTATATGTTTGATTATGTTTGCGATCCTATGATAGATGTTAGGAAATTGTTTCCTGAAATTCCGCTATATGCATCTATATATTCCTACAGTGGTATCAGTTTTGCCTAATTCATAATATTCATATGATCATATAATTGTATGCAAAGTTATTATTTTTATTCAATTAAGGGAGGATTTATTTATGGCTTGAATTTGCATAATTGATATTTGATATTAATTGATTGGAAATTGTAAATAATTGATTAATTTGTGATTTATGCTCAAATAATTTTATTAAGGTCCGAATTTTTGATAGGAGGGACGAAATAAATTTTTTAATTCACTCTAAAATTTTCGGATTTTTATAAATTTTTTTGTTAGATTTAAAATTATTTATGTTTAATTCGATTAATCATTGAAATAATTTGTTAACAATTAAAGATTTGATTTTTAATTTGTTAAATAAATCTAATGTTCATCACCCACATAGATATAGAATAATATGATGGCTGAAAATAATTTGATTATTTTTCCCACTAATTTTCGAATTTTATCATATTATTTATGAATTTTGGTTAAATTTTATGTTTAATTTGATTATTCATAGAATTTAAGGATAACAATTAAAATATTTGATTTTATTTGTTATGATAATTCAGTAGATCACCCTAAAAGTTATTTTCGAATTTTCGGAATTTAATTGTTAATTTTCTGAATTTTTGGATATAATTTGGTTTTTGCCCTAATTTTGAATTTTTTGTTAGATTTAATGTTTAATATAGATTAAGCATTGAAATCTAATCTTAACAAATCTAAAAATCTTGTTTGAGTTTGTTAAGTGATTCAAAATTTTTTGCCAAATTTTCGGATTTTTTAACCTAATTAAATCCTAAATCTTTAAATAAATTGTTAATTAAAGATTAATTAGAATTTTGGTAAATTGTTACAAAATTCAAAAAGGAAACCCACCATGGCTGGGTGGCCCCACCTGCGGCGGTGGAGCCACGATGGATGGGAAGTTCTGGTCGGCGGCCAAGCGGCAGTTGCCGGGTGGTGGAGACGCAACCAGCAGCACGTCCGACGTGCGTGGCTGCTGGTGCTCACTGGCAGGGGTGCTGGCGTGTGCTGGCAGCGGCTGGGCTGGTCGGAGGTTTATAGCGTGGATGTCGGAGACTCGTCGATCGGTGCAGTGGGTGAAGTGCTGGCCGTGCGCTGGCTTTAGGTTCTGGTTGTTGTTGAGGTGTGGTGTTGGTCTTGTTTTCACGTGAAGAATTGCGTGAATTTTGTGGGTTTTTGGGTTGGCTGTTGACTGGCAGCCTTGTGCTGCTGGTCAACGGTCAACAAGTCAACCCCTCATATAAAAAAAAAAAATTTTTTTTTAAGGAAAATCTGATTTTTCATAATTGAGCATAAATCCAAAAGTTTCCTATTTTGCAAATTTGTGAATAATAATGATTATTGCCATGTTTAAATGAGTAATTGAATTAAAATAATAAAGTTTCCAAAATAATTCCTAGCTTAAATTTGTTAAGTTTTATAATTATTATGGAAAGTTTTATTTGCTTATTAATTGTTAATAAGTAAATCGTTTGTGTTTATTGTATTTGATATTATAAATGCGTGGATGTTTAATGTAATATGTATGATATTATATTTGCATGTTATGACTAGTATGGCCCAAATTAGGATAGTAAATACGATCTGCGAATCGTTATATTTGAATGTAAATTAAATACGATCTACGAATCGTTTGTATTTTTGTAATTTTCAATTTTCGTTATTTATTTAATTCAAATTATGTAATCAAGCATGAGGATCCAAGGAGTTTCAAGGATGGTGATCCATGGAGATTCAAGGGAGGATTCATGAAGATTAGTTATTTTCCTAAGTATAGGGGCCATACTAGATCATTTAGTTATTGCTTATAGTAATTCTCTTGCATTTATTTTGTTTAAATGCTTGCTTCTAAGTTTGTTTGTGGTTAATTGATTCATGTGTTCACTATTAATTGACCATATTAGTAAACTTAGGTCCCCAAAAGTAATATTGAGTTCAATTGCTTTTCCAAACAACACCTATAAAGCCTTAGATCATGAGTAATAGGTTCTGCCAAAGCAGGGTGTTGCTCATAGTTCCGGGGATAGTAGGGTAGGTTTTTGAAACTTACATGTTAATGTTTGGTTTAACTCAACAAAATCATCAAAAGACAAAGTTTTGGGTTTTGAAGCTAAGAGATAGGAGTAAACAAGGAGTTGTTAACCTGTCTACCAAGAATTATAATTAGTTATAATTAGTAAAGTGTTTACTTACCTCAACTACTACAAATTGAAGGCAGGGCCAAAGTCCGTTTGATTGTAGTGGGAGGGGATCTTGATTATTTCTTTATTCAATAGGGGACTTTCATTTTGAATAAAGGGTAGTAATAATTAAAATTTGTTTAATTATTGCTTTCTTGATAAACATTGATTAAATCTTGCTTTATTATTTGTTGTAGTAATTATGTCTAGTAACAACAATATCAACACCAACAATTCTACTTGTAATTTGCGCTCCGTCCTTTCGAAGGACAAATTGAATGCTGAACGTTTCATTGCAATTGAAAGGGATTTGGGAATCGTTACACCAAAACCAAAAGTTGCTGATGAGCACTATTGTTACATCTGTAACAAGGTTGGTCATTGGAAAAGTAATTGCCCCAAGTATCTGAAGGATCAAAAGAAAGGAGTTTCTAGTTCATATATGTATGTTATAGAAATTAACTTAGCAACTTCTGCTTCTTGGGTATTTGATACCGCTTGTGGTTCGCACATTATTTGTAATATGCAAGGCCTCAAAAGAAGTAGAACATTGGGAAAGGGAGAAGTAGATCTTCGCGTTGGCAATGGAGCACAAGTTGCTACATTGGCAGTGGGAGTATATAGTCTACTTTTACCTTCAGGATTAGTTTTAGAACTTAATAATTGTTATTATGTTCCTGCTATCACAAAGAACATTATTTCGATTCCTGTTTTGGATTCCGAAGGTTATTCATTTACAATAAAGAACAATTGTTGTTCTGCATATTTGAATGATATGTTCTATGTCTCCGCTAAGTTATCAAATGGTTTATATGTGCTAGACTTAGAAACCCACATCTATAACATAGACAGTAAGAAACATAAAGCAAATGATTCAAACCCTACATACCTATGGCATTGTCGATTAGGCCACATAAGCTCAAAGCGCATTGAGAAACTTCATAAAGATGGAATTCTCAAATCATTTGATTTCGAATCATTTGATACTTGTGAGTTTTGCTTAATGGGGAAAATGACAAAGTCTCCTTTCACAGGTTCAAGTGAAAGGGCCAATGACCTTTTAGCCCTCATACATACGGATGTGTGTGGACCTATGAGTACGTTGGCTAGGGGAGGGTACAGTTACTTCATTACTTTTACCGATGATGTGAGCAGATTTGGATATGTTTACCTCATGCGGCATAAGTCGAAATCCTTTGAAAAATTTAAGGACTTCCAGAATGAAGTACAAAACCAACTTGGGAAGAAAATTAAGGCATTACGATCCGATCGTGGTGGTGAATATTTATCTTAAGAATTTGGTGATCATTTGAAGGATTGTGGAATACTTTCACAATGGACTCCGCCAGGAACACCACAGTTAAATGGCGTTTCTGAAAGAAGGAATCGAACTCTACTTGATATGGTTCGATCCATGATGAGTCTTGCTGATCTTCCTATTTCATTCTGGGGATTTGCGCTTGAAACAGCGGCATTCACACTTAACAGAGCACCGTCCAAAGTAGTGGAAAAGACACCATATGAAATGTGGACAGGAAACGTTCCAAAATTGTCTTTTCTAAGGATATGGGGTTGTGAAGCTTATGTAAAACGTTTACTTTCTGATAAGCTTTCACCCAAATCCGATAAATGTTTTTTTGTGGGTTACCCAAAAGAGACTAAGGGATACTACTTCTACAACCAAAGCGAAAACAAAGTGTTTGTTGCTCGTAATGGTGTCTTTCTGGAAAAGGAGTTTATTTCCAGAAAAACAAGTGGGAGAAATGTATATCTCGAAGAAGTTCGAGATGAGCAACAAATGGATGAGGTTAACACCTCATCAGAGGCGGCCCGGCATGAAAAATGCTCAGGAGGTGGTGCATTCAATTCACGTACCTCCTACCGTCCCACTTGGAGATACTCCATGCGAAGTCACTCAACCTAGTGAGGTAGAAACTTCTTCTGTTGTTCCCCAACGTAGGTCTAGTAGGACCATCATTCCGTCAAAGAGATATATTGATTTCCTTTTGATCGAAAGTTCGAAATAACGATTTTAGAATCGAAGAGCCTACTAGCTACAAAGATGCTTTGGATAGTCAAGACTCCAAAAGATGGCTTGAGGCCATGAAATCTGAAATGGATTCCATGTCAGAAAATCAAGTATGGGACTTGGTTGATTTGCCTAATGGGGTAAAAGCCATTGGATGCAAATGGATTTTCAAGTTGAAAACAGACAAGGATGGAAACATTAGTGTTTTCAAAGCAAGGTTGGTGGCGAAAGGTTTCAAACAAATTCATGGTATTGACTATGATGAAACCTTCTCACCAGTAGCCATGCTCGAAGTCCATTAGGATAATCCTTGCGATTCTTTGCCTTTCATGACTATGAAATATGGCGAGATGGATGTCACTGCTTTCTTGAATGGGTTCTTGAAAGAGGATGTGTACATGACACAACCTCAAGGTTTTGAAGATTTAGAAAATCCAGGGAGGGTATGCAAGCTTAAGAAGTCCATTTATGGACTAAAGCAAGCATCAAGGAGTTGGAACCTCAGATTTGATGAGGCAGTCAAGAAATTTGGCTTTCTCGAAATGAAGAGGAATCTTGTGTATACAAGAAGTTAAGTGGGAGTAGTATTACTTTTCTGGTCTTGTATGTGGATGACATACTTCTCATAGGAAATGATAAGACCATGCTTGAGTCGATCAAGGAATGGCTTAAAAATTGTTTCTCTATGAAAGACCTAGGAGAGGCTGAGTACATATTGGGAATAAAGATCTATAGAGATAGGTCGAAAAGGCTGATTGGACTTAGTCAAGAGACTTATATTGATAAGGTTCTTGCAAGGTTCAAGCTGGAAAACTCCAAGAGAGGTTTCATTCCCATGCAACATGGCATAACACTTGGCAAGACTCGGTGTCCTTCGAGTCCCGATGAGGTCAAGCGTATGAGTAATGTTCCCTATGCTTCTGCAAAAGGATCCATTATGTATGCCATGATATGCACTCGACCGGATGTTGCATATGCTTTGAGTATATGCAGCGAGATACCACAAATCCAGGGAGATGCACACTGGATTGCCGCGAAAAACATCCTTAAGTACTTGCGAAGGACTAAGGATAATTTTTTGGTTTATGGTGGAGATGATGAGTTGGTTGTTACTGGATACACCGATGCAAGCTTCCAGAGTGACAAAGATGATTTCCGATCGCAATCTGGTTTCATATTTTGTCTCAATGGAGGAGCCGTGAGCTGGAAGAGCTCTAAGCGAAAGTACCATCGCGGATTCTACAACAGAGGCTGAGTATATTGCAGCAGCTGATGCAGCAAAGGAAGTTGTTTGGATCAAAAAGTTCATTGGTGAGCTTGGTGTAGTTCCTAGCATTGAGAATGGCATTGAGTTGTATTGTGACAACAATGGTGCCATTGTTCGGTCCTAAGGAACCCGGATCGCATCAAAGGTCTAAACATGTGCTCGGGAAATTCCATCTCATTCGAGAAATCGTTGGTAGAGAGGATGTGAAAGTAAGCAAGGTTCATACTGCGGATAACGTAGCAGATCCTCTGACTAAACCGCTTGCTCAATCTAAGCATGAGTGTCATACTAGGTCTATGGGGCTTAAGCATATGGGAGAATGGCTTTAGGTTGTTTACTTCATGTTTACAATTGTAAAGACATTTATTATGCTTTGAAATGTTTATCAATAAAAATTTCATTCTTATTTAATTGTTTGGTTTAGTATTAAATAAAATGTCCAAATAATTTGTGTTTTCAAATAGGATTATCGAAAACGTTTTGATATTGGAACCCTATAAAGTGAACTGAAAATCACAATTTATTTAAAGTCCCTAGTCTAAATCACTAAATTGGACATAAGTGATTTATTTAAAAGACTAGTATATAATTAATTGATAGCGCAGTTCCATGGGCTATGGAGACATAGAGATGTCTAATTGATTATATGGATGTATATTTGATACATTGAGACTTGACCTAATTAGATTCTAAAAGTAGAATCGAACTACTATATTTAGTGGATTCCTTAGACATGAGTATGTTTTAATAACCACAACATAATTAGTTTAACTTTGACATTGTTAAACGCCGCGCCGTAAAAGGAGGTTATAAAGGTAGTGATCAGGTGGGCTAAGAATTGAGTGGGAGTTATGGTCATACAAGAGTGGATAAGTCCTCCTATTAAATAGGAATGGTGTCTGGGCCTCTTGATGAGCGAGAACTGGAAAATTGCATGGCCATGCGGAATAGGATTAAAGAGTTAATCCTTATTTGAGCAGTTCGAACTCAGCGATCAAGGAACATAAATTTGAGAATAACATGGTGTTATCAAATTTGGCATTAAGTGACTTAAGGAATTTAGCATTGCGCTCTTGTCTTAGGACAAGTGGGAGATTGAAGGAATATGTCCTTAGACATCCCGGCAATTACTAAATATAAAAGGAAATTATTATAGAGATAATTAATTACGTTAGTTTAGTAATCACATTTACTTGCTAGAGAATAAATGTTGGTTAGTAGAACAATATTGATTGTACCTACAACTAAGTTAACCTAATCCTATGAGGTCACACATTGTAGTAACTAATTGAAGTAAGGAAACCGGCCAATAGGAGAAAGTAGGGTTAGGTTAGGTCTCCCTCTTAATTTATTCTCCTACTATTATAAAAGGTTATAATAGCAGAGAGAAAAAGAACGTTCAATTTGACAGTAACATTCAAACTGAAAAGAGAGAGAAAAAACCCTATTGTTTCCCTTTGAAAAATTCGGCCACCCTCCCTTAAAAGTAAGAGAGTGAAATCTGTTCATCCTCTTCCGTTCTAACAAACGTGGGAATTCAATTGGTGCTCGTGGACTAAGTAGAGGAGCAACACTTGGGGCTCTCGGATCTTCAAAAGCTTGCATACAATAGGGAAATCACGCTACAAAGGTTTGATGTTTAATCCCTATTGAATGATTTATATGTTTGATTATGTTTGCGATCCTATGATAGATGTTAGGAAATTGTTTCCTGAAATTCCGCTATATGCATCTATATATTCCTACATCTGATTAGTAAGTCTTATTTTCGTTCTAATTTACTGGCATTTTAAAATTTTCATCTGGGTATACTAATTTATGCCTACTTGTGATTGGTTTTGCCGTTTTGTAAGTCTTATAACTGTCATTGAGTGTGTATTGTTTGGTTACTTTTGAAGACTTTAGTGCGTTTTTTCTTCTGTTTTTTTGTTTATTTATTTCTTTTGTCAATGGGTACGGTGGCGGTAGAGGTGATCATTTGCGGGCTTGGGCGGGTTGTGGACCAGGCCTAACCAAAAAAAATTGTCCAACGGGCCTAATATGTCTTGTCCAAGCCCTTTTATGCGGGCTTAACTACTTGTCCATGACCCGTCCTAAGAAAAGGCGGGCTTGCCCGCAGGCCTAACGGGCCTATTAATACTTTTATTTTTTTTCCAAATACTCTAGTTAATTTCCTTTAATATTTATAGATTAAAACATAATTTTGGTTTAAATAGAAAAGGAGTTGATAATCACAATGTAAGATAAAGAGAAAGTTAAAAATGGTAGAGGACGACAAATTATTAAGAAATTAAGTTAGTAAAGGTAAGAATAAAGACAATTATGTGTTACCAAAGCTATATTAGTGCAAATAAACTATATTCCAAAAGATAAAACAACACTAAATTAGTTAGATAAAAAATTATATTTCATAGAAAATAGATATTATGATAAACGGGCCGGGCGGGCTTGCCCGCGGTATATTTGAGGTTGTCTATATCCGCCCATTAATATTAGCGGGCCGGGCTAGGCCCGCCCATTTAGAATTTTTTTTCAAATTTTGTTGTCCAAGCCCGCAACTTTAGCGGGCCGGGTTGGGCGGGCTTAGCGGGTCGTCCCGTCCGTGAACAGCTCTAGGTGGCGGGTGCTATGGATGATGAACATTATGATTTGGAGCTTGAAAATAGAGTGAAAGTGGGGTATACTACTAAAGTGAGCTTCACACACCCTCATTATACTTCGGCTTTGGTGTTTATATTTTCTATTATTTAGGGTGCGTTCTCTTCACCGTGAGAAAAATAAGTTTATATAAGCTTCATTAATTAAGTTCTACTAAGTTAAAGATACATGTTAATATGTATTCCACTTTATAAATAATTTAGACACAATATATAATTAAGGTAAAGAACTCCTTTGACATGACGATTTATTAATGTTATAAAGTTGAGTTTTCAGGATGTTCGAAGTTTTTGTTAGGATAATGTAGTTTATATAATTAATATCATGGGTTTATTGTGTGTTCCATTTTCTTTTATTTTACCTTAACTTATATGGACTTATCAACTTCTCTTTTTATTTAAAAAGTGAAACTTATCCAAACTTATTTGAACTTGTTCGAGTATATATATTAAACCTGATTGAACTTATCTAAACATTTTAGACCTGAATTTTTTTTCAAGGTAAGATGAAGATGACTCATTTGAGGGGGATAAGGGCATTCCTCAAATGAGTTCCATGAGAACGATGAGGTTTGATTCCTAGACGTCAGGATATGAGGTGGGAAGTGATGCCACTACTCCATCACCTTAACCTCAATTTGAACTTTTATAGCCATAATTTATTATTTATTTGTTATATTTATTAAATAATATCTGTAAATTAGATTTTAGATGCTATAAACAAGAAACTATTATGTATTAATGAGTAGTATTATTAGATAAAAATTAGAGATAAATATCAAATAAGTCGTCTAACCATTACATGAATCATTCATTATTATTATTAATAAACAATTTACTAAGAATTACAATTACTAGTAATTATATAATTAACTGTTAACTAGTAATTTGGTTTGGGCGATGCCTCATGTCAATAAAAACAATATTTATAAATTTCATAATTTATATGTTACTTTTCATAATTGTTTGTCCACTGAGAAATTAAAAAATTGAAGTCATGAAGTGATAAGTAAAAAAAAAACCTTAAAGGTTTGAGTTTGAAAATAATAGCTTAAAAGGAATTGGGGTAAGAGAATATGTCATCAATAGTCTCTTGGTAGTACCATAATAAGAGTGTTAAAAATCTAAATACTTGTTTAAGTCCTTTTAGTTAAATATAATTATTATAAGACTTTATCATACTTTATTAGAAACATTGGACAATAAAGTTCTGGCGTAATGATGGCTAAACTCTCACTTTTCATGTACAGAGAATATGTATGGCTTGAGCAGTCATATTAATGCGATGGAAAAAGTTGATGCATGTGGAAGATAAGTGGTTCCTGATACTATGCGAAAAAAATGAGTATATATACATGAGAGGAAAAGTTTATTAAAAATGGAAGTGTAGTGATCAATACTTCTAGTTAATTTTCATAGAAGGAAAATGTAGGAATACATCCATCATACACTTGGGTTTACCATGCACTGGTACAAACAATATTATTTTTATTCATTTGCTCATTTGAAGCTCTCCCTTTTGTGTATATTTTGCTTCTTCGGAGGATTTAAAAGAAGAATGAGCAAAAAATACGCTTGGGTGTACCGTGAGAAATACTCTTGGGCGTACCGTGAGAAATACTCTTGGGTGTACCATGCTATATATTGTAGTGATTAATTAAGGACAGTGGAAATACCAAGCTTGCTTGGTAGAGGTGGTGTGGAACACACCTTGTGACTTTGAGGTAACAAGTTCGAACCCCACGCTGACAGACTAGCGAGAGGTGCTGGTCCAGTAGGGTTCTTCTTCCTACGAATTGGTTTCCATTGGGGGCCCAAAAAATAAAATAAGGACGGAGGAAATATTATTTATTAAGAATTTTATACTCCTATTAGTTAATACTTTTACTTGTTAATTATTATATGCTACCTATTAAATGTTAGCTTTGAATGGAGCTTATTGGACATGCTTGGAACCTATTAGACTCTGTTGTTTGTCTGAACTAATCTGAACGTATTGAAACTTTTATCTAAACCTATTGAAACTCATGTGAACTTGTTATAAGTAAAACTTATTTTTTCAAAAGTTAGCAGATACTCTCAAACAAATTTGGGGAGCAACCAAAGAACAGATGTATTTGTGCGTCTTTATAGTGAAAAACTAAACTGAAAGAAAGGATAGTAGACATATAAGTGCACCGAGAAGTATTGTACAGTTATGAAAAAATTGAGACAAAAAGTTCATCGTGTAAAGCCTGTTTGAGATCGTTTCTTATTTCCAGTATTTGTTTTTCTAGAACTAAAAACAAAAATATGGAAATTAGTGTTTCATTCCAGTTTTTAGTTGTCAATTCTTTTTTTCAAAAAAAGGATGAGAATGATTATGACTACTTTTGAATTCATTATATAGCATATTTGTTGAAACTTTTAAAATATGTTTGCCAAAAATTGGAAACTAAGATTTTTGTTAATTAATGAGTAAAATGTAAGATGTTGATGGGTGATCAGATCATCAGATGTAGGGGATGAGATGAGGGGTTTCTTCTTGTAACAGAAGTGGGATATACCCTTTGCTGTTTCTCCCTATATTTGGTCTGGATCTACATGGAACATCGGAAGTGCCTTCACTAGATCCTTTGCTTTTCTCAAGTATTTAAAATCTCATTGTCTTGTTTCTCATGATGATTAATTATGTCCATTTTACTAGAATAAAGAAGAGAATAAGCTTACACACTTCGTGGCCTTTTTGTTAGCCCAAAATAAATGGTTGTATATTTGTAATGATAATAAGTTTTTTTATGTAATTATGTTGAAGAAAGTCTCGTGCCGAAGCCCATTTCATCCCCAAATATATGTGTTTTTTCTTCTTCCACAAATTTCCATTACCACTAACACCATCTGTTCAACAGTAATGAATGATGATGATCATAGATTAGTAGCCTACGCGGTTTGGCAGTTGATAGACATTTCATTAATCATTGTCATAGATTAATATGCAGCTTGGCGGTTGATGATAATTCATACATTATGTTGTCATAGATTTATAGCTTATGGGGCTTGGCAGTTGATAGTTGATAATTGATATTGCTGATAAAATGTGCTCATAATCTTTTACTATTCCAGGATATAAACAAAATGCAGAAGCTATTGTAGAAAGTGCTTTATTTCCTGAAGCGGGTCTAGACAATAATACAGTTGGCCGTGCTGGGGGAGCAGGGGGTCTTGTCATTGTTCGTGATCTTGACTTCTTTTCTTATTGTGAATGTTGCTTGCTACCGTTCCAAGTGAAATGTCATATCGGTTATGTTCCATCTGGGCAACGGGTTGTTGGCCATAGTAAGCTTTCTCGGGTTGCTGATGTCTATGCTAAGCGTCTCCAGGATCCACAACGGATGGCTGATGAAGTGTGTTCAGCTTTGCACCATTCCATCAAGCCAGCTGGTGTTGCTGTTATTTTTCAGTGTCTTCACATCTTGATAACTCCCCTCGAAGGTGGATCAAAGTGCTGGTATCCTCAGGATCAGGAATTTTCGAAGATGAAGATGGTAATACTTGGGGGGAATTCTTTGGTCTTTTGGGATTCCGAAGCTCGAGAGCTGATAAAATCCAAAAGAGGAACTCGGCAAATCAATGGTGCCCGTCCCAAGCTTCCCCAATTAGTAAAGTCATTGCTCCTGGTATGATTAGTGCAGTAAATTTAATTCTCAAATCCTTTGGTGAAAATCCATCAAGAAAAGAGCTTCTTGTTACTCCTGCTAGTTTCTTGAAGTGGCTGATGTATTTTCAGAACTGTAATGCGGAGACTGAGCTGAATGCAATTTTAGGTAACTCAAGGGTACCTCAGAAATCAAATGGGAACGTGAAAGTGAACAAGCGGACCCATTCTGAGCTGAGCTTACCGTTTTGGCCACAGTGTGAACATCACTTGCTTCCGTTTCACGGGGTAGTGCATATAGGCTACTTTTGTGCTGAAGTAGATCCCATTGAAAAGTCCCTCCTTCAGTCGATTGTACTCTTCTACGTTTCAAGCTTCAGGTGCAAGAGAGGCTCACTAGACAGATTGCTGAAACAGTTGCACCTCTTGTTGGTGGAGATGTAATAGTCATAGCAAAGGCTAGCCATATGTGCATGATTGCTCGGGGTATTGAAAAGTTTGGAAGCAGTACAGCCACAGTTGCTGTTCTTGGTCAATTTTCAACTGATGCAAAGGCTAGGGCCTTGTTTTTGGAAAGCCTTCCAAGCAATATCAATGATTTTTCTTAAGAATCTCTTAGATATGATTCCTGTTTCGGGCCTTCAGGGTATCACTTGACCATGTTGTCTGAAGCTTCTTTTGGGTCGGATAACTCTCTTATCTGGGGCCAGGCAACCTAGTACCTCATTGTCGTATATTTTAAAGATTGCAATAAGCATATTTATATGAATAAAACTGGTTGATCAAGAATATTGGTTCTTTTTTCTCTCTTTGTTTCTACTGTATTTGTAACCATTATGCCCTTCAGAAGAGCTTCTTTTGGTTCTTTTTTCTCTCTTTGTATCTATCGTATATGTTTTATTTTTATGAATCAGCCTTTAAACTTAATAAGAAAGAAGTGGTTGTTTTGCATGCCTTGATAGTTTATACAGACAACTGTAGATCATGAATATCAATGAAATCGAGATGCTTAATCAACTTTTGTACTGATTTCTGCAGATCCTGAGGTTGTTGCTTGTCTTGTATATTTCATTCTCATACAATTAAAAAAGACAGTCTGCCTGTTGTTGCATAATTAAAAGTGGTTGGGTATTCTGGGGAGTTGGCTACAGGAAATTGCTCTATTAATGGTGCTGCCGCTACAAATTTTCAGGAGGGCAAAGTTGGTGCAAGTTTCCTGGCTTTGAACGTTTGTCAATGGGCGCTTATGATCAGCAACATTATAAATTGGAGCTTAAAGATACATTCGAAGTGGGTTGTATAAAGTAGAGTCTAGAAGAAGAACTAGAAATTCAGTCTGCAGTGAGGATTTTTTTTTTTTTTTTTTTTAAAGAAGCTACTGTGAGGATTTTTGTTACAAGGCTTAGGTGAAGATGTCAATAGGGAAGGCATTCAATAGATTCCTGTTACAAGGCTGCTTTCTGTAGACTACTATAATCTGATTTATCTGAATGGAAAGGTGCTAACGGTTGATCTAAATATATGCATCTTCTATTGTATCAATGTGCCCTTCGGCAGACGAAATAGATTTTCTGTTCTGCATTCTGCTCTTTTCCCCTGTAATGGATATATCAGTTCGATGTATACCAAGCGAAAGCCGGAAAGCAAAAGTTCAGTCCTTTACGATGCAGAAGGGAGGGGAAAGAAGTGCTCCTGTTTGTTTGGAAATGTAAAGAAGGCTAGGGTCTCTTCTTGAAGCTTCATGTCTAATTAATTATATAATAGCAAAAAAACGACGTGAAGTCTGGAGTAAATTGTGTGCTGTACAATATGCAGAGAAACAACGACTATCTTAGCTGAATGAAATCTCAAAACAAGGTCAATTACACGCCAGCAACAGTTCCTGGCTCAATCTTATTATTATGATTAACAAATCCATGTCATACAAATTATACAACACTTGACAGATTTTTACAGCAAAATATCATACTCAATGTTTCGAAACCTGAAAACCCTAAAGAAAACACCTGAAACCGAGATTAGTCAGCATAAGGTACAGTTACATATATCATGCACGTGGAAGCTACATATACACACACCAACACATCTTTACCCCACTGCCCACCTGAAGAATCAATACAACCCCAGCTTAATCAGTGTCTAACCACAGATGTCGAATCTTGTGCCATTTTACTGCTGCTTTAGGATGTCGACTTTCAGGAGATGATGATGATCGAGATTCTCGCCGTTTATGACTGTCTTTTTCAGGAGATGATGATCGATATTCTCTCCGTTTATGAGGATAATCTAAAATAGATTTTGAGGGTAAAGTTGGATCAGATGTGATTACAACAGATTCCAAGGGCAAAGTTGGCTCGGATGTAATTAAAGCAGATTTTGAGGGCACAGCTTGCTCAGCTTTAGGTGCATATGTTTTTGAGGTCAGAGTTGCCTCAGATGTCACCACAACAGATTCTGAGGGCAGAGTTGGTGCAGGTGTAGGTGTAGGTGTAGGTGTAGGTGTAGCTTGAGTATCTGCATTCTCATATCCTCTATTCTTCGCAGAAGTTGACCCTGATTCTGACTGAGATGTCATGAGAGGTTCATCAGGTGCATAAGGATGCTGTGCTTTATTTGAAGACCACTTTATCATAGACGCCACCAGTGGGTCGTTATGTTTATGAACTTGATTCATTGGCATCATAATGCAGGCTATTCCCAGAAGTATGGCTGTAAATATCAATGTCAAGGACATTCCAGAAACCTGCACAGATGCATGTAATCGGTTAATCGAACAGCTACTTTAGCTAACAATGCTTAACCAACCTGAGCAGTACTAATGTCCTACAAAATACAAGTTCAGCAGCAGAGACAAAGATGATTTAAGAACTCAATTATCATGCAAATATGCGAGTGTAGAGGATTAAACCTTATCTTTGACACCGTCCACAAAGAGAGTACTCTTGTCAACCCAATCTCTAGACTCTTTGCAAGGGATATATTTGTCTGCATGTTCCAAAGCATATCTTATCATGTCAACTATCGCGAGTTCACTTGTCGGATCAGAGTTATCTGCAAATGGTTTGCTTTTTAGTTTCTTGATAAACATTATTTTCACCATAATGAATAACCATCTATTTCAAGTCCTCACCTGGTATGTCAAATATCTGTTTTACTGGTGGGACACCCAACTTCTCCCCTAGGTACACACGGACACGTGCTCGGTCCCCTAGGGAAAGTAAATCACCATGCGTGACTACAATAACAGGCTTATCGTCTGCAATTAAGAAAACACGGTTACCGATTGTTAAATCCATATTTATAAGATCAATGAGATGAAAAGAGGGTTAAAGTTGCAAGGCACCAGGAAGTAAGGGGATGTTGATAGTAAAGGTTGGAAGAGAGTCCATGCATGAACATGCCATTTACTACACACACATATCCAATGGATTTTAAGAGCTTCAGTACCTTTATATGACATATAAGGGCAACTGAAAGTCTTGGCCACCATTTCCACATAAGCTTTGTCTTCTTTCTTGTCACTATTCATAGATCTAAGGACTTGAAAGCCATTTACAACAAATATAACAAAGTTAACCTTTCTGATTACACTAGAAGGAGTATCACTCTGTTGAGCTTTGCATTTCAGTGACATATTCAGACTAGGAGCATCTGAATCCCTACATCAAAGCACCAAGACAGTATCACCATATAGTTCACCCTGGCAATGCCAGAAGACCCAAAAAATTATCATACCTGATAATTAGGTCTCCATGACGAACCCCTTTGGTCATCCAGCGCTGGAGCACTTCATCATTGTCAGAAACATTCTCAGATAGGCTACGAGTGTCAAACAAGCAAAATGAAGTTGAACCTCTCGGAATCATATATTCCTGAAGGAAGTAGGTCCCTTCCCCAGTAGATTGGTTATCTGCAACAAAACATTAAACCTTTAAGCTTCATGTTGCAAACTATTAAAGTAATATTTAGATCAAGAAAAATGAGGGGATATCAAATTCCATAGAAGAACACGGAAAAGCTGAACACACATGTTACTTGGGCTCTTTCTGATGCATATCTGTCATCTTCGAACACTCTTGATATTCTGTTTACCAAACTGCTTTTCCCAGATCCTTTAGGACCAATGAGTAAGAGTGTAGTTGTTTTTGGTATGACATAATTGCTTAGCTTCTTCCCACCAGCATTACCGATCCATAAACCAGGGTTGTAGCTGCAAAAATGAGATAATATAAATGTATCAATGTCTAGAACATGCCATCCAATATGAATATCCACTTTCCCATCTTGGTGGAGTTTTGTAGTTAACTCTGTCCTCTTGAGGGTTGCCAATTGTAATGGACAGGGAGTTTCAGAAACCAATGGGGGAAAATGGGGGTGTTTGGTTTGGGGAGTGTATAAAATATGGGGCCACTTTGAGTAGTTTGCTCAAAGTTCTCTTAGAGTGTTCGTAAATGTTTATTACAGTTAGGAACCGGGCGTCTTATTCCCTTTCAAGCCTATTTCTCAAATTACTTCACTGTTGCAAATAAGACATACTTCTTGAAGAAATCAAGAGATATCTGATCTCCATATTACAACTTCCCTATGAAGGTAGCAAAGGACTTCGTTAATCCCAGAAATCAACGATCTGTTCATGATCCCAACCACCACAGGCCCCTAAAGTAGCACAGCAACAAGTCTGTAAAATATTACCACGCTCATCCAATATTCCAAATCAAGTACGAAATAATGATGTTATTGATAACTATGATCCACTATGAGTTCCTCATGCTAGTTTTAGTATTACAAACCAAGTACTTCATAAGGTAAGCTCTAGTTCATGGATTGGCAGATCCCAACCCCAAGGGTACTTTAAAAGGATCAAATGAATGAATTTTTGGAGGTAAAATTTTCGAAAGTATAAGAAATGAGACAGAGATGATCCCCAAAAAAATAGAAGACCTTTCCAATATCTGTCACTAAAGACTGAAAAGTGAAAAATGACATCTTTAGAAAAATCCAATATTACAAAACTCAAAAGGCAGTACTAAGATTAATAGCTAAAAGGAGGGTGTATGGTCTACACAAGCAAAACTAATCCAACTTCAAAGTTCCCTCAAACAGCACAAAATCAAAGTAGCAAATACTTCTATTAATAAGGTTAACCAAAAAAACTACAAAAGAATTCTAGGATAAATATTACTACTAATTTGAAACAATTTACATGAACAAAGGAGAGAAAATTAAAGAAAACAAACCTCAAAATTTTACTCTTAGCTTGGTAAAGACCCTCTTTTCGAACCCATAATTCGTCATAGTTCTTCATAATTTCATTATAAGAGATCTTCCTCCTCCTCAAATCTCCATCAAATTCCACAGAATTTAAAGAAATCACATCACTCACTTCATCAAATTCTTTAGAAACAAACTCATATGGCCCACTTAATGATTCATCTCCATCTCCATCTCCATCTCCATCTCTCATCCTTGAACCACCCCTAAACCAACAAAATCCTCTCAAAATAATCAACTTTTTTACCCAGAAAAAAATTAAAATTTTTATCAAAGTCATTAAATTTCACTGAAATTATACCTGTAAAATGAGGAATGATGAGATGGGTAATCTGGGTAATCATTATCCAAGGATGATAATTCATCTTCTGCTCAATATATAAACATTAAAATTCAAACTTAAATAAAACCCAATTTAAATTAGCAAAAAAATTGAACAAAAAAACTGGGAAAAAAAGGGAAGAGGAGAGAGAAAATACCAGATGTAAAGCAGGGAAGATGGTCACCACCCATTGAAGCTGAGCTTGGTTTCTCACCAAAGCAAGAGCAAGAGCAAGATCGAGGTTTTATGAGTTACCGTTGATTTTTTCTTAGATTGAAAGACATTAATAAATTAAACATATTAGATTAGTGCAGAATTTTTGTTTTGGGATTCAAAGAGTGAATTGTTTAAGAAATTTTTTTATTTAGGACATAGGAAATGGTAAGCGGTTGATACTTGGAAGTTAGTTGGCACTGCCCAGATCAAACTTGAACTTAATGTCTTAATCAGACATCAGTCAGCACTAATTCTATCAAAATAAGAAGAAAAAAGTTAAGATGTGATTCACTAGTCACATGGATGCATGGCTGGAATTTGGAAGTTTATGATTCGTTAATTAGGAGGCTTAATAATGGTAATATATGATGTTTAGAGAGTTGGTTATTTTGTTTGAAGGTTTCCATGGAGGAGGTTAGCTATTTTAGTCGGTAGAATATAGGAAGGTTTATCAAAATGTGAGCTATTTAATAAAATTATATTATTTTTAAATGGGAATATGGAAATTATTAATTATTGGCCCCTTTGTGAAAATTGTTTGGCTTCGCCTCTGATAACATCATTTACATCTTTTGACTGGACCTAAAGGTGGAATAATAAAGGTAGAGTATTTGGTTAATGGTTATTGGGCGGCTTTTTCATTGGTGTTTTGGCTTTTTTCATGTGGTTAAACAACCAATAAAGTGCTCGGTGAAAGAATTTGATAAGCTTTTAAGCTGATTTTCTTAGCCAAAAGTAAATAAGTTGGTTTTACTAGGTCTTTATATTGGTTTTTGCAATTATTGTGTACTTAACAACCAACACCAAAAACTGTTTTTACCAAAATTATCTAGAAGCAACTAATTGTCAAAGAACCAACATAACCCACTAGTCCAAAAAAAAGGGTAAAATCATTCAATCTAAACAGCAAACAACTTATAACCAATTACCGAACACCTCTTGTATATTTTAGAGGCCCCAATACATGTGAATGCACCTACATGAGGAATTCTAGACTATCAATATGATATGCAAATAATTGCACATAACAATGGTATATTTTACTTTCTCTGCTCCAAATTATTAAGGAGATTTAGGATAGATTTAAAAGTGTTTGTGTTAATATTTATGTTAAATTAAGGAGAGAGATTTATTTCGTAAGTGGTCTCATATGTGGGTATATCTTTAATTTTTTTCATGTATATAAGTGTTGCATTAAATAATTCCCTAAAAAAAAAAAAAAACTTCCTAAAAAGGACAAGTAATGCACTGACTTTTAAGCGGAGGAAGTATAATTTTAGGAAAAGTGAAACACTCTACAAACTATATCGAATAAATTAGGGGTTTATAGGAGGTTTACCTCCCAACTTTTCCCAAAATCTTCCTAAATGTCATCGTGACATAAGGATGTCGTATACCTCTATTGTCCATTTGAGTTATTAATAGAAGAATTAACATGTTGCCGAAAAAAAAAAACACAAGAGTTAACATTACCCTAAAAAAAAGAGTTTCTATCAATACAAATCGGGTTATCATCTTACACAATTTATATTACTTTGAATTGTTTTTGAGTTGATAATAACAAGTCAGCCTCATACTACTTGTCTAGTTATAAAATTTTGTGTTATATAATATCACCAGTCCACCACTTGTCTAGTTATACAGTGTGGCTGTATCGCTTGTATGGCACACTATGGTTTGACAGCTTGCTAGAGCTAACTTAATAAAGTACTCAACTGCCTATATGGTTATTACTTATTTCTAGTCATTGCACACAATATTTTTTTTTTTTTGGGCAGTAGCATACAAGATTGAAAATCCAAAATTGTTGTAACTTGTAACATATGACTAATGCTTAAACCCAAGTTGAATTTTAAAGTAAAAGTCTGTTCTCTTCGGCATAAAACAACTGAACTGAACTAAACTGGATTGAACTGAACTGAACTGAACTGAACTGAACTGAATTGAACTGAACTAAATTATAACTAATTAATAGTAATGATTACCATTTAGGAACTGAACTGAACTGAACTGAAAATAAGTCGGGGAGAACAGGCTTTAAGTTGAAATTGAAAATCAAAGCTCAAAAAACCCGAATTGCTTCTCTATGCTGGTTTGAACAACTTTGAACCAAATTATGAGCATGTGAGTTATTATTTATTAACAATATAAAAAATACTCTAACAAAATCAAACTATTGTTCATATTGTTTCGGTAGTTATACACGTAAGGGGAGAGTGAGGGATAGCTCAATGATTATCCTGGTTCCAAGAGGTCTTGGGATCAATTATCACCCTTGTCAAAGTTTCTCCTTAAAAAAAAAACATACGCAACTGTCAGTGTAGATAATCAGCAGTTCACCGATTTGTTCAAAATGTATCAGTATCACCATCTTTTGTGACTTTCTACAAACGCCCAGAATAAAACCAGATAGTAAAATCCTAATCAGAATTCAGGATCAGGAAGGAAGAAAAAATGTGACAAACGTTAATTAAACAAAATAAACTCAAACAAAAATCTCACCATCCATCGTATGAACATCCAAAGTATGCAGCTGATTCTTTTATAGCATCGAGTTAGTATATCTAACTTATATGTCGTTCGGACTCCTTCAATCTTCTTTTTCGGTACTGAATGTCATACTGTGTATATAAATACAGGAGACCACCAGCACCAAAAACAATCTGTTTGAACAACCACATTGGCTGATCTTCCTTTAAGAGAAGCCAAGAGGAATCCATTAATGAGATGGTCGGACTGTCAGACACCTTTGCCAGATCATCAAAATCTATTGATCCTCCTCCAATTGTATGTATACCCGACGCATATAACTTGCACTTGGAATCGAGATGTTCACACTTCAAAGAAACAGCTTTAACAAAATTTGTTCATGCACAGCTGTTTAACACAATGTTCAGTACAATAACATTACCCTTAAACAAGGGGTTAAGGGCCAGTTACCTACCAAACAGTAGGAAATTGACAAGAGCGAGCGTACTCAACTTCTGAAAATTGTACTAAACTTAATTGGTGTACTAGTCTGCTTTTTGTAGGCTACAAAAAGGGAGGAGCGAAATGCCACTAATGTCAGGGTCAAGACTGATAAACCTCAGGAAGCTGAAGCCCTACACTGGCAGCTGATTTTCCAAGTGTTCTTTTCATCTCTTCTGTTCTATCCACGGCAATGTTGTAAGAGAATAGGAGCTCCTGTAAAAGGGAAAAAGATTTACAGGATCAGGATACGATATTGATATCCGTGCACGAATTGGCATAGTTTGTGAGGAATTAAAGCTAAGCAAAAAAAAATACAGCATGGATGATGGCACAATGAGTAAAGGCACATAAAAAATTCTGTCATTGGCCCTATAAAAATAATGAGCTAAGCAAATACTCCTATATAAATTAGATTTCATCTGATGTCAATGAACTTCATGGAAACTTTTCTCCGACATCGAAACAGGATCAACGGATCATTTCCAGATATTTTCATTTCAGCAAGTAACAATTCATTGTGCTTTCCCAAGTAACGAATCACCACTCACCAGATCGAGCCTTTACCCACAGCTATACTAAATTCACAAAATTTCCCACGAACTGTAATCCGGCAAAGGGTGAATCAATACATGCAAATGGTGTACTTTTGGGCTAATATAGCTAAACTAGGTAAAAAGAGAATTGTGTTCCAGTACCCATTCTCACACCATGAAATGGGTAACACTACTTACCCATCTAGATGAGATGTAACATATACTCCAGATAACTTACAAATAGCATCATCAAATTAATGAGAAAGATCCACTCATCCTTTTCTATAGAACAGTGAACCCAACAAAGACACGATACCCAACAATAAAAGGGTGGACAAAGGAAAAATTCCACAAGTAGATAAAGTTACTCAACATAAACAAACATGGAACAAACAAGTGGTGGTTCCAACTACTTCCAACACAAGGTGAAAATCTAATGCACATAATCCAGATGTCAAGAACAAAGTACCTTCTGATGATGCATACTATTAAGCAAAAAAGTGTAGTCCCGAGCAAGCTGCAGTTTATTCTGGACAGAGGATGGCTCAGACAGTTGATCATTCTTCTTAAATTCTTCTTTGATAAAATCCGTAAAGTGGCGCTTGTAGTCCTCCTGTCCAATGTGCTTCTTCACAGATTTGAGAAGGTGCCTACAAACTTTCGAAACATGTAGAGTTTCTGACCCCATTTCCTTTTATTTCTTCTGTTGTTTTCTTCTTCCTACCCTCCTTTCTTCTACAGTGGTACGAAGTGATCAAGCCTGCTTTTGCAAAATAGGATGAACTTATATCACTATAACTATAAAAGATGTGGCGAATACTAGCTAGCAATTAGTTGGTAAGTCTTTGGAGCTGGTACCAACACCTCGAATCGGATCTCGTCTATACCAAGTGGCGGATCTAGGAATTTACGGATGATGGGACACACTACCAACTGCTGACCAATTGTAACAAGTCCATGAATATTAAAAATAAAAACTTCAAAATAAATTTCATTCCAAAACTAATAATAATTCATATTACAACCAAATAATACCTAAAGATTATTACAATTGTTCTGGACGAGTTTTCACGTTTGGAAATTGATCTATAATATCATTCATGCTAACTTTCAAAAACAAATCACCCTCTAGATAAGTAATCAAGCAATGATTCAACATTTCATATCCCACACTGTTAAGCAATTTATCTTCCACTTCCGCCCTTCTGAAAAATTTCAGTTGCAACGTGAATTAGATTTAACAATCCAATTTTGTCAAACAATTCATATATCAAATAATATACTAATTATTGTCAATTGTTACTAAAAAACAAACAATGCACAAAAACTAATTAAAGCATCAATTCTCAATTGGCAAATAATTTGAAATGAAAACCTTAATACGTACAGCTAATTGTCAATTCTTAGAGATTGGAACTTAATAAATTGAATAAGGATAACAAAGTAACAACCAATTAACACAAATAACAACTCAGCAACAAGAAATTAACATTAGGATTTAGGCTAAAAAATTAGATTACCTAAATTCGGAGTTGGTTGGGGAGAGGGGTGGGCTACGGCCTCCTGCGGTCGGCGGACAGACTCTGAGGCCCTTCACTTGTTGATGGTGGCCCACTCGCACAGAGTAAGACTCAAACAGTTCGCCGCCGATGGCCAGGTGCGGGTGGCGGTGCAGTGGTGCGACTTCAAAGGGAAAGAGAGTTTGTTCGTGAATCGTTCTTCTTCTTCAGTGCTTTGCCATTTTTAACTATTTGTTACAATTAGATGATGAGAATCCTACACCATTTCATCTTGTTTTCGTTTATAACACCTCCTCTGTGTTTTTTTTTTATTAGATAAGTCATTTTAACTTTGGCACTATTTTATACTCCCTTCCTCCGATAACATAGTATTTATTTCATTTTTACATAGTCTTCAAGATGGATTTTTTACCTTCGATATTTCAATTCTTTATTAATAAATAATTGATATTAATTATGAAACTAGACAGGGCCAATTCTTTATTTCAATCTTTTTATATATATTAATGAGAATATTACTCAAAAGATTTCAAAGTTTGATCCACCAAAAATGAAACAAACACTATATTATGGGACAGAGGGAGTATTTAGTTATCTTTTTGGTGTAGGGAGTAGGACTATTCGTAGGTTGGGTTGGTGTGGTTTGAGATCTAACTCACCCAAGCCAAACCCAAATATGCAGTTTGACATTTTTCCAACCAAAACCGCATTAGTCATTACACTTTTGCCCAAACCAACCTAAATCGCACCACGCTAAATGGTTTGGTGCGTTGTGGTTTATCCATTTTTTCATCTGTGATATGAGTATTATAATCTAAGAATTAAAATAAGTTTTTTCATTCGCGATAGGAGCAGATTAAATGTGAAAGACCTAAAAATGCGAATAAACCCTACCCTAATCTAATCTTAGCCTTTTGTCTGGTGTATTTTTTAAAAAAAATTAAAAAAGAGATAAACTTTATATTTTTAATAAAATCATCTAAATAGTTTTGCGGTTTACAGTGCGGTTTGGTTTTACAAAGATTCAAAAACCGCAAATCGGGGTTTGCTTGAAATCACAAATCAGCCAACAATTTTGAAACCGCAAACCAACCCAAACCTCGAAAAAACGGGTTGGATTGTGGCCTGGTGCGGTCCAGACCACGCTCTGAACATCCCTAGTAGGGAGAGCTACAAGGGAAATTGATATAGATGGAATTTGATTCTAGGTCTTGGGCGCCACCCCCCAGACTTTAACCAACCAAGCTAATTAACATCCATAAAAGTGGAAGACATACTGTATATGATTTTGACTATCTCTTGTGATTTGTACTTAAAATATTGTATATAATTATGTGAGATCTTATTAAATTCGTCTCAATTTATATTTTCAAAATATCAACTTTTTGTAATGATTTTCTTATCGATAATGAGAAATATAAAAGTTCAAATTAGTGAATCGGCAAATGTGTCCAAAGAAATATTGGCAGGAACTATGGGGTCGGTGGTGGGCCATGGCAACCCCATGATTTTAGATATCTATTATATTTTGCAAAATATGCACTACATATACTGTAACATAGTTGGTATAAAATGCTATTTTAGTTTTCGAGACTTCATGTCTAGAGTTCAAAGCTTATTACTTGCATTTTTTTGTTTGCTTTCATTATTTTCCATATATAATATATGGATTCGCCTCCCGCCAATAAAATAATTCTGGCTCCGCTAAAAAAAATAGGTCGACTAAAAAAAAGGCATTAATTTTTTTTCTCTATGAAAAAGTGTGTAGGTGGGCTTACTATGATGGTAATCATGTAACCTAAACTTTTTCTAAAATAACCTATGCATCTTTCTAAAAAACAAGTAAGAAAAATGAACCAATGCATCGACCATGTCTGAAATATTTTTTTTTTTTTTTTTTTGAAATATCGACCATGTCTGAAATAAACCTAAACTTTAGCATGTGTTTTTGCAAATTATCTATAATGATACGACCGACCATCTTGACTCAAATCTAAAAAAATATTAACGAGCTTAAGGTAAGGTTTCAAACTCATTTGACTAAGTATTTAATTTCACAATTTAAAAAAAACTGCATATTTAATTCATAGGCTACTAACTATCGATATTATTATTGTGCCTTGTAATGGTTTAATTAACTACTCCCTTCGTTCCAAAATATAGTTCTTGATTCGTATTGCATAATCTCCAAGACGTACCTTTGACCTACGATATCTTGAATTTCGTATTAGTAAAAAATATAAAAAGTTGAAATAATGAATGTACACATTGAGAGATTTTTTTGTATACATTAATGAGAATATTTGGTCTAAGATTTTAAAGTTTGACTCTGGAACTATATTTTGGGATGGAGAGAGTATTAAATATTTGTTCTTTAATTGTTGTAATTGAACAAAATCGATATAATTAGAAGAAATAAAATAGTATTGTCCGATTCATGAGGATATGAAGAAAAATTCTTATATTCAAATATCTAAAGTGGGTTAAAAAGATACGAGGTGATTTGTTTGGTTTATATATGTGTGCGCTTAATTGTAGGCATGTGGTTATCATATTCATTGTTGTTATGATCCTACGATCCGGTTTTAGCAAAACGATCCAGATCGTAAGCAGAATCGCAGCAGGATTGATAAGAGGTTTTTAGTGTGTCGTTAAGGCACTAAAAACCGCTTCCCAAACAATATTTGTAGTCCTAACAAGCAATTACTAAGAGAATAGTAAGGGCAAGTCAAGGGTCGATCCACAGGGAAATTGGGATTGATTAGAGTCTATCTAGTCTAGACTACCTAATTGAAAGGTATTTGGGGGTTTAAAAGATGTTTGGTAACAATTAAGACTATCTATCAGCTAGAACAAGCAAAAATCACGAGTTTAAATATCAAATAAAGACACTAGAGTTAAGGCTACTAGTATGAATAAGAACGGATGATGATTGTTAATGCGATTGTGAAGCAACAAAGACGATTATGCAAGGTTTAGTTCTCCTCTAAAATACTTGAGTCCTCTCTCGAATGGTCCTCAAGAGTAATCGCTTAATCTATCAACTAAATCCTCTCTCGAATGGTCTTTAGTTAATTGATTAAGAGATTCGATAAGTTTGGAAAACCCCTAATGAAGGATCCCCTTAATTTCCACCCAATATCTTGGTATAGAAATTAAGTTGATTCTTGGGGATGATAAAAGAGTTCAAAATCCGATTTAAGAACATTTGAAATCAAAATACCAAAGTATAAATGTGATCAATATCTATCCTAAGGTCTCAAAACACCAAGATCAATGCATAAACTTCTCCATACATCACAATCACATCAACAACATTTTTAAAACCCTAATTCATACTTTCACCCTAACCCTAGATATGAAACTACTCACTAATCATGGAGTTAAAGCAATTAAACAATGAATCTATGACTAATCTAAGGTTAAACATGATTAAGAAATTACTAAACTAATAGAAATCGCAATTATTAAACTAAGAGAATGAAGATCTTAAATAATATGAGAACATAAACAAACACCAAGAGAATGAAATAAAAACTAAAACTTTGAATTGAATTGAATGAAAAGTACCTTGAATGTATTGGAAATCACAAACTATGATCAACAATTCTCAAATCTCAATCAAACTAAAGTGTTTTCTCTCTAATACAAAACCCTAGAATATTGTGTAGAAACTAGAATAAAGCGTCCGTCCTTTACTCCTCTCGAAAAGAGGGTTTAATGATCGAATGTTTTCTTTCCGGATCGTGAGGTGCGGGCGCACCAGACTTCAGGTGCGGGCGCACCTGAGTCTTCTGTCTCAGGGTGGAATTCTCTTCGTCAAATGGTGCGGGCGCACCAGATGAAGGTGCGGGCGCACCCAATTTAAGGTGCGGGCGCACCCTTCTTTCTGATCTGGTCGGACAGTTCAACTTAAAACGAGCATAACTCTTTCGTTTTAGATCCAAATCAAGCTTATGACCAGTTGTTGGAAAGCTATCGAAACAAGCTTTCACCTCCAACTCGAATTACCTTCATCTGATTTGTGGTTTGAAAGTTATGTTCATTTGAAGTTCGATGTAAAAGATATTATTGTGCAATGTACTCCTTGGTGCAAGCGGACGTGGGGCATAGTGTGAGCGCACCATTTATCAACGTGTGCTATTTTCATTGCTTTCTTGGCCGACTCTATAGCTCGTAGCCATCTTAGTTAGTTCCACCTATATTAAGAACATGGCAAAACAGGGTGAAAGCAAATGTACTAGAAATTCGGTCAAAAATGACTAAAAATCTAGCAAAATGTCACTATGATCAAGAATGATCAAGTGAATGAAATAGAAGGGGAAAGGGAGAAGAAAGAGGGAAGAAAGGGGAGAAAGAGGTTCAAAATGAGCTAAACAGGAGTGCATAAAGTGCGTTAGAAATGCACTTATCAAACTCCCCCATAAGAGGTTTTTAGTGTGTCGTTAAGGCACTAAAAACCGCTTCCCAAACAATATTTGTAGTCCTAACAAGCAATTACTAAGAGAATAGTAAGGGCAAGTCAAGGGTCGATCCACAGGGAAATTGGGATTGATTAGAGTCTATCTAGTCTAGACTACCTAATTGAAAGGTATTTGGGGGTTTAAAAGATGTTTGGTAACAATTAAGACTATCTATCAGCTAGAACAAGCAAAAATCACGAGTTTAAATATCAAATAAAGACACTAGAGTTAAGGCTACTAGTATGAATAAGAACGGATGATGATTGTTAATGCGATTGTGAAGCAACAAAGACGATTATGCAAGGTTTAGTTCTCCTCTAAAATACTTGAGTCCTCTCTCGAATGGTCCTCAAGAGTAATCGCTTAATCTATCAACTAAATCCTCTCTCGAATGGTCTTTAGTTAATTGATTAAGAGATTCGATAAGTTTGGAAAACCCCTAATGAAGGATCCCCTTAATTTCCACCCAATATCTTGGTATAGAAATTAAGTTGATTCTTGGGGATGATAAAAGAGTTCAAAATCCGATTTAAGAACATTTGAAATCAAAATACCAAAGTATAAATGTGATCAATATCTATCCTAAGGTCTCAAAACACCAAGATCAATGCATAAACTTCTCCATACATCACAATCACATCAACAACATTTTTAAAACCCTAATTCATACTTTCACCCTAACCCTAGATATGAAACTACTCACTAATCATGGAGTTAAAGCAATTAAACAATGAATCTATGACTAATCTAAGGTTAAACATGATTAAGAAATTACTAAACTAATAGAAATCGCAATTATTAAACTAAGAGAATGAAGATCTTAAATAATATGAGAACATAAACAAACACCAAGAGAATGAAATAAAAACTAAAACTTTGAATTGAATTGAATGAAAAGTACCTTGAATGTATTGGAAATCACAAACTATGATCAACAATTCTCAAATCTCAATCAAACTAAAGTGTTTTCTCTCTAATACAAAACCCTAGAATATTGTGTAGAAACTAGAATAAAGCGTCAGTCCTTTACTCCTCTCGAAAAGAGGGTTTAATGATCGAATGTTTTCTTTCCGGATCGTGAGGTGCGGGCGCACCAAAAGGAGGTGCGGGCGCACCAGACTTCAGGTGCGGGCGCACCTGAGTCTTCTGTCTCAGGGTGGAATTCTCTTCGTCAAATGGTGCGGGCGCACCAGATGAAGGTGCGGGCGCACCCAATTTAAGGTGCGGGCGCACCCTTCTTTCTGATCTGGTCGGACAGTTCAACTTAAAACGAGCATAACTCTTTCGTTTTAGATCCAAATCAAGCTTATGACCAGTTGTTGGAAAGCTATCGAAACAAGCTTTCACCTCCAACTCGAATTACCTTCATCTGATTTGTGGTTTGAAAGTTATGTTCATTTGAAGTTCGATGTAAAAGATATTATTGTGCAATGTACTCCTTGGTGCAAGCGGACGTGGGGGCATAGTGTGAGCGCACCATTTATCAACGTGTGCTATTTTCATTGCTTTCTTGGCCGACTCTATAGCTCGTAGCCATCTTAGTTAGTTCCACCTATATTAAGAACATGGCAAAACAGGGTGAAAGCAAATGTACTAGAAATTCGGTCAAAAATGACTAAAAATCTAGCAAAATGTCACTATGATCAAGAATGATCAAGTGAATGAAATAGAAGGGGAAAGGGAGAAGAAAGAGGGAAGAAAGGGGAGAAAGAGGTTCAAAATGAGCTAAACAGGAGTGCATAAAGTGCGTTAGAAATGCACTTATCAAACTCCCCCAAGCTTAGCATTTTACTTGTCCTCAAGTAAAACAAGAATGAGAAAGAAGCAAGAGAAGAGGAGAAAAAGATGAAAAAGAAAAACCATGCAACAAACCAACCTAAATGCTCTATATGCTAAGCTACAAACATGACATGCAAGCTAACTGAGTTCATAATAAGATTTAGGAGACCAACCAAACACAAGAGGAAAGATGACTAGGAAGCACAAGAGTGACTTAAGGGATCTAATCCACCAATCAACCGAGTCCCCTTGAAAAATAGGCTTTCTAAGAGTGATTTCTCACTCCTCTCCACTTCCAAGTCCCGAGTTTGACTCCCCCTAGGGATGCTCAACCATAATAGCTCGCCTCTACCACATTTTGATGACCCTCATCATGACTTGCACAAAATCTCACCCGCCACTACTAGTTGACCAAGTCCAATCTAGAAGTCAAAAGGGACTTTGTTTAGGTTGTAACGGGGCTAGGTTAAAGGTGTGGATAACAATTTAGGAATGTGGTGCAAAAAGGGTAAAGTGGAGTACACTAGGGGTAAAAACTCCCCCAAGCTAGTCCAAACACCAACTCAAATCGAAATCTCACACATCTTTGATTATCACTTTGATTTTTACTTTTTGGAACACATTTTTTTTTTCTCAATTATTTGCTCTTTCTTTCTTTTCAATAGAAATCCAAATGAAGCACTAAGAGCATTCTTTCTTTCTTTTATTTCCTTTCTCAAAATTTTCCTCAACTTTTGCAAATGTAAACGCACATTATTTCACTCTCAACCAAAGACTTAGTATCAAAACAACTCAACACAAACTAGACATGTACTCCACTTTGGGGAAAGTTTGGCCATGACTTATTATGAGGGTTAAGCAAAGATAGGATAGAAAGGCTCAAATGGGTTGAGAAGCGGATAATTATGCAGGTATAAAAGCTTTTTGGCTTTTGAGCTCCTATTTCTAGCAAAAAGAAAAGCCCTAAATCATTCTTCTGTAGGCTCGATCTTATGCAATCTTGGGGAGCTAAAATGCAAGTCACAAGTTAGGCGATCAATGGCGAGGGTTGTAAATGAGTCTTACCGGGTTCGTGGCCCTCCTTTGGGGTTCACCGCACAAGGGACAAGGCAATCCAATCAACCAACTCGCCTAGTTTCAAAAAGACTCTACCAAAAGTTATCGTTCTCAAAGATCACCTAAAGTCACACCAAGGCTTCCAAAACCATCAAGTCGAATGCAAGGAAGGTCTTCCAATCAAGTTATGAACACTCTTAGCCACAAATCATGCATGCAACCAAACTAATCTAAATGCATAAAAATGGGGGAAAAAAGACGAAAAGAGAAAGAAAATCTTTTTTGTTAGTTTCTTTTATGCAAACCTAACATGCAAATATACTAATATGAACCTAATTACAAAAAGGAGGAAGAAAATGTTGAGATAGAGAGAATACATGCTAACTCCCCCAAGCTTAATACAAACTCCGTCCTCAGGGTTGACAAGGAAAGAGAAAGTAAGGGAGGAAGTAAGGGCACAAAATCAAGCAAAAATCCAAACCAAATAAGATAAGGAGAAATGTCTCATAATACCCGCGTAAAGTGCTCTTTTAGGATCTCTAGCTAGACCTTACCACTAAATAATTTGACAAAGATCTCAATAGTTTGTCATAAGCATTAGCACACATTTCACAAATGGATCACATAAGTATGACATAAACAAACAAAGCATGCACGAATTTCAATGGGTCTATATGCTTACCAAGTGATGAGTGTCGAAAATAATGAAATTTCCGAGAGAATCCTGGAAAGTATGAAGAACAAACATCAAAATTCAAATAAAAAGAACAAAACAATGAGTTCTCCTTTTGATGGTCCTTGCAACTTTTAAGCTCGATCCCGTCCTCGATGACTTCCATTTGAGTCTTGTAAAGGTTTAAAGAGGCCAAAGGCTCTTCCAATGGTGAAACTTTGAGGAGAGGGAATAAGACGGGGAAGGAAGGAACTAAGTCGAGTTTCCTTGAAAAGGGAATAGGAAGAGGACGAGTAGAAACAAAAGTCTCATCAACTACTTCTTCAACATCATTAGACTCTATAGTGTAAACTTTCTCAACAAATGATTCCTCTACTACGGGGTTCTCATCCATATCCCAATCATCATCATCTTCATTGATTATAGTTGTGCAAGAGTGATTTTGATTGTTGATAATTCGACCCAAAGTTTCAATTGATCTTTTACTAGATTCGACAAAGTTTTCCATCATAGAATCACACCTCTTTAACAAGCACATATTTTCTTTGAGTGAATCAAGAATTTCAGAATATATATGTAGTTCACAACTAGAGACATCTTCTAAATTTGAGAAAGTAGTATTTCCATGGTCCCACTCATAAGTGTCTCTAGATAGCCACCCAAAGAAACCCCATGCTTCATCAAAGTGCTGGCATCGAAATTCACCATTAAACATAGACTCCACCACTTCTCTTGTATGCATATTTAGACCTTTATACATCACCTCACACATCTCCCAAATCTCAAGTCTATACTTAGTTAGAAGAGTGTTCTCAAATCTCTGAAAATAATTCCAAAATGGTTCATCCTCATATTGAGGGAAAAAGATGTTTGCCATATTTTTTTTGGAATTCTCTTAAAAGAAGAAAAAAAAATATATACAAATTCCTAGACTCATATACACGACACTTACCAAATAATATAAAACAAGATAAAAAAAAAAAGCCAATAAAGAAAAGTAAAAAAAAAAAAAATATCAATTAAGCAATTTCAAACTAAAAAAACTTCAATCAATAGCACAATTTCCCCGGCAACGGCGCCATTTTGATAAGAGGTTTTTAGTGTGTCGTTAAGGCACTAAAAACCGCTTCCCAAACAATATTTGTAGTCCTAACAAGCAATTACTAAGAGAATAGTAAGGGCAAGTCAAGGGTCGATCCACGGGAAATTGGGATTGATTAGAGTCTATCTAGTCTAGACTACCTAATTGAAAGGTATTTGGGGGTTTAAAAGATGTTTGGTAACAATTAAGACTATCTATCAGCTAGAACAAGCAAAAATCACGAGTTTAAATATCAAATAAAGACACTAGAGTTAAGGCTACTAGTATGAATAAGAACGGATGATGATTGTTAATGCGATTGTGAAGCAACAAAGACGATTATGCAAGGTTTAGTTCTCCTCTAAAATACTTGAGTCCTCTCTCGAATGGTCCTCAAGAGTAATCGCTTAATCTATCAACTAAATCCTCTCTCGAATGGTCTTTAGTTAATTGATTAAGAGATTCGATAAGTTTGGAAAACCCCTAATGAAGGATCCCCTTAATTTCCACCCAATATCTTGGTATAGAAATTAAGTTGATTCTTGGGGATGATAAAAGAGTTCAAAATCCGATTTAAGAACATTTGAAATCAAAATACCAAAGTATAAATGTGATCAATATCTATCCTAAGGTCTCAAAACACCAAGATCAATGCATAAACTTCTCCATACATCACAATCACATCAACAACATTTTTAAAACCCTAATTCATACTTTCACCCTAACCCTAGATATGAAACTACTCACTAATCATGGAGTTAAAGCAATTAAACAATGAATCTATGACTAATCTAAGGTTAAACATGATTAAGAAATTACTAAACTAATAGAAATCGCAATTATTAAACTAAGAGAATGAAGATCTTAAATAATATGAGAACATAAACAAACACCAAGAGAATGAAATAAAAACTAAAACTTTGAATTGAATTGAATGAAAAGTACCTTGAATGTATTGGAAATCACAAACTATGATCAACAATTCTCAAATCTCAATCAAACTAAAGTGTTTTCTCTCTAATACAAAACCCTAGAATATTGTGTAGAAACTAGAATAAAGCGTCAGTCCTTTACTCCTCTCGAAAAGAGGGTTTAATGATCGAATGTTTTCTTTCCGGATCGTGAGGTGCGGGCGCACCAAAAGGAGGTGCGGGCGCACCAGACTTCAGGTGCGGGCGCACCTGAGTCTTCTGTCTCAGGGTGGAATTCTCTTCGTCAAATGGTGCGGGCGCACCAGATGAAGGTGCGGGCGCACCCAATTTAAGGTGCGGGCGCACCCTTCTTTCCCGATCTGGTCGGACAGTTCAACTTAAAACGAGCATAACTCTTTCGTTTTAGATCCAAATCAAGCTTATGACCAGTTGTTGGAAAGCTATCGAAACAAGCTTTCACCTCCAACTCGAATTACCTTCATCTGATTTGTGGTTTGAAAGTTATGTTCATTTGAAGTTCGATGTAAAAGATATTATTGTGCAATGTACTCCTTGGTGCAAGCGGACGTGGGGCATAGTGTGAGCGCACCATTTATCAACGTGTGCTATTTTCATTGCTTTCTTGGCCGACTCTATAGCTCGTAGCCATCTTAGTTAGTTCCACCTATATTAAGAACATGGCAAAACAGGGTGAAAGCAAATGTACTAGAAATTCGGTCAAAAATGACTAAAAATCTAGCAAAATGTCACTATGATCAAGAATGATCAAGTGAATGAAATAGAAGGGGAAAGGGAGAAGAAAGAGGGAAGAAAGGGGAGAAAGAGGTTCAAAATGAGCTAAACAGGAGTGCATAAAGTGCGTTAGAAATGCACTTATCAAGGATCGGTCAGGATCGTAGCAGGATCGGTAGGAACGGAGTAGGATCGGACGATCCTATTTTTCACTTAGATTGTTGCAGGATCGATTAGGATCGGTCAGAGTAGGATCGGAAGATCCTACTTCTTTACTTATTAAAATGATCCCTAAAGCAACTAACTTTTCCTTTAAGCCCAATAAATTATAACCCAACTTCATACACGCAAATATTTCTCTTCTCTAATCTTTTATGACTCTTGTGAAGCCATATTAGAAATATCAATATTATGTGAGAAAATCTAGGTATTTAGCATCCATATTGTTTGAAAGATGTGTATTTATTCATTTAGAGGCATTTTTGTTACTCTTTTTTGCAATTTGGTAGGATCTTATGATCCTACGATTCGATTCTACCGATTCGATCTTACCCCCCTTACTGATCCAAACTGGGATCCCGATCCTAACAACATTGATCATGTTTAGCCCAGACAATAATTAGTGATATTTTGGCTCGAATAGAGTCACCAATTAAATTTGGAAAAATCAATAAAAAAAAAAAAAAAGAGATTTGAGTTCAGGGTGAATTTCCTTACTTATTGGATGAAATATTCAAATATATGCACATAGATTGATTAATTGCATAAAAAGACAAATAGCTAAAGGTTGGTTTTTTAACACATAAGACTTAATTTTGGTGATCACTTGATTAACAAGATTATTAGGTACCTAGAACGGTTGTCCAAATTATTTTATTAGGCGTGATTTAACTAATTTGCAGGTCTGATTTAGCAAACAATAATATATCAGTGATCATTCAATTGTAATTAAAAATGCATAACAAATATTCAAGGCATATAAATATTCATGAAAATGAATAGGAGGAGAAGAAATATTGTACAAAATATATACAGATTTGATCTACATCATGACAAGTAAATTGTTAGTATAATAAATAAATTGGATTCACCCTCAGAAATTATACCTTTGTCGCCTATGTATGACTGTATGGACGTTGGAGGAATCAATCTTTAGCCTTGAAAAAGAGAGAAACTTGATGAAGATTCGAAGATGGAAGAATGAAAATTCTTGAGTTTGAATGTAATTGAATAGTTGAATGTGTTTATGTTTAGATGTGCTTTTTATAGTGAATAATGAATATTTTTGACAGGTTATTTGAGTTGAATATATGTTGAAGTATATATAAAGCCCGCGAGAAGATACGAGTGAAAATAGGGTATTTATAATGCAAAATACGACCAGGGTTTGGAAAGTAGAAGCTACGGATAAAAAAAAGCTTGCGCTCTGCGCAATGGCTGTGCGCGTGACGCAGCAAGCACGCACCTAGAGCATGAGTGTCGCGCGCCATGCAACAGTATCGCGTCAGACGCAAGGCTGTCGGGTCAGACGCAAGGCCGTCGCGACTCGCGTCGATAACATTGTCCTTCCGTGTAGCGAATTTATGCTTTTATTGCCGAAGTTTAATTTTTATCTTAAAGAACCATTTTGACTTTTCTTTTTCTTTTTGACATCGGTAAAATTTGCAAAAGAGTCTACAAAGTACAAGTTGAAAGTAAACAACTAAAACGAGCTTTTTTAGCTCTTACATTACCGTCTAGCAAAGCAGAAAAATCTGGTGACCGTGCCCTTTTGTCACTGATACCTACCTTGGTAAAGGAAATATACTTGAGGCATTTCCTTTTCTTTCGTAGCATCGATGAAGTAGCTTGAGATGGGGTTGAAACCTGAGTTATAGTACACATACAAACTCGTGATGGTGTTGAGAAAAGAAAGGGGGTGATTGCACAATTCTGTACCAATCCAGTGGAAGAGTGTGTAATGTCACTACTCTTGACATCAACATCCATGAGGAATCCTTGCTTATCAGTTCCTTCCATGCATGTCGATCATAACCTCTTCGGTGGATCTGGCAGCTCCAATATCGTAATCCATTACCACTGAGCTACCTACGCTCAGATTAGTAAGTAGATTCTCGGATTATCCCGGGCTTACCAACTTTGGTGCATCATTTTCCTTCTTTGATGCATCAAATTCTTTCTTTGGGGCAATACACACAGACATCCAGGAGTATTCACTAGGTTTATGAACCATAACTTGCCTTCCTTGGATCATGCTAGAGTAGGTAGAAGAAGAAAGGTGTAGTGTATATGAATTCTTATGCTTGTTTGTAAACCCAAACTTGGTTGATGTTGTTCTTGAAAAAGTGCTCGATCTTGACTCTTCAGAAACCGCTTCAGAAGTTACCAATATTATCTTCTCGTTCACACACTGATTGTGGTGTAAAATGGAACCTCCATTGCTGCCCGAGCAATGTAAATTGCCCGCCTTCCCTTTGTGGTATAGGTAGACACTAATGGAACAGTTGAAAAGGCCTTCAAACTTTCCCCGTTCTGAGTTATCGGACATCCATCATCCAAAGGTCGCTCCCCCCCAAGGAACGACCTTGTTAAGTACATGCAAGGGATCAAAAGTCCCTATTGGTTGACTCTTATTAGTCAAAAAGCGGATTGGTTTGGCAGGTTCATCATGAATGCCTTTGATAGAAACCACTTGCTCAGGCTCGTTTCCTTAAGTTTTACGAAGGTTTGGAAGTTCTAAATTGATAGCTTTGTCAAAAGGTTCCGGTGTTGATGCTTTTTCAAGATCGGAAAGAGCTTTCCAAATTTTACATATCCTACCATACGCTTGGCCTCTCCTATAGAGGCTCTTGGTGTTATTACGGTCCATAGTCAAGATGACAGAGCATAGAGAAATGACTTTTGTCGTAGTTGTGAAGCTTGTGTTCACAAGCTGAGAGGTTCGAAAAACATCTCAGAATCAGGATGGAGGTTTTACGTTCTTGCAAACCCTCCAATGAAAGTTCTCCCATAACATAATCCAAAACTGTTTCATAAATCAAGGTGGCAGCAATAAACTCCAATTTCTTAGAGTAGCAATTACCCATTTCCTTCAAGTCACAATCCCATTCTAATAACAACCCAGGGGAAGAATCATCAAAAGTCCCCAATTTCATTACATGCAATTCAAAATCCATACCCAACTATTGAAACTCGAGTTTCAAATATTCTGACTCCTCAAAATTAGAATCCATGACGAGACTACCAAGCACAAACACAAATAAGTACTCGTAAAAGGAAACAAACAACACAAATTAGGACAACTAACAACTAGAATAAATAACTAGGAATAATAAAAAAACATGACGAACTGCAAGAACAAACTACCAAACTAAAATTGAAATCTAGAAAGGGAACCTAAGACTTAGCTCAAAGTGGGGGGAGTTACTTTCCATCTTACACCAGTCAGCGACAGTGCTGACGAATTCCGGTGCGACGATGTCGGTTGTGAAGGGGAATAAAGTTGCAACACCTGGCAGCGGAGAGTAAGACGCGTGGTTGTTGGAAGGATAACGCCTGGCCGCTCAAGTCTGGGAAAAAAACGATGTTAGAAGCTCGCAGGTGGTCGAAAGGACAGTGCTGCCACCGGCGAGCTTCACGGGAGACGAGAGAGGCGAAAGGAGTTGTCGCTAGGGTTTTGGTTTTCGCTAGAGGCGAGAGAGGTTTTTTTAAGTTTAGATATTAGAGAAGTTTCTTAGTGGTGGGCCGGTGACAAAGGTGTTTAATAAAAAGTACTATTTTTTTATCAATATTTATTATTGAATAACGGATTTAAATCATACAAATTTGATTTTATGAAAATAATTTAGTAAAAGATTTGTTTTGAAAATTCAATTAATTATCAAAAATAATAAATTGGGGTTGGAAATTGAACTTCTTTCGCAATGGACTTTCAAATATATTTTGACTAAAAAGGGTTTTGGGCAAGGCTTTCGATTGCTTATCTTCAGTCCGGATCAAGTAAGACGATGACATGTTTCATCATTGGGTGCTAGAAGGGGAGACAAATTTATGTGTCTATATTAATAAACGAATCGAAGAACCCAATTTATAAACGGGTCAGGTTAGAGTTGAGAGGATTCAATCGTTTACCAAGAATCCGCCACGAACTCAACACGATCTAACCCATTTGCCAGTATTTCTTATACCTTTATGTATTATAGTGCCAACACAATCCTTCTAACATTTTCAAGTGTTCCTGGTGTTACCTTGACTATATGTTAGCATGTGAAAGTTATATTACCTGGTTGAATCAAAGTATCACTTGATATTCATTATACGGTTAAAAAGAGGACTATAAAAAGGTATTAAAACTAATTCTCCAATATTTGCTTTTAACGTTTAAATGAGACTGACAGAAAAAATCATTTATATGAATCATTACCAAATTACTTTAGTACTTCCTCTGTTCTTTTATAGTTACGTTTTCATTTTCGCACTTGCTAACAAAATAGATTAAGCACATAAAATGATGACATGTCATAATGTCGAACATTGATTGGTCATTTCATATCATATGATTTTTTTTTTTTAATTTTAAAATTGCCACCCATCCCTTTTACCTCTCCCTGCGGCAATTCCTCTCCTATTTCCTCGTTTTTATTCTTCGTAAAATTTGAACCAATTGATATAATAATAGCTTGAATGTTAAAATCAGATTAAGGGGTTGTTTGACAATCAGCTATTGGCTGGTTTAGTTGACTTGTTTGACTGGTTGAAAGCATTGACTGTATGTATTAGCTTTTTAAGTTGGCTTTTTTAAGCCAGTTGTTTGCAAAAATGTTTGGCAAAATTAGTTGTGGTTGTTGGCTGTTTATTAGAGAGTTTGTGCGCCAACAAGCCAAAAGTCAATACAAAAAGCTGCTACAGACAATTTTTTCATTTTGGCTTAAAAGCCAGCTTTTCAGCCAACCAAAAAGCCAATAACCAAACAATTTTTTTAGTTGTTTGACCAAATCAGTGCCCAAAAGCCCAAAAAAAACCATTTACCAAACATGGCCTAAATTTTGCAGCTACATCAGTTATCTTTAAATATTCTCTTTGATTAATTTTGTGGTAGAGATACAATAGAAATACTTTTATCATGTGAATTACTGACTTTGACCTTGAAATTCAGTCTCCTAATAGTACCCTTCTTGAATTTAGCAAAAAATAGTAATATGGATTGCCATTAAAGAGATAAACTTGAAGGTGCTACATCCTCACAAAAACGCACAACTGCTGCAAACTTCAGAGCCATCATGCCATCACAACAGCCCTCGCCATCATCAATAACCGTTGTTGGTTTTCAAAGCGCCAATTTAGTTTTGGTTAAAGAAATAGTGTTTGGGGAAGTTGCAAAGCAGCTGAGTAGGGAGATGGACATGAAGTGGTTGTTGGGCTGGGGAAGGGAGGGGTACGACTTACGAGAAGCTTGGCAGGGATGGAGGAGTGGTCAGGCAGACAGGAAGGAGGCGAGAAAGAGAAAATCAATCATATTCCAAATGAGATGCCCTAAAAGGGGAATACACAATTGGGTTAGAACACACCGAAATGTCCTTCCTTTTAGTATTATGCTGATTAGGGGTGTCAAAACAGGTTCTCAAACAGGTTACGAGTATACCCACGGTGAACTGCGTCGACCCTGACAGTCGGGATTCGATTGTCGGTCTTCCAGGTCATGATTGGTCGGGTTTTGTTCAACCTGGGTCGAACGCATTTAAATCATTGGATTCCGGGGCCGGGACAGTGCGAGCGTTCCATTTACAAGTCGATACATTCCCGGATATGATCGCCCGTTGACATTTTTTTTGCCGGGTTTGCGCAGGTCGTATTTAGGTTTCATGTACGGTTGAGTTAAGTCAAATGTACTCCGGTTGAATTAGTAATGACCTTAGTTCGATCATTGTGAAACATCGGGTCCATTCGCTATTGAACGTCAACTCAACTTCGGGTAACTCCTGATCGGGCCATCTTGATTTTGTTATGGATTTTGTAAACGAATCATATTAATAAAAGTATTAAGATCGACATATATATATATACATATGTTTGTGTGCGATAAATATATGGATGACAACGAAAAACCAATAAAAACACTATATTGATTACCGTGATGTTTAGAGTAATAATAATAGTAATAGTAACAAGGCTAACAATAGCAATAATAATACAAATAAGACCAGGAATACTAACAATAACAATAACAATATAAATACTAATATGTTGAATCATTTTAATATAAGATTGATATCAAAATAATTGTAAAACCAATCTAATACTCTATTGATTATAAATTAGTATAACGACTCTTAATATGTTATAATATTATAACAAATGACAATCATACATTCATATGTTTACAACGACGGTTCATATGAGGCCTAAGTGATTATAACGAGGGTTCATATGTTCCAAGCTTTATATAAATGATTTATTATTATAAGCATTATGATTGATATATAAGTTTGTAAATAGCTATGAGGATAAGGAGAATAATAATAATAATAATAATAATAATAATAATAATAATAATAATAATAATAATAATAAACATAAAGTGATGATGATGATAATAATAATAATAATAATAATAATAATAATAAACATAAAGTGATGATGATGATGATAATAATAATAATAATAATAATAATAATAATAATAATAATAATAATAATAATAATAATAATACAAATAATACAAATAATAACAATAATAGTAACAATGCTAACAATAGCAATAATAATACAAACAAGAACAGGAATATTAACAATAACAATAACAAGAACAATAACAATATAAATACTAATAGTAATAGTAGCAACAATGCTAATAATAACAATAACAATAACAAACATAATGTGGTATATATGTATTATGTTGTGACTATATATGATAAAGTATAAACAAACATTTCTATCAATATGTATGTTTAATCATTTTAGTATAAAATTGGTATCAAAATAATTGTAAAACGAACATAATACTCTATTGATTATACATTAGTATAATGACTCTTGATATGTTATATATAATACTATAACAAATGAGAATCATACATTCATATGTTTACAATGATGGTTCATATGAGGTTTAAGTGATTATAACAAGTACTTGCTAGTTACTATATAGTTGGATTAAAACAAGTTGTTATTATTAGATAAAATCAATATAATGAATGTATGAATGTAAGTCGATAGTTCAAGATAACAATACTCCATTTAAGTTCATCATCTTTATGATGATAATATAACAAACAATCACTATCAACTCAATGAAGTTCATATATATAAGTTATATCGTTACACTATAAGTTCACTAAATAGATATTATAAACAAATAATTACATAATTGAGTGATATTTGCATACGTAACACTATAAGAATACTAGCTTAAGAAGTAAATCACTATAGAGTTGTAGACCTTTCCTTAATAGGAGACATTGAATAACATAGTTTATTATAACATATAGGGAGGTTTGTAAAATTACTATATCTTTTTGCATTTTAACAAGATCTTAATCGATTAAATCTTATTGCTTGTTCACAAGATCTTGATATGAAGCATATTGCTAATTTGCTATACTATAGTTCACGTAAATGACTATAATCAAAACATTAATTGAGCAACTAATAGTTGTATAAGTAATTTTCCAAGAAGTTTAGTTTCATAAGTAATGACCTTAGAGCAATATAACTAGCATAACTATAAGTCTATAACCGATTAGTGCTTACGCTATTTGTTATTCCCTAATCAATTCACCGACAAATGAGATAATTGACACGAGTAAATTTCGGTTAAACAAATAATATAAATTATGAAAATTTTAATTATTACTTTAGATAATTATGATTATTATTTGAAAATGGGGTTATAGAGTATGAGATTTGGGGTTTAGTTGTTTTGAATAATAATTTGGTAGGATTCTTGGTTTTCTTAAGGCAAAATCCAAAACCATTTAATGGGCAAAATCTAAACCATTAGATGATCATAATCAAGGGCACACAAGAAAACAATACAAAGCACACGGATCATAAATATTAACCGTTGGATACAAACCATAAAAGAAGTTGAACCGTTAGATCGTCTCCTAACCTATCACCTTCACCCTCATCTCTCTCCTCCAAACCCATATTTCCCGCCCAGCCAGTCCCTTCCTAGTTTCTACTTCTCTCAATGGACCACAACACAAGATCGGAACAAGATCGTCTCCTAACCTATCACCTTCACCCTCCCACTTCTCTCCTCCCACTCTCTCTCTCCACCAAAACCCCAACCGAAGATACCCCTTCTCTCTCCTTCTCTACCACCGTGTGCCATCTTCTTCATCCACCATCTTCTTCGAGGTTGGTGGGTTTGGGTGGTTTGCGTGTGGATTTCGGTGGGTTTCGGGATGGAGTGGGTTTGGTTGGTTTCGGGGTTTGGTATGGGTTACGGGGTTTCGGGGTGGGGTTTACGGGTTTCTAGGTGGGGCGTGGTTTACCGGGTTTACGGGTTTGGGTATGGCGTCCGGGTTTCGGGTTAGGGTGTGATTTCCGGGTTTCGGGGGTGGCTTCGGGGTTTGGGTGTGGGTTACGGGTTTCGGGATGGGGTGCGGTTTCGGGGTTTCGGGGTTTAGGTGTGGGTTACGGGTTTAGGTGGTTTCGGGGTGGCGAGAGAGGGTGTTAATGGGTTGGTGGTTGGGTGGGGTTGATTAGTCTTTGGGGGTGGGTTCGGGCGTGGTGGAGGTTTGGATTAGTCTTTGGGGTTTGGTTTTGGTGGTTGTGGGTTTGGTTGTGGTGGTTGTGGGAAGAGAAGAAGAGGGGTGGGTGGTGTGGCGGTGGTGGAGGAGGAGGGCAGCAGGAAGAGGGAGGAGAGAGGTGGTGGTCATGGTGAGGGAGAAGAGAGGAAAATATAAGAGTAATTAAAAAATAAAATTAATCATAATTAATTATAATTAATCGTAATTAACTTGTTGCAACCTGTGTTAGCAGGTAAACTAAAATCACTAACCTAAAATTGGCTTAAATGATGATAAGCTTGTATTATCACTGGATTTTCAAAAGGTTGGCTTAATTGTGGAAGACGGGGTAAAAGTTGGCTTATTTTTGTCAATTTTTCCTAAATTAAATGTAATTAAATTTTTTATTGAATTAATTATTAAATGTAAGCAATTTTATAAATTAACATATTTAAATGATTTTGTAGATATAAAAAAATAATTGAATTTTAGTAATATCTAGTTGAGTACGGTCGGGTTCGGTTTTGAATGCAGTGCATGCAGTCGGGTCGAATATAATCTTGCTGCGTCTGGGCCGGTGCGGGTAATCCCAGGTCGGGTTTCGGTCGGGTGCGGGATCGACCTCACGGGTCGAACCAGGGTTCAGTCAGTCGAGATCGGGTTGACCCAACGGTCGTGCATTTCGACACCCCTAATGCTGATGCTTAGACAAAGGGTACGTTCTGTTCACCTAAATTTTGCTGAACTCGACTTATTGCACTTGATTGGACCTAAACAACTATAGAACTAACCTTATATTTACATCTTAGACCTAAGACTCTATTGGCCCTCAAACTAATTTATTTTAAAGTGAAGAGAATGCACCCAAATTAAGAGCATCATTGCCAAAAGGGTTAAAGAGAGAGGGAAACAGGGAAGTGCTACACAAATGGTAGGTGCAGCAGCAGCATACTCTTACATGACGATTAGGGGGATTCAGAGAGAAAAGGTTGCAACAAGGGACAAAAAATATATACTCTTACATAAACAGCTATAATATATTCACAAATCGCTCCAAGGAGCATAATCACTGTGATCCCTACCATAATTATTTTAGTGTTGGAGAAGGAATAAGGAAAATAAATGAAATAATTACATCTCTATGCTCCCTCCACATTGAAAAGAAGAAAAGAAGTTGAGTCAATCAGAGGTAATGACTCGGCTGGAGGGGGGAGGAAACAGCCAATAATGGGCCATCTAAAATACCTGGCTGCAAAGCTGCAAGGCCGAAACCTCCTGAATGAGGAGCTGCAATTGGAGGATGCGTAATTGAACTGCTAGACAAACCGGACAGCAAAAGCTTAGATATCAGAAAACAAAACCAAACAATAAAACAGTAATGCTAAGAAACTGATAATAATCCTTGAGTTTCACGTTCACGGAGAAACTTATTATAAAACAACTTCAAGTTAGTCCACCAACCTGAATGACAGTGACAAGGACGGATCAACTGGAGGAGTCGACCCATTTCGGCAAGGTGAAAAAAGCGACCAGAAAACTGGATTACAAAGGTCAGTTCTCAGTTGCTAACAGAATTCAAGAATAAAACTATCTGATACAAGGTAAGCAAATTAAGAGTATAATTTAGCTTGAAAACAGCAAGCATACAGCATATTGCCCCCACCCTTACAAGCACTACGTTCTTTCTTCTCTCATTCATTTACAGTTTCCTCGCCAGGGAAACAACAATACAAAGTTGGGACCCTATAAACATATAGAGCAAATATTTGTGCTTAATCATCTCTACCTATCTACAATCCAGTTTAGTTTGCACAATTCAACATATATGTTTCTTCGCTTTCCAATTCCAAACATTTCCCATTCAAACAAAGGCATGACAAACCAAGTTAGTTATGAAGGTAAGCATAGCCAAGATCTACCATTACTTCTTTTATGCAAAGAAGCAATTAGAAAGTTCTGATACAGCTTTTTTGGGTCAAAAATTTGAGTATTTTAAGGTTTATGTTCCTTCTAGCAGCTTGAATGATACAGGAGCAGATGCAAGGGTTCAAACTACACGAAAAAGCATCGGTGGGTATAGCATATGGATAAGTAGGAATATTTTGGTCTCAGTGGAACCTTTAAGACCTGAAGGCTCAAAAAGGATGTCAAACCAATCAAGTGATGTATGTGAGAACCAACAGGATCATGCAGTTGCATGAGACTTGTAATTAGGAAACTTGTGTGACGCCTGAGTGAATTTATTGACACCGTGACTGATCAAGAACCCAACCTAGTGGTAGACTTCATCAACAAGCGTAAGTGACGACACACCCACAAAACCAGTTCTCTAACAGCTAACTTTGTTTAACAACCCCAAAACAAGCACTCCCAGTCCCGTCAAGATAAAAGAAGAATCTCTAAGACTAAGAAAATTATAGGGAACAGAAAAAGTACCTGACTGCTCTGGATGATCCTGGAAACTAGAGCAGAAATATATATCCTGCAAGGTCAAGTTTGTAACTTTTCATGATAAGCAGAAGGCAGCTACTTTCAAATCATATTGAACATTATTAGGTCTTTCATAATTATACACTAACCTGCCGAGTGCTTCCAGATACACTAGGTCCCATCTCTGCAAACAGCAATGACATAATACATATTAGGATTTAAAGATCAAGGACTGAGATTAAAGCAGGAGGGAGGGTTTAAACTTCAAAAATAATCTTTTATTGGGGTAAAGCTTGAGATTGAAGACTCAACGGACAATTCTATAACACAATATCTTAGATATAGATATCAGCAAGCACCAACTTTCTAACAGCACTCTCTCAAGACACAATTGAGTGCGAAAACAGATAAAATGAAATTGATGGTCAAACATCAGTCACTAACACTGTTTCATTTGTGGAAAAGCCACACATCAGTCAATCTCCAACCATTAATAACCAACTCTACGTAGTTGATATGAAAAGTGATTCACTTGATTGGTATCACTTTAGGTGACCTAGATATGATCAAGGTAACTGCAACTTAAAGAAATGACCATTGCAATCCAGCATAGATTTCTCACCTAAACTAGAAACACCAGGGTTCACAGCCAATGTCAGGCCGAGGAAACAATCATCTGCCTTGCTGTCAAAGTCCCACAAGTTCAGTTCAAGGTTTGGCTTTGTTTCTGTTAAGCAAAATAGTGGTTAAACATCATCGAAAATTATAGAGAATCAGGCTATACAGAGGTAGAATTCACAGCATACTTGTATAATCCGGCTCACTATGAAAGGGATCATGAATGGGACGAGGCACCCGCAAAGAAACCTGCCATAGCTCATGTTAGGTTAACTAATAATAACACGAAAGGTCTTCTGAACTAAATTTTATTATTACATACATGGAAGAATGGATGCTGCAGCGCCTGTTCTGCTGTTGGCCTCTTAAGTGGATCCCAAGAACACAGTTGCTGGAATTCAAGAAAAAGTCATTTATTTATACAAATGCACAAACAAAAAGCGAAAAACAACATGACCAATAAATAAACAATTGACAGCCACAAAAATTGTCTACACTAGGACACGTACTCTGATAAGATCAATAGCTTTCCAATTAGCATTTGGGATAATTTCCGACAGATTTGCAGGCAACATCTGCACATATTAGGAAAAATCCATAATTGAGCAAATAGCTGCAGCATAAAATAGATAAAGCAATAAAAACGCATCTCACCTTTGAATAACTTATATTGATTAATTGAGTGATGTTTGTAGCTTCAGGAAACACAGCCCAATCTGGAGCGCCAAGTACACAGCATATTTTGTATAGCTGATCTGTTTCACTGTTCATAGATGGCGTACGAGCAGAATCACAGTCTATCACCAACTATGAAAATTAACCATGAAAAGTAATACATGCACTTCAATCCAGTCTTCAACTATTTTGCATAAACAAGATAGAGTAATAACCTTCTCAAGTACCAGGAGAATAAGAAATTTTCTTAATGGAGCCAAAATGTGGTCATGTGTCGCATATATTTCAGTGCAAAAGAAATTGTAACACTCGTATAAAAAGCGGTCAGTTCAGGACTTCATTTGATCTCTGCATTACCAAAGGACACTGCAACAGAGATGTTGCGCATATATGCCAAAAAAAATTATTCTTTGCTTGGTTTTTTTTAATAGGTCACATACTCATATGTGCCAGTTATGTTCCTAGAAATGGTACAAGCCAAATTTCCTGTTATATGAGACCAACTGCCAATATGACAAGTTGACAACAGTACTAGGTTGTACTCTTCACGTGCAAACATTTTTAACATAACTTCCTCATTGTAAGCCAGACACTTAGAAGCAACCTTTATCAGGCATATATTATAGGATTATAAACAAAACAATAACATTGTTTGCTATTCCCAACAGAACAAAATATGAGACAAAACATATAGCCCACAAGAATGTATACAATCAATTGAAGAATACTCTTGGAAAGAAAGAATTTCATCGGGTATAAACATTTTTAAGGAAGCCCAAACCTATTTATCTTTTCACAAGGAGCAGTAGAATTAAAAAAAGCCATTACCTTTCTCCAGGGAAAATTGGACACGAGGTGAAGAGTTCGGCAAGTACTGCACCAACCGCCCACATATCTGCAATAATACTTAGTTAGCACCATACAAGGAAATGGACTGATAAATAGCCTCCTAATAGAACACACTAAGACTTAAAACATATGTACATGTAAGTGAAACTCAAGAGAACAAACCAATTGCAGGGGTGTACGATGAAGACTTCAACAGAACTTCTGGGGCCCGGTACCTGGCAGACAACATTTAAAGCATAAGAGATGATGTACACAGCTTTATACACATGACAGATGCAGGCACACATAACAATTCACAAAACTATAGGAGCTCAGAAGACATGTTTGTGCGAAAAACTCACCAACGTGTTGAAACGTACTCAGTATACGGAGGCATTGATGAAACTTCTCTGGCTAGTCCAAAATCAGCAATTTTGATCACATCATTGGTCACCAAAAGATTCTCTTTAATGGACAAGGATCACGAGAAAAAAGGTCAGGGTGAGAATGAATCCATGTTTAAAGGACAGAAAATCAATATAATAGACATTTCAATTAAAATTCAAGACATGCTGAAAACCCAAGGCATGACCAAACATTGTACCAGGTTTCAGATCCCGATGAAAGTATCCATTCCTATGCATGTGTGCAAGTCCCTGAAGGACCTGGGTCAAAAAGTTTCTTATCTCTTCTTCAGTAAATGGTCTCTGCCGATCCTTCATTATTTGATATAGATTGTATTCCTGAGAGAACACAAGTAATCAATGCCAACTCTAAAAATTATTAACGAGCAAGTTATCGTGATACCAGCAGCCACACAAGTGAAAATACTTCCAGAAAAAGTTATGGTGTGACTGAACTGGTAAAATGTCTAAAAACAGATTATGTTGCCACCTAGTAGCCAACCTTGTTCTCTTCTCTCTCCCATTCCAATATTCAACACTCGTTTTGCCCAATTTCAAAAAAAAAAAATGGAACCAAGCATGAAGTCAAGAAGAAAAAGTGCACCGTCTAGCTTTCATCTTCCGTATTTGGAATAATACCATCGCAGTGAAACACAAATGCCAAAATTAGATACGGAATTCAGGACAAGAAAATGCTTTTTTTTTTTTTACTTTTTAAATGATAATCTGCTTAAATAATTGATTCCTGTTTAAAAACTGTGTTATATTCTCATAATAGCAGCAAAGCCGGAACAGAAGGAATGAAAATGCCAATTTCTAACGTCAACTTATTGGTTTTTCCACAAATAAACAAATAAAGTCCGTTTGAAAGACTACCTATCCACCAGGTTCGAAGTTCAAATAGAGAGGTCATCCATTTTACATGCACGAAATGACAAGATGAAATAAAGAAACCCTTGGGAAGCCTTAAACTGACTTGTAAATTGTAATCCTTAAGTATACGCTGGAAATAAAATGATGCAAAAGATGCACTTCTCTAGTCAGGGGATGGGATGCATTGATGACAATGGAAAGGGATGAGAAGTACAACCTTAGGATTTTGGAATCCTACATCATCAGTCTTCTCCAATTAGCCTCACTCATCCAATAGACATTAAAGAAGTGATACCAAACAAAAAAGACAATTCAACATCACGGAAGGTGCTTCCAAAAAAATTCAACCTTTACACATTTAGCTGGATGTATCAGAAAACTATTTAGGCAGTACAAAAGAAATACACTTAAAATGAGCTCAGAAGGACACTTCAGTTGTCCAAACCCATGACCTGGATACGGGAATTTCAAGGAGGGTCAGGGTCAGGGTCAGGCACAAATTTGTAAATGAAAAAGGATTTGGTGCTAGATGAGGGTCAGAAAACTAGCACCCTAAGACAGTAGACTGTTTGGTGGATTCTCATCAGTTGCTTAAGTGATGGAACAAGTTTTCGTTCCACCACCCATCTCTTTCTCATTGTTTTCCAACTCAAACTTTGTGAGGTACATCAGGAATCAAAAAGAAAAGCAAACTTATGTACAGCTCAAGTTGAAAACTATATAGTCACTAACTGAGTAGTAAATATGTTACTCGACAGGCAAAATGACATAAATGCATGGAAAATTACCATATATTCAAATATGAAGAACAAATCATTATTCTCTCTCACAACTTCTTTCAGCTTTATGATGTTGGGATGACTCAATCGACGTAGAGACTGCAAAAAAGAAGTAAGTAGCTTGTTATCACAACATGAAACTAAATTGTGCCACAAACACAACAGACAGAATCATAATTAAGCATGGAAAGCATAAGAAGTACCTTTACTTCCCTCAAGTTTACACATTCTTCCCAAAAATAGAACTTCCTTTTCATTTTCTTGACAGCAACCTGAGAATAGAATATTAAACCATTGATTAGGTTGCAAACCAAGTCTAAAGATGAATTCTAACCCCCACCACCACCTCCACACAACCACCAATATAGTATATATACTACAGAGAAACCCAATAAAATAGCAGAAAAACATGGAGCGAAGTACAAAAGCTTGACATAAATGAGATCCACATACAAGAGTGTAAAAAAAAAAAAAAAAAAATTTCATTACAGAAACAAGTACACTGTTAAGTTGAAAATGCAGGTAAAGCCGTAAAGGTGAGCCTCTCCATTTCTTTTCATCCATTTCCTATCTTAAGATGGTGACACCTAAGCTAAAAAAAATTCCAAATAAAAACCCAATATCTCCCCTAAATGCATTCTCAACCATTGATCTTAAAAGATGGTCCATACATTTCTTATAGGAAACGAAGATGATCCTGACTCAAGGTAAAGTGTAGCTAGTAGACTTATTGAGCTCAAAAAGCTTAAGACTAAATATAGCTGAAAAGATTGTACTCCCAGGATCTCGAAACTAAACCCACATATACTAGTAGGAAAAAACAAACACAAAATACGAAAGTGTTTGAGGAAATAAGGAGAAAATTTAATTTCTTCCCCTCAACAATAGTACTTCTCATATTATTAGTTCCAAACTTCCAACAAACCAATACAATATCATTCACTTTCTCTCACAAACTTGTTTCCCCCTAACTTGATAGTTCCTTCCACATTATCAACAATCATCTACATAAATCTAGAGTAGCCTAGACCTCATTTTATAGACTAAACATTAACATTCTCACCACAGCTAGGATACATAAACATCACCATTAGGGATTTAGTCCTAGTAATCTGTAACATACCAAACCTTTCAGCTTCCTACTTAACTACCAATTTAGTTAGAAAGCTAAATGACAATTGACAACCAAGCTTCTTAACCACCATGACTGTTACTACTTGCTAAAGATTCCAAGAACTAATTGTTCCATATTCTTTACACATTCTGACTCACGCATGAGCATGCCATACTTTGTCCATTGTCATGTGGGCTAGACAAAATTCATTGTGTTCTTATTCCGTGAATGATCAACCCTTTAGCATGTACCCAAACTCGGCCTCAATTCCAAACTCCTTACACACTTTGTTGGCTTGCATAAGTTGACGCTTACATTAAATAATATCAAAAGCTTAAAAATGCATGTAGTAGGGAGGTTGATTAACTTGTGAGCAAAAAAGAGCTAAGATAAGAAATATGGATAAGCCTGGAAAAGAAAGTATGGATATGCCAGCAGGAAGTTAGTCACAAATGTTAAGAATAAGACAAAATTTACAATATCCAATATTACCACCAATTAACCAACACCAATCACTATTGTGCTGAATCCAATATTCAGCAGAACACGAAATAACGGATGTTTGGTGCTCCAAAATTGGAAATAAAATGAAAACACTGACACAAAAATTATGTTCAAAGAATGCCTTACAATCTCATAACTCTCCCTATTGACAGCCTTATATACAGTTCCACAAGTTCCATCTCCGAGCTCCTTCAAAAGTTTATATCTGCAACATCACAAGAACATATAGTTTAGCTAAATCCTTTCAATTTTTCTTTTCTAAACTAGCCCTTCCTACATAACAAAGGTGCAGAACAGAGCAAATGTGACGACTTCCACGTAACACAAAACTTACCTGTCCATTATGTACTATTTCGATCACTCCCAGATCAGAAATATCAGTGGACCTCTAATAACCTCCAAACATAGGTTTCTTTGAAAACAAAGTCTTTATCAGTTGCTTGTTGATGAAGGTTAATGTTCAATTGCATCACAAGATGAAAAAATTTGTTGAAGACATGCTTCTCATCGTACAGATTTACAAAATCCAACGAAAAATCTATCAACATGCTTAGTTTCAGCCGCTACGAGCTGCTACATTCAACTGGTACCATCTAAAACCCACCAGCAGGAAAATTAAAAGTTGCTTAAACACAAAATTGGTTCACTTTAGAGAGAACAAATTAATCCACTCAAGAAATTTCGTTTCCATTTACTTCTAATCTTTCCCATGTGGGACACCTGCATAAGAACAAATAAATTTACTGTAAATCATACTATACCCCAAAAAAATATATGAAGAAAAAAACACCTAGCAATATGAAAAAAAAAAAAAAAAAACAAATTAATATATCACAAGAAAAAAACAAAAAGGACAGTTATCCAAAATATCGATTTACTTCCAAATATTCAATAAGAAAATTATCACAAATTTCACCCAGAAACCTCAAATCTTTATCAATTTCACCCCTTTATTAATTTTAGTAAATGAACAAAAAATTAAAAAAAAAATTTATTACCATATACTCATCGAAATTTTAGATGTACTCAGAGAAAATCTCATTCAAATATATAATTAAACAGCTTTTTAATCAGTGAGCCATGATATTAATCAACAAAATTTCAAACAATATAGTTTTAATTTTTCTGGGAATTACAATAAGTACACTAATATTATTAAATAAAAATACCCACAAAATTGACAAAAAATTGTAAAATGCAGATACAAAATTATGGACAAAAAAAAAAAAGAAAAATGAATAAAGGGCTCAAAAGAACAAAATTTATCGCAACATTAAATACTTAAAAAACAAAGCACGCAACTCAAAATTACACAAACTCAATAACTTTTGATGAATAAATTCACAAAATTAGTTGTAAAACAATTTAAAAAAGATAAAGTTTCCTAACAACAATGTAACTATAACACACTAAACGCAGAAAAGATAATATATTTTTTTCTTATGGATCAAGAAACAGTCTTGATAAAAAAAAAAAAAAAAAAAAAAAAAAAAAAAAGACAAAATTAAATTAAGCAGGAAAAAAAAACCAAATTACATCCACAATTTAATATACAAAAACAAAAAATCTGGAGCAAAACTTATAGATTTTAAGGGATCATAATAAAGATCGAAATATTGAAACTCACCAAGAATGTTTACAAATTGCAGCAAAAAAAAAAAGGGAAAAATTCAGAGGAGAGAGAATGCGAATATTCGGATCATGAACAATGTAGCAAAGATTATGTCGAAAAGAAGCAGAAGAGAGGAGAGAGAAAAACACAAGGGAGGAGAGAGAAACAAGTCTGAACGGAGGTGGGCATAAATTTCGCAGAAGAAACTCTAGGAGAAGAAACCAGAGAATTTATTTATTTTAATTAATGTAATTAAAAAAAAGGAAAATAAAAATATATATATTTAGAAAGCAGGAAAAAGAAAAGAAAAAAAAAATAGGGTAAAGTATGAGAACAAAACGCTATTGCTTCGTGGTGGTCCCCTTAATAATAGTGGACCTTATTCTATATTGTTAAATGTTAAAAATTGAATTTTTTTTCTAAATGAAGAAAAAGTGGGAAGGGTGAAGTTACTAGATTGCCCTTTTGAAAGTCTGGTTGTAGGATGAGAAACGGTGAAATGACAAGAATGGGGTTTACCAACTTAGGGAAGATAATGATTAATTAGTTGTTTAGAGTGGATAAGATTAAGGCATTTTAGTCAAAGTGTGTGAATTATGGGGAACTAGTATTTTTTGCACGCGATGCGTGCGTGACATCACGTATGCGTGATTTTGTGGATATTTTCAATTTAATCCTCGTTCATGAGAAAAGTTGAAATAAGAGGAAGGAGAAGAGGAGAAACTGAAGAAGTAGAAAAAACTGTCTTTACAATTAATTAGTGCATTAAAAAAAATTTGGAAAAGGTGAACACAGTGAATTAACGTAACTACTTGGCTGTCTATTTTAACGCAAATGTTAGGATTCTTTTCCCCCTTTTTTTTCCTTATTTTACTTTTGTTTTTTAAATTTATTAAATGGTTGCACTTGTAATTTTTGTTTATAGTTGGGGGTAATTTGGACAACTCAAGTGGACACCAAAGTCCTCAAGAGTTGCCTTATATAATAGAGATGAGAATTGCCCTTTTGGAATGAAGTGTGGTTTTACTCCATATATTTGGTGGTTTTGGATTTTAAGATGAAATGACGGAATGCCCCTTAATGTATACCAAAGGGGTTGAGATTTTTTTTTTTTTTTTTGAAAAGAAAGAGATCCTTTAGTTCTTATTAATTAAGCAAAAATCAGACGCAACTATATCCTCAATCATACTTGGACAACTCCCTACCCAAACTCGTGTAGAGAAATCGAGTGGGTGAAGGTGAGCCATAGCATGGGCAACTACATTAGCTTCACGAAAAAAATGAACAAATTTAACTACATTAAAATGACTAGCCAACTTATCTATCTCTCTAACAATCATCTCCAAGTAAGAGTCATCCCACTTCTTTTTATTAATTAAATTAACCACTTGGAGACAATCACTCTCCACAATGATGCTCTTGACATAGCATTGAACTCCCATCTTTAGCCCATGCACTATTGCTTTTGCTTCAACAACACTGACATCCCACGAACACCTCATCTGTTGGCAGGCAACACGAACAACTTGGCCTTCGTGGTCTCTAACAACTACTCCCAGCCCGACTCCCACTTCACTAAACACAGCTCCATCAACATTGATCTTGATAGTGTCGACCTCCGGAGGAGACCACCCTACCACATCTCGGCGCACACCTCGTCTCACTCCCACCACGCCTCCTCCCTCTTTCACTTGGTCATATGCTTGCAATAACGACATGGCTGCACTCACTATTTCACCCGGATGTCGAGACTCCCCTCCATGCAGCACTGCATTTCTTTCGTTCCAAATCATCCACGCCACCATGGCAATACACCTCTTCTCCTCTTCACCCAACACACCACACCACCATCCCACCCAATCCAGCTCCGAACCCACCACATGACACTCGTCTAACCCATGTATATGTGCCTCTTCCCACACTCCTTTAACAAAATCACAGCCCCACACCGCATGGAGGCCCGACTCTTCACTTCGCTTATACCTAACACACCAAGGCTCTACCTCTACTACACGCTTGTGCAATCCCTTCAAAGTGGGAAGCGCTCCACAACTCAGTCTCCACACAAACATGCGTACCTTGGGCGGTACGTCAATACTCCATATAGCCCGCCACACCTTAGTTCCCTCAGATGAACCCTCCCCTCCCTGCAGCGAGTGTTTAAAGAAGGAAATAAAATGATACCCCGACTTCACCGTATATATCCCAGCCTTGTCATATCCCCACACAAACTCATCATCTAACGGCACCGAAGAAAGGGGAATACGTAATACATCATCAGCTTCAAAAGAGAGAAAGCATGCTTGAATTATTTGTACATCCCAGCCCACCCCAACCTCACACATCAGCTCCGCAACTTTCTCCATACTCTTACCTTCCTTCCTAGTGGACACAACCCGAAACGATGGAGGTCTAGGTAGCCAAGGGTCTTTCCATATATCAATTGACTTACCATCACCTACAATCCACCTACATCCTTTTTCTAGCACCCACTTTGCGCTCCAGAACTTCGCCACACATAACTAGGTCGGTGACCCAATGATGCATTAAGGAAAGTGGAGTTAGGAAAGTACCTTGCTCGCAGCACACATGAAGACAATAGCTCAGGATTTTTTAGCACACGCCATCCTTGCTTCGCAAGTGATGCCTCATTAAAATCAATAATATTTCGGAAACCAAACCCCCCTTGGAACTCTGCAAAACACAATTTCTCAAGCAATCCACGATATTTTCCTCTCTCCATCCTTGCAACCCCACCAAAATCTAGCCATCATTTTTTGAAAGTCTTGACAGATACCTATCGGAAGCCGAAACAAACTCATTATATAGGTGGGCACCACTTGGACAACTGCCTTTAAGAGGACTTCCCGACCCGCGAACGATAAGAGTTGTTGCTTCCACCCTTTAAGCTTCTTCCACACTCGATCTTTCAAAAAACTGAAGGCTTGCGATCTTGATCTCCCAATCCACGTAGGCATCCCCAAGTATTTACCCAACGCATCAACTAACCTCACGCCTAACACCATAGCAAGCTCCTCTTGTCTCCCCTGTTCCATATTCGAACTCACCATCACCTCCGACTTGGCAAAATTTATCTCCTGACCCGAAGCTTGGCTATATAAACTCAACACATTCTTCACAGCTTGTGCATCTCTATCATCTGCTCTACAGAAAATGATACTGTCATCGGCAAATAGGAGGTGAGAAACAGCTGGAGCCCAAAGGGGTTGAGATTTGAGTTGTCTTCTTGTTGAATTAAACAAAAGCCCATCACTATGACCTGGAGAAGGATGCACCAAAAGTTTTTGTATATATTATAATAATTTAATACTTCATGTCTTCATCTAATAATCAGAATTTGCAAAAAAAAAAAAAAAAAATCTAAACGCGTGAGATACTCTCGAGATTTATAAAAATGAATAAGGTATACTCCAACGTTTTACAAATTCATAAGTGCTCTTACGACCAACAATTAACAAACATTGAATTTTGTTGCATAAAAATTCACTTACTACGTTCTTTTCATATTCCTAATTAGCTGTTAAAACCCAATCGCTTACCTCTTCCCATACTCCATTACCCTCCCTTGATCTGTAACCTAGCCAAGGCACCTAATCGACCACAGTTATCATCTTCTCACTACTTCTGGCTGCTCTCAAGAAAGTAATGAGTTGGTTAATAAAAAAATAGCTTCTATTTGATTCAAAAGAAGAAAGAGACTAACAAAACTGAAATTTTGGTTAGTTGAGCTCTGGTGACCGTTAGTTTTAGAGGTATTAAGTAATTTTTCTTAAAAAGAAAACTTCATAAATATTTGTGTATTTTTCAAAGAGTAAAGGTATCTCTTGAATTTTTATAAACTACAAAATTACCTAGTGAAAATTCTAAGGGGATACACAATTACATATCAACAAGCTCTTAAATTACTGGTAGAGTTATTTGAAGTACTACCACAAGAATGTGCCACCAAAAGCATAAAAGGAGCTATTACCGGGTGTATCACCACAAGTGTGAATATGAGGCCTTTTTTCGCGGACTATAAAAAATTAAAAATGATCCAGCTAGTTTCTTTGGCAACATCACGTATTGACGTATATGAAAATCTAGGTTAAGTTGGACGCATACATCAAAGCTTATGCAAGGGATGAAGCTGGTAACAGGGGGAAAATGAGTGGATAGATTTATATCATGAGAAGTTACCATTGTATTGGCATTTGTATGGCTTTTTGGTCATGTGGCAAAGGAGTGTGAGTGCCTCAGTGAGTCAGTGGTATGATGAACTTTTTGTTGACTTTTGTATCCATGTCAATGCTTGCTGTCAATTATATATGGATGTGCTTCTTAGCTATAAAGTTGTTTTGATGCCCCCTATCTCAATATATTGGTAGTTACCGAGTGCAATGCATCTTGTTACTTAGGCCTTGTTCTTTTAGACTTATTTTCAGTTCAGTTCAGTTATTATCTGCATTTCAGCTTCTTGCAGTTCAGTTCAATTTAATTCAGTTCCGTTCTATTCAATTCAGTTCCGTTCCATTCAATCCAGTCCAAAAGAATGGGGCCTTAGTTCAGTAGTTCTACACTTCTATCCATTTATTATTCAGATGGACTTAAAGTTTAATCAAAGTTGATCAAATTCAAACCTTTTGAAATTCTACCCCAAGTATTTGAAGGTAAGCTCGGATTTTGAAATTTTCTCCCTTTGTTAGTATTGCATGTAACCTACAATATATAATTATAACCTTGTGGCTTCTCTGTGTATACATAGGCTTTGGCCATGAGCTACTCTTTTCTTAGTTGAAAAGGCCATTGTTTTGTTTGAATTTTGTATTATCTTACTTATGTTTAGTAAGTATGATATACTCTTATGAGCAGTTTCAAAGCCACATTAGACCAAAGGGCTTGACCCTACTTGGAAATGGAAAAATGAAAATTTTTCTTTATAAAATTTTGGATTTTTCAGTTTGTCCTTAAATAATTTGACCACTTGACCCCAGTAAAATTTATCAAAATGTTTTTGAACCTACTAAATATTATTTTTGGATCCGTCACTGCTTGTTATATCAAGAAACATAGAGACAATAAATTTTAAAACATTGCAATTTACAAGTCTACCAACCAAAAAAAAAAAAGATGGCCATACAATGATAGGCACAAAACATAGTAAGATTTCCAAAACCAAAGGAAAGGAAGATGTACTAGTATTTAGAGCTGTCAGTTTGGTTAATAAACTGCTGGTTGAACTGAAATAACTGAAATTTGAACTGAATTAAACTGAACTGGGATGAACTGTAACTGAAATCAACTGAAAAATGATAAACTGAAACCGAAATAAACCGTAAATAAATAACCAAAACCGAACCGCAATCGAACCGAAACAAACTGAATCGAAAATAACTGTGAAAAACTGAAAAGTTGATCGATCAACTAAACTGAACTGAATATTTAACTGAATTAACTGAACTGATTCAAACTGAAACTGAACTGAACTGAAACCGATTTAAACTGAAATTGTTTTAAACTAATTTTTAACTGTACCCGAACTGAATTTAGATATTACCCTAATTCATGATAGTACTCCAATTTACAAATTTTATCGTGATAATTTTGTATTTGTACTCTCACAAGTAAATTTATCATGATATTTTTATTATTAATATATAAATTTATGACAATATAGCTTTATTTCGTGATAAATTGATATTTTCAAATCCATCAAACTTTTACAAAAATATGAGATACTATAACTTTATTTCGATGATAAGTTTATTTATTTCAATTATAATTTTGTTTCTTTCATAACATTTTCTTTAATTCAATGAAAATTTGGCTTGGATTTACAATCTTTACAGATAAAGTATTGATTGGTAATAAATACCCATGACGGGATCTTCCTAAGAACAAGAGGATATTACACATTTACATGAACACCATGATTTCTATCTACTACCTCCTAACAAAGCCATAAGTGTACGCTATCAACCTTCCCTCTCAACCTCGATAACTTGACATGTATTTATAGGCGCCTTATGATTGTTTAAGCAGTTCTTATACCGTAATATTATGAAACTTTAAAACATGTTTAATAACGTAATTAAGAAAGTTAATTTTTCGTTTAATAATTATTTAGTTAAGCAAGTTCAGTTTTGAATTATTTTGAGCTTGTAAATAAACCAAACTATTAATAAGTTACATGGAAGGAAATAAGATTAATAAAATTAACAACAAGAAGTGATGAATTAGTGTAAAGTTTGCAAAATAAAACAACAAAAAACAAAGAGAAAGAAAAGTATTTTCCCCCCAAAACCACCGCAGCCCCCTTCCCCCTATTTTCTTCTTTCTTCTCCTCTCTTCTTGGAGATGTTCCCTAAACCATTGATGGCCAAAGACACCTTGCTGCCCAAGGACCCAACCCACCACTCATCTCCTCTTCTTCTCTGACCTTGTTCCCCTGAGTTTGGCTATAAATAGCCATGGAAATCCCTCACAAATTCACAACAAAAACCAAAAATTCATCTTCATTTCTCTGCTCGTAATCGCCACAACACCACCGAACACTACCCGCGCACCATCAGTGCACCAACAGCACCTATCGCCGCCTGCCTTCGACCACCAACATGAGTTGCCATAAAACGATCTCACATCATTCTAAAGCAAAACAAGGACCAAAGTTTTTACTGATTATAGATTATAGAGCAAAACAAGGACAAAAAGAAATCAAACTAAACAACCGAAAATTCCTAGAAATCGAACCTACCTACTCTCTCTTATGGAAAACTAAATTTTCTTCACTAAAACAAATAAAAACGATTTATTTTACCAAAAGTGAACAAAATGAGAAATACAAAAATCTTGAATCAAACCACTCAAATTAGATCCCAAAATCAAAGAAAAATTCAAAAATAACAACCAAAAGTCTCAGATCTAGCAAAGAAGTAAAAATAAAAGAGCAGGGCTATGGTAGTGGCATGATTGCGATGGTGGCGCGATGTAGGAGTGCAACGGGATCAAGAGAGAGCAGAGACATAGGGAAGCGTGCTAGCGGCGAAGGCCTGCGTGGTGGTGGTCGAATTCGGCGGAGTGAGCCGGAAACGAAGATGGAGGGAGGAGCAATGAGAGAAACAGAGAAAAGGAGTGGGAGTTTTATTAGGGTTTTGGGTGGGAGATGGGTTTGAAGGAGAGAGATGGTGAAGAAGGTGAAACTTGAGAGATTAAATGGATCTAATGGTTCAGCTTGTTTTATGGTTTGTATCCAATGGCTAATATCTATGATCCATGTGCTTTGTGGTGTTCTCTTGTGTGCCTTTGATTGTGATGATCTAACGGTTTAGATTTTGTACATTAGTTGGTTTTGGATTTTGCCTTAAGAAGACAAACTATCCAAGTAAATTATTATTAAGACCACTAGGACTATTATTACTATTACTACTTTTTATTATTACTATCACTAATACTGTTACATACTATTGTTATTAATCAAATTAATACATTGATCTATTATAATAACAACTAGTTTCAATTCAACTATAAGTTTTAAATTCTAAAGTGAAGTTAGCTTTATGACAATAAACCTAATTTTTTGTTTATTTCTTTTTATTCTATTAACTTACATTTGATGCGTTGATCTGATCTAATAATATTTTGTTTCAATTTATGTAGATGTTTTGAGTTTCGGATTAAATATAACTTAAACATTATTAGCTTCCTAAATGAAGTATTGTTACCTTACAATAGTCTTTCGAGTTACATTCATACATTCGTTTAATCCAATAATAACTTCTTTCAATTCAAGTAGATGTTTAAAGTTTTGAAATAACTATAGCTTAATGATGATTACCTTAAATGAGTATTGTTATCTCGAATAAGCTTATTACTAACATTGATACACTGATCTTATGCGAATTACAACTTACTTCAGTTCAATAAGATGTTTTTATTTCCGAAATACACTTCACATAAAGACAAATAACTTAAATTGAGTATTATTATCTTGAACCAGCTTATTTGCTTACATTGATACATTTATCTTATCTAAAGAAGGAATTGTTTCAGTTAATTAGATGTTTATTATTTTGAAATGAAATCCACATAGAGAAAATGAACTAAACTAGTGTTTTGGATTCTTCAATTACCTTATCGACTTACATCAATACATTAAACTTATCTAATAATTACTCAACTATATAATAATTTGATTGTATTCACTTAAGTCAACTTGTATAAGTTATAACAAGCCTTAATCGGTAATAGACCTTATAGTATACTACATATACGAATTTTCGCTTCATATCAGGATCTTGCTGATAAGCAGTAAGGTTTAATACGATATAATACCAATAATTAACTACTTGTTTTAATTCAATTAGATAGTTTGAGTTTTGAAACGAATTGAACTTCAAGACTATTACTTTAGAGTATTGTTATCTTCAATTAACTTAATTAATTTACATTGATACATTCATTAATCTTATCCAATAACAACTCATTTTAATTCAATTGGATGTTAAGTTTCGAAATGAATACAACGTAATGACAATTATCTTAAAACGAACTTATGTCATCTTGAATTAGCTTATCGACTTAAATTGATACATCGATATAATCCAATATCAACTTGTTTTAGTTCAAATTAGATGTTTTGAGTTTCAATATGAATTTAACTTAGAGACGATTAACTTAAGTGGAGCATTGTTATATTGAACCAGTTACATTGATTATATTTGTTGCAACTGAATTATATGCTTCCGGTTCTAAAATGAATTCAACTTAAAGATGATTAATAACTTAAGTACATTGTTGTTATTATATTGAATTAGTTTATCGACTTACATTGATACACTCGTTCTAACAACAAAACATATTTCAATTCAAGTAAATCTTTTGTGTTTCAATTACTTTATCGACTTATGTTGATACAATCATCTAATCTAATATCAATTTCTTTCAATTTGGCTCAGATATATGAGTTTCAAATTGAATATAACTTGTTAACGATTAATTTAAATTGAGTATTGTTATCTTGATTTAACTTTTCGATTCACATAGATACCTTGATCAAATCCAATATTAACTTATTTTACGTCGATTATATGTTTTCAATTTTCAAATGCATAGAGCTTAATAACTAGTATAGTTATATTAATCCATTGATCTAATATAGTTATAGTAAGACATTGATCTAATCGGCTTTTTAAGAAATGTCTAACTCGTCTTTGTAATATAGTGACTAGTTTAATCTAATTAGTGACAAGTTCAATCCATTTGGTTCTCACATTCTTTAATCGTTGTAGTTCGAGATTCGTTGTAATCCAATATCAATTTGGTTCACTCGAATATTATGTTTTAAAATCAAAATGGATACAACTTAATCTTACTTTAAATTAAGCAAAGTGATTTTCAATTACTTTACTGTCACACATAGATACCTTGATCTGATATAATATTAACTTATTTTACGTCGATTATATCGTTATAGACTTATAGTAAGCCCTTATAGTTAAAGTAAGACATTAATATAATCAACTTTTTAAAAAAGTCTAACTCGTCTTTTGAGGAAGTTTATAATAATTTATATTGATATGCGACGTCCTTTTTAAATCAAATATGATATGATTCGCATACAACTAAAAAGTTTGAATATCGACTTATATAAATTTGTCTTATTCCAAATCATATATATCAGTAATAAAATACACTTTTACCAATGTCACTTTCATACACGTTTTTATGAAGTACAACTATTTTTTTCTAGGCAATTGCGGAAGTGTCGACAACACTTATTTGTTGCATTAATTTTTAACCGGACCTGAAAAAACATCTGGCCAAAACCCGACATGAAGCTCAATTTTTCCCGAACAAATACAAGAGTGTAATTAGCTTCTACCTGAACCGATGCGATTATCGCCGAAGTTATGGGGTTTTCGTCAATAACTGAAATTAACCGAAACGAAACTGAAAATAACCGCAACAAATTTTAACTGCTATGGATTCAACCGTTGGTTGGTTTAACTGTTTGGATAAAACTGATTTAAACTGCAACTGAACTGAACTGAAAATGGAAAGGAAAAAAACTGAATTAAACTGAACTGAAAAGTTTGTTAACTGAACTGAACTGTTAATTTTTCCAACTAGTACAAACTGAACTGATATCAACTGAACTGTTTGGTTATAACCATAACTGAACTGTTGAACTGAATTGACACCTCTACTAGTATTATGTACTTCAATATTATAATCTTCAAGCAAGTTATAGTGTCTGCATACATATTTTTTCTTCAAGGCTCTATTATAATCTTCCCAGTCGCATGTCCACTCATTATTTTACTCCAAGCATCTTCAGCTTTACTCAAAGGATGTTTAGAGTCTACGACTGTTTTAAGCTTCCCTTCCTTCACCAGATTTACCACATATTCAAAGTTTTCTGTTTTTGGTATCAGAAGCAGAGGCACCAGCTGCTTCTTGGAGAATGTCAGCATCTTCATGGCAAATGTCATTATTGCACTTGGGCCGGGAGTCAAGTCTATCACCTTACCTGTAGCACTCAAATTGGGTTCAAAAGTAGCCCAAGGGATGCCCATAGCACAATGGATCACATAGTCATATTTCTTTCCCGAGGGGCTTTTCAAGGCAGCCCCCTCTGGAGTCTTGTAGTCAAGAACCTCGTTGGCGCCCAAGCTCTTGACAAATTCTAGGTTGCGAGCCCCACATGTCGCTGTTATATGCACGTTTCCAAGCTTCGCCAGCTGGACAGCATAGTGTCCCACACCACCAGATGCAGCCGTGATCAATATGTTCTTCGTTTCGCCACTTCCATCGAGTTTGATGCATGCAGACTGGGTAAGAGCTTGGTGAGCAGTAAGGGCAGCAACAGGGAGAGCTGCACCTTCTGGTGCTGATACTTCTGGTGGTCTAGCAACTGTAAGGTTTTCTTTTGCCACACCATATTCAGCCAGGGCACCTCCATTCTGTCAGTCAATAAACCATCGGTCACATTTTTTGTTTTACCCACAAGATGCGTGAAGCGGGATTAAAGATGAGATACACAAGTTAGAAATGAATTCTGAGTTTCTGACATGCCCGTCATTCAAGAGTTAGAAACGAATTCTGATAGAGTTAGCCAGGAAGCAAAGCAACTTACAGCATGACTAAGTATGGCCACGACCTTGTCACCAGTCTTGAACTTCTTTACAGAAGATCCAGCCTGGACTACCTCCCCTGCAACATCAGTTCCTGAACCAACAAAAAGAGATGCTCAGCTATCAAGAATCATGCATGCTACGAACAGTCTCAGCTAAAATGAGAATCGTTTATTTCTTGAATTAATTGTGCTATGCATTTTTCAAGCGTTTGCGCCATATTTGAGAGGATCTTAAGGAAAATAGGTGCAGTGATGAGGCCCACTCCCCTTCTAGAAGGTTGCTTAGATGATCATGACAATAAAGTATGAATCAATACTTAATGTTCACCCTGAAATTAGTTGGATTACACTCGTACAGCGGAACAATACCACCGCATTATACAGTTCAAATCTTGAGCTCTTTAACACAAGTCACGTTTGCCATAGACAGCGCGAACCTCTACCAGCTGGAGATGAGCATTGCACCACAAACTTCAGGGTTTGTGGTAGCAATGCCATCCACTCACCCCCAACCTCATGCTCAACAAAAACAGTTATGACTTTATGTGCAATTTAACATCATCCTTTCACAAATTTGACAGTCATGTGCAATATTAAATGCATTATGTTAAGTCTCGAAAGAAGAATGTAAATGGAACCACATTTTGACAAACCTGGTATGGTTGGGAATTTACGGGGTAAGAAAGGCCGGAGTACGCCCGTCTGGATCTTCCAATCAATCGGGTTTAAAGTTGCTGCCTCAATTTTAAGCAATACCTCATCAGCCTTTGGATCAGGAACAGCAACCTCAACATGCTGCAACACAGACAACAAACCCTCAAGAAGACTTCAAGAGAACAATTATGTTTCAAGTTAATTACATGCTTCATGTTAATGTTCTTTCATCTACTCAGAAAATTCATCAAGCATACAGCCATCTATCGTCAAATTCTAGATATTATGAAAAACAACGCTATAACTAATCTATAAAAATTGTTTAATAGCCCTAACAACTCTAATGAGAATCATTCCTCCTACCCTTATATTTCTATTGAACTACTCAAACTCATTTCCTCCCTTGCTCTTTAGCACAAGTGCACAAAACATTTGGAAGAGTTCTTGTTCCGAGCTTTGCCCAATTCAGAACCGTTTGAACATTTTTTGTTCAGATCCTCCAAAACAGTAGTATACATAATAAAAAATTAGTACATTTAATCATAAAGTAGTATTTAAATATAAACATCAATGTGATATTATACATCAGCTCATATATTGGGCTTTCATATACTACTTTTTTTTATAAATATACTATTATTTTTACTTAATATACCATCAAAAATTATTCTGAACAAAAGATCTTCTGAATCATTATGATTTAAACATTTCTCGTTCCCTTTGTGCAAAATCTACTCAGCTTGTGACGTGCAATATGTAAAACAAGGATAAACTTGATAAGCAATAATCATCTATTTCTTGAACTCTGAAATTCTGAATCATACCAACAACAACAACTACTTGGTTGACAGGTTTAAAATGTTTGAAACCCACACAGCATTACCTAACAATATGCACCTGTTTCACGAGAAATTCCTAATTCCGAAATGAAATTTTGTTTAGAACAGTTAGTTGTTACACATTAACCCACAAATGTTGTATATTAAATCATATTTGTTGTACATAGAATCACAAAAGTTGTATATGAAAAATCAGATATCATTATCATCTATTAGTTATATAAGAGGGTGAACTTTATATACAACATCTGTTATTTGATAAATATAACATCTAAAATATCATATGGAGTACAACATTTCTACATATTTTGACCAAAAATGGTTCAGAACGTTTCAGAATTAGGCAGAGCTCCTGTTTTTTTTCTTTTTTCGAAAGGGAGCTCCTGTTTCACATACTCTTAAATCCTAACCTTCATATTTTGAATTCCATATTGCAGTTGCAAAGACAACACTCCATTAAAATTCTAATCTACTGTAATCTATTCTCGATAGTCGATTGAATCAATACATAAGATTGACAATATGTTCTGTTTGATACTATCTAATCTTTTGTAAAAATTATAAAGAACCCATTTCTCCAAAAAAAAAGAAATAAGATTGACAATATGTTCTGTTTGATACTTTGATATACTATCTTTCTACAAGTTTTATTGTCACAAGTAGCAGAAATCACATACAAAAAAAACCAAAAAAATCAATCGAGAATTGAAGAACAATCTACAAAGTAAAAATCAAATCTTGATATAATTCTAAATTAGTTACTACTTTCATAACAGAATAACAAATTAACAATAAGAAACCAATAAAAAAAAACCTTTAAAGCATCAACTCCACCGCCATAGCCAGAATACTGAACCGCATGCATTAATTTGGCAGCCATTTATCCTTGAGATATTACGCTCTCACGGTCTCACCACAGTTTATCGTCAGATGAAGGATTGTGGATTTGTGGTATATATGATTCATAAATATGAATGCGCCAAATGAAACAAACAGCGGCGCTATCAGTATCACATTCACATTTACGAAATCTGACGGCCTCTCATTTTTTTCAATGGCCTCTGATTAAGATTGACAAGGAATACATAGTTTACAAGCCTGCCACGTGCCACATTTGTATTCCAAGAAAAACTTCTCCACCATAGTTTCTAGTGTTTTTTTTTTTTTTTTTTTTTTTGGGAAAGTAGTAAAATAACTTAATAGAAGAGAATGCAAAAGCATGAAGACTCGAAATGCCCAACTTGATAAGAAGAGAGTGAAACTGCCCTCGTCCCAAAGCTTTAGTCAGAATATCAGCAAGTTGAGAAGCAGTATGAATGTAAGAAGGAGCAATAGTGGCACGTAAAATTTCATCATGTACAAAATGACAATCGATCTCGATATGCTTTGTACGTTCACGAAAAACAGGATTATTGGCAATATGCAAAGCTGCCTGACTATCACAGTGAAGAGAAACAGGTGATGAATGTCCAATACCAAGACTTTGAAGCAAACTTTTTAACCAAATAATCTCACAAGTTGCGGAAGCCATGGCTCGATATTCTGCTTCAGCAGAAGAGCGTGAAACTGTCGCTTGTTTCTTTGTTTCCCAAGAGATTGGAGAGCCTCCCAAGAAAACAAAGTAAGCAGTAATAGATCGGCGACTAATAGGACAGCTTGCCCAGTCCGCATCACAATAAGCATCAAGAATCAAGGTTGAGTCACCACGAAGTAAAATACCTTGACCAGGACTACTTTTCAAATAACGAACAACACGCAAAACAGCATCCCATTGAGACTGAGTTGGATTCTGCATGAACTGAGACAAGATATGAACAGAGTAGCAGAGCTCAGGACGCGTAATAGTAAGATAAATCAGCCGCCACACCAGTCGTCGATACCGCGCGGGGTCTGTCATTGGTGCGTCTGTTGCAAGGGCCAATCGATGATTTTCCTCCATGGGAATACTAGTGGATTTGGAACCAAGAAGACCAGTTTCCTTCAAAATATCAAGAGCTTATTTCCGTTGACAAAGAAAAATCCCACGAGAGCTTCAAGCCACCTCAATGCCAAGAAAATACTTTAACTTGCCCAAATATTTCATATGAAAACAGTGATTGAGATAAGCTTTAAACTCTACAATGGCGGCATTATCATTCCCAGCAATAACAAGATCGTCTACATAAACAAGGATATTCAAAACAACATTTTCCTTGCGATAAACAAATAAGGAATGGTCAGATGAACTAGCAGAAAAACCATAAGAACGCAAGGCACTTGCAAGTTTGGCATACCAACAACGGGGAGCCTGACGCAAACCATAAAGGGACTTACGAAGTCGACACACCTTACCAGTCATCCAATTACTAAAACTAGGAGGAAGTCGCATTAAAACTTCTTCATCTAAATCACCATGAAGAAAAGCATTGTGGACTTCCATTTGATGTAATTCCCAGTTCTTAATGGTAGCAACAGTAAGAAAAGTGCGAACAGTGACCATCTTAACAGTTGGAGCAAAAGTCTCACCAAAATCAATGCCCTCAATTTGATGATTGCCAAAGACAACTAACCTGGCCTTGTACCGTTCGACTGTCCCATCGGAGCGATGCTTTATGCGAAACACCCACATACAACTGATTGCAGATTTGCCTGCGGGAAGGTCCTCCACAGTCCAAGTTTCCTTTTCTTCCAAGGCAACTATTTCTTCCTCCATGGCCTTTCTCCACCGAGGATCCTTCATAGCCTCTTTAAAAGAGGTTGGCTCCACATCAGCAGATATAGCTGCAACAAAGTTACGATGGCCAATAGAAAATGCATTACAATTCACATAATGTGCTATAGGATAGGGAGTAACTGAGGCGAGGACTGGTATGTGTGAAGCTTCAGGGGGAACCAATGTCATGTTAACCTGCTCATTCACATCTGTCCATTTGACAAAATCCCTATGCCGAGTATTGGTAAATTTCTCGCGTTTGCCACGACCAAGCTCATCCGCATCGGACACAGTCCCTTTGGCAGTACCACTTACTGAAGTCTCGTCAACCACAAGATCTTGATGATTGGACTTGCCCAAGGTTGGGGCGACGTCATAGTCACGGTAATGAGATGTAGCATCAAGGGATTGAGTATGTGAATTTTCAATAAGTTGGCTAGAGACAATTTCACCCATTTCATAAGATACATCATGATCAAAGTTGTGACTGATGTCATCAGAATACAAAGAATGTAGGTGCCGCAATTCTGTGGGATTTGCTAAAGAGAAAATATCCTCAAAGAAATGTACGTCACGTGACTGGAAATAATCACCCGTCTCAAGATCAAACAAATGCCAACCCTTTTTGCGAAAAGGATACCCAAGAAATATACAACGACGACTCCTACTATCAAACTTATCAAGACAATTCAGATTTTTCGCATAACATAAGCACCCAAAAACTTTAATAAAGCTAAAATCAGAAGCGCGTCCAAATAGCAATTCATAGGGGGTCTTTCCGTGAAGCACACGAGAGGGAGTTCTATTGATCAAATAAGCAGCGGCTAGCACACACTCACCCCAAAAATCAATAGGTAAACAACCTTGAAAACGCAAAGCTCGAGCAACATTTAAAATATGACGATGTTTACGTTCTACTGTAGCGTTTTGTTGAGGTGTTTTAACATTGGAAGTTTGGTGAATAATCCCATTCTCCCGAAAATAAGTAGCAAGACTAGTAAACTCCGTCCCCTAATCACTCCTCATTATTTTGACCCTTTTGTGAAATTGTCGTTCAATTAGAGCGAAAAAATTTAACATCAAATTCGGCACTTCATCCTTGGTCCTCATTAAATATACCCACACACATCTAGAGTAGTCATCAACAATTGACAAAAACTAACGAGAATTACAAGCACGATTCTCAAGATAAGGACCCCAAACATCACAATGTATCAACTCAAATAAATCAGCAGCCTTATTATTACTATAAGGAAAAACATTGCGAGTTTGTTTGGCTCTATGACAAATATCACAAGATTTAATGTCTAAAGTGGACTGATTACCACGAACATGAGGAAGATGCTCTAGTACTTGTACTGATGGATGTCCCAGCCGTTTGTGTCAAAGATCGATGGTCCTCGCTGCAGTCACGACATTAGTTCAAACTGGTTCCCCCATCGGCAAGTAGTAGAGCCCATCGATCAACTTACCCACACCAATCTTCGTCCTCAAAGTATGGTCTTGTACAACACATTCAGAGTTAGTGAATTGGATGCTTAACTGTTGAGCAGATAGAAGTTGGGAAACAAATATGAGATTGCAATGAAAAGCGGGCACAAACAACGCATTTGCCAATTCAAGAGTTTCATTTAGCTTCACAATCCCAACTTTGACAGCCTCAATATTAACTCCATTTGGCAGACCCACAGCAAAAGGACGTATAGAATGACAGGAAGCACATAATGTTTCATCACAACAAATGTGACGCGACGCGTTGGTATCGATAATCAAAGTATGAATATCCTTACCGTTCAAGCGGACATGATTAGTAGATGCCGAGGCCTCACCGAGAACAACAATGGCCTTATGTGGGGGGGCGGTATTAGAAGACCCCGAGCCACCTTTGCCACGGGCGACGACGTCGGCTTGCGTTCCTCGCCCTCAGGGTAGCTATGCTTCTCCCAGCAGGTTTCTTCAAGGTGCCAAAGCTTACCACAGTAGGTACATTTCATGGGAGAACGTGCAGCCCCCTAGTTTTCAAACCCTACATTGTGTTGCTCTTGACAGCAAACGCCATAGATGCAGGCTCCGCGGTACGACGTTCAATCAGGAGGTGCATCTCCTCCTCTTGAACAAGCCGTGAGTAGACAGTATGAAGAGAGGGCAGAGGCTCGACCCCTAAAATACTTGAGCGAACATTAGCATACGAAGGTGTAAGACCCATTAGAAATTCACAAACCTGATCATTTGCACGTCGTTGACGAAGCGTCGCATTAAGGCCGCATTTACAGCCATCGCACGAGCAAGAGGGTAAGGTGTCATAGTCATTGACATCATCCCATAATTTCTTCAAACGACCATAGTAGTCCATAATCGATTCTCCACTTTTCTGCTTACAATAAGAAATATAAGATTTTAATTGATAAATTTTGACACCATTACCTACAGAGAAACGTTGGCGAATGTCCTCCCATAGTTCGCGAGCGGTGTCACGGTAAAAGATGGTGGAACGAATACCAGGGTCAATAGTATTGAACATACAAGCAATGATCATTGAATTAACAGTCCACCAATCATCAATCGCACTTGAACTTTCAGCAGGTGCTTTCAACGTTCCATCAATGAAAGGAAGCTTGCGTTTGGCACGTAAGGAAACACGGAATGCCTTAGCCCATTCTTCATAGTTTAAGCCTCGTAGAACAACATGGGTGATGGTCGTTCCAGGATTGTCATTAGAACTAAGGGTATAAACTGGATTAGGTGTGGAAGACTTTTCATCAGAAGGCATAATGAATTATAAATTGTGATAGAGAGAGAAAAAAAATGATACAGGATCAAAACCTGCTCATGATACCATAAAGTAGCTTAATAGAAGAGAATGCAAGACAAGGATATGGCGAACGTTTTCTGTGTGTTTTGTCTTGATTGATCCAAGAGGCAAGGTATATATACATCCTAGGAGAGCAGGAAAACATGCGAACATATCTTCTTAAAGAGGTAAACTACCTAAGTTAATTCTATCAATCAATCTTATCCTAATATAACAGATATTCACATAATAACAATCATTACAAGATATTCTAATATTTACAAGATATGCTAGTGTATTAATCAAGGGACGAAGTGTCCATGAATATATATGGAGAAACTTTAATAGGATAGTGATTTTCCCAAATTTGTTTAACATTAAAAGGCACTAGCTTAGCTAGGTGATGGGCTACCACATTGTCATCCCTTTGACATAAGAGCAAACATTTAATTAAAAGAGTTATTAGAAGACAAAATATCCTCTAAAATACAATCGAGGTCAGAGAAGCAAACAACAGCCTTTGAGAGGTGAGAAATTATAACTTGGCAATGAGATTCAAGAATGATGTATGTCTTTGTAACCAAACTTATGTGCCAGCCGTACAACCATGGACAAGGCCTTCCCCTCTGCAATCTCAGGTGGCCAATGAGCATGGATTCTTCGAGTAGTGGCAAACAAGACTTTACCTTCATGGTTCCTCCCTACAACACCCAAACTAACCCAGTCATCGGATGATAACGAAGCATCAGTGTTAACTTTAACAGCACCTTCTACAGGTGTCTTCCATACTTTAGCATTCGAGGGACTTCGTGTAATATTGGAACCATATATACGTGATAAGTGCATATTCTAACATAATTTAGTTGCATATTAGGTGCATTTTCATGTAGCATTAGAGCATTTACGTTGCATTTGTGCATATTTAGGTCCCTTTTCAGAAGTTACGATACTTTCACAGGTTTTTTGGTCTTTTGATGTAATCTCAGGTACTTTGAACTCCTATTTGAGGATATGAAGATTAAGGCACTTGGATGACCTTCAAAACGATATATCATGTGCCAAAAACGGATTGAAAGTGAAGAAGATACTCACGACTTTGTGTACTTGTGCGAAATATGATACCTCTGCACCATTTCACTCATAACTTTTGACACAAGAATTATAATGAGGTAATTCCAACTGATTTGGAAACTAGACTTCAAGAGATTTCCAACGATATATTACATGTGTGAAACAAAGCTCTGGATCAAAAGTTATAGCTGTTCAAAGTTGAGCTGAAGCCACTGTCTCGCCCGCACGCCCGTGCGGATATGTGCTCGGCCGTGCAGCCTGCAATCAAAAGTCACGAATGTTTCTGCCTTGCTCGCACGACCGAGCAAGATTTCGCTCGACCGTGCACGATCCTGCACGCCCGTGCGCGTAGTTGCTTGCCCGTGCAACCTGCTGTAATGTCGTATCTTCCGCGTGACCTAACTTATGTCGGTTTATATTAATCTTAGCTTATAAATAGGACTTTAAACATTATTTTGAGGAGCTTAGAGGAGATATCATCATTATTAGTTTATACTTATGGTTTTTAGAGAGAGAAATTTGTAGATCTCCATTGTTCTCCAAGACTCCACCTTTCTTCCATTAATTCAAGTATCTCTTTTCTTCTTCTTTTCTCCTTGTTTTATATTATGATGTTTTATTATTATTCTCTATTTTCTTTATTTATTTCAATTATGCTTTCATAGTTTTGTAATCTATGGTTAAGTTGAACCCTAGTGTGAATTAATTCATGATTATACCTTTAAATTCCCAATTAATTGCTTAATTGTTCTTGCTTAATTGATTGTGCATATTCCAATACTAGATTAGGGATAACTAGTATTGTTATGATTCCATTGTCTTGATCACAACGGGAGTTGGGTTTTGATGAATTTGAATATTTCAATTAAGGACATGAAGTTCTCCACGGGAGTAGGTAGAATGGATTGTTAGGAAGTTAGAGTGCCGCGTTTAATGTCTTTAATTTGCATGATTCCACGGGAGTAGGCTTGAGTGCATATTAGAGAAGCCATAGATACTCGGGAGAGATTTATGGTATTTTATAGGGTATACTTTTCCTTGTGAATATTTAATTGACTAGTTTGGGGTAGGAATTATCATTGTATTAATTCATGCTAGTGGGGATACTTAACTATAGAGTCTTTTATTTATAGATTGAATAGTATAGTTAATTCGACCATATTTGATATTAACCTCCTTTAGTCTTACCATTACTTAACGGCTAATCATAGAACAACTTTCTCTTTGTGGGATCGACCCTGACTTACCCTACTACATACTTAGGAGGATTAGTTAGGTTATTTATTTTTGTTAGGTGCGCGACACGCCTACCAATACGGGTTGTGTACTTCCGTAATCATCAACCAACCTGTTAACTCTAGCAAAGATCATAGAGTTGGGGGTTGTCTTTCCTTTGAACACTTTCGACTTGCGTTCTGCCCAAATGCACCAGGCTAGATACGAGGCTCGTTGTTTTAATGTTGCATCAGATTACCTCCAACTTACCATTACCTCTTTCAGAGGTAATTTCGTCACTTTCTTGAGAAGCCCACAACAGCCACTGTCTAACCACAGCTCATGAACCCGTGGGCAGAGAAAAATGGCATGCTAGTAGTCTCCACTTTACCAGGACACTACGAGCAGGAATCATCATCAATCAAATGCAGGGACTTAAGAAACTCATGGGTTGGCGGTGTACTTGTGCACAGAAGCCAAGTGAAGTGTCTAACTTTTGGTGTTGCTTCAAGGTTCCAAATAAAGATCAACCCAAGCCTCATGAAAGTCATTGAAATTACACCCCTTCCCCAACATGTAGGACGTTTTCGCAGAATACAACCCATTTGTTAGAGAAGGCCCAAGTAAGGATATCCTTAGGACCTCTCTCACTTAAAGCTATTGATAGAATGCACTTCTTATCTCTATCACTTTGAAAATGCTAGAAACAAAATCAACATTCCACTAGATGGTTTCAACATTAATCAAGTCACTAACCTGGGAGATACCATAATTCATCTTTTCACTTGTGATAAAACGCCCGTCTTCATCCGCAACCCAAGGATCTTTCCAAATGTTGATATCCATACCATCACCAACCCGCCTGCAAATCATTCCTTCTTTGATGAGAGCCTTGATACTCCTCACCCCTTTCTATGAGTAGCTTGGAAAAATTCCTAAAGAGGCCTCCAAAAAAAGGGTTCTAGGATATTGGCTAACATAACTTTCCTGATCGAGGAGGATGTCATCTCCATGAACTAGTCGTCAAGCTTGCTTGCCTGAAATAGCATCATTAAACACCGATAAATCTTTGAAACCATACCACCAAATCATTTCGGCACACACATTGAGTCCCAATTCTTCCTATGAATTTTCTAGCGAGAGTTCTTTTGTCCCCAAAAAAATCAAGCATCATCGATTGAACATCATGAGTTATAAATACCAGGAATTTATAGACACCCATCAAATAGGTGGGAATGGCTTGTATGATTGGCTTCAGCAGAACCACTTTAACTGCTCTCTAGAGTAACTTTCCTTGCATCACTGTAATTTCTTCCAGATTATGTCAAGAAAAGCTCCAAAGACTGCTTTCTTCGAACTACCGGCTACAGTCGGAATGCCTATGTATTTTCCGTGTCTGTCAACTTGTCTAATGTTCAGAAGACCCATCAATACATCCCTTTGCTCAGTACTCACCCTGCTATAAGAAACTTCCGGCTTATAATAATTAATTTTTTGTCTGGATGCTGCTTAATATTTGTTTAAAATATCAACTATGTCTGAGCATTCTTATTGAATAGCTCTAGCAAGAGTAGACTGTCATATGCAAATAGGAGGTGAGAGATATCGAGACCACTGTGAATAGCTTTGAACACTGTGAATTTTCCTTTCCTGCACTTTATTAAGAAACATTCTTGAGAAAGCATATGTTATTGTACTGAAGAGGAAAAGAGATAGGGGGTCCCCCTAACGAAGCCCCCTGGGATGGAGACGAAAGTCCCTTACTCCTCCATTGATAATAAAAGAGTAAGAGACATAAGATACACATTCCATAATCAAATTCACCAATCTCCCGTCAAACCCCATAGTCAGCAACAATTTCCTCAAAAAGCCCCACTCCACCTTGTCATAGGCTTTACTTATGTCTATCTTCATAGCAATACCCCTTTTTCTGCTCCTGTTTCTCTACTTCATAGTATGAAATAATTCCATAGCAATGAGAGCATTATCAGTATTTAGACGTCTGGGAACAAAAGCACTCTGGTGTGTTGACACAATGTCCAAAAGGATATATTTCAACCTGATCACAATCGCCTTAGAAACCAATTTATAGATCACATTAGTGGAAAAAAGCCCATCCGATCCGGTCAAAACAGGGCTTACTAATCCGATTTTGTTCCGAATCGGGTGGGCTCGCAGCAGTTCACAATGATTAACTGATCCAGTGCTAAACCGGATCAGTTAATCATTTACCAATCCGATTTTGACCCAAAACCGGAGCAGTTGACCACCCCAAAAACCAAAAAAGTTTTTTTTTTTGTATTTTTTCATTATTAATTAATACAAAATCAACGAGGGAAAGAAAGAGACAAATATTTCGATACAAAACCCAGAAAATAACCATATCAATCATCAAATAATCACTACTACATCAACGAAATAAAATGCCGAAAATAAACACAATTATAAACCGGAAATTAAAAAACATAGTAAGGCATTAAATATACACAATAAAAAAACTAAAATATAAACAATTGAAAATGAATAAACCCTAAATCTCGAATTACAAACAAAACTAAGAAAAGGAAAAAAAATTGTGAGTCTATGCTCAAATTTGGAATTACAAATAAAACTAAAAAAAAGAAAAAAAATTAACTCATATCTGGATGAACAAACCAGATTATAAAAACGAAAAAAATTGTAATTAAATACGAAAAAATAAGTAATTAAAAACTAAAAAAATCAAACTTTCAAGGTTGAAAGCAGCGACGAACACGACCCTTTCAAGGTTGAAAGCAGCGACGGAGATTGAGAGGAGAAATTCTGGCGGGGACGAGCGAAGACCGTTGTTGGTTGTTGGCGACGAAGATTGGTTATTCGCGCTTATTTATTCACATTTTGTTGCTTCTCCAGCGATGAGAGAGAGGTGGTGTCCGGTGGTTTCGAAGCGGTTGAGGAGAAATAAATGTTTGCTGGTGGTTTCACAAAAAAAAACCCTTCTTCCTTCGCCTTCATTCACCTGCGATGAGAGAGAATTCGCGTCGCCTTCTTCCTTCGTCTTCCTTCGCTGGCAACGAGAGAGAAGGTGAGGAGGATGGGGGTGGGATGATGAGATGGGGAAGGCCGATTGGTTCGAAGTGAGGAGGGAATTGAGTGAGTAGAGAATTGGGTAAGGAGGGGATCTGCAAGGAGGGGAGAGGGTGAGAGAGGAGATTGGAAAATGAGGAAACCCTACGTATGCGTATGACTAGCCCGTTTAAAAGATAAGTGGATGGGCTGCCCGCTGCTCTCGGTAATTTGGGCCAAGCTTATTTGGACCTATTTACTGATCCGGTTTGTTAAAGGATCGGATCAGGTAATGTATCCAAAATTTGCGCCAATCAATGATGAACAAACTGATCCGATTGACTAGAGTAACCGGATAAGTTGACCTTAACTGATCCGGTTTAGTAAAAATCGGATCAGTTATATTGTGTCATATAAGGTTTTTTCCACTAGTGTCACATATTCACATTACACAAACTAATTGGTCGGAATTGAGAAGTATCATTTAGGTATATTAACTTTGGAAATTAGCACAATATTCGTCTTATTCACGTGAGGCGGGATCGGAGCTCCATGAAGAATACTCACCGCCCTAGACCACCCCTTCACCACCCACCACCTTCTCCTTCCTCGTCTCTCTCCTTCGCACTTACCACTGCACGACCCACCACCTTCGCCTTCCTCATCTCTCTCCTTCGCGCTCACTGCCTTTGGTAACCACAACAATAGCATTATTCACAGAGTGAGAGAGGAGAGACACAATTGGCCAAAACCAAGAATGTTGAAATTCCTGTCAAAGGTAAAGCTCGAGTTCAACGCACATGACTCTCTTAGCCCAGTGCAGCATCGACAAAGCCCGGGACCCCAACTTAAGTTACCAAGTCGAAGTGAAGCGCCGCATTAATGACCACCCTCCACAAATCAAGGTCGCCTTTGTCAATGGCGAGAGACTCCTAGTATTAAGAAGGGCGAGGTTTAAGGGGTTGTTCAGGTTTCACGGGAGGAAGGGGAGTGTTTTGGGGTGGGGTGGGGGTGGGGTGGGTCAAGGGTTGGGGAATGGGAGGGGATGGTTTAAGGGTTGGGGTGGTGGGAGCCTGAGAGGGGATGGTTTTCGGAGGGTGGGGAAGGGGTGGTTTTGGAGGCTGGGGTGGCTGAGGTGGTGGGTGGGGGTGACTAGGGTGGTAGATTTAATTAATTAGGGTTTAACTAGAATCAATTAGGATTTAATTAGCATTAATTTGGTTAATTATGAGTTATTTGGAATATTTAGGTTGATTTGCCTTTGAAGACTAACGATAACTTGACACCATCAGTCATTAAGGATATCTTATGCCGTTTATCTAAACTATAAGGGCACCTCGTGCAATTCTGATTTATGAGGGATACTTGGTGCATTTCGTGAAAGCTCATGGATACCTGGTGAAATAATAAGCTTTTGTTGACTTTATATATTTTAAAATACTACTTACGAATTTTTATGTCCTTCTTAATTGCTTTAGGGAAGAAACCAGGGAGTAAGGATAGATAAGCCATGTGGGTCACTTGGTAGTTTTAACGAGGCGAAAAGTAAAATGAGAAAAACTAAAATTTACATTCAAAAGCAAAGTGAGAACCAAACGAATATAGGTAGTATTAAATTAATCATTTTTTTAATTTCCTCTATTCTTCAAATATACACATATCAAACATTTATAATAAATAAAGATACAGATTGGGTGCATAATACTAAATACTAAATTAAAGAAAGGTTGATATTCATATGTAACAACAATCTTCTAAGGTTCTTAAATATGACATGAAAATATAAACATATTAATTATTAATGTTTATATAAACCCTCCGTTCCACAATGTTCTTCTCATTTATTATTACTCTAAAACCAAGAAATAATACTAAATAAATAATAGTCTGGTTACATCATACATGGTTGCTTTATGGAGGAGAGAGATAGAGTGAGTACAAAGTGGGGACCAAATGGTGGGGAAAGGAGGGGTAACAAAAGAACAAACCTTTGCCAAAAATGCAATCAAGTAGAATTAGAAACATTATGGAACTCCCTTAAACAGAAAGTGGGAAGAACTTTATGGAACAGAGAGAGTAATTAATAACGTAAATTAATGATGTGAAATGTATTGCAACGAGTTGAACAATATTAAATCATAAAATTAATCATAATATCTATTATAATTAATCTTTTCATGTTATATAAGTTATTGAACTTAAATAAATGAGTTAATATCATCACTCAATAATAATATTTAGAGTGGTACAAACTTAATATCTAATACAAATATATTAAAAGGCGTTCCTAAACAAGGAACGGCTCCACGTGGCACTGTTTCTTATGTTGCTTTATAACATATAATCCACATTCAATAAAAAAAATGATAAGAATATGCATTATATAAGATTTGATCTTGCGACAATTCAAGTTAATATGCTACAGTCTTAACCACTAAACTATGTTATATTTGATGTTATCATTCAAAGTAAAATATTAATAAATGAAAACTATAATTACCCAGGGCATAGCCTGGACCTAAAAACTAGTTTAAAGTGTATAAACCGTGCATCGCACAGGTACTATACTAGTTGTACAAATAATTGGGATATAAGATTTTTTCCATTACATAGGATGTATATCAACCAAATAATAACACGTAATAGCCTCTGGGTGAGTGCCCTTATGCGAGGGCAGCCCAGAGGAAATTCATCTTACCACGGGTTCTCGAAAAGGGGCCCAAAAAAAAAAAACGTAATTAAGTCTTTCTCTTATACTATTATAAGTAAATTTTTTTTTGATAAGATGAATAACCTCTGGGCTGCCCTCGCACAGGGTCCAACCCAAAGGCCCAGGCACTTGGAAGGAGGGGGAGTTGTAAGGGGAATTCTCCTCCAAGTGCCCCTCACTTGGTAGGATTCGAACCCTTGACCTTGAGATCATGAGGTGGAATTCCTACTGCCAAGTGGCCAAGCAACTTGGTACTATTATACGTAAAATAGTTATACCCAATTAGTGATGGCAAGTAAGTATTGGCAGATGACGACTTCAATAACTTGGTAACATGGAGCCCATTGCCAATCTATATTCTATACTAATATATCAAAAGGCATTCTTGAACAAGGATATGTGCCTACGTGGTGCTATCCCTTAGAGTGTTTACTTCATGTACTCTACATATGATAAACAATTAGAAAATGCAAGGTAAGATTTTATCTCATGATTTCAAAATTATATACTAGAGCAGTGTAACATAATTCGCTATATATTTCACTTTTTCAGTTCGCGGTTCGTCCAAAATGGGCAAAAAATAGGCGAACACCGACCATAATTCACTTTTTTTCGGATCGCAGTTCGCGGGGGAGATTAGGGAATTATGTTACACTGTACTAAAGTCTTAACTACTGAATTAAGTAATGTTTAGGGTTATAAATTTTGAGTGAAATATTAATTAATGAAAATTATAATTATACGGGGCATAACCCAAGCCTAAAATTAGTTTGCCATCTATATACCCAATATGTGTGTTTCATTCTTCTCCATTATCGTTGGTTGTTTAATCTACCGAGAGTACGACTAGAGTAATTGTTTAGGGGAAAGGAGACAAGGAGTATATAAGACAGCTTTGATTTTGAAAAATATTTGTTACATGGCTATCATATATGAGAATAACAAGAAACATAAACAACAAAATTTTCCCAATAGTATAGTGTACATTTTTTTTGGTAGGGAGAAATTGGGGATTCTTTTTGTAAGGGGTGAAAACCGATCCTCTATCATAAGGGCATGCTTGGATTTAGGGTAATGGATTAAGGGGGTAATAAAAGTCAAACCACCTTAATAAAGGAAAAATGGAGGTGACTTGAAATGGTTGCAAGGAGATAATGTGATTTTGTTGTGATGAAAAAGAAGGGAAGAAGAAGTTATTACCCTCCAAATGAGGGTGACAATTACTCTAAGGGGGTGTGTGTAACTATTACAACCATAATTAGAGTAACAATTCCCCTATCTATTCCTTTTTCTTCCTACTATCACTAGCTTATCCCTTTTATCACCACTTCTTCCCCTTCATAATCACTTCTAACTACCTGACTTTCCTTAGTTTAACTTTTTTTTACCCCCTTAATCCATTACACTCAATCCAAGCGAGCCCTAAGGGTGGAAGAATGGCCTCACCACTAGGCCAACCTTGATACTCAACAGTATAGTATACATGTCTACAATAATGATATTTATTTTTATTTTTTAAAAATTTGATAAGATAAATTACATTAACGCCTTTTTACAGAGCACCTAAATACAACATACTCCAAAGCCCCCCAAACCCATTGATGAGAATCGAACCCACAACATGTAGGTGGAAGATGAAGGGGTTATTACCACCCTTCTACTCCCTCATTCTTATATTAAAATCCCGGTAGAGGAATATACAGTAGGTAGTCTAGGTACAAAGTAAATATTATACATGTTTACATATTCAAGCAAGTTCTAGTGTCTGCATACATATTTCTATTCAAATCTCTATTATAATCTTCCCGGTGGCATGTCCACTCAATATCCTAGTCCAACCATCTTCAACTTTACTTAGAGGATGTTTAGAGTCTATGACTGTTTTAAGCTTCCCTCCCTTCGCCAAATTCACCACATATTCGAAGTTCTCTGTCTTCGGAGTCAGAAACAGAGGTACCAACTGCTTCTTGGAGAATGTCAGTTTCTGCCTAGCAAATGTCATAAACGTACTAAGGCCCGGAGTCAAGTCTATCACCTTTCCACTTGCACTCAAGTTCGGCTCGAAGGTGGCCCAGGGGATGCCCATAGCACAATGGATCACACAGTCATATTTCTTTCCTGATGGGCTTTTCAAGGAAGCCCCTTCTGGGGTCTTGTAATCAAGAACCTCATCCGCGCCTAAGCCCTTGACCAAATCTACATTCCGAGCTCCACAAGTTGCTGTAACGTGAGTGTTTCCGAGCTTTGCTAGCTGGACTGCATAGTGGCCTACACCCCCTGATGCAGCCGTGATCATTATGTTCTTCCTTTCACCACTTCCATCAAGCTTAATGTTTACGTGTGTAAGAGCTATGTGAGCAGTAAGGGCAGCAAGAGGGAGGGCCGCGCCTTCAGTTGCTGATATTTCTGGTGGTCTAGCAACTGTCAGGTTCTCCTTTGCCACCGCATATTCAGCAAGTGCACCACCAGTCTGTTAGTTAACATAACACTAATCACATTTTTGGCCAACAGAAGTTCGCTTAATGCTTAATAGCCTATGTGACTAAAGCCTCCCTCACTGTAGATAGGAGGTTTATAATAAGCAAAATCTAGCTCATTTAGAGTTGAAGAAACCAATTATAAAAGATTGGGAACTGAGAAGCAATCAACGTACAGCATGGCTAAAGAGGGCCACGACCTTGTCACCAGCTTTAAACTTCTTTACAGCAGATCCAGCCTGAACTACCTCCCCCGCAATATCAGTTCCTGAACCAACAAAAAAGATGGTCTTCAGCTATGAAAGCAACTTGCAAGATATAACCATCTTTCATTCTTTTGTCCCAGGAACAACCTTAGCTAGAATTGGAATCATTATTTTGTGAAGGGACTAATTGTACTATCTTCTTAAGCTTTGACTCTATACATTGAGAGCATCACAAGGAAAATGGGTTACTTTAATGGCCAATGGGTAATACTTGAATTGTTAACAACTACACTTGTAGATGCCACGACATTATACGGTTGAAATCTCTGCAATACATATTACATTTTCCATATAGATGAGCATTCAAAATGCCATCCACCCATCCCCAACCTCGTTCTCAAAAAGAACTGGAATGAGCAATCCAACATCAAACTTTTTAAAAGGAAAAATTGACACTGAGTAAGTCCTATGCAAGCTATTCTAAGTAAGTTATGCCCTATAAAAATCAAAATACCCCATACTTAGGTTTTACAGAGAATAATCAATAGTTGTAACCTATGAAATACAGTGGCCCATAGTTGGGACCCCAAGTGTCAATTGCTGCTTATAGACTAGCGTATGTAAGTTTAACAGCAATAAGTTAAGCCTCAAAGGGAGAACGTAAATTGAGAAAGAATGCAGTATGACAAACCTGGTATATAGGGGAATTTTCGGGGTAATAAGGGCCGAGGTATGCCCTTTTGTATCTTCCAATCGAATGCGTTTAAAGAAGCGGCCTCAACTTTTAGTAACACTTCATCAGCCTTTGGATCAGGTGTAGCAACCTTAACATGCTGCGACACAGATAACCCACATGAGAAAACTTCAAGGCAACATTATGGTACAAGTTATAATCTTCTACTTTTCAGAATTCTTTTTTCAATTTTCCCTACACAAGCATTATAGTATCAAACACACAGCCATACATGATACACCATTAAATTCATACAAAATACTAAGTCAGCTAGCGATTATGAGCCTATGTTAGTGTTACTCTAAATTCGCGCATCCATCCAACACAAGTACATGTCCAAGTGCAAAACTTACTTGTATACTACAGTCTTAGTCACTAAACTAGGTGATATTTGATGCTATCATTTTAAAGTAAAATTTTAATAAAATAAAAGATATAATCCCCTCAAAAAAATAAAAAAATAAAAGATATAATTACCCGGACCCCGGACATAGTACAGACCTAAACACCAGTTTGAAACTGAAAACTAATTACAAATCTTAAACGAGAATGAGGGAGTGGAAGGGTGATAAGCCATTTCATTTTCCATCCACAGGTTGTGGGTATTCTCATCAGGGGGTTGGGGGGCTTTGGGGTAGGTTATATTTAGGTGATCTGTGAGAGGGTGTTAATGTAATTTATCTTACCAATTTTTTTAAAAAAAAAATTACAAATCTTAAACATAAAAATTGATTCATGATAAAAGTCATAAACCCAAAAAGGGAAGAAAAAAAGAAAAAAAAAACCTTTAAGGCAGCAGCTCCGCCACCATAGCCAAAATACTGAACTGCTTTCATTACTTTTGCAGCCATTTGGTGATTTAGGTGTTACCCTCAGGCTGTCAGGCAGATTTATTATCCCTTGTGTCTGGACTCTGGTGGTATTTATTGGCCACAACTACGAGTCGTAGAGCAGTCATGATGTGAAGATTCAAAGGAGAATGGCGTGAAGATTCAGAGGGCAATAGTACGTGACTACGTGGATGTCTTAGGACCTCATATCAAATTTACATGGACTTACTTTCCGCCGCCATAGGAAAACTCACGGTCGCATAACTGCACAAGTATTGGACTATTGGTGTTGGGTTTGAACTAGGGGTGATAATGAACCCGACAGTTCGCGGCAGCCGAACGGTTTGAAAAGCTTCTGCTTGAGTTTCGATCTTATTTAATCTTAATGAGCCGATTAAAATTAAAAAGCTCGTAAGTAAAAGCTCGTGAGCAATTTCGATTATTATTTTATATTTAAAAAATATTTTATATTAAAAAATTATTTATATATATTAAAAATTATATTAAGTATTTCTTTTTAGATATTAACTAAAGTATATATTAGAAGAAAGATAAAAGAAAAGGTAAAAGCAATTAAACGAGCTCACAAGCAACAATCGAGCTCACGAGCCGAGCCTAAACGAGCTAACGAGCCGAGCCTAAACGAGCTCACGAGCCGAGTCGAGCCTATTTGAGCTCACGATCCGAGCTTAAACGAGCTCACGAGCAGAGCCTAAATGAGCTCACGAGCCGAGCTCGAGCCGCAAATTCTAATGACGAGCTCGAGCCGAGCCCATGAAAAGTTAAACGAGCTCGAGCCGAGCCCAGTGCTATTCGGGCTCGGCTCGCTCGATAAACACCCCTGGTTTGAACTTTGAAAATATGGTCATAGCATCATCTAGAGACTGAGTAGTAGTCGAATTGTACAAATTATTCCATATTTTCATCACCACTTTACTCCCTCCATCTCATAAAAATGTTGCCACATATTCTTTGATGGATAAAAATGTCTTCCACCCACAGGGATAATTTTTTTTCGTACATCTAGGTGTACTATATTAATGGTATACCTAAAAATATATTTTTGCTCGTGATTCCTTTGAAATTTTTGAAATGAGCAAAATTCTATTCATTTCTAATCACTTCTTGTAACAACTTTGAATTTCCAATATTTCTAAAAACAACTTATAATAAATAGACTCAGAAATCCAAAGGTGATACGCCGCGATAATTAATAATAATAACCGCAAGGCTAATGGTTCCAATTAGAAATAATAGACAATAAGCTTTAAATAATTATTACAGACCAACTAGATAGAAAGTAATTAATTATTACAAACCAGAATGTAAATTCTAGAGACAAATAAATAACAGCGGAAGTCTTTTTAAAGTCTATTAAAGCTAAAGGAGATCCAACACACTCTTTAACCCAACCAAAAGCTAACTATCTTCAGGTACCTGCACATTAAACACTGTAGTATCAGCCAAAGGCTGAGCAAAATTTCATACTATAACAAAACAAAACTATTCAATGTGCAGGTAGATATATAGGAATATCTTACAAATTCATTTAAAATTTGTACAGTATTAACTTTCTAACAACCACAAATCCAATCTTTCTTTCTTTCTGAACTTTTCTGTAAAACGTTCAAATATAACTCTTTTGTAATAAAAATCCAATGAGCTAGCTAGCCTCACTAGATAAGGTAAACACCAAAGTCCCTAGTATGCATACCCTAACTTGATAACGTAGCAAGAAGGAAGACAAATGGCAAGAGTATTGATCAATATACTCCCAACTACTAAATAAACGGTTGAGACACTGTTAACTCAACATACTTCCATACTCGAGGAATACCGCTTACCGGCAACCCCACAATTTAATTAAACTTGGTAACAATGAGGAACTTCCTCCTTTCAATATAAATCTCATAAACTTCTTTCAATCTTTCACAATAAATATCGAGAAACAAAAATCTAAGTTTCAATATATAACGTTATAAAAACGATCTAAATTTCAAAATGTATTTCCAAAACAATATAAATAATTTTTGAACTCATCTGTACAAGCGTAGTAAGAAATCTTACCTTATCAACAATCACAATTAATGGATCTCAATCTCAAGTCAAAAAGGTTCCTCTACGAACCCGCAATCTACAATATAATAATATAGTATAAGTCACATATTGTTACGCCTAGGCTTGACTCGACCCTAAATATATTGGCTTAAGAAACCTCACCCATTAACTAAAGATATACTGTAATGCATTTGTAAAGTATGAAAAGCTTACAATTAAAAATCGATATCATGCCATTCAATACCACATGTGAAAGGGACAACTTATTGCTTAGTCATAACTTCATATAAGTGGTATTTTATGCAAAGTACAACTTCACTACTACTATGAGAGGGCAAAGTATCAAATAGCTTACTTGTTTGAAGTTTGAACGGTTAGCAGGGGGCCAGTGATTCAATCATTCTATGCTTAGCATTAAAAGAAGACATGCTATGGAAGGTGCTAGAACAAATTATATTTCCTTATCATTAAGATGATCAGTACATTCGTCTTTTAGAGTGAAATCTTGCTAATTTTGACCATTACTAACTACTACTTAACAAAATACACTTCAACCGAAAAAAAAACCAGGAACATTCATTCATTCACCACTAACATATTGAGGTACAAAACAATACCAAACAGCCTAAATTTCACTCATTCAAAAGCTATTAGACATAATCATTCACAACCACAATACCGTAACTATAAACCCCAAACTTAACTATCACACTACTACATACACTCATGTTAATATCTGATATATTTCATTGAACAAACAACTATAGCATTATACTAAGATTCGACAACCCACAAACAATCCACATAACAATAAATTTTAGGGTAAATTTCGAAACTAATAACATTGCAAATTAAATCCGAAAACATGTTAACTAAGTCATATTAACCATCAAACATGAACTAATTACTCAAATTTCGTATAACAAACTTTTCCCCCAATTTAATTTAATTTACTCAAGAACCCTAATATAACAAAAACTCCAAATTCGAAAACCAGACAAAAATCAAAATTAAAACTTAAGTTTAGAACTTACTTGGTTAGAAAAAATAATGAGAGTGAAATTAGTCCAAAAAGGACCCAGCAAGCTCTTGGTTCGATCCGACTATCGACCAGAAAATCACAAATATAAAACCCAATTTTTCCCCATTCGGGACACCCACAAAACTGAGAGATGTAAAGATGGATGAATGATTGTTGGAGTATGATGATGGTCGAATGGAAATTTTGTAGCTTTAATTTGATGGAGGCAAGAAATTGGAGAAAGTAGAATATGTTGGCCGTGAGATATGGAGGAGTAAGAATCTTGTACCACAATCTTTTCTTTCCTTTGCTTTCTTTCTTTTCTTTTTGGGATATTATCTCATATAACCCTGACATATAGACATTTTTTCCCAAATAACCCCCACATTTTCACCCCTATCTCGGATAACCCTAAACTTATAATTTGTCATTAAACTTGACGGAATGTTGGACGTCATTAACTATTTTGACATTTATAATAAAAAAACCTATATTTTCTATAAAAAAAAATTATGTTATTCATCCTCTTTCTTTTGTTCTTCATCAATCATGTCTTCATCTCCTCTCTCTCCAAATCCAGATAAAGTTCAACTACATTCGCTCCAAATCAAGATCATGTTGAATGATTTGTGTTTGAAATTGTTTGATTTGTAGTGGGTTATTGTTCAATTTTTTTGGATTCAATTTATTTGAATTCTCACAATCTTGAATAGCCCCAAATTGATTTTGCTCAACCTTCGCCGCCACCACCAGCACCACTGCCAGTCCTTCACCTCCATTAGAAATCGCCTTTTTTATCTTCCTTCTCGCCACCAACAGCACCACCAACACTCCCTCTCTCTCCTCTGCCTCGCACCACCGCCACTCCATCTCTCTCCTCTGCCTCGCACCACCATTCTTCTGGGTTCGAACTCGATTTTTCCTAGTTGAATTATGCTGCAGCTATTTAGTTTGGCTACTTGTTGGTTTCCTTCACTGTAGCTGCTGGGTCAATTTCATGGTACTTCGTAAATCTATCGCCGTTGAATTGTTGCTGGTTTGTTGATGTCTGTCATAAAGAAAGGGTATTTGCTTGCTGTGCAATTGAAGAGAGAGAAACAAAAAAATCGATTCAAAAAATCTATATCTAGCTGCGATGAGAGCAAATTGTAGAGAATTTAATTGTTCACTTCGAAATCCCATATTTCGTCCATTATTGTTTTTTTGGCTCTACAACAAATCTACATCTCACCACCCAACTGATTTGTTATTGTGAATGTGAGGGTGGGGTTTGTTGTTAATTTGCAAGAATTTAGTTTTCATGGTATTTCTCTCTCTTCTTTGATTTGTCTTTTTTTCAAATTTGGATTCAAATTTCTCTTTTGAATTTTAGATTTGTTGTTAATTTACAAGAATTTAGCTGAATTTTTATTTAGATCAAGAGAGAAGATAGATGAAGATATCATAGGGGATGAAGGACAAAAGAAAGAGAATGAAGAACATAAATCTTTTTTATTATATAGAAAAAATAGGGTTTTTATTATAAATGTCAAAATAGTTAACGCCGTCCAACATTCCGTCAAATTTAATGATAAATTACAAGTTTAGGGTTATCCGAGATAGGGGTGAAAATGTGGGGGTTATTTGGGAAAAAGGTCTATATGTTAGGGTTATCTGAGATAATATCCCTTTCTTTTTTCTAATTTTATCTCTCCTTACAATACTAATATGATAGGTATTGGGTACTAACTTAGCCTAGTAAATTTAGGAGTTTATTTTTGACCACTTATAGGGTAAAGTCAAAGCTAGTAAAAAAAATATATTTACTAAAAGAAATTTGAAATTATTTTCCTAAAATAAATTAATGCAGATAATTACTAAACGGGTAGAAAAATACGGGGTGTTACAATCTACCCCCCTTAAAATAAGTTTTGTTCCGAAACTTAAAGTATTACTCAAATGATGCAAACTCATACTCTTGTTTATGAAAATAGCTCATAAACTCTATAGGTCAGCCAACTACTAACATACTTGAGGTATAAAACCTCAACTTGCATTTCACATTTCTCATAGATAAAGTTATTGAATCAAAATCATAAACTCTGTACTATCATAGGAATGATCATAATATAACAAGTAAGGCGTGAAACACATCAAAGCTTTATCGGAAAATTTTCAATCACACAAGTTACTATAACAACTTTCAACACTAACTCAAATAATTAGTATGAATTCTACCCCCCTTAAAAAGGGAGTTACGTCCTCGTAACTAAAAAGTTACCTGGGTAAAGAGATGGAAATACTTAAGACGCATAGCATCATCAGCTTCCCAAGTAGACTCTTCCGAGTTGTGGTTTGACCACAACACCTTCACGATCTTTGTCTCTCCTTTGCGAGTCTTCCGAACTTTGTGATAGAGAATCTGGACTGGAAACTCCTCATATGTCATGTTATCATCTAACTGGAGAGACTCTGGCTGTAGCACATGCGAAGGGTCACTAATGTATCGCCGCAGCTGAGAAACATGGAACACATTATGCGCATGATCAACGCCTGGCAGCAACGCCAATCTATAAGCCACCTCTCCTATTCTCTCCAAAATCTCGTATGGGCCAATGAACTTAGGGCTCAACTTGCCCTTCTTCCCAAATCTTATCACTCCTTTCATAGGAGAAACCCTAAGCAACACCTTCTCTCCCACCTGAAACTCCTCATGGCGACGATGCTTATCACCATAACTCTTCTGTCTATCCTGTGCCGCCTTCATTTTCTACTAGATGAGCTTTACCTGCTCAACGGTTTCCTGAATCATATCTGGACCAATCACAACAGACTCGCCTATATCACTCCAACACAAAGGAGTATGACAACGCCGACCATACAAGGCTTCAAATGGTGATATCTGAATGGTAGAATGGTAGCTGTTATTATATGAGAACTCTATCAAATCTAGCTTATCCTCCCAAGAGCCCTGAAACTCTAAGGCACAAGCTCTCAACATGTCCTCCAGTGTTTGAATAATGCGCTCCATCTGGCCATCTGTAGCTGGATGAAAAGCCGTACTCATCTTCAACTTAGTCCCCAAAGCTTCCTGAAGCTTCTGCCAAAAATTAGACAAGAATCTGCGATCCTTATCTGAAACAATATCGCTCGGAACACCATGAAGTCTAATCATGTGCTCTCTATAAGCAGTAGCCAATCGTTCATGCTTCCAAGTATCCTTCATGGGAACAAAATGAGCAGACTTGGTAAGACGATCCACAATAACCCAAATCATATTATTCCCCTTTGGTGTTCTCGAAAGTCCACAAACAAAATCCATTGAGATCGAGTCCCATTTCCATGCAGGAACCTCTAAAGGCTGAATCATCCCTTGAGGCCTCTTGTGCTCACTCTTAACCTTCTGACAAGTCAAGCATCTCCAGACATACTTAGCAACATCAGTCTTCATATGCGGCCACCAAAAAGTCTGTTTGAGATCCTTGTACATCTTATCCCCTCCAGGTTGAACTGTATACTGCGCTGAATGAGCTTCTTCTAAGATATTTTCTTTCGACTCAGGAACATTAGGAACACACCATCTCCCCTTAAATCTCACGCTACCATCCTCAACCACTGTGAAATTGACAGGCTCATTAGCTTGCTTGTCCTTCAAGAATTGATCCTGTACTTGTGCTTTTTTGATCTCATCATACAAAGTGGACTGAATCATAAGAGAGTTAAGTTGAGCTCCCAATTGCACTATCTCCACATCAAGATTCTGAAACTCCTCTCGAAGACGATTCCTCGAACGCATAGTTTGCAAATAGTGAGAGGATTTCCTACTAAGTGCATCTGCAACAACATTGGCCTTACCCTCATGGTACTGAATCTCCATATCATAATCATTGATCTGCTCTAACCATCTCCTTTGCCTCATGTTCAGCTCTTTCTGAGTGAAGATGTATTTCAGACTCTTGTGGTTCGAAAATATCTTGAATGATGTGCCAAGCAGATAATGACGCCAGATCTTAAGTGCAAAAACAACAGCTGCCAACTCTAGATCATGCGTCGGATAATTCAACTAATGGTTCTTCAGTTGCCTAGAAGCGTAAGCAACAACCTTTTTATCCTGCATAAGCATACAACCAAGACCATTCTTCGAAGCATCTGTGAACACTACATACTCAAGGTTTCCATCAGGTAAAGTCAACACAGGAGCTGTGGTGAGACGCTCCTTCAAAATCTGGAATGCCTTCTCACAATCATCATCCCAACGATACCTAGTATCCTTCCTCATCAATGCAGTCAACGGCCGAGCTATTTTCGAGAAGTCCTTCACAAACCTCCTATAATAACCCGCCAAGCCAAGGAAACTGCGAATCTCGGTCACACTCTTTGGAGTAGGCCATTCGGAAACAGCTTGGATCTTTGCTGGGTCAACTGAGACTCCCTCTCTAGAAATGATATGACCAAGAAAAGCAACTTTCTCCAGCCAAAATTCACACTTGGAGAACTTAGCATACAACTTACTCTCTCTCAGGACCTGCAGAATTGTGCGAAGATGCTCTTCATGCTCACTGGCATCCTTTGAATAACTCAGTATATCATCTATGAACACCACCACAAACTTATCCGGATACGGCCTAAAGACTCGATTCATCAAGTCCAGGAACACTGCTGGAGCATTAGTAAACCCAAAGGGCATACCAGTAAACTCATAGTGCCCATAGCGAGTTCTGAAAGTCGTCTTAGGAATATCATTCTCTGCAATACGAGGTTGATGGTATCCAGATCTCAGATCAATCTTAGAGAAAACTCCAGCTCCTACCAACTGATCGAACAAATCATTTATTCTTGGCAACGGGTACTTGTTTTTCACTGTAACATTGTTGAGCTCTCTGTAATCAATACACAGGCGAAGATTCCATCCTTCTTTTTCACAAACAAAACAGGAGCACCCCATGGAGATGCACTAGGTCGAATGTACCCCTTATCAAGCAACTCTTCTAACTGAGCCTTAAGCTCTTTCATTTCAGCAGGCGTCATTCTGTAAGGAGGCTTAGAAATAGGTCCAGTTCCAGGCATCAAGTCAACACTGAACTCAACGTCACGTCTAGGACGCATGCCGGGAATATCATCAGGAAAGACATTTACAAACTCATTAGCAATTTGTACATCTTCAACACATGGCTCTTCCTTACTAGTGTTGTGAACATGGCACAAGTACATAGGACAACCCTTCCTCAAACAGGATTTCAGAGTCAAAGCAGAAATGATTTTCAAACAAGACCCTCTATAAAACTCATGGACTCCACTAGGACCAAACAGACACCTTCTCTATCTTGGCTTTATGCTTACTAAGTCAATCCATCCCTAGAATTATATCAAAATCATGCAAAGGAAAAGCTATCAAATCAGCTACTAGGGTGGTACTACCACACATAATAGGGACATCTGGATACAAATTATTAAAAGTTATAATCACACCAGAAGGAGTAGAGATGTCTACATCACAAGTTCTAGAGTTCTCTAACCCTAACTTCTTCACAAGAGGTTCAGATACAAAAGAATGAGAAGCACCAGAATCAAACAGCACATAAACAAACATCGAATGAATAGAAAAAGTACCGGTGACCACGTTGCCCTTGGTGTTTGCCTCAGTCTGGTTCATCACATGAACCTGTCCACTGTTCCTCCTCACATCACCTCTGTGTGCCTGAGTAACATTAGCAGTCCCTCCATTGCGATTAGATGCAGCATTCCCTGGAGTAGAAGGAGCAGGACGAGTGTTGTTTCCATTCTAGGGTCTCTTATCTGCTTGTGCCTCATTCCTCGAACTTATCTCAGGCCTGAAGTTCCTAGATCTTGGGTTAGTAAAGCATTCATAAGCATGATGCCCCTTCCTCCCACAGTGATTACACTCCACCAAATTACCATCACAATCCTTGCCAGGGTGGTTCTCATTACAATGTTTGCAGTAGAAGATTTGATCAGTCCTCTGGTTCTAGCCTTGGGGCAGACTACGAGAAGGAGTGAAATTCTGATTATCCTTAGAATACTGCTGACTGGAACCTCCCTTGTTGTAGTTACCACCAGAATCACGGTTCCCAAAGTTCCAGTTTTTAGTGAAACCCCCTCTACCTTTGTTGTAACCAGTGGAACCAGATGTATTACCCTTTTCTGTCGCCTGAGTAGACCCTGCTGGAGTGGATTTCAACTTCTTTGCAGCTTGCCTCTTCTCCTCAATCCTCTCAGCATTACAAGTACGAGTGTACACCTCCTTCACTGTAGTATACTCACCAGCTCCCATCCTAGAATGAAGATCGGGGTCTAACTTCTCCTCGAATTTCACCGTTCTCTCCTGCTCGTCAGGAACTAACCCCTTAACAAAACGAGCCAACTCCTAAAATTTCACATAGAACTCATGAACGGTCATATCTCCATGCACGAGATCATTAAACTCCGTCCTCTTCCTCTTCCTCATATGGGATGGAAAGAACTCATCACAGATCGCCTTCTTGAACTTAGTCCGACCAAACTCTCTATCGTCCATGAGCTCTTCTCCTTCCTCATCCACAGTCACCTTAGTGGTCATATCAAATTTATTGTGAGTCCACCAAATATCAGCATCCTCAACCCGATAATAGGCAGCATCATCAACCTTCATCTCATCAGGGACTTGGAGAGTGGTAAATATTTTGTCAAACTCTCTAATCCAGTTCTCCATCTTGGTAGGGTCACCCTTACCATCAAAAGAAGAAGGTTTCTTCTGATCAATTGCTTTAGAAATCACGGCAGTTTTGGAATTAACATTGCCAGAAACAGGAGTAACAGGAGCATTAAGGGCAGCAGCTTGAGCCTCAGCAAATTTCTTCATAGCATCAGTTAAGGGTCGAGTGGATTGAGCAATCTCACGCATCATACGATTCGAACTTGAGCTTCTAGCACGCGCGTGTCTACGCATCATCTTAAAAACACAATAGAAACAAAGATAAACCAAAATTGATTCACCCTTAGCAAATAATAAATAAAATGCGAGAACTCACATAGTTTATAATTTTACTAGTTTCTAAACTCCAATAAATCAAGCAACCAAATGAAATGTGAAGTATATATCATCAACACATAGTAATAATATAAACCCTTCTCTTCCCATATTACTTCCTCACAACGGCTTTTCAGTTTTAATAATTTATTTACTTATTCTTGTTTAAGGTCATCTGAAAGAAGTCTTAGTAACCTAAAGCTCTGAATACCAACTGTAACAACCCTGAATTTCCAATATTTCTGAAAACAACTTATAATAAATAGACTCAGAAATCCAAAGGTGATACGCCGCGATAATTAATAATAATAACAGCAAGGCTAATGGTTCTAATTAGAAATAATAGACAATAAGTTTTAAATAATTATTACAGACCAACTAGATAGAAAGTAATTAATATTACAAACCAGAATGTAAATTCTAAAGTCAAATAAATAACAGCAGAAGTCTTTTTAAAGTCTATTAAGCTAAAGGAGATCCAACGCACTCTTTAACCCAACCAAAAGCTAACTATCTTCAGGTACCTGCACATTAAACACTGTAGTATCGGCCAAAGGCTGAGAAAGATTTCATACTATAACAAAACAAAACTATTCAATGTGCAGGTAAGATATATAGGAATATCTTACAAATTCATTTAAAAGTTGTACAGTATTAACTTTCTAACAACCTCAAATCCAATCTTTCTTTCTGAACTTTTCTGTAAAACGTTCAAATATAACTCTTTTGTAATATGTGAGTTGGAAGTAAATAAAAATCCAATGAGCTAGCTAGGCACACTAGATAAGGTAAACACCAAAGTCCCTAGTATGCATACCCCTAACTTGATAACGTACCAAGAAGGAAGACAAATGGCAAGAGTATTGATCAATATACTCCCAACTACTAAATAAACGGTTGAGACACTGTTAACTCAACATACTTCCATACTCGAGGAATACAGCTTACCGGCAACCCCACAATTTAATTAAACTTGGTAACAATGAGGAACTTCCTCCTTTTAATATAAATCTGATAAACTTCTTTCAACTCTTTCACAATAAATATCGAGAAACAAAAATCTAAGTTTCAATATATAACGTTATAAAAACGATCTAAATTTCAAAATGTATTTCCAAAACAATATAAATAATTTCTAAACTCATCTGTACAAGCATAGTAAGATATCTTACCTTATCAGCAATCGCAATTAATGGATCTCAATCTCAAGTCAAAAAGGTTCCTCTACGAACCCGCAATCTACAATATAATAATATAATATAAGTCACATATTGTTACGCCTAGGCTTGACTCGACCCTAAATATATTGGCTTAAGAAACCTCACCCATTAACTAAAGATATACTGCAATGCATTTGTAAAGTATGAAAAGCTTACAATCAAAAATCGATATCATGCCATTCAATACCACATGTGAAAGGGACAACTTACTTCTTAGTTATAAGTTCATATAAGTGGTATTTTATGCAAAGTACAACTTCACTACTACTACGAGAGGGCAAAGTATCACATAGCTTACTTGTTTGAAGTTTGAATGGTTAGCAGGGGGCAGTGATCCAATCATTCTATGCTTAGCATTAAAAGAAGACATGCTATGGAAGGTGCTATAACAAATTATATTTCCTTATCATTAAGATGATCAGTACATTCGTCTTTTAGAGTGAAATCTTGCTAATTTTGACCATTACTAACTACTACTTAACAAAATACACTACAACCGAAAAAAAACAGGAACATTCCACCATTATAGTAAGGTTACTGCACCACTAACATATTGAGGTACAAAACAATACCAAACAGACTAAATTTCACTCATTCAAAAGCTCTTAGACATAATCATTCACAACCACAATACCGTAACTATAAACCCCAAAACTATCACACTACTACATACACTCATGTTAATTTCTGATATATTTCATTGAACAAACAACTATAGTATTATACTAAGATTCGACAACCCACAAATAATCCACATAACAATAAATTTTAGGGTAAATTTCAAAACTAATAACATTGCAAATTAAATCCGAAAACATGTTAACTAAGTCATATTAACCATCAAACATGAATTAATTACTCAAATTTCGTATAACAGAATTTTCCCCCAATTTAATTTACTCAAGAACCCTAATAGTATAACAAAAACTCCAAATTCGAAAACCAGACAAAAATCAAAATTGAAACTTAAGTTTAGAACTTACTTGGTTAGGAAAAATAATGAGAGTGAAATTACTCCAAAAAGGACCCAGCAAGCTCTTGGTTCGATCAGACTATCGACCCGAAAATCACAAATATAAAACCCAATTTTTCCCCTTTCGAGACACCCACAAAACTGAGAGATGTAAAGATGGATGAATGATTGTTGGAGTATGATGATGGTCGATGGAAATTTTGTAGCTTTAATTTGATGGAGGCAAGAAATTGGAGAAAGTAGAATATGTTGGCCATGAGATATGGAGGAGTAAGAATGTTGTACCACAATCTTTTCTTTCTTTTGCTTTCTTTCTTTTCTTTTTTCTAATTTTATCTCTCCTTACAATACTAATATGATAGGTATTGGGTACTAACTTAGGGTATGTTTTGTTCAACTTATTTTGTCTTATCATATCTTATCTTATCTTATCTTATCGATCTGATCTTATCTTATCTTATCTTATCTTATCTTATCTTATCTTATCTTATCTTATCTTATCTTATCTTATCTTATCTTATCTTATCTTATCTTATCTTATCTTATCTCATTTTATTCTGAAATGAGTGAAGATAAGTTGAATAGAACATCTTATTTATCTTATCTTATCTTATCCGATCTTATCTTATCTTATCTTATCTTATCTTATCTTATCTAATCTTATCTTATAAAATCTTATATAAGTTAAAATAAGTTGAACAGAACGGACCCTTAACCTAGTAAATTTAGGAGTTTATTTTTGAACACTCATAGGGTAAAGTCAAAGCTAGTAAAAAAAATACTTTTTACTAAAAGAAATCTGAAATTATTTTCCTAAAATAAATTAATGCAGATAATTACTAAACGGGTATAAATATACGGGTGTTACACTTCTGTTCATCCGCCCAAATGAGCAAAAACTTCTTGTTATTTGAGAAAACAAGCAAACACTTTTGCCTAAATGAGCAAATTTTTTCGCTCAATATCTCAAAAGAACATAAGCGTTTGCTCATTTTTAAATTGCAATATTGATTTCAAATGTGAAATTAAGTCCACCATTGATGAACTTCGAAACTTCAATAATATTTGTTTTTGCCATTGATGAAACCCAACTTTCTCAAATCATATTTTACAATCCATAAATTTGATTGGCCATGATGAGAGAAGAACAATGAAGGAGAGAGAAATTTGGAGGTGAGAAACAATGGAGGAGAGAGAAACTTTAAGGTAACGTAAGCTAGGGGTGTGCATAAATATCCGATGATCCGATTTTTGATTCGGTCGATCCGATCTTGTAAAACGAATATCCGATCCATTTTTTTGAGTTTTTGGATATTTCATATAGGATATCTGAATAATCCCAAACATGAGGATTTATAGAAAATATCCATTCACATGATTGGATACCCGAAAATATTCGGTTCCATGACTGGATCTTCGATTATACGATCCGAAACGTACTTTATGTACTTTTCTTTTGAAAATTTTAGTTTTTTAGTTTTCAAATATCCGTTCCGATTCAATCCAAAATTTCGCATATCGGATTTTTTCGAATCGGATTTGGATCATTTTCCCCGATTCGAAATTTTCGGATATTTGAACTTTTACATCGGATTATCCGAAATTAACACCCATAACATAAACAATGGAGGAGAGAGAAATCTAAAACTAGTGTTATAAATCATTGTTTGCATTATCGATCATTAATTTCGCCCTTGAAGAATTATGGAAGCTCTAATAATGTTGATTCTCAAATTTGAAATTAATTCCGCCATTATCGGTTTCAATAAAGGTTGTTGTTTCTGCTAAGAAATTAAGGATTGTTGAATGTTGAGAGACTTGATGTGGGTCCCAAGAAGGTACGCCTGAGCTCCGATGTTTGTACGTCTGAATCCTGCAAAACAAGGTTAGCCTACCCCGGGGTGGTCCCTGGATCGCCCCTCCGACGCTTAAGTCAGTAAATGATTGAGGTAGAGAGAGAGAAAGTGATCAATGTAGAGAGAGATGCTCTGGGTTTTGTAGATGAGAATTGCTTACCATTTGATTGATGAGACAACCGCTATTTATAGAGGACAGAACCTCCAATAAATGAAGGTATTTTAGTCAGCTCCAACTGGTGGAGGATTGTCTTCCCTAGAAGTAGGGGTATTTTAATAACTTCGCCATAGGTGGGCTGGTCCAAGAAATGGGCCCAAACAATTAGCCCCACGCCAAGTAATCGAGGTGAAAATCGCCATTTTCAGTGCGGTTGATTGGAGGAATAAGGTGATTGCATTTTTGCGGATGTTGAACGGGACCCACGAATTTTCACGTCGGATCGTGGTGGAGAAAATCTTCTGTCGCTAGGATTAACCAAGCATGGCCCGGTAAGCAAGTCGGGGTCCAGGGGTGAAACGCCCTGGTGGGGGTTAGGGGGCAACGTCCCCGAGCTTTTTCAAGGTATAGGGGGGAGCCGAGTGAGTCTCTAGCTATGCCGAGGCTTGCTGTGCGGAGTGGGTCTTGCCCGAGCCGAGTGAGTCTCTAGTTGTGCCGAGGCTTGCTGTGTCAAGTGGGTCTTGCCCGAGCTGAGTGAGTCTCTTGCTGTGCCGAGTGGGTCTTGCCCGAGCAGAGTGAGTCTCTAGCTGATCGAGGCTTGCTGGGCCGAGTGGGTATAGCTGCGCCGTGCGCAGCCTCTGCTCCCTGCCCAAGCCGAGTGAGTCTCGTGCTGAGTGGGTCTTGCCGAGCGAGGCTAGCTGCGCCGAGCGCAGCCCCTGCTCCCTGACCGAGCCGAGTGAGTGTCGTAGGCCCCCAGATGCCGAGGGGGTGCCGTTGTGCCCTTGGCCAAGCCGAGGGGCTGTGGTAGGCCCCTAGATGCCGAGGGGGTGCCCTTGTGCACTTGGCCAAGCTGAGGGAGTGTCATAGGCCCCTAAATGCCAAGGGGGTGCCCTTGTGCACTTGACCGATCTGAGGGGGTGCCTTTGTGCACTTGGCCGAGCCGAGGGTGATGTGCCGAGCGAGGCTTATGTGCGCCAAGTGCGACACGTAATGCCGAGAGCTCGTAGATAAGTCGAGAGCGGTTTTTCGGCTTACTTGCCGAGCCGAGGGAGTCATACGCCGAGCGTGGTGCCAGTGGATCCCATGTTGGCCGCCCGAGTGCCAATGCAGCACTTAGTTTAAATTTGGCTGAGTATGAGAAGCGACTCGGCAAAGGAGAAGGAGTCTCCTACTGGCCCCTCATATGAGCTCCATGTTTGCCGAGGAGGTCTCATGATGCTACTCGAATATCGAGTAGGTACCAATTAAAGATACTTAGCCGTTTTTTGGCTAAGTTAGTAGGAGGCTCCTCTTATGACTGAGGAGGTGCCAATGAATATGTTTCTTGATTCGAGGGAGTTTAGGAGCTCGAAGTTTCCCGAGGAGGTCTCATGACGCTACTCGAATATCGAGTCGGTACCATTTAAAAATACTTAGCCATTTTTGGGCTAAGTTAGTAGGACGCTCCTCTTATGACTGAGGAGGTGCTGATGGAGAAATTCTCGACTCCTAAGGCTTATTAGCCTCATCCTTCCTTTTTTGAGCGTATTATTTGTCTAGCAACAGGGGTTCAAGTTATTAGCCCCATGCTGGATGAACGGATAGGGTAGCATCATTCCTTCCTGAGGCGGTCGTCCAGGGAAACCGAGAGAGAGCCATGTTCTGGGGTACCCTGCCGGTCCCAAGAGGGGGGGGACTAGGTATTATGCCTCGCTTCGAGTTAGGTGCCTTAATGTGCGGTTCATTTTCTTTGTCCGAGTTGGTTCTTTAGAGCAAGGGGGGTCGTGCTTCGATGGAGGTAGCTCACACACGCCAAGTTGATGGAGGTACCGTTGATGAGTAGGTGCCTTTGATGAGTAGGCACCTATGGTCGAGTATATTCCTTGGCCAAGTGGGCATCCAAGGATGAGTGGGTACCTTGTATGAGCAGGTACCGTTGATGAGTAGGTGCCTTTGATGACTAGGCCCCTATGATCGAGTATATTCCTTAGCCAAGTGGGCACCAATAATGAGTGGGTACCTTGAATGAGTAGGTACGATTGATGAGTAGGTGCCTTTGATGAGTAGGCACCTATGACCGAGTATATTTCCTTGGCCGAGTGGGCACCAAGGATGAGTGGGTACCTTGAATGAGTAGGTACCGTTGATGAGTACATGCCTTTGATGTGTAGGCACCTTTGGCCGAGCACATTTTCTTGGCCGAGTGGGCGCCAAGGATGAGTCGGCGCCAAGGATGAGTGGGTACCTTGAATGAGTAGGTACCGTTTGATGAGTAGGTGCCTTTGATGAGTAGGCACCTATGGCCGAGTATATTTCCTTGGCCGAGTGGGCACCATGGATGAGTGGGTACCTTGAATGAGTAGGTACCGTTGATGAGTAGGTGCCTTTGATGAGTATGCACCTCTAGCTGAGTATATGCCTTGCCTAAGTTGGCACCCAAGGATGAGTGGGTACCTTGAATGAGTAGGTACCGTTGATGAGTTGGTGCCTTTTATGAGTAGGTCTGACTGATCTTGACCATAAACTTGAGGGTGCCACTGTTTATTCTGGAGGGTTTTTGCAACTCCGAGTCACCACACCCCTCTTTCGAATCAGTATTCATGAGTTTGTGTTCTTCAAGACAAATTCTTCTGAGTGATAACGGTCTTTGAAGAGGCGTGAGTAGCTTGCTTCTCCCTGGCTGAGTTGCCCCTTGAAGCTTGACACGATCCTTCCTTCTGTTTAAATCCCAGCCGGTTAGGCTGAGCATCTCGGGAGGGACGAATGATCTCTTCGTGACGAGAGTGGCAACCATATCCATCTGACTTTGCTGGAGAGTTTGTTGAACCTGAGCTGCAATCAAGGTGATGTTTGTTGCAATTATGGGTGGAGGGTCAACTACTTGTATCCGACGCGAGGCCACGGGCTGACCGACTTCGTGATGCAGATGGTTTTCCCATCGGGGTGGAATTTTCATCATTGGGATAGAGGGATAGCATCGCAGGTGTATGATGATGAGATGCTTAAGCTCTCCCGGTACGGTTGGCTTGGGAGCGTGTCTTCTTGGTTGGGGCCATTGCTGAGTAACAACGAAGTAAATCTTACTGAGTGGTGGCCAAGTGACTTTGATTGTAACTTCCACACAGACGGCGCCAAACTGTTTTTGCTAAGAAATTAAGGATTTTTGAATGTTGAGAGACTTGATGTGGGCCCCAAGAAGGTACGCCTGAGCTCCGATGTCCGTACGTCTGAATCCTGCAAAACAAGGTTAGCCTACCCCGGGGGTGGTCCCGGGATCGCCCCTCCGACGCTCAAGTCAGTAAATGATTGAGGTAGAGAGAGAAAGTGATCAATGTAGAGAGAGATGCTCTAGGTTTTGTAGCTGAGAATTGCTTACCTTTTAATTGATGAGACAACCGCTATTTATAGAGGATGTGACCTCCAATAAATGAGGGTATTTTAGTCAGCTCCAACTGGTGGAGGATTGTCTTCCCTAAAAGTAGGGGTATTTTAGTAACTTCGCCATAGGTGGGCTGGTCCAAGAAATGGGCCCAAACAGTTGCAAATTTGGAGGAAGAGAGAAACAATGTTGGAGAAAAATTTGGAGGTGAGAAACAATTGACGAGAGAGAAACTTAGAGTGAGAAACAATGAAGGAGAGGGAAATTTGGAGGTAAAAGAAAAATGGAGGAGAAATTAATGAATAAGAGGAGGAAAGAAGAGATAGAAATAAGTGATTATAAATTAGTAGAATTTTGCTCATTTGAAGAATTTATTACATAATGGTGTCTGGGTAACCATGACCATGGTAGATCTAGGTGTACCATACATGTACTCTACCCATAGGTTATTGAAATTCCAAACTAGATCTGACGATCCTACGATTCTATAATCCGAAAGGATCTCATCGATCCGATCCTACGTAGAATCTTAATTTTGTAGGATCTTTGAATTTTATCTAACTACAAAATTTCACATGGTAGAATAGTCTTAATATATGATGATTCTACATTATTCTACTATCTGATTTTATAAAAAAAATCATTAAGTAATTTCACATATTATCTTTCTCCTATTAGATTTTGGTTGCATGTTTAATCTTAGAGTATTGAACTATTATCACTATTTGCGAATGAAAAAAGTTCATTATTAATGTGAATAAATGTTTAACATGAGTCTTTAACCATATTGCAAGATCTTACGATCCGGTCTTGCCGACTCGATCCTACCAACCATTGCGATCCAAGGTAGGATCCCGATCCTAATAACATTGTCTGGGTGTACCATGCATGTAATTCATCTACAAGTTGTGGGTTCAATTCTCATCAAGGAGAGTTGGGGGGCTTTTGGATAGATAGGTAGTATATAAGTGTCTTGTTAGAGGGTAATTTGTCTTACCAAAATTTCTAAATATTCTTTTGATGGATGTTCCAAATTACTCCATTAGTTCTTTAAAGATTGTCATATTTCCAGTTTTGTGATTTTTTTAAAGAGTTCTATTGAGTAGATAGCTAATGTTGTCTTTTTCTGTAGGAGTAATAAAAAGTAAAGAGAGATGAGGGGATCACATTATGAAATTGAGTTACTTCTTTAAAGACCAAATAAATAAAAAAGTAAATTTTCAAGAAAAAAATATATAAAAAGGAAGGTGGGACAATATTTTAGAAATGAAACAAGTAGTTACTCATTCACTTTGTTCCAGTCTGCGTTTTTACTTCCTTGATATATTGCATTTTTACTAATGTAGTACTCCATCCGTCTCATAATATAGTGTTCACTTCTCAATTCTCATGGGAATTAAGGAAAATAGAAGTAGTAGTAGGATTTCTCAAAAAAAATATTTAAGAAAGTGTTTATTGTTACTTTTGTCTTAGAACTAGCTCTTTATTTTATTTTTCCTTTTAAAAGAATCAAAAAGCAATAAATGTTTCTTGGAATGGTGTAAAACAATAAATAGGGGCACATATTTTGAAAGAAAAGTAGGGGTATTTTGGAAAGTTTGTGTAGATATTGTGGAATATTTAGTCCAAGCAAATTAATAAAAAAGAAAACAAGCACAATATTTTGGAACACCGAGAAAGGAATGTGAGCACTATATTATGGGACGGAGGGAGTAATATTTTTGGGACATAAAGCCAAAGGGGTATATTACTGTAGAAAAGTGCTATTGTGTCATTTTGTGCAATATTATCAACAAGTACATTAATACAATTACGACTACTGACTACTGAGTACTTCTTTGGAGCTAAGAAAAAAGTACTTGGGAGGCAAGGACAAAAGAAGATTGTGGAAACTAAAAATAGACTTTGACTTTATTTTTTTAACTTATTATCTGCTAAAGCATTTATTTCATATAAAAAATTTGCTTTGACCACAAATATCTCTCATAATATGATAAATAAAAATTATAAAAATTATACCGTTGGATACGTCTTGAAAAATACTAAAATAACAATATTTTTTTAAATTTTCTATCAACATAAATTGAGAGTAATTAACGGTTAAATTTCGAGCTCGAACATCGTGCGTGGCTTATATTTTAAAACGGAGGGAGTAAAATGAATAAACAAATAATTTTTTGGTTTTTCTTTCCTATATATAATAAGTCAATGCTTGAATGGTAACCTCACATCGAAAAGGAAAGTTTTATTAAGAATGCATCTTAATCAAATATGTTAATTTCTTAATTGGACTATGAGATTTTTCATGGTCGTCTCTCTTCCAAAGAATAGTGTTAGTTTTCAGGAGTATTTGCAAACTCTCTCCTTTTTGGTTTCTACAACATGATATATTGAAAAGCTAAGAACTCTTTAGTATTTAACAAGAGTATCGCCCCTACTCCAAGTCTACAAATACATATATTGATAAATACTCTTAAGGCTCCAACAACTCCTTCTCATCAATTTATTTACTTTTGGATATATCAAAATCAATTATATTCATGTCGACTTCAATCTGCCCAAAAGAACAGGAAGCAAGTTTTTTAATTTGATGGCTAGTAGGAAGCAACTTAAACAACCAAAAACAAAAACTAAAAAACTATTAGAGTTGGTCAAACCAAACCCTCATTTACATTATTGCTTCCAATTCATAATTTACACAATCAGGCATGATTAATGAAGATTCCAAGAAATTGTTGAAATACTTAAATATGTACTTATGATCTACTAAATCTAATTAGACAAAATTGATATATATCCCTTAAATCTTTCCACCTCCAAATTCACATAATACACCCAAAAGGAGATAACAACAAAAAGAAAAACAAGATGCATTATGTCAAGCATTTTCCTGAACATAACCTAAAGCTTCCATGCAATTATTCCACAAATCAGAGATCAAAGTAAAAATCATCTCTGAGAATCCAAGAATAATCTCAGGAACATCATTAAGTAAACCTTCAAAAGAAGTCTTGGTTTGTTCAATAATATCTCCTAGAGCAGATGACCCAGAAGAAATGGACTCTATAATCCCATCCTTAAGTGCATCAAAAACCTTAGATATTATGGTGCTAATCAACTCGATTATCAGCCCGAACACGAACTCCAACATGGAACGAAACGTCTCAGCTGCTTGCTCTAGTATCCCCTTTGTTGCTTCTCCTGGCACCTTCAAGCCTTGAATTATGAGGACGAGGAAATAAGCTGTTGTAGAGAATATTACTTTGGTAATTATGTTGCTAACTGTGCTTATTAATGAGAAAACAAGGGTTACGACGGCAGCTACCATGTTAGATTGATAAGAGAATAAACTAGTTTAGTTTGAGAATAATAGGAAGAGAAATGGGAGGAAGAAGTTTTGAGAACAATGCAAAGATATGTGTTTAATGGTTTGATTGCTTTGTCGTAAAAAATATTGTTGTTTGCTTTGGAAGAAAGTATCAAGGGTGATGTAAGATAGCTACAAATACTAGTTTTTTAAGTGTTATTAAAACAGTTGAAAATATAGTAGGTTGGTTTTGGTGGTAAACTGGTAATGTGGGGGGTCTTTAAAAATTAGGGTAGTTTTTATTGTGATAGCTGCATAAAATAGTTCTTTTAAGTGTAGCATTTCAGTAATAGAAATGTAGGTCGTATAAGAATGATTTATAATTCTAATTGAGCTTTCTTAAGCAATTTTAATAAAAAGCTTTATAAATCCGCCACAGTTAGGCGGTGTTGATCACTTCAACTTAAATAAATATACAGCATTCGGTTTAAACCAGTTTAAACAATAAAACTAAGGTTAAAGGTGAGTTTTCTTCACTTGAATTTATTTGAACCGAACTTAATTATTTGACCTGATTGGACTTGATCAACTCTATTTTCACCTTATATTTTTTCACCTAATTAAACCTGATCAAACCAGAAAGTTATAATCTTAATAATCAATTTAGTTAGTTTTTTATATGTAAAAACCAGTTCTAATCAGTTTCAATAAAAATGATCCATTCCAATAAAATTTAGGTGAAGTGAAAAAGTCCTTAGAATTTTATAAAGTTAGATTTCCCCTTACTTTAAGCATTCTTTAAATGGTATTTTCACCATATACCTCCGACAAATTTTTTTTTGTACCATATACCCCTGCAAGTTTCAGAATTTACCATATACCCCTCATTATCCAAAAAAATCCACAGAATACCCTTATGACTAACGAACGTTAACTCCATTAGTCATGAAGCCCTAATTGACATTATTAACCTTCTAATCTTTAATCAACTCTATCCTAATCTCTCCCCTTTCCTCTTTCCTCTAACCCACTTAACTCATTTCCCCTATCTCTCCTCCACCAGTAACACCATCAAAGAAGCCAGCAGCCCACCACCTAGCAGTCTAGCACACTCCAAGTCCCACAAGGCCACAACCACCATCGGGAACACCGATCTTCTTCTCTGACGAAAGAAAATTCTCAAAACCAAATCCCCTCATCCTTTTTTTTGGGTCAATAATCCCCAAAAACTCTTCTCTTTCCCGTAGTTTCCTTTCTCCCTGTAACTTTGCCTCAAACCCCGCCTCTCTCCCCCTCTTCCCTCACGCATCTCCTCCCCCTTCTTTGGCGCTGCCGCCGGTACACCACTCGTGGTCCCTGTTACTTCGGCCGTCTTCTGCTCAACGAAGCAGCGTTCAGCTCGTGTTTCTCCCTCCTTCACTCCAGCCGTGTTGGCTTGCGCTGCTGCCGTTGTGGGTCTCCATCTCTCTCTCTCTCTTATTTTCTGTGGTGTGGCTGCCACCGTAGTTTTGTTTTGATTGGAGAGTGAAGAGATTTCCTGGCAGTGAAGCCCAGCCGTTGGATCCTTTGTTGAGGTCCACGTGGCGTAGAGATGCCGTTTTGTCATTGTTGTTATTGCAATTGTTGTGGTTGATTCTGCAGTGTTTTTGGGGGGATTTGATTAAGCTTTATATGAAGAGAGATAGACTAGCAGCAAGAAAAAGGATGTCGTTTCGCTGTTGTTGTTGCTGCAATTGTTGTGGTTTTTGTTGGCTTGCTGCAATTGTTTTTTGGGGGAATTTCAGAATTTGATTAAGCTTTAGATGAGAAGAGAGAGACAAGCAGCAAGAGAGAGGATGTCGTTTCGCATTGTTGTTGCTGCAATTGTTGTGGTTGTTTCTGGCTTGCTGCAATTCTTTTTTGGGGGGAATTTGGTTAAGCTTTAGATGAGGGGAGAGAGAGAGAGACAAGCAGCAAGAGAGAGTAAAGACCGATTGGCGGCGTTGTTAAAAGAGGGAAGGGTTTGTGGTGGTTGTGGTGCGCAGGGTGGTGGAGGCGGTGGTGCAGGTGCAGGGAGTAGAGGTGTGGCCCGTGATGGTGGTCAGAGAAACAGGGACTAGGTGGGGGAGGAAGAAGAAGGAGGAAAATTATGGGGGAAGAGATTGAATTGGGTCAAGATTTAATTAGAGGTTAATTAGGGATGAGGAGCTAATTAGGGGTTAATGTCTCAGAAGTTAACGTCCGTTAGTCATTAAGGGAATTCTGTGGATTTTTTTTTTAAAAATTGGGGGATATATGGTGAATTCTGAAACTTGCAAGGGTATATGGTGCCAAATTTTTTGTAACGGTTACATATATGGTGAAAAACTGCTCCTTAAAGTATGATATTGTTGCCAAACAAATAAGAGCTAAATTATATTGTACAATAAATAATTTTCAAAAAAAGAAAAATGACTAGAGTAAATTTGTAGACAAAATTATATTGTTGGTCTAGTGGTAAAATGTCCACTTAATTTGTGATCGAGAGGCCATAAGTTCTTCTCGATCTATCATTAGATTGTTAGGATGTGATTTCCTTACCTTCTCATCCCACCCCCACCACTCTCATGTGCCCTAACCAAAGTTGGATCAGATTCAACTTTTACAAGGTGCATGCTAATGGCCAAAAGGGTTATTCTCCTTTTTTATATTAAAAATGCTTTGCGGTAAAACTTTTTCAGGCATTACGACCTTTACCACAACGACACTGTTCATAGATCAAATTATTTCGTGGATTAGATTGCACTTGATTGTCTACGGCTCCAGTACGTGTGCTCGAGGTAGAAGTTCTGTATAAATGTATCGTCATTTGCCATCCTATGAAGTATTGATAAGATACAAATATAACGGATCACCAAATAAGAAAATTTCATGTCATCACTCATCCTTTTATACATCTAGTATTTTTGAACCAACCATGCTTGGGTTATGTCTAAGAAAATAATGACAAATTACTATTATTAATTTAACAAATAATAAAGCTCAACATCACACGTACATTATATAGTAATTGTAGTTATGTAGTCTCCTTTGTTTCATGGTTAATTAATAGTATTATATTGATTTCAATTATTTCTAGCTACTTCCTGAAATCGAAAAAATTAATACTATAGTTCCTTTAATTTTTATTAGTTGCCATCTTTAATTTTCACACTTGCCAACCTCACAACTTTCACCATAAATAGTGTAATTATTAATAAACTATTAATATTTTGTGAATATATAAAATTTATATTTTGTGAATTAAGGAACGAATGAAGTATATAGCATGCTACTTTGATCGATGATTGCTGGAAATAGTAAAAACAAGGATTTTTTTTTGTCAAAAACCACCTTATAAAACATGAAATTTGTGAGAAACCACCTTATATTTTTTTTTTTGTGAGAACAAACCTTGAGTACATTGAGTGAAATTCTTTTTTATGAGAATAAACCTTGAGTACAAACTATTTACATTATATATATATATATATATATATATATATATATATATATATATATATTGTATGATTTTACAAATGTACATTGAGTGAAAAAATGCGTCTCCAATACTATAGTCTAATAGGAGGATCAAAGTTGGCAAAGTGGTTATAAGACCCTCCTTTCACCCCCTTTGTCAGGGGATCAATTGTCACCTCTTACAAGAAGGATCTCTAATTTCAACCTTGTTGCAAGGGAATTCTACTTTACTTAGAAGAATAATACTCTAGTCCAATAGTGGAGTAGTAAATATTTGGGCCAATTACTATGAGCATGACAAAGAGTTAACACGCCAAAGCAACATTGCACTTTGACTTTGCACTCCGTCTACGTGTCTAATGTCTTGCCATATAAGTTATGTAGTTTGATTCCTGAATATGACACCGCTAAAATTACTTCCCAAATCGGCAGAATACATGCTGATATTAGAGGTGATCATGAGCCGGGCCGGACCATGCCGAGCCAAAAAAATTTTTGCCCATTGATCGGGCTGGGCCGGGTCCAAATTCGGGCCAAAAAATTGTGCCCAAAACCCGTTATTTCGGGCCGGGTCGAGTGGGCTTTTCGGGCCAAAACGGGCCGGGCCAAAAAATTAGACTAAAACGTCTTTTTGGCTTGTCCAAAGCCCGCCCAAAAAAAATAAAAAACGGGCCCGGTCCGGCCCGACCACGGGCCAAAAAAACTGCCCAAGCTAGCCCAAAAAAGGACCGGGCCAGGCCCGCGGGCCGGGCTGAAGTTGATCAGCTCTAGCTGATATGAAGTTCGCCCAGTGTCATGCAATTGAAACAAATAAATGATGATAACACTTCGATTTTATTCTCAAAATTTTAGTTTATGGGTCGAGTTCCTCAAAGACCAATTAAGATAATCAAGATGTTGAGTCAACTTTTGACTACAAAATTTCAGGAAATTTCTTCACTAAACTAGCTTAATTCTCACATTTCAAATACTATATTTATTAGTTACTCTAATCCAACTTTTGTTGATTGTTGTTACGGATATTTATATTTATTTCTTAGTTTTAGAACAATTTTATTAGAAAGGATGGGTTAGAATTCTGGTAGGCTTCATATAATTTTTCCTAATGACATCATCAAAATCATACCCGAATAATACTCTGAGAGTAGAAGTTGGTAACCCGAAATTGAGCTTTAGCATAAACCAACTTGATTGAACCTTTTCCTTTTACGAACTTATTTGACAATAGGCTAGACATTGACCAAACGAAGTTTGGCTTGACCTCAACTGCACTCCAACAAACATGTGTAGTTTTGTAATGGAAAAAGAATTATACCTGATCCATGTTACAAAACACACATCTTGATTATGATCTATGTGGAGCACATGTGCCACAAACTCATCGAAGTTCGTTTTGAGCCAGGACTCTTTATACAAACCCCCCCCCAAAAGGACTCTTTATACAACCCCCCCAAAAAAAATGATCATTTACGTTTCAGATGAAAATAAGTGCATAATACTAGATTTCGAAATATATACATTTATAAGAGAATGAATAGATTGCTATTTAGAGAAAATGACAATGTAGTTTCTTTTTAAAAACGAAAATTTGGCTTATATGACACTAACTATAGTTTGGGCACAACGAGGGGCGAGCAATACCAACTAAAAGGAATATACAGGTAACACCACATATAATGGGTATGTCATCGTCACAAATTTTACCAAATTTAGATAAATATTTAATTTCTATGTTTTTGTGACGACTAAGCCGTGATGGGGAGTAGGATTGGGGGAATAAAGGATTTTTTTGAAGGTGGATACACATATAGTGATTTGGTTGAATATGTAGGCATTTAGCTTAGAGTGCACCAAACTCAAAGTTGGTATTGCACTACACAACCAATACTATAGTTAGTGTTGTTTGTACTCTTGTTTTAATTGTGTAGCTCCTTGCACTTCAAACTATAATTGACGCTTCTACTTCAAATGCTTTTGCTTCTCTTGCTGAATTTCAAAGTAATAGCAATGATGGGGTCCAACTTAATCTACCCATTTTGAGCCCAACATGTGGTAATGAAGACCTCCAAATTGGAGCTCCATATGATGACTTAGATGATGAATTCCTTCAAGCGTTGGGAGTCATTCATCATAATCCCAATGTTTTGTTTGATGTGGATATGACTGAGATTATTTCAAAAACTTCAAGTCCTTCGGGTTCGGGTGAAGAGAACTGATACGCGCATATCCGGTATGGGGAGTTAGTTGCCCATACCGGGGCAAAAACATAAATTTAAGCGAAATTGAAAAAAGAGGTATTTCCTTGTGAGAAAAGAAGTGGGCGTTATTTTCAAAGTGAGTTACAAAAGTGACTTAAACTTGAGAGTGTTGTTTCGCTCTAAAATTGTTGAATAAAAAAATTGGGAGAGTGAGAGAGCAATCAATTTGTCGAGAATTTGTAGTAAATTCGTGATTTGTGTTGAAATCATTCTGAGGTGGATCTTATCGGAGGAATCTGAGGTGGATCTTATCGGAGGAGTAATTAGGTTTTGTGCATACGAAAAGGTTAGAATGTATAATTATTCCCCAATGAATTTAATTTGTTTGTTTATATGTGTTAAAAATTAGAAGTGAAATGTTCGGTGGTATTTTGTTGAAAATATTGTTAATATTTGTGTGAAATGCTGTAGTTTAGTGTGAAGCGATGAATTTGTGTGGAATAATAATTTGATGAAGCAAGTATATTTATGAAACAGAAATTAGTGGAATTAGTGGGTATATTTAGAAAGTGTATTGCTGTGTTAGTTGATTAGTTAATTAGTTGTGAATAAATTGTCAGCAAGTAGGTTGAAGATGGGTGATGAAATTTTAAGTAGTGAATCCGATGAAGAGGCGTATGCGGATGAAATCGAGTGCTTATAGGTAGGCAAAAGTATCAAAATCTTTAGCATAGGAGGGTTGTAAATGTGTATAAAACAGGAATAAGTATTTCTATTTTCACAAAACAGGGCAATGAGCCGAGGAAGGGAAAGAAGAAGAGGAAGGGTGTTGTAGCTGAGAAGGTAAGGAAGAAATGTTACATAAAATTTGTATATGAAAGGTACTGATTAGTAGTTGTTTATGCAGGGTCCGAAATTTGAGCTGATTAGTAGTTGTTTATGCAGGGTCGGATATTACATTCTTCCCTTTAAACATCAAATAAATCGTGCGTTTGCACTCCTTTTGAACCTCTTTGAATTTGGAATTTGTATAGATGTGCTGGAAAACAACCTCAACAGCGAAATCAGTCGTCAGTGACCGTACATATCTAGCGGAATTGCCATCTGCTAACTTCTCATCATTGGCCCGCACTTCCATTGCTTCACAATACCGCTCTGCAAACTCAAACAAGCGTGTATGCTTGTTCACATACCCATCGAAGAAACTATTCATGCTCTCCACTCTTTGGGTTGTTTTCATTCCCGCCCAAAACATGTGTTTTAGGTATGTAGGGACCCACATCTCCCTCTCTCGATACAAACCTGTAATTTTATAACTCTAATATATAATAATTCCATCAACTAATTATAACTCTAATATATAAAATTCCTTTTCAAGTAATAAATACAATACTTTTCATGATTAAGTCAACAAAATAGCTTAAATGTTTTATATACACAACAGTCAGTCCAATGACTACTATTTTTTTGGGTCTCCTGTGAAAACAAATCAAATTAACATCAATGCTTTATATACCCTGTTTAATTCTCCCTGCCTTTCACAGACATTGACATGACAAAGTCCACTAATTTATGCATTTAGGATAAATTTACCTACTTTCATCATGTTTAATTTAAATTGTATTTATGTCTTCCACGTGCTGTTTAGCTTACTGCATTTAAGTTCAATCTACTAAGTGGTTTTCACATCAATACTCATAAGCAGTGCAGTAAGTGGCTTTACTAAGTGGCTTTGCTAAGTGCAGTAAGTGGCATTTAAGTGCGCATCACTTCTTGTACAACTCATAAGCATAAGCAGAAAATTATAATTTCTGCAAATTATCCAAACAAATAAAATCTAACTGTTTCTATTAAAATAATTAAACATTAACTTGAACATACCTGCTAGCCACTCGTTGGAGGACAACATCTTGTACTTCATTATTACTGTATTCCAATTGTCCTCAAATTCTTCTGGTTCCAAGCTATCATATATGGCATTTAATAGCTCATCCTTGAAAAATTCATACCCCTCATACATTCCAAGTTTAGCACAAAACTTTTCAGTGATATGTCATAGACATCAACGGTGCCGGGTATTCGGCATAGATGTCAGAAGCGCTTTCCGCATTGCTGCGCATTGGTCCGTAGGAATTCCCCCAGGGGCCTTCCCACCCATACAACTAACCCATGTTTTGAATAACCACTCAAAAGTCTCTGTATTTTCATGAGACACTAGAGCACAACCCAAAAGTATGCTTTGCCCATGGTGATTTACACCAACAAAATTAGAGAACGGAAGCTCATATTCATTCGTCAGATACGTAGAATCTAAGCCAAAAACCACATCTCCAAATTCCTCATATGCAACTCTACTCCGAGCATCCACCCACATAATGTCCTTCAAATTGTTATTCTCATCCAACCTACTCATATGGAAAAAATTCTGATTATTTTCAGTCATTTTTTGGAAATATTCAAGCATAGCATTCGCATCCCCGTCCTTTAGTTTTAACCTCTTCACCTTGCTTACTTCATTCCGCAAATCTCTCTCCATTACTACCCAATTCTCAACCCGGCCCCATTCCTCTCCCTAGCTAAACATTCATGTATTTGGGGTATCTTAACTCCGGAGTTGTAGTAATTGAATAGCTTCCTCCTCACGTGATTTGTCAACTCCTCTTTCCGATACATACTTATATGCCGAGACTTAGAAGGTGTTGGCTCATGGTTCTTATGTTCTAAAACAACCCTCCTAATCACCCACTCACTACTTTCATTTATGCTAGCAAATATCTTCACCGGACATTCACACTTCTTCGATTTGTTCACACCACCGTCATCATTAACCATAGAATCTGTCACAAACATGCTCCCACTCTTTCTTTTCTTCCTTTCAGGCTCTCCATAGCATTCACAAGTCCATGTCCCATTACGACGTTCTCTCTCTTTACCTTCTTTTTTGTGTCTGTATTCCGAAGATGCACGAACAATTCCAAAACCTTCTTGTTTTGCATAATTTTTGTAATAGCTATCAATCCCTTCCCAACTAGGGAAAACCATACCAACACATGGGCAATCTAACACACTTATCTCACCTATTCTACATCCACTAACTCTACCCTCCGGAGTTAACGCTACTATCTCATCGCCCTCCACATGTAAAGCCTCAACAATCGCACCATTGCCAACATACATTTCACCATCTACCTCATACAACTCTGCTCCCTGTCAAAATTATACAATACCAAATTTATTACCAATTATCTGACCTATTCTACATCCAACTCATATTACCAATTTCCAAATCAAACATTTAGTTGCATTCAACTGCATACGAGGAATAAATAACCTAAAAGTTACAAATTGGTAATCTAATCTAACAGTTAACACAACACACTAATATTTGTTAAATAACCCCAACAACACCACATTCAATGCATTTAAACCCTTAATTCTTTCACATAAGACAACATCACCGACAAATTTAATGCACCACAAATCTTTGTACTAAATGCAGACAAATTAAATGCAGACAAATACAATACTCTAAAATTTTACCAATTTTTTAACACTACAAAGAAAATTATTCTCTTTAAATACCAGCATACTTACTTCTATTTCGTCGTTCTTGCTTGTTGCTCCTGCTCCTTCATAGCTGCTCCATTTCGCACTTACAACTGAATTTGTTTCCATCATCTATCGCAATTACTCAACTGAAAAACGATCGCCTAATGCATGTAATTCTAAAGCCCAATTCTTTGCTGAATTTCCCCCTATTAAAGTTCACTTTTTCTCTGTTCCTAAAACCCTAACATTTCAACGGGAATTTTTTGTTTGCTTAACTGATATGTTATGTGCTGTTTGCCATTAATATTGTCAAATTACATAAATGCCCCGGTATGGGAAACTAACTCCCCATACCGAATATGCGCCACTATTTTCTCTTCGGGTGAGGGAGATTAGTCGGTTGATGGTCAAAAAAGCCACGAAAGGAAAGAGTTTGAAGGATCCCCTTCTTCTATTAATCATTAATCATGTTCAAGAATTACAATTTTTTTGGGTTACTTGTGAGGACCTTTGTTTTTCTTTCTATAATTATTCGCATCTTACTTTCCTTCTTTAGGTTCTCGTCCTTTTGTATCAACTCCTAAATCTGTACTTACAAGATTAAATATAATGGAGTTCTTGGAATTCTTCTTCTATTTAACTTTTATGTTTGCTTTAATCTTCCACAATGCAACTTTTCTAGCATTTTAGCCATCTACAATTTTCTGTAATTCGTCATTGAATTTTTGGGCTAAGTTCGTTTTCATTTCATCACGCAGACTTTTCGTCCATTTGATCCCCCCAATCGCGGCCCAAAATGCAGACATACTTTCTCATGTTTGGGCGACAGTTCCTACATCAATCTCTAAATTTGGTTGGGCCATTCTCTTTGGAACTTTGAACCGTTTGGTTAAAAAAATGCTCAGGCTTTTATAGACTTAATGAACCAAGTGCTAGACACTCGCTATATCACAGGGGTGTTTTTCCACCCCTTGACTTGTTGTTCAATGTTGCAGGTGTTTTCACACATGAAGACGAGAAGTCGAAGCATATCTTACATAGTACTTTTTGTGGTGCTGGGTTTTACCACTAACGAACATGATCAAGAGAAAGGGACACCAACTAAAAATGAATTATGAAAATTTTGAGCTGGAATATTCAAGAGGGGGAATAAACCCTAAGGTTTAAGCGAATTAATATATCTAAAATATAAGTACAAGTACTATTTTCGTCATAGAAACACTAAATAATAACATGAATAGCAATCGGATACTAAAAACGCAACAATTTCACAACAACGTAATCGTAGATCTAGTCAACCATGCAGGAGGAATTTGAGTCTGTTGGACAACACAAATATTTCTATACAAAGCCACCACTTGAGTGACCGCTTGGTGCACTTGGAAGTTTTATGTAAACCTAATAACAAAACTTACTCAATACTGGGAATATATTTCCCTGCAAAAAAACATAGAAAAAGAATGCTTTTTGGACATATCTAAACGCTTACATCTCCAATTTACATCATCCTTGGCTCCTTCTAGGTGACTTTAATGAAATGTTAATGCATTAGGACAAATTAGGCGGCTCACCCTTGATAAAAAATCAACTCAAAGGACTTCCAATCTTAATGGCAAATCATTTTGCTATTGACATACCTTGCCTTCAAAAGCATTCTCTTGGAGAGGAATCTCTAACAACACTCTAATATATGAACATCATGATAGGGTTATTAGTCATTCCATATTCTATAATGACTTCAATGATAGCACACTTTCTTATGGTAATTTCACAGTCTCGGATCACGCACCACTCTTTTTTCAACTAATGAGGGAGAATTAAACAAACCCACCACCGTTCAAATTTCAAAACTTTTGGATACTCGATCAGAACTCTCATTCAATCGTTAAAAAAAATTGGAACATCAACATTAAATGATCATGATTTTTTTCGCATACAACAAAAATTGAATCGTATTAAAACGAACTAAAATCATGGGCTAAGACCAAGTACAAACACATGTCAAATAAACTGGCTGCCAATGACGAAAAAATAAAAGAGCTAGAGATGAAATTATGGCAACAACCTTTCAATACCATTTTGATAAACCATATCAACAGGCTATTAGCCCAAAGAGAAAAATTATTAATTTTTAACCAGAAATCGTGGGGTAATGTTTCTCGCAAAACTTGGCTTACCCAAGGTGATCGCAATTCCCGTTTCTTCCATAACAAAATGAAAAAAGCTAGAGCTCATATGACTATTTTCATCAGACTTAAAAACGCTTTGGGCCAATGGGTTGATTCACATCATGAACTCATGGATTTACTCTTCAAATCCTTCCAAGCCCGGTTTCAATCTTCCCACTCTGTACCAAGAAATTTAGATCTAAGCTTTCTTAAACCTATAGTTCTGGATGACAACTGTACAAACTTGTTAGCACCCGTCACTCATGAAGAAATTAAAAATGCAATCCTTGATATCAATCCTAATAAAGCTCCAGGACTTGATGGTTTTGGGGGAAAGTTCTATGAGGCTTATTGGCCCATAATTGAGAAAGAGGTCACTCTGGCAATCCAAAGCTTTTTCTCCCACGGAAAATTACCCCCTTCTTTGAATCACACGTTAATTACCCTTATTCCGAAAAAAGAAGCACCGGAAACCCCTGAGCATTTCAGACCAATTAGTCTAATCAACACTATCTATAAAGCTATCTCTAAAATTATTGTAAATCGTCTCCAGCTAATTCTGCAAAGAGAAATTATCCCCCTACAAAATGCTTTTACCCAGGACCGCTCTATTCATGATAATATTTTGATCGCAGAGGAAGCTTTTAATACCTTCCAAAAATCGCAAAATAAAACAGGATGGTTGTAGGCGTGTTTTTATTTCGCCTACGCGGTGTGAGCGCGTATTATATTTGACTACCCCACTGTTAAGGTTTTATTGAAAATTGTTTTGTATTGAAAGAAGTCGCCAACAATTCTTTTTAGGAAGAATCATAAACTTAATTGGATATGGGAAAATCGTAGGGACAAATTATCCAATGTAGATTTCCCCGTCATGACTCCATAGATTGTCAAAATAAACCAAAAATTGAGTTCGGGGGTGAGGGTACGAATATAGTCATAATGAATCACATTCGCCCAAAGTTGGCCTCTACTAAATATCGATTCATTACAGATTTTATGCCAAAGAATAATCATATAATGTTTTAAACACCCTAAAAATATTTAGTCTAAATTGGTTGAGGAAACACATAAAAAGACTAATTTTTAGTGACAAGTTATTAGACAATCAATATTACAGGGAACCTAACAGGTTGTTCAAATTAATCTGATTAATATTAGAACAATTCTTTAGGTCTTTGATTAGCAAAAATAACATGTGGGTGATAAAAGCAATAATGCAGGGACAATCATATAATGTGACAATAAGGCAAACATATAATATACAAAGACAAGAATAATAATAATATAAAATTAAGCATAGAAAAGGGGTTAGAATATACAGTAGGACGATTCTATATTAAAGATTTACATCAGGAAAGAAACAGTTAGTAACTTCAATATAAAAATAGTTTATTTAAGGACCCTCAGGATTATACCGTGGCTTGGGTCAGCGAGATTGACAACCTTCGGGACGAGCAATCGTGAAGCCTAAAAATCTGAATGTATGTAGATTGATTGTATTTGTGTTTGAAAGTATGAGTTTTTGTAGGGAAGTTTTGTAGTTCTTACATAGGTTCGTAAAGTATTCGTCGAGTTCGAAGTGTGTTAATGTGAAAAATCCGTTCTGAAATCTGTTCGGAAATCTGGCCTATTTATAAGGAAAACGGCACTGCGCCTCACACGCCAGCTGCGCCTGGTGCAGCTAACGTGTCAAGCGCATGACGCTGCATGCCCAATAGAAAGCGTACACGTGGTACGCGTTTTGAAAAAGATAGGAAAGAAACATGCGCTTCACGCAGAGCTGTGCGCCACGCGCATGGCACAGTGCCACGTGTCAGGAAAAGCTGCGCCAGACGCATCAGCCTGGCTCTTGACGTGTCATTGCCAGCTTGTTAGAAAATGCGTTTTAAAAGATTTCTTTTATCCTTTAATTACGGAAATCTGATTTTACGGGATAAAATCTGATTTAAACTTTTAAAAAAAATATCTTTTGAAGATATTTATCTATTAAAATAAATCAATTAATTATTATTAAATAATTAATTGGGCTTTTTAAAGAATTGAGCTCAAAATATAATTAATTATCATGAATAATTAATTGGGCTTTAAAATAGGACTTTAACACTTTTCGAAATGGCTTTGAATGGCTTTTCAGACTGCTCTACCGTTGGGTCGCGCCAACTAATGCCGCGGTATGTTTCATCATTGGATCCTTAAATGGGGAGACACGATTATGTGTCTACAATGGTGTGCTTTAAAACTAGATATATATGGAAAAAGCCTATGACCAAATCGAGTGGGATTTCCTATGGGAAGCTCTTTCGGCATTTGGATTTCCTACCTCTTGGATCCTTTGGATAAAAGAATGCATTACTAATGTTTCTTATTCCATAAAAGTAAATGGATCTCCTTCCCCTTGGTTTCGACCATCAAGAGGCCTCAGACAGGGTGATCCCCTATCACCTTATTTGTTTATTCTATGCATAAATTATCATTTCAATCTCAGGAGAGGAACTCTAGGATTGGTTTTAAAATTCATCCAAGAACCGCTAATATTTCTTGTTTTCTCTTTGTTGATGATAGCCTCCTCTTTTGCAAAGTAACCAATTCAGCTTGTAGAAAATTGAAATCTTTACTAGACAAATTCTGCAATCTCTCAGGTCAACTAGTCAATTTCCATAAATCGTCAATTATTTTCTCCAAATAGGTTCATCCAAATAGGAATATAAGTTTAGCCAACCAATTCAATATGCTACCTAAATCGTCTCTTGGTCGCTATCTGGGAGTTTTATTCAATTCTATCATCCTACTAAAGCGGATCTAAATCTCATACTCACCAAAACTGAACAGCAAATAAATCTTTGGGAATCTGGCTTCCTGTCAAAAGCAAGGCGTCTGGCTGTAATTCAAAGTAATCTAGAGGCCTTGCCCTCTTATACTTGTGCCTCTACTATACAACCGTCTGATACTGCTAAAACTATAGATACTTTACATCGCAAATTTTTCTGGAGACAAGACAAGGAAAAAAATGCTATCGCTCTAATAGCTTGGGGAAAAAATTTTACTCCAAAATCCCAGGGGAATCTTAGTCTAAGAAAAACTTTGTCCATGAATCAAGCTTTCATAGCCAAACTTGGTTGGAAAATTTTTACGGATACAAATAATCTTTGGGTTAGATTGGTTTAAGACAAATATCTAAAAGGACAATCCTTTTTATACTGTCAACCAAAACCGCAAGACTCGCCCATTTGGCAAAAAATCTTACTCCATAGACCAATTCTGAAAAAAGAAATTCGCTGGAAAGTTTGTGATGGTACAAAAATTCTTTTTTTAATCCATAACTGGTGTTTTAATGGTACTCTTCTGGAAAAAATGAACTTAGCAGAAAATCAAGTAGATTCCACCATTTATCTAAGCGACTTTATTTAACCCAATAGATTGTGCGACTATGCCAAGTTAAAATCACTTTTACCAGATAACATTATACATTGCATTAAAGGCTTCCCAATTCCGATTCACCCAGTGCCTTATAAACCTATTTGGGGACTTACCTCTTCAGGCTTCTCTTCGTCAAATCAGCAAATTGGTTAGCACATAATATTTCCTCTCTTCAAGAGAAATGGCAATATCGTTGGATTTGGAAGCTAGATATTCCTCGAAAATTACAAATTTTCCTTTGGCAAATTTGTCATAATAGTCTTCGTGTTAGAGAAACTCTAGTAAAAAGAAGACATCACACCTTTCAGTCATTGCAGTCTTTGTAATATACAAGATGAAACTTTAGACCATTTATTTGGATCTTGTCATTGTCTTAATCCCCTATGGGATTTAAAAGAAGTGAAGGATTGGATTCCTCAATCAATTAACACAGTTCCTCTCTTAACTACACTTTCAAAATTAAGACAGTACAAAAAATCAAGTGCTTAATATATTTTCTTTCTTTGGAATATATGGAAAGAAAAAAATGATATAATTTTTAATAAAGCTAATCTTAACATTCATACAATTATTCACAAAGCAAAATTTCTTTACAAAGAATGGGAGCTTAGGAATGCAATTGATCTTTGCATCTCCTCAGGTTCCCTGTTTTCAAATTCTTTTTTCACTCCTTCCTCCTCCAACCCTCATTATTCCATTTCCATCTTGGTCGCATGGGAGCCACCTGCCCAACATTTCTTCAAGCTCAACTTCGATGGCTCTATTCGTGGTAATTCCGCAGCTGCAGGAATCATCATCAGGGATTCCCTTGGTAACTTATATAAGGCAGCGGATTTCAACTTCGGCTCCTCTTCAGTCTTCATCGTTGAAGCTATGGCACTGCATCAAGGGATCATCCTTGCCATCAATAATAAAATTCAGCTTCAGTTAAAGGCACCTTATCTCCTCCTTGGCAAATCGCTCACATCATCAAGGACATTCATACTCTTCTACTCTCATTCGTGTCATGAGAACTACGACATATTTACCGAGAAGCAAACAAAGTTGCTGATTGGATTGCCAATGTTGGTCACTTCGTAGAAAATCAATTTATTGTACAAGATTCTACTCATTCTGCTCTTCATTCTATCCTTGTAAATGATAAAGTTGGAGCTCCCCTCGCGCGGAGGGTCTCGTAACCTTCTTTTCCTTACCTTTGAAAAAAACTTCAAACTGTAATTGGTGTCATACTCTCATACATGCCAGTTATGCTTTTTAAAAATTTAATTTCATCTCTTGTGTGGTACAGTATTCTCTTACCCCCTTCATCCCACATTACTTGTTACACTTTCTATTTTCATCCGTGCTACATTATTCTTCACATTTTTTTGTTCTACATTTTAAGCATGACACACCACTTTTTGCTCCTTCATATAAATAATATGCTCCACTAACTCTTATTGCATCTACCTTTTCAATATAATTATCATCTAAAATATATATCTTCGAAGTGTAAGGAATAATGTATATAGAAGGTTTATTTTTTTTTTTTGTTAGTTGACTAACTTTTTAGGTATCTAAAGCTTCTCTTTATATAAGGACATGTAGATACAACAAAACTGGCGTGTGACAGGATACTCACGAACGGTTGAATATAGGTGACTAGGTGTTATAGATTTATAGTTTCTACTTTGCTCTGGCTTAAAATCATAATATAGCATTTTAATAACCAATGAATTCTTGCTTGAACAACCAAGAGCTTAGGGTGGTTAGCCAAACTCTTGTGTACATAAAACCATGAATTGGCTAGCTCTGGCTACTGGTTAACCATGAATCTGTTCCCTGCTGTAAGCCAAAGACTCAAACATGTGGTTACCATTTTTTTATGGGATATAGTAGTATTAGGTATCTCATTAAATCTTAAGCACGAACAATTATAAAATCCGCACGATATAATTCACATAAAAAGAGTTGGGTTGTCTCCCAATGAATTTGGTAGTATATCAAATTTTCAATTAATTATTGTCCTAGTTTCTGTTTGGACCCCTGATCTGGTCCAACAGTGTTATGCAAAGCCCATCTAAAGGATATGATCTGTATGCTCCCAAGGAGCCCATTAGCCTTTTCAGACAGAAAGCAACTTTGCCATAAAAGGGGAAAACTTTCCTACAAACATGGATGCTCCCCAATAGGGTTTCCTGTCTGAGGAATCCCCAACATTATAAAAGCAGCAAGTCCAATCAATGAACAGGTATTGAATTCTCACCTAACAAAACCAGAGCATCTCTCTCTAGAACTGTTCACTTTCTCTCTCTACCTCAATCTTAACTGACTTGAGCGTCGGAGGGGCTTTCCCGGGAACACCCCCGGGCTAGGTTTATTTGTTTTGCAGGTCCTCGTTTGACAAGACTCGGGATTATACTCTAACTCGGGATTTTAACCTCTCAAAAAACAATTAACTCATTTGACTAGTTTCTAGACAGAAACAGTTTGGCGCCGTCTGTGGGGAAAGACATATCTCAAAGCTACGTACCGAGAGTAACATGGCACCCCGAAGGAAAACCACCCGAGCTTCACTTGCGCATCAACCAACCCCAATTCGGTCTCAACAAAACAACGTGTTGGTTGAGTCTATTGCCGTCGACGATGAGGGATCCACTCCTCGTAATGAAGAGCAAACATGTCCCCGGGAGCAATAACCTGTTGACCCGCCCCCCATCACCATGGCAGACATAGAAAGAATAGCTCAGCAGTTGAACGCAAACATGCAGCGTAGCTTGCAGGAACTCATAGCGGGAATCCCCCAACTCAACCAGGGGGTATCCCGAGAGTTAACTCAAGGAGAGCCACGGCCCATGGGAGATCCGAACACTCTAGTTCCTAACCGGGACGGGCAACGAGTGCGAGGAGAGAGGTCCCGCCAGGCCAACTCCCATCGGACATCAAACTCAGATGCCCGGCGGATCATCGAGGAGAATCGCAGGCGTCGGATGGAGTAGGACGCTCGGAACTTGCTCAATGACAAGCGGAGGGCCAATCAGGAGAAGACTCGCCAAGAGGAGCAAGCTCAATCTAGGACCCCGCGGCGGGAGCGGGAAGGATCCCCCCGCGGGTCCAAGAAGACCAGGACGGAAGAGGAAGGAGACTCGGGACCTCCACGAAAAAAAAGTCCCGTCTTGGTCAACAGGGGGGTATTGAACTTCATGACGCCCTTCAGTCGGGAGATCATGGAAGTCCCTAACCCAAGCAAGGTCAAGGTCCCCCAGATCGAGCAGTACTCGGGAAATAGCGACCCCGATGATCACATGGCTGCCTATAAAGCCCATATGAGTGTGCAAACAGGGTGTGAGGCGGCGTGGTGCCGTTACTTCCCGACTACCCTTAAGGGCCTAGCACTCAGCTGGTTTTCGGGACTCTCCCCTGGCATCATCACAAACTTTTCAGTGTTAGAAGCCTTATTCCACCAACATTTTATTGCCGGGCGTCGGCACAAAAAGACAAGCATTCACTTGATGTCCATCAAGCAGCAGGAGCACGAAAGCCTGGCCGACTACATCAAACGCTTCAATGAGGAATCCCTAAAGATCTCTGACCTTCAAGACGGGGTAGCTTTCACCGCCTTGATGTCGGGACTCTGGCCAGGCAAGTTCAGATGGTCCTTGGCTGAGAATGAAGTCACCACATTCTCTGAGGCCATGAGTCGGACCCAGAAATTCATTCAGGCCTCGGACATCTGCAAACCTGTTGTAGAGAAGTCAAAGAAAAGAAAGGAAGAAACCCCTTACCGGGAATCCAACAAGAATAGTAAGAGCAACCAGCAACTCCTCCCGAGGACTACAGATAATGGAAACGACCCCCGCTTCAACCGAAATCGACGTGAGATCTATTTAGATCTAAAACACAAGTCGGTATTGCCCATCCCTCCTCCTATAAGGACCTCAAAGGAAAGAAGGGATCAGCGACTGTGGTGTGAATATCATCGAGAATGTGGGCACACCACTAAAGATTGTCGGGAGTTGAAGAAGGCCTTGGATCACTTGGCTGATCAAGGGAAGTTGAACAGATATATCAAGCACTCTCGGGAAGAGAAAGGGAAGGAGAAGGAAGGAAAGAATGACAGCGACAACACCGACGGTTATGTCGGGGTAATAGCAGGGGGACATGCCTCGGGAGGCTTAACCAGCCGAGCTCGCAAGGCTCACCTGCACGCCATAAAACATCAAGTCTTAGAAGTCGAGCCGACACAGGCGGGGTGTCCTGTCATGACATTCGGGGAGCCTGACCGGCACATCCATACCCCCCATGACGACCCCCTCGTCATAGAAATGAAAATTGCCAACTCAAGGGTCAAGAGGATATTGGTCGACAGCGGTTCATCAGCGGACATCATCACGCTAGAATGCTTACAGAAGCTGAAATATACCGAGAAGGATGTAACCCCGACCAGTCAGCCACTGATAGGTTTCGGGGGAGCATCCGTGTATCCCCTCGGGTTCGTAAAGTTGGCTGTGAGACTCGGGGAAAGAGGTAAGGGAAGAAGCCTACCAGTCGACTTCCTAGTGGTCGACACCCCACTTCCTTATAACGCCATCATGGGCAGGCCCACTATGAACAAGATAAAGGCAGCCATCTCGGTATACCAACTACTCTTGCAATATGAAACGGACGAGGGTCAAGTCAGGAAGATATATGGAGATCAACAGACAACCCGGGAGTGTTACACAAACAGTTTTAAAACACCGACTTTAGAAGAAAGACCAAGGAAGAGAAAGAGGGAAGACCCCGCAGAGGCTCCGACTGGCCTCGGGGTCTTCCTATCAGAAAACCCAAAACTATACGAACGGCCACAACCAGTCGAAGAGGATGAAGAAGTAATGCTTGACGAAGGCCTTGGGAATGGAGTAAGGATTGGCAAAAACCTTAGTCCCGAGGTCAGGGAGAAACTCATCAACACCTTGCGTGAGTACAAGGACGTGTTTGCCTACTCCGCCTCCGACATGCAGGGGCTGGATCCCAAGTTCGCATCACATGAGCTAAACATTAAGGAGGGATTCCGCCCCATCAAGCAGAAGCTCATACATCAAGGACCCGAGAGAAACGCAGCAGCAGCAGAAGAGGTCAAGAAGCTGCTGGAGGCGGGTATCATTGAAGAATGCCAATACACCGAGTGGTTGGCCAATGTTGTTCTGGTTAAAAAAGCTAACGGAGCTTGGCGCATGTGCGTCGATTTCACCGACCTAAACAAAGCATGCCCCAAGGATAATCATCCTCTACCTAAGATTGATAGGCTGGTCGATTCAACGGCTGGTCACGAGTTGCTCAGCTTCATGGATGCCAACGCGGGATACCACCGAATCCCGATGGCGGAAAAGGACCGGGTACATACAGCATTCGTTACAGCCCAAGGCGTGTACTGCTACAAGATGATGCCCTTCGGGCTAAAGAACGCAGGGGCTACCTATCAACGAACAATCAATAAGGTTTTTGAGGAGCAACTCGGGAGAAACATTGAGGTCTACGTAGACGATATGATTGTTAAGAGCAGAAAAGCAATTGATCACGTCGGGGATGTGGCAGAAACGCTGAGCACCCTACGACGCCATGGCATGAAGTTAAATCCCAAGAAGTGTGTATTCGGGGTCGAGGGGGAAATGCCTCGGGTTCTTGGTAGATGAAAGAGGAATTGAGGCTAACCCCCGACAAGATCAACGCCGTGTTAAACATGTCCTCACCGAGGAATGTGAGAGAAGTTCAAAGGCTAACGGGGTGCCTAGCAAGACCTGGGCCGCTTCTTGTCCCGATCGGCCGACAAGAGCTTGTTATTCTTCGGAGCGTTGAAAAGGAAGGAGTTTGATTGGGACGACGAGGCCGAGCGAGCTTTCCAACAAGTAAACAACACTTAGCAACGTTGCCCAAACTCATATTACCCTTGCCGGGAGAAGCTTCCTATATATATCTCTCGGTATCAGAATATGCTCTCAGTGCGGTACTCGTGGCCGAAAGAGAGGGAACTCAACACCCAGTATACTTCATCAGCCACGCTTATAGAGGAGCGAAGCTCGGTACGATCGAGATAGAGATGATAGTGTTTGCACTAGTAATGGCAAGTAGGAAGTTGAAGCCGTATTTCCGGGCGCACCCCATCAAGGTCCTAACCGGACAGCCCATCAGGAAAGTAATCGAAAGCAGAAACCATTCAACTCGGATGACCGAGTGGGCGGACCAGTTGGCAGACTTCGGGTTGGAGTACGAGCCCCGATGAGCAATTAAGGCACAAGCATTGGCGGATTTCATCAGCGAATGCAGCTCCCGACCCCTGGAGCTGGAAGAAAGGGAGTCGTGGGAGTTGCAAGTAGATGGTTCAGCCACCAAAGCCGGCAGCGGAGCAGGGCTCGTGATCATCCCCTCAGTCGGGGATAAAATGGAGTATGCTGTCAAATTTGACTTCCTGGCCTCAAACAATGAGGCTGAATATGAAGCCCTGATCTTGGGCCTTCAAATCTGCTCGGGAGCCCAGGCAGTAATGGCTAAATCAGATTCGCAACTCGTGGTAGGGCAGGTCTCGGGAGAATACGAGGCCAAGGAAGACAACATGAGGATGTATCTCAACAAAACCCGGGAGCTCATCAATAAGTTGTCATCATTCAACATACAACACCTCCCGAGGTCAGAAAACCAGCAGGCCGACGCGTTGGCCCGTACGGCAAGCTCTGCGGATGGACTGACCCCTCGAACCATCATCTACAGCAGCCAAGCATTAATTCCTCCCAGATCCACGCCTTGGACAGAACCGATACATGGATGGGGGAAATCATAAGCTTCCTCAGAGATGGCATACTACCCTCGGGAGAGAAAGAGGCTGAGGCCATTAAGAAGAAGTCAAGTTGGTTCGTCTTGCATGAGGGGATCCTCTACAAAAAGTCCTACACTCATCCACTACTGAAGTGTGTTACGCCATTTGAGGGCAATTACATCCTTCGGGAAATTCATGAGGGCGCATGCAGCAGCCATCAAGGGGCAAGGACCATTGCCAGGAAAGCTCTGAGAGCCGGGTACTACTGGCCCACACTGAAAGCTGATGCTCGGGAGTTGGTAAAGAAATGCCCCAACTGCCAAATCCATGGAGATATCCCTCGGGCTCCCACGAATCCCCTGACTGCCATACAAGCAGTATTACCATTCGATAAGTGGGGGATGGACCTAATAGGCCCATTCCCAGCAGCCTCGGGGCAAAGAAGGTTCCTCCTAGTGGCCATCGACTATTTCACCAAATGGGTCGAGGCTAAACCACTGGCTTCAAAAACAGACAAACAAGTGCAAAATTTCATCTGGAGGAACATCATCACCCGTTTCGGGATCCCAAGGACCCTCATATCAGACAACGGGAGACAATTTAACAGCGGGCCAACCCGGGATTATTGTTCCAGATTCGGGATTCAAACACGGTTTTCAGCCGTATCCCGACCCCAGACCAACGGCCAAGCTGAGGCCGCGAACAAGGTCGTGCTGAATGGGATAAAGAAATCATTAGAAGGAGCAAAGAGGTCATGGGTCGACGATCTCCCGGGTGTGCTCTGGTCAGCAAGAACAACAGTGAAAGAAGCAACAGGCAATTCGCCCTTCAGCTTAGTCTATGGAAGTGACGTTGTTCTTCCAGTCGAGGTCGGGATACCTTCTCCAAGGATGACCTTCTACGAGCATGACAAGAACGAAGAAGAGAAGAAAGTCGAGCTAGACCTACTGCCTGAATCTCGGGGTAATGCGCTACTCAAGTCAATCCGCAACAAGCAAAGGGTAACCAGGCAATTCAACCTCAGGGTGAAAGCTAGGCCAATTCATGTAGGTGATTGGGTGGTCAGGAAGGTCGAAGCCACAGGATTGACACACTTAAAAGGCAAGCTAGGGCCCAAGTGGGATGGGCCTTACAAGGTCACTGAAGTGATCAAGCCTGGAACATACCGACTCGAGTCACCTGAAGGCACACCACTGGCCCGACCTTGGAATGCTGACAATCTGAAGAAGTATTACATTTAAGTAACTTAGGCCACATTTGAGCCTTATCTTGTAAACCACAACTCGGGGCAACAATTTATACCCTATTAGAGTTGGCGGGATTTTGGAAACTGGGCCACACATGAGCCTACAGTTCATTTTGTTAAAGACGCAACTCGGGGCAGTAAGTTGTACCCCATAGTTGACAGTCTCGGGTGCGATAATGAATGAAAGAGCATTTGGTTCGTAACAGTTGCATTTTAACAAAATTACACTCGGGCATTTAGAAAATTGAAAGTGGCAGTTAGACTACTCGGGAAATTTAGCTCAAACAAAAAATACATAAACAGTGTAAACCGAAAAGGAGGAAACAAACACTACTCGGGAATCTGGCTCAAAAAACATGAAAACAAACAATTCATAGAGATTGTGCAAAAGTACAGCCTAGGCACTTGAAAACATCATCTCAGACGCCAAAATACAAACAGATCCGAGAACAGACTCTCGGGGTACATAAAAAGGTCCACAAAAAATTCAAAAACATTACAAAATCATAGAAATTATGGTGCAGCCTCTTTAGTCGAGGTCCCCTCGGAACTATCTCCGGTATCCTCGCCGGAGCCGGTCGCTTCACCTGAACGAGAACCCTGACCTTCACCCCCGCCTTCAGCAACGAGCAACCTTGTCCTCGGCGGGACCGGGTCGGCCCGAGCACCCTCGGGGATTCCCTGGCATGTCGGCTGCACTGGGCCCAGAACTTGGGAAGCTCTCGGGGTCTGAGAAGCCTCCGCATTTGCCTTCTGCCCCAAGGCAATACGGCGGTCAAACTCGGCCTCAACCGCATCCCAATCCAATGAAGCATTGGTCTCGGTCAAAATGGCCCGTAGCCGCTCCTTGGTTTCCCGGGTGGCCAGACGGTAGGAAGCCGAGGCCATCTTCCCCAAGTAGTTAAGCCCTTCAGGAGAAGTCTTCCACTGGGCCAACCAGTCCTCCTGGGCCTTCTGGAGCTTAGCTTCCGCCCTTTTGAGCTTATGTCGGGTGGACTTGTGCTTCTTGGCCGCCTCCTCAAGCTTGACCTGAAGGTCATTAGCAGTCTTCTAGGCCTCATTGCGCTCAATCAGAGCAGCGTCCAATGAAGCCTGCATCTGCTTTTTGCTGTCCCTCAAGACCTTCATGTCATTCACCGCCTTGCTTGCCTCCTCGAAAGTGGACTTCTGGGAGTCAAGCTCGTCATTCAGTTTTTTCAGCTCAGCACTATCGGTCACCGCCTTGGTCTTCAAGGCATCTACCTCCTTTTTGAGGGACGCTATCTCGTCCTCAAGCTGAACCCGGCGGCGAATAACCGAAGTCATCCGGATAGAAGTCTGCAAAAACGCGAAACATGAGAATCAACATAATGAAAGAGAAATGTAAAGCACAGTCGGGAAAAATACCTCCAGCCAAGATTCGTAGAGGGTGTTGACCTCCTCAGCGCCCAAAGCCGACAAGGCCACATCGTCGGCCTCAGTATAGATCTCCCGAACAGCGTGACACACTCGGGCAAGTTTCTGAGTCGAGGTGGTGCCGGTAAAGGGCACATCGGCACCGATCTGGTCGGCTCCGGTCCTTTTCAGCAGCGGCTCGTCCACATCAATAGGGACTTGCGGGGTTCCAGTTTCACCCGCCTTGCGCTTAGAACCAGTGGTTACCCCCGACAACGCTTTGTCGGAAGCCCGAGAAGCGATAAGCTTCTCGGCAGCTTGGGCCTGCTCAATGTCTCCCTTTACCCTCCGGGATCGAGTGGAGGGTTTCTTAGCCCTCTTGGAATCTGTATCCTTTAAAACAAAGAATATCACAACGAGTCGAGGGATTTCAATGAAAAAGGCGTCGAGTCAGGTAACTTACCTTAGGAGGCGGGGGAATTGACATGGTCTCCTCCTCCAACTCACCCATCAACTTCAAGGCCAACTCGGTGTTGTCAATGTATCTCTCAGCCATCTTTGGATCCAATTGGCCTCGGGCAACAACTGAAACAAATGAAATGTCAAACACTTAGCATAAAAAATGAAGACTTTAAAGAAAGACAAAGGCGGGATTACCCTTGTCACATCTGCAACTTAAGCCCGCAGCCGCCAGGAACATCTCGTTCCGTACATCAAAGCGGGACGGGAGCCAGTTCTTGGGGACGTATGAAAGGGCCCCGGTATGAGTTCGGGGAGTGGTAGAAAAATATATTCCCACTATTGCCTCTTGTCGGGACATCATGGGAAGTGTTTGATTCAAACTAAAGCGAGGACCACCCTCCACCGGAAGAGTCGGGATCCCCCATTCATCACTAGTGTATATGTGAAAGAAATTTCGTCTAAAGCCCTTTTGGTTAGAAGGGACATCTCGAACTACCTTAAATCCTGCCCGACATTGAAAACGGAACCATCCCGGGCCATGCCTATCAGCAGGACCCAACATCAAAGTGAACATGTTGCGCCATAAACGCAAACTCGGGGTCACCCCGAGAGACTCGCAAATGGCCACAAAGCCGTTTATTGTAAGCCAACTATTTGGAAGCAGATTGGTTAGAGTCAGCTGATAGGCGTTCAGTAGGTCTCGGATGAATGGGTACAAGGGGAACCTGAGACCCATTTGCAAGCTCTGATGATAGACCGACACGCATCCCGCCGGGGGCGTCAGAACCGTGTCCGTATGCTTGGCACGAACAACAAAGAAAGGGTCGTGAACCCAGAACTTGCTCCCAACATGTTTAAAATTCCTCGCCATGTATTTCATGAATATAGGGTCGGGATAATATGTATGGGGACCTCCCTCGGGGTCCAGTGGGGGATATTCTTGCCCTGAGGTGCTCGGACCCTCATCCGCTTCCGCTCCATCGGACACCATCACTACACCATCAGAAACATACCTCTCTAAGTAACTCCTAGCACAAGGCTTATGCGCGATCGATACTTCCCAAGGACCCGGGATTATACCCTCATCTTCTTCCGATAGGGAATTCGAAGGACTGGGTAAAGGAATCGCCTCAGGTACCACCGAGGGATCGGGGCAAGGGATCCGAGTACTAACTAAGAAACCACTCTCCCCTCGAATCTCCTCTGAAAACCTATAGGGAGAGGAGGCGGGGGTACTCTATCCCGACTCGGGGTCCGACTCAGGGTCCATACTAGGGAGATCAATCTACGACAGAAAACAGTAAGAAAAGTATAGCAAAGAAAAGCGTACCTTCTCGGGATTATACGAACTCGGGATCACCACGCGGAGGATCAAACGAACTCGGGCAGGAACAGTTGAAGATATCTCAGAGCGATTCAAGAGAGATAAAGAGGAGAGAGAAAGAGACTTGGCAAATGATTGAAATGTACGGAAAATAATTCTCCTCCTCCTCTAAATAGTCTCATCCTCAGTCGCGCGCAACGACAACCTCAAGGCCTCCTTTGACGGGCCCTTAAAACTTGGGCCTTCAGTAAAAAAGCCCAAGGATCAAACATTGAGTCAAAAGGCCCAAATTGGAGTGAACACTAAATTGGGAAAGTCAACGGTCAAATGGTCAAACATATGGAAGTTTGACTAGAACCCAACTCATTTCTCAAAGTTTGACTAAACACCTCATGACCAACTCGGGATCCTTTAGGAAGGCTCATCAGCCCCCGAGTTGGCCCATACCCACCTCGGCATTGCCAGGGGGCTCAATACTTAGCCAAAGAATGGCTAAGTACCTAAGCACCCCACTCGGGATCCTCATAGGGAGGGCTCATTAGCCCCCGAGTTGGTGCATACCCACCTCGGCATTGCCGGGGGCTCAGCACTTAGCCAAATATTGGCTAAGTACCTCACAACCAACACGGGACCCCCTAGGAGAGGCTCATTAGCCCCCGAGTTGGTGCATGCCCACCTCGGCATTGCCAGGGGGCTCAGCACTTAGCCAAATATTGGCTAAGTACCTCACCACCAACTCGGGATTCTATGAGAAGGCTCGTTAAATCCCCGAGTTGGCCCATGCCCACCTCGGCCATGCCAGGGGGCTCGGTAGTAAAAGACGGGCACACTCGGGGTCACTTGTGGCATCAAGGCTACTTCGATCGAGTCGGGTTCGACATTCACCCCGGGTCGCAATTCACCTAGTAAGAAAAATCTGACGTTCTCGGGATTTTCTGAAGCTCAAACTTAAGTCGGGGCTAATAATATCCTCCAAAGTCATTTATCGTTCGAAAAGAGCATCCTCGGGGTCCGTCTGCGATCAAAGCAACGTAGGCAGGACCCGCACCCTCGGGTCGGGATCACTTGCTAATAGGCACTTGATGCCCCCAGGAATTGCCCTATAACCTAGAACCGAGAAGGGGTTCGTACCCTCCCGGGTCGGGGATGTGGTGATGAACGATGAGCACACTCGGGATCACCATTGGCAACAAAATAACTTCGACCAAGTCGGGGTCGACATTCTCCTTGGGTCGATACTGGCCTGGCAAGAAAGATCTAACATTCTCGGGGTTGTTTGAGAACACTGCAACGTCGATAGAGCCGCACCCTCGGGTCGGGATCACTTGCTAAGAGGCACATGGTACCCTCAGGAATTAGTCTACAGCTTAGAACCGAGTCGGGATTTGTAAGCTCCCGGGTCGGGGCTCATCATATAAGAAGCGCGCCATGCCTCTCATAAACATCAGAAACTTGGCCAACACCACCTCGGGGAAGTAGGCCCCCCCCTCTCGGGGTCGCTCGGTGCCCAGCACGATGGCGCCACCTCGGGGCTGCTTGGAAGCAGGCCTAATAGCCCTCACATCACCTCGGGATTTGAATGGGGCTCAGAAATTCACGAAATCTCCCCCCTCGGGATCTGCATGCTTTGTGAAAAAGTTCGGGGCGTTGCCCCCTAACCCCCACCAGGGCGTTTCACCCCTGGACCCAGACTCGCTGACCGGACCGCGAGACCCCCGTGCTTGGTTAATCCTAGCGCCAATAGCTAACTCAAGGCATCATTCAAAAAATATCGGCCAAAACGTTATTGTTCCGCCAATTAACCGCACCGAAAATCGAAGATCCCACTCCGATTACTTGGCGTGGGGCTAATTGTTTGGACCCCTGATCTGGTCCAACAGTGTTATGCAAAGCCCATCTAAAGGATCTGATTTGTATGCTCCCAAGGAGTCCATCAGCCTTTTCAGACAAAAAGCAACTTTGCCATAAAAGGGGGACAACTTTACTACAAACATGGATGCTCCCCAATAGGGTTTCCTGTCTGAGGAATCCCCAACATTATAAAAGCAGCAAGTCCAATCAATGAACAGGTATTGAATTCTCACCTAACAAAACCAGAGCATCTCTCTCTAGAACTGTTCACTTTCTCTCTCTACCTCAATCTTAACTGACTTGAGCGTCGGAGGGGCTTTCCCGGGAACACCCCCGGGCTAGGTTTATTTGTTTTGCAGGTCCTCGTTTGACAAGACTCGGGATTATACTCCAACTCGGGATTTTGACCTCTCTAAACACAATTAACTCATTTGACTAGTTTCTAGACAGAATCAGTTTCGTAACTTGATAAATTATATGAGGATAATAAACTAAACGGCTTAAATTGCCGTTAATTAGATATGAAGCCTCTATCTTGTAATATACTGAAGACCTGAATTAACTAAAATTCCTGACAAATATAGTTTCCTAAGAATAGTCTATCCTTCATATGTATATGTAGCTTATCCTTCACCATTGTTCATTGTGTTTGTTGATGTACCATCAATACTTATCTCTTATTATAAATTTGATGAGAGATTATAATTAATATTAATAAAATGCATCTATAGCATGTGCATATCAAGGTTACTTTATATGTTAAAATAAGTGGATTCCTTAAATATAATAAAGATGGTTGATTTTCATTTTAGTTCTGGCCTCTTTTATCAGTTATACCACTTTTTTTTTCGAAAGTCACAAATAGTTTGTTACCTTACCCATCCAGTCACTCCCCATCATCACATACGCTCCCTTTTAGGATGCTCCATATTAGACTATATGTAACTCAACTTCTTTAAGCATCTAACTGTCCAAGTGTTTGTTTAAAAAAAAACACTAGATCACAGTAAGAAAAAAAGGATCAAATCATAAGTTAGGCTAGCTACATATATGACATTAATGATATCAAATAAGATCAAATGAACTCCGAACATAACCTTGATACATGGCTAAATTTCTCAGATGCACCAACGGAAGAGGCACGGCTAATCGTACATTGTGTACTTGTTATATAAGAGCAACCTATATCACTGAAAATATCTCTTATTAGTATTGTCATAAAGACGGCCCCAACCATCAAAAGACACGATGATTTCGCTCAATCATAGATAGGCTTAAGACTTTCCAAATATAACGATATTTAATAGTGGATAATGTAGCAGTTTTTAATGATACGTAATGAATTTATATGTAATTTGTAAAAAAAAAGTCTCAAACCACCATGGTAATAAGACTTCTCTCAAATGTATTTTTCCATAAATTTTCATTCTCACTCAATACATTCTCCACCATTCAAGACCGACTCCTAAAGCTCCGTCGGTAAATGCCATGAGAAAAATATGAAGAATATATAAACACTAACTATACATATAATTTAGTGTCATAGAAGTAATATTTACACATCGAACCCGGCGTAGCTAAGGGGAAGAAACTGAAGTAGCAGTTCGCTGTTCAAGTCATTACACATCTAAAATCTATGCTTACTGCTAGTAGCCAAAAGCCAAGGCTAATCAGCCTTCCATATTTACAAAATTAGCTTATAAATTTTTCACCAAGGAGTTTACCAATTACTCCAGGGCTTGTTTTTTTATCTATCCTTGAGCTTATATGTACTGTTGACACACTGCTCTGCGTCCCAAAGGAAACACCCAAATGCAACAGCTTCGAGAACCAATCTTTTCAAGCTTGACAAAGAAGTCAAGATCATCTCATTGTTTTCAGCATTAACATTCCCAAAAAGTGCTAAACAATGCTTCTCAATAAGCTCAGCAGCCTCCTCTGATTTCAGCTTTGCGCATTCTTCCATCATCTGCACGTCAAAACCTGTCACATAGCCCCTTAAATTTGCCTCTTTCAACCCTTGTCTTCTGCTAACCTGGCTTAGTGTTGTGGATCTTGGGTTGAACATGTTACCATGAATGACATTCTCGAAGCCATAGGACTCAAATTCTGGAGGCGGGGTCCAGCTCCCAAAAGATATGTGTTGGTATGTTGGAGGAAGACTTTGCTCCAAACGGTGCCTAAGGGAAGCAGATTTCAAAAAGTAGCCATACAAGATTGATGCTTGATACACTTGGCTAAGATGGTGTCTCCGGACTTTAGTCGTGGACCAGTTGACAGTAACACTTGAGCCTACCTTCCACCCAAGGACGATACTGAGATGTTCCCTAACCATCTCCAAGACCTCAAGACTGTGAATAGATTCTAGCTCCCAGTCCTTGGAAGGTAGGATCTCTAGTCTGCCATTGTAGAGGCATTTAGAGAGGCTAGGAGCTAGAGGCACTTTAATTTCAGAAAAGTTGTACAAGATTATCATGTACAAGACATCTTCTACAGCAACTTGACATTCTTCCTTTTTCAATTTTGCAATCCTCCTAATTTAGAAAGAAAAAGAAAACAGAATTGTATCAGGAAATATTACCAATATGTTACTATCCCAACTGCAAAGACACAAGTGCATCAGTGTAATCTGACATAGCATTCTAAAACACATTCACAGGTAAAACAGAGAAAATATCAAGCTAGAGAATAGCTGGCAACTTATCAAAGCAGGATTATCCACATCGAGAATGCATGTGTGGCTGATTGGAAGTTCCCATGCTAAAAATAATTTGAACAATCTTGGTGCGCAACTCCCAAAACACCTTCATATTGTCAACAACGGATATATATCACAATGGCTGGTAAGCTGTCACACATTGTTCTGTTCAAGGCTTTAAATGATTAATTGCAATCCATGGTTGACAACATTATTGCACCCTAACAACATTTACCTCCAGTCTGCAATCACCTTACCTTCGGTATGATCTAACAGACAAGCAAAACTACTTCAGTATAACATCAAATTGGCGAAGAAAGAAGTTATTGTTTCCTTATGCACCACTTCCATTCTGCTGGATTGCTCCGGTCCAGCAAAGAACAATGTCTTCCCACAGGCTCTTTCTTCTACACAATGAAAGTTGTTGCTTTCATGTAATCAAGGATGGTTAATTTTAATGTGAAAAACTCCAGTACAAAACTCTGCGAATAAAGTTTCACTGTAAGTAATAAACATACTAGCATTTCGGATTCATAGGCTCTCTGCTGGTACCTTCCAGGTCAAAAGAACAAACACAGTGCGACAGCATACCGCGGTAGCAAGTTTTAGAAACATAAAAGACGCAAATATTAGGCAATCACCAATATGCATATAAAGAATGAACCAAATATGCTTCATAAGTTGAATTCATTCAGGTGACACAAGTTGGTTACTTCAGACTTCAGAGTGGCAAATCTCCCAATCAGATAACTATTTGTCTCCCTCTAACTGCCTTGCTAGGTGCACTATGCACTTATTAGTCATTATTGAGGCAATTGACAGTTCTATTAAAAACTTTAACTCATGAGTCATATTTAAATACTAGTAAATAAAGCATACATGTGAAACATGAAAGTATCCTAACACTACAAGCATACATGGATTACGCACATATCACAAAAGATATTAGAAAAGTAGAAGTCCAACTACAGTTGAGCACGGTCGGTCTATAATATTAGTAATAAAGCATGCTTATCAAGTATCAGCAAAAACTCCACTTTTTTTATTCAATGTAACTTATCCTCCATGTGAAGATGTCTTGGAAAATGGAAATGTAGAGATTCTATGCTATAAGTAAAATCTTGTCAAATAGTATAAACCGGCATATGCTCTTTTCTTCTCAATAATGAAAACAGGGAAAAAAGAAGAAAAAAAATATTCATAACCAAATTGAATATCAATTAGCTTGTCTCAACCAAGATAAGCAATTCATAACTACAGTGCTTATCAATTAGCTTGTTTCAACAAAAAAAGCACTACTATCCCAACCACAGAAAGAAGTTAAATTTAGTATGCTAAAATCAATAAGAGCAAAATATGAGTTATTCATAACTAGTGAACAATTCACACTTATCCTCATCATGTAGTTGCCTTACACTTGCCTACACTATTCCATAAGTATTGTCACCTCCCTCAATAAGTACAAATCAATGGAATAGTAATAATTGTAATAACATAGGGGTATAGCTAAGCTTCTTCATCTAAAGATAACTTGTTAAAATTGACATTCTCTAATTTCACTTATGTTTAAACTTGATTAACTCTTATTAGACCTAATCAACCTTTGTTAGACTCCATCGACCCTAAAACTTAATTTTTAAAAAGTGAAGAGAATGCACCCTAAATGTAAACCTTATTTAACTCTTCCCTCACACTAATGGTAATCTACTACTAATAATAATAAAATCTGGCTTACCAAGGAAACCTTAGTCTAGGTGTAAGATTTGTATCTCGAAAACTTGAGAGTGTATGATCATCCTCACCACTATGGACACTTTGGAGACTAGGAGTCGCCCTACCCTCCTCCCACTCCTAAAGGACGACCTTGCCTATGTAAGATTCCGGTCCAACAATTTAAGTTGGAAAAATCTTCATCTACTCAATGGGTAATCTATCCACTAGAAATAGACATTAATAATTAGTCGAGTCAGTCCAACTTAGTAGAGTTAATAATTTTTTAATTATCTATAAAACGAGTTGCTTTCCGGTGGATAGATATATCGATCTCCATTTAAATTACAACATTAAAAAAAAACCTACATGTACAATGGCAACTTTTTAACCCCCACACTGTAACAATTAGATTCCTCGATTTCAGAACCCTCAAATTTTATCCAAAAGTTTAATCAAACCGATGCTTGACCAATAACTTAAAACTGTACTATGAAATTGATAGGCTATAGTTTCTGTTATCAAAGTCTTGTAAATGCTTATCTTATCGCTTATCAGAGCGCATATAACTCCCCCGTCCCCACCGATCTATATTGAAGCAAGGGGTGACACTTAACACTCTGATTAGATAAAAAATTACCAGTCTTAAGACTAATAATTGACAATCCGAAACTAAAATCCTGGATACGCCACTGTTCCAACCATAATACAACACTATAAAGCCCATTGATCGATGTAAACAAAGAAATTCAACTTTTTCAAAATAACCCAAGTAAAATATAGCATCAAAGAAAAAAGACTATAAACAAAATATTAAAAGTAAATTTTTTTTTTACCTATGAAGGGAAGCCTCAGAGGAGCCCAAGCTAAAATCAAAACGAGCAAAAGCAGCATCACGATCCTCAGCAATTCGATTCAACTCCACCGAAACGGCGTCGTAAAAGCAGTGAGGTTCGTTTTGAAGAACACTACTTAACGATCTTCCTACAGGAGACTTAAGCTTCAATGGCAAATTCAGGCAACACTTCACCGAAATACTCTGGTTTTTCCGGCGACGAAGGTTCGAATCCCAGTAGTTGAATTTGAGGTTCAGAGGTTTTTGAGATGGACGGAGAGAGAATTTGAGTTGAGTTTGGGTGAAAGAATTTGAGATAGCAGCGGCCATTAACGAGAGTGTTTGTTTTTTTTTGAGATAATATTGTGTAGGAGTGATTTTGGAGGTTTTTTTTTTGGATAATATATAATGGAGATTAAAAGAGGTTTGTTTGGTGGTGGGGTAGAGGGAGTGGGACAAAGTGTCGTTTGGTGATAGGATTGTGTTGATAAAGAGGTTGGTATCAATGATTGAGGCGTTTTTTAAGAAGAAAAATTAAGAGTGCTATTGCTATTTGGTTTAGGAATTTTAGGTAATAATTATTGTTTGCTTGATAAGGTATTGAATGGATAACTATCGAGAGGTTTATGTGTCACTCACTTATTATACTTCTATGAAGTGATATTAGTAAGCATATCAAATCTTTTTTCATTTTTAAGGTAAGATGAAGATGAACTCAGAGGCAGAAGGAGGGCTCAAACCAATTAGAGCATGTCCATCAGATGATTTGTCCGCAGATTACGAGGAGAGAGAGTAAAAAAAAACTATTGAAAAATGAGGAAAAAGACAAAAAAGGGGAGAGTAAAAACCAAAATCAGATCACCGAGAAGATGTGATTTTTGCTTGGTTCATGGACATGTAGCATTAGTTTATTGCAGCAAGTATAAGAAAAAAGGTAAAGCAGAACGACACTTGGCAGGCTGACAGTAGAAGATGAAAATACGCTGGACCCAAGAGTTGATGTTTGCAGCTTGTTGCGCACTTGCACTTATCCAACGGATGATATCATCCAATCAAACGGCTTGAATGAATAATGGTAGATAATTAATTGGGGAAAGAAACCATAAAAAGTATATAGTAGATCGATCATGAGTGAAGTGGAAGAGAGAGGAAATATTAAAATAATTGATGATCCAAAATTTTGGATCAACCATTAGCCACGCTTTTAGGTCAACCTTAATTCTTATTTGCACGTATATCATGGTAAGAGGAAAGTGCGACGGGGATTGAATTTGCGGAAAAGCAATAAACCATTATCATAAATGGGCGAAAGTGTAGAAATAAGGACTAAGTTGGTGCTTTGGCATGGGTTAAGGAGGGGTATAATAGTAGAAAGAGCCTTATTATTGATAACTAAGACATGTATATCCTACGTAGTGTAACACTACCTATACACGAATCAAATAATTTTATAAACATTTTTATTTAAATGAATTCCCCACAAGTTCACGATCCTCCTATTTTTCCTGGGTTTGTGAGAGAGTTACATTGTCATATAACACTACTTTTCTATTTTTGTGTAGTCAAATGAGAAGTAAGATAAGGCTTTGATGCAATTTCTAGAAGCATGAAAATTGGACTCCTAAGTCCTCAAGAATTACAATATCAAATACCCTATCCGTTTTTTATTGTATGTCTCATATGGCTCATCTTTTATTGTTTGAAAGGTTGTATTGAGTCAATTTTTACTTATGTGTATATACTATATAGGATAGGAGAAAAGTTGGAAGAAATTGTGGAGTTTGGGCAAGAACCATATTACTAAAAAGAAATTGAATCAATCTTTTACCTACAAACCAAAACGAAAATTAGGCAATTTTTTAGACACAAAGAATAGACAAGAAGTAAAAAAAAAAAAATCATATTCCTTATGTCCCGTAATACCCTGAAACACTTTCCTTTTTCATTTGTCCAATATTAATTTAAACACTTTCACTTTTGATATAATCTCATTATTATTATATTACTTTTTTTAATATCACATTTGGACCAAAAAATTAAGAAAAGGACATGAAACCCTGGACCAAAAAGTCAAAAAGAAGGACATGGGGTCCCTTAATATATTTATTTCAATAAAATTACTTAACTTTCTCTATCCTCCAACACAAAAATACCTCACTAATTACTTTACTATTTACCTTTAAAATAACATTTGATAACCACACAACAATTTATATACCTAATTACGAGTTCTAACTAGTGTTCAGATTATTTTAGTGATGACGTAATATTCTTCATGGCCAATAGATGTGTATTGGTTTTAGTGAGAGGACAAGTGATTTATTCCCCTCCAAAAGAATATATCCTTCAAATACATATCTCAATTAGTGTTAAGATTATTCTGATATGTAAATTGTTCCTAGGGAGAGGATAAGTGATTTACTTATCTCCATACTCCAAAGAATAAGAAATCTACTAATTTGCATTTCAATGTCTCTTAGTCACAAGTTGACCGCTTATCATAGTAGGAAGCGGAGCACTCTCCTCATTTACAGGGGCGGATCTAGCGTGGGTTCAGCTGAACCCACAAAATTTTGGCAAAAAAAAAAAAAAAAAAATCTGGAAAAAAAGTAAACAAAAAACATTGGTTAAAACGAAAATCGCACGCATTAGTTCAGTTAGATAAATGTTGGCGCAGTGGTCCGCGTGTGAGTACAAATGCGACTCTTGGTACGCGGGACGGGGGTTCGAGGATGCTATCAGCGTTTTATTCCTAATTTTTTGCCAATCATTACTTTATTTTTTTGCCAGTCAACTAAAGTAATGATGTTAGCGTAATACTAAGCCACTGTTAGCGTTATACTAGGCTATTGGAGATATGCTAGCTGTACAATTTTTTTTGTAATGCTTGAACAAATGGTCAATTACAATATTTATCATTTCAGCAATGCTTGGATATATTACAAATTGGATTTATGCTTGAATAAATAGAATATTGAATTGCCATTGAGAATTGAGATTAGTTGGGTTTGGGTGAATGAGTGAATATCATTAGTTAGTAGATAGTATTGCTTGTCCTAATTGCGCTAATCATGTATAGTTTAGTCGCATTTCTTTAAGAGATCTTGTCGCTCGAGTCACCGATGATAATGTATTAGAACGCTTTCAATGTATGAAAACTCGATCGTAGAATGGTTTTTTTTAGTTTTTTTTCATGTAATTTAAGAAGTTATTCCCGCGGTTATCAGTTGTAATTACTTAAATTAAAGTATTTATTTTTTGGGTTTTTCTACGTTGTACTCCAACCTTTCTAAAATTCTACACGGTACACCCCAAACTTACCTTTTTTAATGCACAATGCCCCTACCGCTAATTATACGTCATTAATTTCGTTCACTTTTTATAATTCAGTGGAACCTTTTTTTTAATTTAATTTGGTCCCTGTTTTGTTTAACGACCCATCGATTCCGAACCCACGTGGATGAAATTCTAAGATAAGCTAAAGCAAATAAACCTGTCATTCATATCAATTAAAGATTAGGTGATACTCCCTCTATCATAAAAAACATGCACCATTATCATTTTTAAAGTCAAAGTTTATCACCTAATCTTTATATACCAAATACCAAATAACCCAATATACATGGTACCAAATTGGACTAATTGTCTAAAGTCTAAGACTCCAAATTTTTTTTTCCAACTTTATAATTGTAAAAGGATAGACTATAGAGAATATATATAAGTAGTTTACGTCTTATCTTCGGTGGAAACGTTTTTTATGAAATATGTATGGGATAATTATTCCCTTATTTCAACCTGTGGGTTCGCACATTGAAAAAAGCCCCCAGTATTACATCAGCCCCTTGGTCACCTGGTGAATCTGCAAGGTGTCCGCCGTTGCAAATCATGCAGTAAGACTTTGAAGCTCCATTCGTGATCCAAATTTATCCATATATACTCCTTATGGTTGACCAGTGACCAACCCACAAGGCCACAAGTACAACGAACATAATTCATCTTTGTTGCTCTTTTTTATAATAAAAATTAAATTATTAATTACTACTTAATTTAGTAGGTCGTTTTTGAACTATATCTTTTTTAGAATTACATTGATGATTTGTCTAACAAAAAAAAAACATTTACATTATCAAATAGTTTAATAATGGAAATTTCGAGGGGCCAAAAGTTACCTATTTTGACTTCAGAGATCGAAATATACATTATGACAGGGTCGTATAATAGGGCGTGCAAAGAGAGAAACAACACAAACCCCGCTTTTTATAGGGCCCAAAAGTCTTAAATTAAATGTTTTTAGCCATATTGTTCAAAACCGAGTTTTATTTTGTCAAAAAAAGTTCAACAATAATATACTCCCTCTGTTTTTTTTATCCTTCTCACTTTCCTGTACACGTCTCCCAAAACACATTTTTAAAGTTAAATATCTTTCATTATGTAATAGTAAAAATTATAACGATTGAATATTAATAAAGTACTAATTGAGACGAATCAAACAAGACCCCACATGACTATATTTTTTCTTATAAATTGAAAAAAAAAATAAGAAGATTCTCTCTAAGTATGAATTGTGTCAAGATTCTAAGTGAGAAAGATACAAAAAAAAAGAGGGAATATTGTGTAGAATACATTATTTATAATTTTACAATCTATGCATGATATTTTTATAATTAAGGCCCAAATTTGTAATTAGCACAAAAGCCCCCAAATTTTTAAGATGGTCTTGCATTATGGCATCATTTTTGTGCAAAATTCCACCATACTGTGGAAAGAGGGCTATAGTGGATGCAAATAGTTTCAAAAGGTATTAATTTACAACTTTCTTAAGGAAGATTGAATGATAAATCACAAAATGACCTATTATAAGAGTACTAATTGATAACATGTCCTTTTTAAAATTTTCATTTGAAAACTTAACATAAGTCTACTTTTGTGTTACCAAGTTAAGGTTGGTCTAGTGGTAAGGAAATAACCTTCCAACCTCAAGGTTGAGGGTTCAATCCCCACTAGGGGCACTTTGGAAGAGAGGATCCCCTTACCACACTCCCCAACTTTCAAAGTGTATGGCCGCTAACTCGGGCTAGGTCAATCTGCGAGAGAATCGGGTCTGTTAGGGCCCTTCATCTTACCATTTAAAAAAAAGAGGTATACTTTGGCTTTAGAAGTCGAAAAAAGCCTTGCACAAGTCCACAGACACCCGCATTGGCATATTTCTTTCAACACTCATTTATTTTGTGAGAAAAATACTCGTTGTATCTCTATGTGCCAAAGTTTTCAAAAATATGCCTTTACGTATGGACAATTGATACAATTGCAATGATAAGTATATCATCTCTCATCACAATACACAACTCTTACATGTGAAATAACCATTATTGTAGAATGGTTATCCGTTACGATTACATAAGGATAAAAGCTTTGTCAATTATTTTTGTCATTTAACATTACCTAACAATATAGTGATATGTCATAAAAAATGTCGGGTCCTATATAATGATAATATGAGATGGACAATTTTCCCCATTTCAAAGATGAAAGTGTCACTACTCGTTATATAATTCCCCCCCAAAAAAAAAACTAATTATCTCTCTCTTTTCATATCCCTTACAATGTGGTCCATATATATGCCAAGCATAAGACCATGCTTTTCTTGTGGATAGAGGGAGTAAGCTTGGGAGAACTCACAATCTTAAGCACACTTAACCCATGCAAACAGTGAAACAGGCCATAATCCGCTGATCCGCGTGAACTCGTGAAGTGAGCTTGCATGTAACACCAGCCCACATTTGGGCTTGGCCGTTGGTAGTTCCCAAACTTGACATGAATTAGAACATTATAACCTTCTCATTATCATATGATACTCCATTAACAATTAAAATATCACATTATCTCAACCCGTTCATGATCAAGAATACACTATGCTTTCACTACATTATCCATTACAATAGTTGTTTTTCTGTTTCTCTTTTACATCCTCTCTCCAGCAATTCATTGAAGTAGAAGTGTGACTCAAATTCTAAGCATAATTGATTTGTAATTTAGGAATATAACAACTTTTTCTATCCCAAAGAAGTAGGCATACATCCAAGCCATTGTGACCGAGGCAGAAGGTTTAGTACATTGGTATTCCGTCCAGCTTCCAAGGTAGTGTCATGGGGTCGAGTCCTACTGACCTCTCAACATACTTCGTCTTCCTAAGATAGGACGTTGAGTACCGCCTGATCAATACATTTAAAAGCACCATCAACTTGAACAATAAACTCAGCCGCCTTTTTGTATCTGATACCTAAATATGCAATCTGGAACTCTAGTGGGTATCTTTGTTTATATTAATATTCAGGGGAGGGAAAGAAGTTCTACTTCTTGAAAGGCCTTGGAGGCTTGGACTTTGTTCCCTTCCGAAAGACATTTACTAGAACTGTAGAATCAGTGGATTTTTCGTTGCAAAATTGCATAGTAGGAAGACTAGGAACTCCAAACAATCAGGGTACCGCATCATCAATGTACCTCTGGCCAGCACCCAGCCCAATGTTGCATCTCAGCCACTAGGACTCGTTGTAAGTAGCCAAGGAGAATTTTGAGGATGTCCACTATGGGACCAGATATATAAGTCTCAAGCACCATGTTTCCTTTTCTTCTGGCTCTTACTCATGGAAACAAGATATGTTGTGTACCTTGAATTAGCAAGCTCCTTCGGGACAGCAGCTCCAGATGATTTCAATACATCAACCAATTCCGGGAACACTTTCTTATTCTCCTCATTTATAAACACAATTGCATTACCCTCCTCTCCACGACGAGAGGCCCTGCCAATCAAGTGGACGTACTCCTTCACCGAATTTGGCATGTCAAACACTATGACCTACCTCACACTCACGAGGTCCACTCCACGGCCCAATAAACCAGTTGCTACTAGCACAGATACCTCACCCATTAAAAAACACCTTATAATCTCTCTCCTTTCGCTCATGGATTTTTCACCATGGATAGAGAGAGCTTTGACTCTCGTTGTAATGTTGATTGCCTCAGCTAAGAGATCTGCGCCCAGCCTTGAAGCCACAAACACCACCACTGGTGGCCTATAATGCTGCTTGCTCATCAGTATGTCAAAGAGCTTTTGCTTTTTGTGTTTCGACTCCACCCATTTAGCTATCTGCTTTACAGCAAGGTTTGGCTTATTCGGCTTTCCAACAAAGACAACTGCCAAAGCTTTTGCCATTGAGTGTGACATCTTCTCAACTTCAGCAGATATTGTGGCAGAAAACATAAGAACCTGGGGACATAAAAGAGCCCTAAAGAACTGCATCACCTGATCACGGAAGCCTCTCTGAAGCATACAGTCCACTTCATCAACCACAAACATGGATATACTATCCAACTCAATATCATGCTTAGTTAACAGATCGATCAGCCTTCCAGGAGTTCCAACAATCAGTTCCACACCTTGTTGGATGCGGTAGACCTGGCCGGCCATAGCATCACCACCAATCACAAGTGCAGTCTTAAATGGCAAACCCTTTCCAAGTAACTTTTCTTCTTCCTCAACTTGCACACACAGCTCCCTCGTTGGTGTAAGAACCATTGACAACGACTTCCTCTTGTTCAATTGATCACGAGAAAAATTCGCACAACGAGTGATAATTGGAATCAGATATGAAGCAGTTTTGCCAGATCCAGTCTCAGCTGAAACAAGAAGACTGGTCCAATTTAAAGCAGCTGGTATAGCTTGCATTTGGAGTGGTGTTGGCAGTTCGAATTCCATGGACTCAATGTTCTGAAGGAGCTTCACTGGAAGGTCACAAGAAGAAAATGACAAAACCGATGGAAGGACAGAGCCACATCTAACAGAAATATGAAGTCTCTCTCTTAGTAGTGTAGTTTCTTCATCGGAACATAGAAGCACTCATCACTAGTAGGTAATCGTTTCTGGACAGGGAGTGAGGAGGGCAACTTTGACTTGGCAATTCTTTCCAGAAGTGTCTTTTTACACTGCAAGCTGCAAATATCATCATCTGTAGAAGGCAGTATTAGAGTCAAGTTTATATCATGCTCAATGTATGGGACATGCAGAAAGTCGAAAGTGGTCGTTTCCTAAAAGTGAAGGATATATCACAGATTCACAGCCTTAGACATGAACCCGACTGAATACCTAAAGCTAGCGACTATGATTGAACAGACTCTACATAGACCCTGACTTTAGCTTGGAATTCATGTCTGCATAGAAACCAAAGTTGCCTAATTTCCTATATGTGCATAAATTCTCTGTAAACTAAAGCTCCTGAATTTATAAAAGGCTTAATCCCTTAAGTAATCCTAGTGAATTGGACTCGATTTATGTTTTTAGTTGATTATAATAAAAGAATTACTCACATCATTCAGTGCAAATTTTTTTGGACTACAGCGTCTATTAAGCTATTTCCGACGCCTATCAACACAATAAACTGTGAAGTACACTCAAGCACCCCAAAATTAATATCGATATAATCCTCTCATAGAACAGCCTATCTCTGTAATACCCCGATTTTTAAGAGCGTTTTAATTAGCGTTAATTATAATTATAAAGTTAATTATATTCTGAAATATTCTTATTTTATTTGAGTTGGAGTATGAGTTTTGAATTAAAACGTTGTAATGTGATTATTAGTTCGATTTTTTTTTATGAAGATAAGAATAATATATTTGGATTTTAAATAACCAAATGAATTTTAAATTCATTCTCTCTCATATTATTTTCTCACTCCTAAAGAAACCCACCCCATTTCTCTCTCCTCAAAGAAACCCCAAAACCCCATTTTCTCTCTCCCGTGAAAAACCCCAAGTACCAACCCCCTTATATCTCTCCCCTCACCCAAAGAAAACACCAACCTCATTTATCTCTCTTCTTCCCGTGAGAGACCCCAAACCCCAAATTCTTCTCTCCTTTCCTTCTCAGCTCACCGGCGTTCCCCAGGCTCGTCGGAGCCGCGTTTAGCCCCGCTCGTGCGGCGTTGCTACCTCCCATGCTCGCGATTTCTCTCTCCTCCTCGCTGCTCCTGTTATTTGTGGGTGCTACTGTGCACCGCTGCTCTTCGTGTACGGCCTGTCGCCGAGGTTGCGGTTGGTGGTTCTCTTAGCGCCGTCGTTGACCTCTCTCCACTCTCCATCTGTTGTTGTTGGTAGTGGTGTTGTTGATTTCTTTGTTCCTCTTCCTCTCTCTGTCCTATGAGGTACTACACCCCTCTCTTCTCCTCCTCTTGTTTCCCTCAAATTAAAAGTCAATTTTGAAATTATGAATTCTGAAATTGGGTTACTTATTGTTGATGCTTTGAATTCATGAGTTATTGTAAGTACTACCCCCTCCTAATTCTACTTATTTCCTCTCTGTATTTGCAAAGCTTTAATGCTTATAATTGATGGATTCTAGGACTTGAGTTAATTCAATTGCTTGATAATATGATCGGTTGCTTGATGTGTTCTATCCCTTGTTGTTTGAATTTTGGGATTTAAATATTGGATTGAGATGTGTAAGCTCCTGGTTCAATTAAACTTCAGTGATGACTAAAAAGAGCTCAACTGCAAATTTTAGTTTTGGGATAATATAAAATCAAGTGAGGATTTGTGTGTGTATCATCTCTTGAATTATATATGGTGGTTATTAAGCTAAGTAAGATGTGAAGTTGGATTAAATCTAAAGTTATGATGATTCAATTGTCTTATGACTATATACATAACATATGAGAGTTAGTTTCTAAGTCCTAATTTGAAAGGTTTTGTATTAAGTGATCCTTGTTAATATTGAAAAGATGACTTAAATGCCAGATAGACTTGGTATGGATAAAATCGAGTTCATTGGTTTACTTGACTTAAGTAATCTGGGTATCAGTTTTTGATGGTGGTTTATTGGGTTTTGGAAAAGTGATATTCTTGTATTAGAGTAAGAACCACAACTATAAGTTGTTAGGTTGCCAAAGGCTTTATTATGGTAATAAGCCAATTAGTATGTTAGCTGTATGATAAGGTCCTAATTATGATTAGAATAATCTTCTAAATTTGTTGAAGTAAGGGTATAAGAAGATGTTTAATTAGATGGAAGTCTAAAATAAGGTGTATTCATGAATACATAGTCTCTAAAAAAAAGGTATATAATATGATTGGAGTTGTAATCACTTAACTAGACGCCACAGGTTGATAGCTTAGTTAGTCTCCTCACCAAAAGTTAGAAAGGGGGATTAACTACTTATCACTAATAAGCTCATTAATATGGATATGAAGGAGTATAGAATAAGTATGCCTCTTGTTTTGTAAGTGATCGGAAAGTGTGATAAGATAACTATTGTTCTTATGAATGACGAAGTATAATATGTTGCTATGATATATGTTCATGTATTCTGAATATGATAAAGTATACCTTTTAATTCTGAAACCATCTGAAAGTACGAATGACTCTTAAACGATATGAGATACGAAAAGACGGCTATGTTTCTGCTATGCTTCTGATATGTTTCTGTTGTCATTCTTAAAAGTACTTAAAGGTATGAGATATGCTTACAACTTCCTATTATGTAAAATTTACGTTATGATCGTTCTGAAATGATCTGAAAGTATAGAAAGTAACATCTATTGCTAACACCCACGATCCCCTTCGAAATGTGTTTGTGAAATGATGTTTATGATTATGTTAAGGATTTTGTGATGTGATTCTTTATATGGATTGTGGGATACTTAATTTTGTTTTCGAATGAGTTTCGTAAATGATGATCTTATGAGTTATTGATGCTCAAGTATGATTCATGAAAGATCCACGGCTTATGCCGATGAATGCTAAACAAACGAAACATGATAAATAAAAGTGAAAGATGTTCTAGCAGTATAATGTTACGCTTATCTACTTTTATGGTCGTGCACGTACCTTCGCACCCGCCGTACACCCAACAAGGGAGTCGGGCTCCTTGAGGGGTACCGCATGTTATTTTGGTGCGAGCGGTGTATCCAACAAGGGAGCTGGGCTCCTTGAGGATCATCGCATATTGGTGCATCCAATAAGGGAGCTGGGCTCCTTGAGGATCATCACATGGTGGGAGACGTCCCACATGTCTATACTCGCCTATTTTGGTGCGAGCGGTGTATCCAACAAGGGAGCTGGGCTCCTTGAGGATCATCACATGGTGGGAGACGTCCCACATGTCTATACTCGCCAGTTACCAAGCTAAAAGATGAAAAGATAATGATGAAACTTATGATATGAAATGAAATATTTGTTATGTAGATGATTTTATAATTTAATGTTATTTCAGTATGATGACTCTGATGTTACGAAAGTCTGATTATGATTGCGATTATGTTTTATGATTTCACACATTATGTTATCGATGATTGGATTAGGAAATAGGGAATGTTTTATGAATATGATGATTAGTGATGTTTATGAACGAATGCTATGAAATAACTATGTTATTACGATAGTTGATCATTACTAGTTAAGTAAATGAAAGATAATGATGATTTATGATATCCTATATGACTTAAAGTATATGTTTATGAATGTTTATCGTCTAATGATGTGAAAGTATGTCTTCCGCTTTGATATGAAAGAACTATGATGATGTTACGACTCTGCTATGATATATGTGAGAACTTATAAGTCATGAATGATAATGGATTATGTGAATGTTGCTATGTTGTTGGGATATGGTTATGAACGATGTGAACATGTTGATTTCGTGAGAGTCGTAGACACCAAAGCATGTTTTAAGAATGTTTTATGGGTTAGTACTCAGCGTTGTGCTGATGTGTCTGTCAATGTTTTGTTTTGTCACTACTGTGGCCTGTCACTTAGTGGGTGGCAGTGTTACAATAGTTTCAGGTTGAAGTTCTGGAGCATCTTTTCCAAGATAGAAGCAATTACGTGCTAAGAGTTCAGCTATGATTGTTTTACGTTTCTTTGAGGCGAGGACGTTCCACTTTGTAATAGATAATTTGGTTTTTTTCCCCTTTTCCTTCCCTTATTATTATTTTTTTTTTTTTTTATTTTTTTTTTTATTTATTTTTTAAATATTTTATTTTATTTTTATTTTTTTCCCTATTTTCGCCGTTCCAATTACAAAAATTAATATACCCCTTCTTACTCTTATACTTCGAATCCTAAAACCCGGCGGTTGTTAGCTTTCGTAGTGTAATAAGTAATGGTTTAGTTTTATTTCTAGTTCCGGATGAGCAATAGTGCTCCTGATTCTCTTTAGCTGCTACTCCGCGAAAGCGTTGAGTTATGGATTTGGAAATATTTTATTGTAACAGGTTTTTCAAACATTTTCCCATTGTGGGTTGTCCAATTTACAAAGGAAACTCTGCCGAAATTTCTAGAAAATAGTAATCTATTATTAAAGTGTTTCTTTAAAGAGTGGCAAATCAAGGTATTGTCCCTGTAAGTTAATGTTAAATGTCGCCTTGTGTTTTCCCATAGTGGAAAGTACGGCGGTAACGCACCGACTAAGCTAGGTCTTCCGCTGCTAATCCTGATTAACTAACTTGTTAAGGATGTACGAAAGTCGGGGCGTTACAATCTCAGTCCACCTTCATTTCATTATCTATTTCTTTTAGCTATAAACGACTAAACGTTCAATCTTTCACCAAGAAATTTGGCAAATTCTATCAGCACCCTTTTCCATACACCAATGGCAAACAGTACAAACAGAATAAAACCGAAATGCTAGCCCTAATCGATGCAGAAAACTAAACTAGTGCTCTAAAACTAATCGACAACAGGTCCACCCGAAAATATACCAATTATTACTAAGACCAACAAAGCTAGACTATAAATAATAATAAAAACCTGCAATATACATTTTTTTTCATTTAACTGATGTATAGAAACCCTAACTGCGAAACGATTTCCACTATTAACTGCAACACCACCACCCGTCTGATTAAAAACTCACACAACTCAATTACAAAGCCAACCCACCTCACCACCTACTCAAACTAACCAACCCATCAAATTATATCAGCCCATCAATTTGTATTTCAGGAAAGGAGGAAATGGAGGATTCCTTTCTTTTTTTTATTGGTAACAAAAGTTGGAGGAATTGGATGTTCTGAAATCACCTAGTTATAGAATGAAGTTCAAACAACTGAATTTAGAGCACATAACCTTCAAAATCAAATATTTGGAGTTGGCTCCACAACTAATTATCAATTCTTAAAGATTGGGATTTGACAAATTGAATAAGGATAACAAACTAACAACCAATTAACACAAACAACTTAGCAACTAATAATTAACATTAGGATTCAGGTATTTAGGTTAAAATTACATTAGTTCATTCGAATTTTTGGAGATTGTGGTGGAGAGGGGTGGCCGGGTGGGCTACAGGCCTCTAGCCTCCGGTGGTCGGCAGAAATAGACGAGTTTGATGGTGCGGTGGCCGGTTGTCAGTGGAGAAGGGCGAGCAGACGTGAAATCGTAATTAGGTGAACCCGAAAATAAAGATGGAGGGAACAAAACTACAAAGGAGAAACATGGTAGCCACTCACCCACCTCACATAAATAGGTGAAAACCCGCAATGAGGCGGGTGACGGACGGGTGGCCGGTGGAGTGGGCGGCGGATGGGTCGGATATGGGTGAGATTTTTTTGATTCATCACCCGTCCAATCACCCACTTCATCTATATCCACCCATGTGATATATATATATAACATACTAATAAGTACTTATATATAACCGGCCATGGTTTCACATAAAAGACTTACAAATTGCCTTGAAATAAAACTGATACTAAAGAGAGTTACAATTTTATGTGAGTGAAGAGAGAGAGAGAGAGAGGTTTTCAGAGGAGCTTGTGTAGCCGTGTATTTTGCTCTGCCTAGAACTGAAGGAGAGGCCTCAATTTATAAGCAGGGGAGAACAAATCAGTCACGCTGTAAAACTGTGCATGAACAATTTGTCTTCTGCTTTAAACTGTTTAAATTTTGTGTTGTTGAACCTTTATACTGTTAATGAATAGTTTTACAGCTTTACACTGTTGAAGACTGTCTGTTACCGTGTTTACCCTGTTGCTGCTTGAAAATAATGAAAGTGAACCTTTTTTTTTTAAGTCTGGAAACCAGCATCTTCTTCGTCGTCACTGAGGTGGATGGAGGAGTCTGCTGTTGTTTCATTGTCTGAAGTAATGGAGGATTTAGACATACTATTGGCTAGTTGTCGTAGGATTCATGCGTAATTTTCAAGGGTTTTTGCTGATACAGGCAAGGAATTTGCTTGTGATTTACGGGCTAGGAACCGAGATTGTTCTGGCCATGATGTCATGATACCTGTGTTACAATTTTTCTTCAACCATTCTTTAATGGCTGGTTCAAGAATAAAATGTGAAGCATTGAAGTTTGACCACCATCTAATTTTAAACTTTCTTTGGAGATCCATTCCCCCTTGATCTTGGTTTATTTCGAGGAACCATTGACAAACCCAAGGGAGGTAGAACTTCATTGAAAATAAACATAAGGCGGGAAAGCGCCTTTCGATGTTTGAAGGTTTGTATTTGGTTCGAAAAGTATTATAGCTTTTTGCAACTTCAGGGTGAAGGATCTGAAGAGCCATAGAATTTCCACCATTGGGTAAACCAAGATGGCAACTTTTCTGGCTTTTGTATTAGTAAAGTGGAGAACCATGCTTGTTGGTAATCCCAATAATTAAAGCTTTTAAGTGTGGGAAAGTGTTATTGAAGCTAATGGAGAAGGTTTGTGTTTTGACAGGTCTTGACCCCAGTCGTGAGTACTGAGAACCTTTAGGATTTTAATGGTTGAATAGGAATTAGGAGGGCTCAGCTTGCTCATTCTTATAAAAGAAGTGATTGAATTCAGCAGAGTTAGTAACCTCAAGGATTGTCTGGTAATATTCTGCTGTTTTAGTACGATCCCATGGTTTGTAGAACCAGTTTTTTCCAAAAAAATTTTGTATTGAAGCATAGGGATCTTCACCATGATACTCATGTTCAATTGTTATAATATTTTGAAAGGCATTTTTAACAAAACAATCGGAAGTCTCATTTTTCTTAGGTTGTGCAACCACAACCTGAGAGCTACCTGGTTTTAGAAATTGTTTTTGAGGAGGGGTTTTTTTTTGGAAGATTCTCCTTCCTCTGGTTTTGAAATAACAGTAATATTTTTCCCTGCGGGAGTTTTACCTCTGTAGCTGCTTTGCTTAAGCTTCCCTGGTTTTGCATAGAGTTCTTGAAGGCTTGGAGGAGTTGAGGGTGTTTTAAGATAGACGAAGGATGCTCAGAGATGGAAAGGAGCTATTCTTGAACTTCCTGTGTTCTATCAGTGGAGGAGGTTTCACTCTCCATATTCTGAACTGCTTCGTACCATGTTTTGATTGGTTGTTGTGTGGTGCATATGGTTTTCTTAGGAGGAGGTCGAGACTTCTCCTTATCTTTTGTCTTTTTAGGCAATTCTGTAAGAAATTCACGAGTTAAGAAGTCAGGGATATAATTCTGTTCTCCTTTTATATGCTCAATCTCAAATTCAAAAATGCTTAAGATAGACTGCCATCTAGCAAAAACATGTTTTACAGCAATGTTTTGGACATCCTTTTTTAAAACAGCTTTAGCAGCTTGACAATCAACTCGTAATAAGAATTTTTTATTTAACAAATTAGACTGAAATTTGGTAATACATAGAACAATTGATAATATCTCCTGTTTTATAGTAGAGTATTTTTATCTGGGTATCATTCCAGTGTCCTGAGGTGAACCTGATAATGTACTATTTACCATTGTCGACCTGTTTTAAGATTCCTCCGTAACCCTTGTCACTGGCATCTGTTTCACCAATTTTAGGTAGGTCAATGTTTGCTAAACTAAGGCATGGGATTTCTAGAGCTCGAGTTTTTATTGTTTTAACAGCCTGGGTATATATCAGACCAAGGCGGTGGGTTTTTCTTTAGTCTATCATGGAGAGGTTTTGCAATTCCACAAAGATTTGGATAAAAATCTAAGACATAATTTGAACTACCAAGAAATCTTTGTAGTTGAGTTTTGTCTAAGATTTTATCAGGAACTTTGCTAGTGAATTGGAGAGATCTATCAATAGGGGTAATAGTCCCAAAAGACACAAGATGACCAAGGAATCTAATTTTTGTTTGGAATAAAGAAATCTTTTTTTGCCGAAACGGCGAGACCATTTTTCTTAATGAGATAGAAGAAAAGTCTTTAGGTTTTTAAAATGTTGATCAATCGTGGTTGAGAAAACTAGCACGTCATCAATGTAAACTATTCAAAAATCTGAATAGGGGTTGAAGATATCATTCATTATCCTCAGATATTCAGAGGGAGCATTTTTAAGACCGAAAGGCATAACGTTCCATTCATACTGGCCAAAAGGAACAGTAAAAGCGGTTTTATTACGGTGTTGTGGCTTGATCTGTATTTGCCAAAATTCAGATTTCATATCAAACTTTGAGAAGATAAAGGCATGGTGTAATTTTTGCATTAGATCTTTTTTATTAGGTATTGGATAGCGGATCCAACATAGGGCATCGTTAAGAGGTTTGTAATTTATCACTAATGCGGGTGTGCCACGTTCAATTTCGAAGATTTTTTAACGTAAAAACGCCGCACGGCTCCAAGGGGAGCGGGATTTGGAAATTAAGCCTTTGCTTTCGAGAAATCTAATATCTTCTCGACAATGACGTTCTAAGTCGGCATTCATCTGAGTTGGCCGGGCTTTGGTAGGGATATTCTTTTCATCATAATCAGGCTCATAAGGTAAGTCGACCATGTGTTGCTTTCTACTCCAGAAGGCATTTGGAAGATCAGATTAAACTTCCCGTTCGAGGAGGCCTTGTAAGTTAGCTATCTGAGTTTTTTGAACATTACTTTGTAACTGGTCATCGATCTTTTGTAAATGGATTTTTTGTTTTAGATCGTGCACATCGCTTTGTTTTCGATTGATAAGAGAATTTATCTCACTATTATAAATGGATCTTGCTTTTATAATATTGAGATTTATGGTCTTGGGTTTTTCTAAGGAGCGGAAATCAAGCCTTTTATTTTTGGTTTTGAAGGATATGCCATCATAACTGACATTGTAAGGGGTTATTATGTTTATGAAAGGTGTTCCCAAGATTACTAAATGGTGTATATTGGTAACAAGAACAAAATGGCTTTTTAGAGAAAGGCATTGATTTAATATGCTTGCATTTGTTTTTCCTTCTATCTGCATTTTTGTGTTATTAGCAGAGCTAAGTCTTTCAGAAGTTTTTTTTATGAAAACGTTTTGGGACGAGACTAGATTTAATGCAATTTAAATCTGCTTCGGTATCAAACAATGCTATAGTATTAATTTTAAAATCATTAGAAAACTCAAGTGTGACCTTTATATAATATTTTCTAGAACTGATTTCTTTTAAATAAAAAAGGAAATCATCTGGGACTATTGGGCTATTTTCTTCATCTGGGACATCGTCAGGATCACTCCCACTAGGGATATCTGTAGCCATATGAGAAGTTAGAAGCTGAATTATGGCAGAGTCCTGCTGCTGTTTAGTTTTAAGATCTTTTATGTCGGCTTTAATGGTTTTAACTTTAGCGTGAAGATCTTATATGGTCCCTTCTGGCTTTTTTCTAGAACTTCTCTTTTCTAATGTAGAAGTGAGGTTGTGTGGTTCAGTGCTTGAAGAAGGTGGGATATGGTCTTTTTCTTTAATACTTTCTTCAAGGATTCACGAAGGCGCTCAAGGTACTGTTTTTGTAGATTAGGATTGTTAATATCATGGTTAACATCTAAGATGAGGCTTTGTTCTTTGGTGAGAACGTTTAGGGTATATTCTTCATCATTAGGCGAAGATGAGGAATATATGTCATCATCCCGAGGGCCATGACTCTCAGTGAATTATAAGATTCGATTTCCTCATCGAAGACTCTATTAGAAGAGCTGAAATTCTTCCTAGAGTCTCATCATCTAGGTCAAGGTTTTGGATCTTATTAGACACCCTACAATATCTAGCCGTATGACCCTTTTTACCACATTTGAAACAAGTTATGTTTTTAAAGTCAGGTTTTGTGGTGGTCTGTTGGTATTTTTTACGGATCTTCCATTTCCGTTGCTCAAAAGGTTTTTTATAAAACTAACTACAACCCTATGGCTCTGATACCAAAATAGACCAAGGATCTGGGGTTTTAACAGATAAACTACGAAACTAAAAACATGTAATTAAAACATGTATGCATAAACAAAGTAAAGGAAGGCGGTTTAACCGGCCATGGTTTTACAGAAAAGACTTACAAATTGCCTTGAAATGAAACTGATACTAAAGAGAGTTACAATTTTATGTGAGTGAAGAGAGAGACAGAGATTTTCAGAGGAGCTTGTGTAGCCGTGTATTTTGCTCTGCCTAGAACTAAAGGAGAGGCCTCAATTTATAGGCAGGGGAGAACAAATAAGTCACGCTGTAAAACTGTGCATGAACAATTTGTCTTATGCTTTAAACTGTTCAAATTTTATCTTGTTGAACCTTTATACTGTTGATGAATAGTTTTGCAGCTTTACACTGTTGAAGACTATGTTCGTTGCTATGTTTACCCTGTTGCTTCTTGAAGATACTGAAAGTAAACCATTTTTTTTAAAGTCTGGAAACCAGCATCGTCTTCATCGTCACTGAGGAGGATGGAGGAGTCTACTGTTGTTTCATTGTCTGAAGTTATGGAGGATTTAGACATACTATTGGCTAGTTGTCGTAGGATCCGTGCGTAATTTTCAGGGGTTTTTGCTGATGCAAGCAAGGAATTTGCTTGTGATTTACGAGCTAAGGAACTGAGATTGTTCTGGCCCTGATGTCATGATACATGTGTTATAATTTTTCTTCAACCATTCTTTAATAGCTGGTTCGAGAATAGACTGTGGAGCATTGAAGTTTGACCACCATCTAATTTTAAACTTTCTTTGGAGAACCATGCCCCTTTGATCTTGGTTTATTTCGAGGAACCATTGACAAACCCAAGGGAGGTAGAACTTCATTGAAAATAAACATAAGGCGGGAAAGGGTCTTTTGATGTTTGAAGGTTTGTATTGGGTTCGAAAAGTATTATAGCTTTTTGCAACTTCTGGGTGAAGGATCTCATTAGAAGAGCCATAGAATTTCCACCATTGGGTAAACCAAGATGGCAACTTTTCTGGCTGTATGGTTTTAGTATTGAAGTAGGTTAGCTAAGAATGGGATAATCTATTATTTTGTATTAGGAAAGTGGAGAACCATGCTTGTTGGTAATCCCAATAATTAAAGGTTTTTACAGTGTGGGAAAGTGTTATTGAAGCTAATGGGGAAGGCTTTGTGTTTTGACAGGTCTTGACCCTAGTCGTGAGGACTGAGAACCTTTAGGATTTTAATGGTTGAATAGGAGGGCTCAACTTGCTCATTCCTATAAAAGAAGTGTTTCAATTCAACGGAGCTAGTAACACAAGTATTGTCTGGTAATATTTTGCTATTTTAATACGATCCCATAGTTTGTAGAACCAGTTTTTTCCAAAACTTTTTGGATTGAAGCATAGGATCTTCATCATGATACCCATGTTCATTGTTATAATATTTTGAAAGGCATTTTTAACAAAATAATCGGAAGTCTCATTTTTCTTAGGTTGTGCAACCACAACCTGAGAGCTACCTGATTTTAGAAATTATTTTTGAGAAGGGGTTTTTTTGGGAAGATTCTCCTTCCTCTGGTTTTAAAATAACAGTAATATTTTTCCCTGCAGGAGTTTTACCTTATGTAGCTGCTTTGCTTGAGCTTCCCTGATTTTGCATAGAGTTCTGGAAGGGTTAGAGGAGTTGGGGGTGTTTTAAGATAGACGAAGGATGCTCAGAGATGGAAAGGAGCCATTCTTGAACTTCCTGTGTTCTATCAATGGAGGAGGTTTCACTCTCCATATTCTGAACTGCTTCGTACCAGGTTTTGATGGGTTTTTGTATGGTGCATATGGTTTTCTCAGGAGGAGGTCGAGACTTCTCCTTATCTTTTGTCTTTTTAGGCATTTCTGTAAGAAATTCACGGGTTAAGAATTCGGGATAGAATTCTCTTCTCCTTTTATATGTTCAATCTCAAATTCAAAAATGCTTAAGATAGACTGCCATCTAGCAAAAACATGTTCTACAGCAATGTTTTGGACATCCTTTTGTAAAACAGCTTTAGCATCTTGACAATCAACTCGTAATAAGATTTTTTGATTTAACTAATCAGACTGGAATTTGGTAATACATAGAACAATTAATAATTTCTCCTGTTTATAGCAGAGTATTTTATCTGGGTTTCATTTCGGTAGTCAGACCATTTCCATTTATGGTTATTCTAGTATCAGAATTATGGGGTTGTAGTTATTTTTGTTCCTTATAAAACTTTATCTTTTTGAATTCAGTACTTTTCAATCTTAATATTGACTTTTGTCCTGTTTTTACTCTGTTGTTTTTAAAGTTGGTAGAGGCGGTAAGTCGTGTAAGAGGTAGTCAGACCATAGGGCTACACCTTTTTCACGACGAGTAGGTTTTAGGGCTTATTTCAAGTTTTAAAAACTAGACTAATTTCTATTTCAAAATTATGAGTTCTATATGAAGCAGAGGAGCTCCATCCTCTTCTCATGGTAGTAGTAAAGCCAATAAGCTGGTTAAAAATGAAACCTTTACTATAGAAAACCTTGAGCAAAGCAATGACAATTGGGAGATACCCAAAGTTAATAAAGACCAGATTTATAAAATGAGTAGATATAATATTTTAAAACTGATTATATTATCAAAACCCAATAACGAGATATCCATTTAACAAAACCTATTGATACTATCAAATTATTTTCAGCAAAAACCTTGCAAAAACATATCGAAAAAGGTTATCGATACATCCATATAGGATTGGTTCAAGTAGGTTTAAAACTTCTTACAAAAGAAGGATTAAATTCCTCAGTCCTTGTGGTCCTTAGAGATGGACGATTCAAAGACTTTAATGATTCTGTAATAGGAACTATAGAGTAAGGTTTATGCATGGGTCCAGTCTCTTTCGATTGTTATCCAAATTTCAGTGTCTCGTTAAGTGATAAGAATATCTTATCCTCCTTACTTTTACAAATTAAACATAATTACAAAATGTTCGATGGTTCAATTCCAGTAGCTCTGATCTATAAAGTCCATTACAAAGCTATGATGTCTGCTTTTAATACTAGAAATATACAATATAGTAAGAAAGGAGAAACTCTCCTCCTCCAAACCGACCTTTGTAGATCAAACATAAGAATCCCTAGACCAATACAATGTAATGATGCCAGTCTTCCTGAAGATTGGTTCCTCGAAGGAGCTGCTGAACCTGAAGCGCGATCCCCAGCTCTTCTTGAACCTAATACCGACTTAGAACGAGTTATACAATACTCTGATGGTAGTGTTAAACTTAGCTTTAACGAAAGCACTAGCTCTAGGTATTCAGACCATGCCTCTGTTGAAAGCCTAGGACGATCTTCCCATCTTCCTTCTATGAATAACAACATTATAAACGACAAGTCAACTGTCCTAGAAACAATTACCTGGAAAGGCCAAGGCATTCTACCTCATATATACCTTTATCATCTATCCAAAATGTAGAATATAGAACCCAAGTTCCACACCCGGTCTATGCTGAACGACAGTCTCCTCCAGACTCACCCTCAACCTCGGTTATAACTGAAAATATTACTAATGAGCTAAACATCCTTGAAAAGGATTTTGAGATCAATAAAGAATTAGTTCACAAAGACTTTTATGCCCCCACATAACCTCTCGAAGAGCACGTGGTTTTTCAAGCACTTTCTTGAAATTCGGGAAAAGATCCAGGAAAGCTATTACAACTTTATAATACAACATAAAGCTCATATTTTATTCTTTGATTGGTTTGAACTTCATAGTTTAGACTAGGGGTGCTAATGAGCCAGGGTGGCTCGCAAACTATTCGAGCTCGGCTCGGTCAAAGCTCGGCTCGAGAAGGCTCGACTCGAGTTCGAGATCGGCTCGAGACCTTAACGAGCGGAGCCTGAGCCTAGTGGAGTTCGGCTCGAAAGCTCGCAAACATGTTCGATAAATTTTAAACTACTATTTATGCATTGATTTTTAATCTAACTTGAACCTTAGGTGTATTCCACTATAAAAAATGTCCAATTTTCAGCCCAATTAAAAAATAGAAATCAAATTAAAATTTTTAGCCCACTTAAAAAATACAAACCATATAAAATTTCCAGCCCACTTAATAAATAGAAGTACAAACCTAACAAAGTAAGTATAGGAGAGAGAGAATGACAGGGAGCAGTTCAAGGGTTTTCAATTTCAACCCTAAAACTCTAATCTACCGTTCACACTTGTTTTGGTTAATTTCATCTCCAGCCCATTTCGTTTTTTGTTTTTATTCACTAGTACATAATTGTTGATTTGCGTCGGATGTCAAACCATCATTTGCGTCGGACATGGGTCCGACGCCACAAGCCTCGACGCAGATGTGCCGTAAAAGATTTGCGTAGGATAAGGACATGACGCAATTCTATTACTATTTGCGTCGGACTTTAGGTGATGTGTGACACACATGACTCCTCAAGCCACACAATTTTGTGCATGGTCTGAAAGAGCCATTTGCGTCGCATACAAGGCATAGCGCGACGCAAATTACCCACACGACACCACATCCATGCACCTGCGGGCCACAAGGTTTATGTGCGTCGGAGTCTTGACGACGTGCGACGCAAATACTGTCTTCTGCATCGTTTAGGCTCGACATTCGATGCATATCATGGTAAACAATTTACGAGAATCAGGAGCAGTTTTGTAAACAAAGTTTAATACCAAATTTGTTTTCACGAGAATCAGGTGCACAATCAACTCTCAAATTTGTGTAAAATTCAACAAATTTTTAAAGAAACTACATGAATTTATCACCAAAAAAATAAACTAACATATCAAATGAGAGGAAAAAATCCTTTAAATTTCCATATCAAAAAAAAATAAAAATAACTTACAAATTCACCACTATAAATTTAATAGCGAATTTTCACATACATTAGAAGAAGAAAAAAAAAGTTCAACAACATATCAAGAAATACACTACATCGCCAATTTCTTCATCAGGAACTAGATCTATAAAAATAAAATCAACTAAAACTAAATTCTAGAACCTTGATCTTCTTCAACTTCATCAAGCACGCGTCGAGTACAACATTCGAATTCTTGATGCACTGGAGATGACGAGATAAATCCGGCGGATTTGAGATCAACTCAGCGGTGAGTTTCCTGATCTGAGCCGACTCACTCAACTTGAGTTTCTTGATTCAAGTGAGAATCTCATCACTGGGGAAGTCCCCACGAATTCAAAATTTGAGTCTTAGTCGTGGAAATTCACCGGAAGAAATATTGAGAAATTTACTAACTCGGTGGGTCGGTCCCACCGAGTTTCTTCACTCACTCGATCCTCCATTTGTACAAACATATCACTAGCGTCTTGCGGTGGTGGTGAGAGTTGGTGATGTGAGTGGTGGTGAGAGTCAGAGAGAGACGCTGGTGAGAGTGAGAGGGAGAGAGAGACGCTGGTGAGATGGAGGGAGAGAGAGACGCTGGTGAGATGGAGAGAGAGAGAGATGCGGCTTGAGATCTAGGGTTTAGCAACTGATTTGTAAAGGCATGCCTCTTTTATATTTTAAGTGGATATGTGTTGGATGGGCCTTGTGGGTCTGACGTAAATACTAAATACATTGTTATACTTGGGCCGACGATTTGCGTCGGGTATGCTAAGTAGATACGACGCAGATGGTGATTTGCGTCGCATATAACCTACCTTCGACGCAAATCCTAATATAATTATTTGCGTCGGACATTTATTGGGATCCGACGCACATGAATCTCGCACCCATTTACTTTACTTTTTTGCGTCAAATGCTGCTTAAATCCAACGCACATGAAGCAAGATTTGCGTCGGACACCAATAGTATCCAATGCAAATGATGCATCTACGTCGAATCTCCTGTTGTGCGACGCAATTTAGGAGACGCAAATCAACGTTTTTCTACTAGTGCTTCTTCATTTTTTCATCCTCTGATATCTGACTTCTCCTCCCTTTTCTATTTTTACGTTTCTTTTTTCCTTTTATTTTTTCTTCCATTGATATATATACAATAGGTATTTCCATGAACTATGCAAATTATTTTAAAGGTGAGCAAAAAACTATTCTCGTTCATCTTTGCTTGTATATACTGCTCTTCTACTCCTATTCTCGAGCTTTTCTCAAGTCGAATAGTTCGTACACTTCCTCGAGCCGAGCCGGATTTTTTTTTTGTATCGAGCTCGAGCCGAGCCGAGCCTAGATATTTGAGCTCAATCCTTCCCCTTCTCGAGCCGATCCGAGCCTAGCCAGGCTCGGTTTCGGTTCGGCTCGTTAACACCCCTAGTTTTGACCATAACATTGATTACCCTTTTAAATCCATAGAACCTGTCAACACCAATAGAAGGACACCCGTCAGGGAGACTCCAGATGGTACTGTTCAAGCTGGCCATCCTCCTTTACGACAAATTACCTTATCCATAGGCGAGCACAAGGTTGAGGCTTCTCCTCTCAAGAAACCTCATGAAGAAGCCACCACAAACCTCACGAATATTGTCCAACAAAACAATTTTACAAACATTAGCCTTAACACTCTAGGATAGCAGCTTTCTAGAATTGAGAAACAAAATCTTAAAGCAGAGACGAGCTTAGTCTTTACTCCTATGGAAAAGATCCTCCGGAATCGGATTTTTAAACCATTTCAGATTTCGCAAAAGGCTCAAAAAGAAGTCACGACTTCAAAGACTGAATTTCTTCAAGCTATCAAAGACCAAATTAGCAGGGTTGAACCTTCTACCTCAAGAATAGCTGAGGAAGAAACAGTCCAGAATAATACTGTTAGTGTCCTAGATTTAAGTGACGACACTGATACTGAGACCAGCCCCAAAACACCTGAATTAGCTAAACTCTCTTGGTAAAATACTGGACCTCTTGATATTATTTCTATAAGGTCTAGTGAATTCCTAATCAGAAGTCAGCCTAACACAATTGTTCAACCAAAATATAATGCCTCTTCCATCTATCAACAGAATATAGACGGCATGAGTGAACACCAAATATTAAACCTCTTACAGTAAATGACAATGGCTTCAAATGCTTACAAAACCCAATCTGGTACGTCAGATAAAACAGTTGCAGAGAACTCTTAATTGCAGGCTTCTCTGGCTAGCTAAAAGGGTGGTGGGATTTCTATCTCACCAAACAACAACAACTGGATGTCTTAAACGCGATCCACACAACTGAAGATGGGGTCCCCATTCTCAACCAGATTGGAGAACCAATCCAAGATTATGTCTCAACCCTAATTTTTACCTTATCACTATATTTCATTGGAGATTCCTCCCATCTAAGAGACAAAAACGCATATTTTTTGTCTGATCTTAGATGCAAGAAACTTAGTGATTTCCAGTGGTATAAGAATACTTTCCTAACTAGGGTAATGCTTAGAGAAGATTCTAACCAACCTTTTTGGAAAGAAAACTCCTAACAGGTCTTCCAACCATCTTAGGAGAAAAAGTCTGAAACGGAATCCGTGAGCATTTTGGAGAACATATTATCCCTTACGATAGGCTAACCTACGGTGAGTTAGTAAGTCTAACCTCTAAACAAGGCCTTCATATATGTCAAGATTTGAAGCTCCAAAAACACTTAAATAGGGAGTTAAAAGAAACGAAAAAGGAGTTAGGTTCCTTCTGCCAACAATTTGATAACTCCTCCCCTCAAATAAACACTTGTAAAGGGAGCTGTAGTAAACCGGCCCATTACCAAAAACCCTATAAAGCCCGAAAGTTCTATAAGAAGGTTGAGAAAGTCTTCTGTAAAAAACCTTTTGAGCAACGGAAATGGAAGACCCATAAAAAACACCAACAGACCACCACAAAACCTGACTTTAAAAACATAACTTGTTTCAAATGTGGTAAAAAGGGTCATACGGCTAGATATTGTAGGGTGTCTAATAAGATCTAAAACATTGACCTAGATGATGAGACTCTAGGAAGAATTTCAGCTCTTCTAATAGAGTCTTCTGATGAGGAAATCGAATCTTATAATTCTGCTGAGAGTCATGGCCCTCAGGATGATGACATAGATTCCTCATCTTCAGCTAATGATGAAGAATATACCCTAAACGTTCTCACCAAAGAACAAAGCCTCATCTTAGATGTTCTCCAGGATATTAACAATCCTAATCTACAAAAACAGTACCTTGAGCGCCTTCGTGAATCCTTGAAGAAAGTCTTAAGAAAAGATCATAACCCCCCTTCTTCAAGCACTGAACCATACAACCTCACTTCTACATTAGAAAAGAGAAGTTCCAAAAAGAAGCCAGAAAGGACCATACAGGATCTTCAGGCTGAAGTAAAAACCATTAAAGCGAGACATAAAAGATCTTAAAACTAAACAAGCAAGATGACTCTGCCATAATTCAGCTTCTAACTTCTCATATGGCTACGTATATCCCTAGTGAGAGTGATCCTGACGATATCCCAGATGAAGAAAATAGCCCAAAAGTCCCAGATGATTTCCTTTTTGTTTTAAAAGAAATCACTTCTAGAAAATATTATATAAAGGTCACACTTGAGTTTTCTAGGGATTTTAAAATTAATAGTATAGCATTGTTCAATACTGGAGCAGATTTAAATTGCATTAAATCTAGTCTCGTCCCAAAACGCTTTCATAAAAAAACTTCTGAAAGACTTAGCTCTGCTAATAACACAAAAATGCAGATAGAAGGAAAAACAGATGCGAGCATATTAAATCAAGGCCTTTCTATAAAAAGCCATTTTGTTCTTGTTACCATTATACACCATTCAGTAATCTTGGGAACACCTTTCATAAACATAATAACCCTTTACAATGTTAGTTATGATGGGATATCCTTCAAAACCAAAAATAAAAGGCTTGATTTCCGCTTCTTAGGAAAACCCATGACCAGAAATCTCAACATTATAAAGGGAAGCTTCATTTATAATAGTGAGATAAATTCTCTTATCAATCGAAAATAAAGCGATGTGCACGATCTAAAACAAAAAATCCATTTACAAAAGATCGATGACCAGTTACAAAGTAATGTTCTAAAAACTCAGATAGCTAACTTCCAAGGCCTCCTCGAACGGGAAGTTTGCTCTGATCTTCCAAATGCCTTATGGAGTAGAAAGCAACACATGGTCGACTTACCTTATGAGCCTGATTATGATAAAAAGAATATCCCTACCAAAGCCCGGCCAACTCAGATGAATGCCGACTTAGAACGTCATTGTCAAGAAGAGATTAGATTTCTCGAAAGCAAAGGCTTAATTTCCAACTCCCGCTCCCCTTGGAGCTGTGCGGCATTTTACGTTAACAAAGCTTCTGAAATTGAATGTGGCACACCCATATTAGTGATAAATTACAAACCTCTTAACGATGCCCTACGTTGGATCTGCTATCCAATACCTAATAAAAAAGATCTGATGCAAAAATTACACCATGCCTTTATCTTCTCAAAGTTTGATATGAAATCTGATATCTGGCAAATATAGATCAAGCCACAACACCATTATAAAACCGCTTTTCTTGTTCCCGTTGGCCGGTATGAATGGAACGTTATGCCTTACGGTCTTAAAAATGCTCCTCCGAATATCGAGGGATAATGAATGATATCTTCAACCCCTATTCGGATTTTTTGCATACCCTTATTCGGATTGTCCGATAATGAAGGATAATGAAAGATTTCTTGGTAGTTTAAATTATGTTTTAGATTTTTATTCAAATCTTTGTAGAATTGCAAAACCTCTCCATGATAGACTAAAGAAAAATCCATACCCAGGCTGTTAAAACAATAAAAACTCGAGTTCTAGAAATCCCATGCCTTAGTTTAGCAAACACTGACCTACCTAAAATTGGTGAAACAGATGCCAGCAACAAGGGTTACGGAGGAATCTTAAAACAGGTCCAGAATGGTAAATAGTACATTATCAAGTTCACCTCGGGACACCGGAATGATACCCAAATAAAATACTCTACTATAAAACAGGAGATATTATTAATTGTTCTATGTATTACCAAATTCCATCGATTTGTTAAATCAAAAATTCTTATTAAGAGTTGATTGTCAAGCCGCTTAAGTTGTTTTAAAAAGGATGTCCAAAACATTGTTTGTAAAACATGTTTTTGCTAGATGGCGGTCTATCTTAAGCATTATTGAATTTGAGATTGAGCTTATAAAAGTAGAAGAGAATTCAATCCCTGACTTCTTAACCCGTGAATTTCTTACAAAAATGCCTAAAAAGACAAAAGATAAGGAGAAGTCTCGACCTCCTCCTGAGAAAACCATATGCACCACAGAAAAACTCATCAAAACCTGGTACGAAGCAGTTCAGAATATGGAGAGTGAAACCTCCTCCATTGATAGAACATAGGAAGTTCAAGAATAGCTCCTTTCCATCTCTGAGCATCCTTCGTCTATCTTAAAACACCCCCAAGTCCTCCAAGCCTTCCAGAACTATATGCAAAACCAGGGAAGCTCAAGCAAAAGCGACTACGGGAGGTAAAACTCCCGCAGGGAAAAATATTACTGTTATTTCAAAACCCGAGGAAGGAGAATCTTCCCAAAAAACCCCTCCTCAAAAACAATTTCTAAAACCAGGTAGCTCGCAGGTTGTGGTTGCACAACCTAAGAAAAATGAGACTTCCGATTATTTTGTTAAAAATGCCTTTCAAAATATTATAACAATTGAACATGGGTATCATGATGAATATCCCTATGCTTCAATACAAAAAATCTTTGGAAAAAACTGGTTCTACAAACCATGTGATCGTACTAAAACAACAGAATATTACCAAACAATCCTTGAGGTTACTGGCTCCGTTGAATTCAAACACTTCTTTTACAAGAATGAGCAAGCTGAGCCCTCTTATTCAACCATTAAAATCCTAAAGGTTCTTAGTCCTCACGACTGGGGTCCAGACCTCTCAAAACACAAAGCCTTCCTCATTAGCTTCAATAACACTTTACCACACTGTAAAACCTTTAATTATTGGGATTACCAACAAGCATGGTTCTCCACTTTCCTAATACAAAATAATAGATTATCCCATTCGTGGCTAATCTACTTCAATATTAAAACCATACAGCCAGAAAAAGTTGCCATCTTGGTTTACCCAATTGTGGAAATTCTATGGCTCTTCTAATGAGATCCTTCACCCTGAAGTTGCAAAAAGCTATAATACTTTTCGAACCCAATACAAACCTTCAAACATCGAAAGGCGCTTTCCCGCCTTATATATATATATATATATATATATATATATATATATATATATATATATATATATATATATATATATATAACATTTTATATAATATACTACTATATATATTATAATTAGTATTTAATTTTGCTATGTATTAAGAATAAACAATTGATATTTAGTCGTTTTGATGTTAACCGATAGCTAAACTTTCATTTTTTTTTTAAAAGTTATTAAGTATACAAACAACTTTTTCTAGTATTATCCATTTCCCACCGCCCCACCCGCTCCATCCGAGGTTGATGGATGGGGAGGATATGGATGGAACTTTTGGCGGGTGATGGATGGTGTGGATGGGGATTTGGTTCACGGGTGATGGGGCGGGTTGAGGTCCACCCGATCCATTTCCGACCCATTACCAGCCCTAATGGTAGCCGCACTTTGTTTGCGTATCGTAGACTAAATTCAAATGCGCACGATGCGTACTTTAAGTTATAAAAACTAGCCTTATACGTAAGATATGCGTGCGAAAAATGAGTGGTAGCCTTTTGTAATTTGTTTGATTAGTTTTTCCCTTTTTATTTTTATTTTTAAACTAATAGAGTGATAGGTATTGCAGTTTTTTTTAGTTAAGGGTATATTGGTCAAAAAGAGTGGACATCAAAATGGTAAAAAGGTCCCATATATTATAAAGATTTATAGAATAGTCCAAGTATATTATCATAAAGGATGTTGTAGGCTGGTCCTATATCAAGAACCAGGCCTAATTTTTCTTTCCTGTAACAAAAAAAATTAATTGTAAAAAAAAGGAGAATGATAGGGATAAGGGAATGAGGATAAGAGAAATATTGTGTTTTTTTTAGAGAGATGAAGATTAGAGAGGGGATAAGCCGCTAAGAATAGTCTTGGTATATCCCAGCCGCTAAGAATAGTCTTGGTATATCCCAATCTTTTCCCCCAAAAAAAAGGCATATTTTAGCTTTATCTCACCTACCTACACTCTTATCTAGTTAATCACGATCCTCATGCAAAACACCCTATTAAGGAATTATAGGTGAACATCAAATTTCTCAAGAATTGGCTTATATAATAGAGATTTTAGAATTCTTGACTTATAATTTGTTCTTTCTTCTACCTTTTACCCTCGTGACAACGTTCGCATTTTGAAGGCTAGTCTTATATGCACACATGTGTGCGAAAGTAAATCGAAAAAGACATTGTAAATACACCTAATAACCTCAAATTATAGATAAGGAAATTCCTTTTGGTACCACTTGTACTTTGGGATTTTCCATTTGGTACCCAATTTTTTTGGATTCTATTTAGTACTACTTGCGAGTTTGGACTTATTCTCTACCATAACGTTCCGTTAAATAAAACATTAGATTTGGGTTAGATAGGGTTAGTAGTTTGTCTCGTCTACGTGCCTTATGCATGGAGAATAGTTCTGCTAAGGTTTGGGAGTCATTTTGGCTCTTACGGGTCAAAATTGAAGTCGAAATTAGAGAAAAACTACTAGAACCTTGTTTTACGTGTCAGGGAATGCCTACTTTTTTTTTTTTTTTTTACCAAATTGGACCTTAAATTTGGTCGTTAAGAACAAAAATGACTCCTAAAACCTTAATTACACAAAATTAGACAAACCCTTAACCCTATTTAACCCCCAAACTAATGATTGGTTAAATTCCACTTGTTACCACTGTACTTTAGGCTTTTCCATATGGTACCCAATTTTTTTTTGGATTCTATATGGTACCACTTTAGTTTGGACTTATTCTCTACCATAACATTCCGTTAAATAAAACATTAGTTTTAGGTTAAATAGGATTAGTAGTTTGTCTCATCTATGTGCCTTGTGCATCAGAACAGTTCAGCTAAGGTTTGAGAGTCATTTTGGTTCTTATGGGTCAAAATTGAAGTCGAAATTGGAGAAAAACGACTAGAGCCTTGTTTTACGTGTCAGAAAATGCCTACTAATTTTTTTACCAAATCGGACCTTAAATTTGGTCGTTAAGGACAAAAATGACTCCCAAAACCTTATTTACGCAAAATTAGACAAACCTCTAACCCTATTTAACCCCCAAACTAATGTTTTATTTAACATAATGTTACGGTAGAGAATAAGCCAAAGTACAGTGGTACCATATAGAATCCAAAAAAAATTGGGTAACAAATGGAAAAGCCCAAAGTACAGTGGTACCAAGTGGAATTTGGCTTATATATAAGAAAATTTGTTCACAATGTTCCATTAAAGAAAAATTTGACATCATTGCTATATGGCAAACATAAAATATTCACTTGCATATGTAATAAAATCCATTGATTAGATAATGTTTGCATCCTTTTCCAAATTAATTTAATTTAATGATTATGTGAGTGATCGTAGTTTAGTCTTTTTACGTGGACACCAAACTTATGAAAAGTTGGTTTATAAAATAGCAATTAATCCCCCCCTCTTTAAAATTTCACTTATTGCACATTTGCACTTAGTTGCGGCTATAGGATTTGTAGTATCAATGGTCTTATATTATTACTATTAGTGTTACACGATAGTTGTGGTAGTAGCTTTTAGTTGTGAGAGTAGATATTAGTTGTACTTGGTTGTTGTTGGTGGTTGGTATGTAGCTATTAGTTGTTAGTCACAAAGTAGCGGTATAAAATATTGATGTTCGGTCAAGGAAGTTATCAAAGTAGCTTTTTACATGTAACTAGTCAAAAACAAAACTTTAATATAAAATCTATACACTACTAAACACTATCCCAAAAGTTACAAATTGTAGCTTTTGACAAACACATATAGAACACTGCTTCTACCACAAGAAGCTACTCATATGTCATATCACTGACTAACCAAACACTCCTATTTTTCTTGATTAGTGTTTTGTCTAAGTCAAAATACTAAAAGCTACCTCAAAAAAGTCGCGCTGAACAGTCCCTTAGTTTTTAGAATTATGCAATTTGAGTGTAATTAAAAAATTTAAAACAAGAGACTTACAAGCTTGTTACTTTTCAATTGGGTAAGTCTATTGATATACTATCAAGTTTTAATTTTTAAAATCATTATGCTTACGGAATAGCCTTTATGCATGGGATGAGTGTGCTAATTTCAAAACTTGTTTTTCTATTATATAATCCTTTCGTTCTATAGTTATGATCACACTTAAAATGTAATATCTCGAAAAATTTACACTTGCCTAAATTAAACTAACCGTCAAATTTATTTCCTTTAATTATAAGGAATTAATGACTAAAATTTGTTACTCTACCTCCAAGTATTGATAAAAGATATCCAATTTCATTAAATAGTTATATGTTGTGTTAATAACAAGAATTACTAATAATTAGATTAAAATGATAATAAAATGGAACAAAGAATAAAAAGAGGGAAAGAAAGGATGAACTAATTTTTATTCATCCATCTCCATTTTTCCTCACAAAAACTCAACAATGGAGATTTAAGATCAAACTTAATTTCTTTGTGCCCCAAAAACCAGCTTCCAACCCAAACTCCACATCAACATTTTTCCCACTCCTTCTCCTCCTCCAAGCCTTCCACCATTCGTAATCCTTTCCGTTGAAAATCAGACACTTTGAGTGTCTTTCTCGAGAGTCATCTTGCATGTTCATGACTTCTATTCTCTAGGGATGAGCCTTTCAAGAATAGCCTGCTCTGATACCACTTGTTCAAGTACAAGGTGACACTCAAGAAGGGGGCGTTGAATTGAGTGACAAAAACTAATCAATTTTCGCAAAAACACTCTTATGGCACAGTGCCTTGCACTGTGTTATTCACTCGTAAACTCTCCGATTGATTTTTTGCTCGAACAAAATTGTATCAAAACAAGAAAACTATGAAATCAAATAATAAGACACAGGAATTTAACATGGTTCAATCTCACCTCTGAGATCTACGTCCACACAAACTACTCTTTTATTATTTGAATCTTAAAATACCAAACCTTTGATACAATATGATTCCCCCACTACTAACTCTAGTAGTGCTCCCCAACACTTAACCCTAAGTGTTGCTACTCTCTATAATATGAAAATTACATAAAGAATGATTCCTCACAAGCGTGCTTCTCATTCAAGAAAATAGAGGATCGTTAAAATTGTTGTTTAGAAACCTTAACTTACTAGAATTATGTGCCGTACATTGTGCTGTGGGAGTTCTTTTTCAGCTCTCAAAATCTTATTCTCACCAAATTTGAAAACGTGTGATCTTCTCTGATTTCTATCCCTTATATAATTTCATCAATCGAATAAGAATTATTCTCCAAGATATAATTATCTTCTTGAATAATTTTTATTCCATTCTTTTTCGAAAATCTTTTAAAGAAACGTTTTCTTTAAAATCAGTTTTCATTTTATAAAACTTTTTATCCGAAAATCTTTACAAAAAAATATTTTCTTTTCAAAACTAATTTTCGACATTAAAAACTCCCCTTTTTATATTCTTTAAATATAGAAACATGAAATTAATATAATTACCTATTTTCTTAACTCTAAGAAAATAGTTAACCATCCTAATTTCATATTTCTAATTTAGCACAAAGTTCCAATACATTAATTACATTGCATAACCATGACTAAGAATATAACTAGACCTAAGCTTCAACTTCTTCAAGTCCTTAAGCTTCCATGATCATCCGAGCTTGACAAAAGACTTAGGTCACTGTTACACAATTCACATATTATAACATAAAGTGTTTATCATCATCAAAATAACACTGACTTAGAGACACAACACTTTGCATTATTGGGTAGAATATCTTGAAACAGCCATCTATCTTGTCAATCTCTTGCCTACTAAAGCTCTACATAATTTTCCTCCAGATGAAGTTTTATTTAACAAAATCCCCTCTTATGACCATATTCGGGTTTTTGGGTGTCTTTGCTTGCCAAATCTAACGGTTATCACTCCTCACAAATTAGCTTCTCGTTCTACTCCGTGCGTTTTTCTAGGCTAACCATCACATCATCGGGGGTATAAATGCCTAGATCTTGCCACACATAAAATTATCATTTCTCGTCATGTCACATTTGATGAGGAGCCCCATAAGCCAACAGGTTACAGCATCCTTGATGAATCAGGGCCCAACCCTTTATTCCATCCTCTATGGCAAACCCCAAACCCTCATCTTGAGCCCTCGCATCTACGAAATGCCCCCAACCCTCCCATTCGCCTCGGAGGCCCATCCTATCCTCCTGCGGCTCAACCTCTACAAAACAAGACCCCCCTTAATCTAGCAGGCCCCAAATCTCCCCCAGGCCCACACGCGAGCTCCCTGCCCGCATAATCCAGCCTAATCCGCCTACTTCTCCAACCTCCCTTATTAGGACCCAGGCCCAAACGCTGCAACACACCAAGAACAACCCCCCTCCCCCCAATGCATGGGCTTCTTGCCATCAGGCCCACCTGCCCCCTATACCTTTCCCCTCACCAAATGACCACACGGTTCAAATCTGGCATTTCTAAACCCAGTCCCAAATTTTGTTTAAATTCCATTGCCATATCTCCTCCTTTATCTCATTCACCCATTCCTAAATCTCACAAAATAGTTTGGACTGACCCCAATTGGAATACGGCGATGCATGATGAATATGGTGCTTTAATTAATGCAGGGACATGGGAATTAGTACCTAGGCCTATGGGGTTGAATATTGTAAATTGCATGCGGATCTATACCCACAAAGAAAACGATAAAGCTGATCTTCAAAGGCACAAAGCTAGTCTTGTTTGTGATGGCAGGTCTTAGGAGGTTGTGTGGGTTATGATGAGACTTTTAGTCCATTTGTTCGTCCTGCTACCATTCGTACGGTGTTGGGACTAGCTATCCTTAGGTTGTAAACTATAAATATTGATCAATGGCCATCACTCCAGATTGAGCAGTTTTTTCAAATCTAGCATGTTTGATCTGCTTTACGTTAATAGTTAAAGTCAATTTTTTTATTCATGTTTTTTTTATATAGCATACTAGCTTTTTTGCTCATTTAGTAAGTGGTAATAAATGATTTCAATGATGATGCATATATATATAGTACTATGATAGACTATAAGTAAAGTTCAGTGCTAATATAATGTCCATGATAAAACGCTGATCATAAATTTCCATTATCACTCAATATTACTTCTAAAAGAGGCAATGACTTAAAATGTATTTATGAAGAAAAAGTAATACATGAAAATTGGCAAACATTGTCTTGAACATTGCATAATTAAATTTTCTTGCAAATCATTAATATTTCAACCACTAACACCATTTGTAATGCCTAACAAGAGGGTCTTTGAGAATTTTTATTTGTGTGTGTATGTGTGGGTGTGTGAGACTTAGACATTAAAGGTCTTTAACATTTAGCTGTCAATAAAGTTTAGGTTTTTCTTGTTTAGGAGAACACAGATTATGAGATGCCAAAACTATAATCTCTTTATCTAGCACTTTATTTAGCTTTTCTTTGTTTAGCAATTGATCATTCTAACTCCTGTACAATATAAAAAGTTTTTGGATATAAACCAAGGAGAATATCCCTCTCTCATTATATATGTCAAATTACTAATTAAGAAACCTATAGCTATTATAAATAGAATTGGATTCAAGAAATAATCATATAGAAGTCAAAACAAAAAAACACATCATACGAAGGTGAGGAAAAATCAAAATATATTGAATTGTATAAGATTTCATTCTATTACGTTGAAAATATGAAGCCTACATTAGTGGTATTTTTTGGTTTTATAATCATCATTGGGCTGATAACAAACAACCAGGTTGCATATGCAACTACTTATAAACTTGATGCATGCCGAAAACCCAATCCTCCGTCATATTGTTCGGGTTCTCATGTCAACATGGCTCTCATCGCCCGTCGTGGTTGCACCAAATCCATGAGGTGTCACGAGGCACTTATTACAACATTGAACATTATAAAATAAAAATCTCAACGAGAAAAGTATATGTTCCAAAATATGTTAGTTATGTTCTTAATTAAGGATGAAAACTTTCCTCTTTGTTTATTTTCCCCTTTGTTTTTTCCGCTAGTATTTTACTTTGTATGTTTTCTTGTTGTCCAAAAAAAGGATGAGTACTTTATCTAAAATTGTAGCTATTGTATATTTGGTTGCAGCCATTGGATAAAAATAAAATTTGTAATTATTATATCCACTTCGTATTTGTACAACTTTCTTTTTCCCTTTTTTTTGTACTTTGTTTCAGGAGCCTCAATTGTACCTATAGCTAGTGTATAAAGTGCTCGGGATAAACGATTTCCTTCTCACATATAAAAGATCACGGATCATGTGCTAGTTCTTTATGTTAGAATGACCACAATGTTTTTAAGAAAACCTAAAAAGTTGTAGTTTACTTAGATAACAAACAAAGGTAATCTCTTATCCCCTAAAAAAAACGTTGATCTATAATAATGAAATTATAGTCAGCTTGACTCAGAGGGTCATATCTTGCTACTTCTTTAGGCAGGGAGAGAATGGAAGGAGGAGTATGTATTTCCCACAATGGTGGTGAACTAATATAAAACCAATTTAGTGCTTTCAATGACTGATCGATTCCATCTACCTTGAATGATAAAGGGATGATATACAGTTGTTTGGTATGTACTGATAAAATTTTAGTATGTCACTTGTTTCTCCAAGGCAAACAATAGTTGGAGAAAAATATATCAAACTGATGACATGTCCTAAGAAACAAATACTAAAAGAAGATTTAATTACCGCCATGAATATGACATGATCACCTTGGACTAAGGGTGCTAATCGTCAAAGTCGGTCATAAGTAAGCCCTGCATGACTCGAAAATCATATATTATGCCCGACTTGTGCTCATTACTCATTATCATTAATAAACCCTTTCTTGACTCATGCTTGTTATGCCATCTCCATAAGTCAAATCAAGCTCTTGGGCTCATCTTACTCAACTTGAGATCTGATTAGCCTAGAGTGTTCATCAACTTATACTTTAATATATATAAACTCAACTTTTTTTCTAAAAATATTATTGTAATAAAAATAATATGAAGAAATAATTGTTGAGCTGTTCACAAGCTTATCGAGGCGAGTTTTGTCTAGATCAACTCAAATCTTTAAAGTCTTGAGTCGAGTTTGAGTTGATCATTTGAACCACTCTTATGAAAATTTGGCCGTTTTGAGTATTGTTTGTTCGTGAGAAACTTAACTAGACACCCTTACCCTGTGCTAATAGATTTTTGTCACATGGGTTTACTTCAATTTGCTTATATCAAACTCTTATTCCAAGTAGACACCAAAGAACTAGCAGAAGAGCACATATGAGCCCAAAAGCGTCGAGGTTGGAGATCGTGGCATTGAGATTTTATATTGAATCTCTAAGAGTGTATTTGTAATTAAGAATTATAACAAAAGTAATTTTATATCTTATTATCAATAATTTATATCATATTACATATGTACCCTTAGACATTCGCTATTATACTTATTCCACATCATGAGATTCTTCAATCTTTTCCAATGCACTCTGTACATTTGTTAAGAGAATTTATCTCAATCACCAATCTTATAATTAAAATTTGGGGAGCGATTGAATGACCCTAAAGGTTGCCAATCCTCCAATTATTGAATTTTAATTGGTTAGGAAAACATTAAAACATTATTTTTATGTTGCTTCTCTCCTCAATTTATTGCATACATATCATTATTTTATTGTAATGTGTCTAAGAGGGTTGACAAACCTGAGGGTTACTCAAACATTTTCCTTAAAATCCTCCTAATTATGTGGGTAATGGACAACGAGCATTTAATTAGTACTACAAGCTCTACTATCTATTTTCTTGCCAAACTGTTCTTATACTTATGTACAAGGCCATCTTGAAGACTTTGGGGTCTATGTTCTAACACGAAAACTAGGCCCCCAAATTTATAAAAAATAAAGATAGAAGTTTGTGCAATTAAAGTTGAAAAGTTGAAAATTGAGTAATTGACCATTTAGAAATTTATCAAGAGTGGAAAACCAAAGAGATTTCCTCAAATATGAAGTAAAATTTATTAAACTGATATATTTAGGGCCCTTATAATTTTGGGGCCCTGTGCTGTTGGACTCCTTGCACACCCTCATCTACCCCTTGCTTATGTACGGACTGTGGACTTATTTGAGATAGGAAGTACTATCATATTTAGTTAATAAATATTTAGTTCATAGATTTGTATATAAGTAACACAAATTATAAATAGGTGATCTAACTTTAACGTAAATTTAGATAAACCTAAGCTTATATTCTCCTAACAAGCTCATTCCATCTCACTCTAACCCAACACTATCCCTAGACATCTCGCACCAATCTAGTCATCCCTTCTTTTCTCCAACCTTTGTTTCTCTTTAATTCTCGAACTACATGAGACAATGTTTAAAAAATAACCCGACAATCTTACCGAATGGATTTAACTAGTCACTAAATGGATTAAAGAATGTGATTACGGGACAGATTAAATTGGTCACTGATTAGATTAATTAAACTGATCACTAAATAGATTAAACTAGTCATTGTATCTACAAAGGTTGTCAGTTCTCTTGTGAGAATTGACCTCGGGTGATGCATAATTTTAAACACAAAGTCTTGGGTGTAACTGTTACACCATATCTTATGGTGTAATAGTTACTTCACACGTGTTAGAATTTCTTCCAACTTTATGTTCACTGAATAACAATGTTCAGATAACTCCATCTCTTGCTTTAAAGTTTCAACCCCTTTTTCTCTCTCTTCAATCCCTCCAGAGAATTCATCGGAAGTTCGAACCCTTACAACAACAGATTTTGGTTCGAATAATTATTCGGTGTTGAATCTAATTGGAACCAGATTTTCGAGATTTGTTCTTTAAATCGAACGAAATCAAACCACGTTGTGGAGATTTGTCATTCATGAAATCGAACAAAATCGAACCACGTTTCAAGATTTGTTCTTGAAATTGAACGAAATCTTCGAACCAGATTTTCGAGATATGTTCTTGAAATTGAACGAAATTGAATTCAACTGCAATAAATTAAGAATGTTCTCTCTCTCCTCACTGGAAAACAGCGGTGGTGGTGGATTCAGGGACCGAACCAGCGGCCATAACAAGATCGATCGGAAGCTTCTCACTGTAAAAGGGGGGTTGATAGAGACAAAATCTTGTCGGTGCTTTCGCGTCCTCCAAGGTCGCTGCCTTTCCGGCGATTTTGGACTTTTTTGGCGGAAAATGATGAACATACATCACTAGACAAATACCTGCCACTTTCGTGATGCCTTTCAATTTCTAGTCGAGGACGCTTCAATTTCTTGCCGAGGTCGAGGAAATTTGAAGGAAAGTAATTTGAGGAAGTTGCTCAGAATTTGAAGAGGCGAGGTCGGGGATCTGGAACATATAATAGAGAGACAAAGAGGTTGGAGAATAGGTATAAGGAGAGAGAAGGAGTTTAATACTTCCTCCGTTCCATTTTAAATGAAACAGTAGGAGTTTTAAAGTATAAAGATTTGTGAAGAGAAAATGATGAACATTAATAAAATAAATTATTCAAATTTGTTTAAAAATGACAAAAGTTTTTTGAGAAAATGATATACATTTGGGGTTGAAAATTATATTAAAAAAAGTATAAAAATACACATTTGGTGACAAATGATATAGATGCGGTGAAAATTGATATAAAAGTCAACATAAATGATATTGTTTATTTTATAATTGATTAGTATGTGTTATAAACTAATAATTATAAAGAGTGAAAAATATTGATGAAAATAGGAAATATGATACAAGATTGTAGAAAAATTATATCAGTTGATGTAATAATGATAGGGTATATAAAGAGTTGTAAAATGATATTGAAATGGAAAAATTGATACCAGGGGTCCTAACTATGGGCCAACATTTTTTATAGGTACTATTTATTATCCCGTGGAGGTCCCAACTATAGTGGTAGTGTTTATAATTAGACCCAGGTGGCTTATGACCTGCCATCTAAGTAAAATCATTTATTTTTATTTTTTAGTTTCCAAAATATTTATTCTATCTTCCCTCTCACCTTCTCTCATTGTTGGCGCACCACCACAACTGTCTATGTCCACGAGCCAATGCAGACATACCTCCAACAACCATCGCAAGAACCACTAACTAGGAAGTATACCCACCTCCCTCGCTTCGCTTTCCCCTCTTGCCTCTACTATCTGTTTCTCACTCTTCCATCTCCTTCTCTGTCACTTGCTTCCCTCATCGCATAAATTGAGAAAGAGATTTAGAAGATAGAAAAAATTATGGAAAGGGAAGACCAGAAGGAAGATCAGAGTGAGTGAGAGTGATAAGTGAGATAGAGTGCGAAATCATTAGAAACTGAGTGGTGTCGTGGTGCTGCTGTTAGGCAACAGCGTGGGAGGAGAGAGACGATTAGAGCTAGACAAGGGAAGCAAATGTCTCATAAAGATACAAACAAAAAACGGCGGGACGAAGGAGGTGATTGAGGTGGTCGACGGCGAATATGTACGGGTTCAAGCGAAGGTGAGTTCCGACAGTGGTGGCATGCATGGAGGTGAAATATAATTCTGGGTCTTTTGTGGAATTTCGAATATTAGATAGTTGTTTTTGGGTATTTTTCTGAGTTGAGTTATAATTCAGGATTTGTTGATGAATAACCTATAAAATTTGTTAATATACTGTGTTTGTTATCTTTCTTTTGTTGATTTGTGTTTGGAGATTTAGTGGTATCAACTGATTTTTCTCGTTTGCTAGTAGTTAATTATATTTGTCCATGGGGTATGGTGGTCCATGGAGTGATGCTGCCGACCGCAAATAAGCTACGTGAAGCTTCTGACTTGTTTGTTTGGTTTATCTTTGTTTCCTCTTTGTGGAATAATTCGTTGATTTGGTTTATTTCCTAGTTTAATATTATTTTCTACTTACTAGTTTAATTTATTTAGGAAAGTTAAAAAACATTCTACTTGTTATAGGATATTTAGTAGTTTCCTACTAGTGTAGGTGTGTTTTTATTTCGCCTACGTGGTGTGAGCGCGTATTTGATTTGACTACTCCATTGTAAAGATTTTTGTATTGAAAATTGTTTTGAAGTCGCCAACAATTCTTTAAATGAAGAATCATAAACCTAATTGGATATAGGAAACCGTAGGGACAAATTGTGGGACTTATCCAATGTAGATTTCCCCGTCCTGACTCCATAGATGGTAAAAAAGAACCAAAGATTGAGTTCGGAAGTGAGGGTACAACACAGTCATGAACCATGTTGCCTATTGCTGGCCTCTACTAAATACCGATTCACAACAAATTTTAAGCCAAACAATAATCATATAATATTTTATACACTCTAAAAATATTTAGTCTAGGTGCGTTCAGGAAACACATAAAAGACTAGTTTTTATTGATATATTATTAGGCAATCAATTTACAGGGAACCTAACAGTTTGTCCAAATTATCTGATTAATATTCGAACAATTCTTTAGGTATTTGATTAGCAAAAATAACATGTGGGTGATAAAAGCAACAAATCAGGACAATCATATAATATGAATAGAATAATCAGGCAAGCATATAATAATACATAGATATGAATAATAATAATAATATGAATATAAAATAAAGTATAGAAAAGGGATTAGAATATACAGTAGAACGATTATTAATTAAAGATCTACATCATGAAATATATTGTTAGTAACTTCTAGGCAATAAATGTAATTGATTATTCAAGGATCCTCAGAAATTATACCTATACGGCTTAGGTTAAAGAGAGCAACGATCTTTAGACGGAGCAATCGTGGAACCAAGAACGTAGTATGATCATAAACTGGAGAATAATTGAAGTATAGAAAGTATTTTGTGTTTAGAGATTCGAAGCGTATTTCAGAGATAATCGTAAGTTTTTGCGTTCGTGAATCATAAATTTAAAAGCCGTCCGTGATTCAAGGAATCACAAGTATCTATAGGAAAAAGGAGCGTGTGCCTCACGCGGCTTTCTGCTCCTGGCGCAGGCCAACGTGTCAAGCGTACGTCCACGCATCAGGCGCACATTGGTGTGTCTGACGCGGCCAGCCCAATTAAACTCGTACACGTGTATAAGCGTATTTAAAAAGATAAAAAAGAAAATTACGTATCACACAAGGTCTGCGCCAGGCGCAGGACTCTGTGTGAGTCACAAGTCCATGTGTCAGGCGCTCATTGGCGCGCCTGACGTGGTCTGGCCAATGTGTTGGACGCAAGTGGCGCGCTAACCGCGGCCGCCGCGTCCAGCGCATATTCCAGCATATTCCATTTTTTTTTTAAACGCGTGCTTTGAAGATACTTTTCTATCCTTAAAGTTCGGAGATTGAATTTTGTGGAATAAAATCTGATTTGTATTTAAAATATTTATCAAAGATAATAAAAATATTTATAAAAAATATTTATTAAAATAATAAATATTTAATTGGGCTCTTAAAACACTTTAAATGGACTTAAAATATTTTATGGGCTTAAAATAACTAATCATGATGAATAATTAATTGGGCTTTAGAATATCATTTCAAAACACAATTTTGGATTGGTTATTCGAATTGCTCTTTCATTAGGTCGCGCCAACTAATACCGCGGTATGTTTCATCATTAGATCCTTAAATGGGGAGACACGATTATGTGTCTACATAAGCCCCCACTTTTACTGAGGTTCAGGAAACCGAAAGTCAAAGTATATGGTGTCGGGACGAAGAACGATTCTAAAAGCTCTGTAGTTTAGAACTGATCTATATACGTCGGTCTCTGCAAAACAAAGTTAGTATGAAGGACAATAATCACAAGCAATTTGATTTCCTGCAGGAAAAGATGTCAGCAGATAGGTGCAAACAACTCACGAAATAATGCACATAATGATGCAAATAATGCAAACTTAGACTCTCTAAGGATGCATGAGACGCAATGCAAGGATTAAGGTTATGCAAAGCTAAGAGATGACACATCATGCAAGGTCAGGGTTATGCAAGACTAGAATGTATGAAATACAATGCAAGGTTAGGGTTTTTCCAGGTTAGGAGATCTGGATATGTAAAATGATAGAATGATTAGAAATAGATTGAATGATTTTCGAAAATTGTTTTAGTAAATAATCGGGGTCCGTAAACGAGGTCCATGGATTACAACCCTTTGGGAGTTTGCTTTGGAGGAACCACCACATATATAGGAAGCCCCCAATTTGGGTGAGCTTGCCTGAATTAGGCATCTTGAGCTTTGATTGAAATGTAGTTGACATGTCTTGAACGTTGAAAGTTGTTCGCTGGGGATTCTTCTTTGGGGAGTTGATACAGGCAAAGTCAAATATCGCCAGAAACCATGGAATTATCGGTGAGTCCTTCAGGGAAAAGGAGAGCTTGTGATTGATAAAAAAATAAAAAGGTTTAAATTTAAGACTCATCTAAATGTAGGTGGGAAAAGGCTTTAACGAGGCTAGGTTCAGACTCAAGTCTATGTCGGGATCTAGAAAGAACATGCTTCTGAACTCTAGAAAATCAAATCATTAGACCTTCACTAAATTATTTTATTGAAGCGGTCGGACCTCGAGATGAGGATTCCTACGTATCCTCGCAGAATCAGACCATTCGTAGTTCTGGATCTGATTTCTTTTTTTTTATTTATCATTTTTTTTGTGCCCTAACTTTTGCCTAGGCCGCCCTTTTGGGTTTTCAACCTAGCGACTTGGACATACCTTGAAGAAGGAGTTAGGGTTGATGAAAGGTTGAGAGGTTAAAGGCTTTAGGCTTGATGAAAGTTTAATTGGATGGGCTAAGGCAGAGATCAAGGACTTACATTATATAGGCTAAAGTTTTGATGGGTTGAAGGATTTGAATGAGGGGTAGAACTTGTGTGCAAGTCCCCTAGCTTGAATTTTCTTTATTTTCTTTTCCTTTGGCTTTTTCTCTTTTGCATTTTGCTTTTATTTTTTGTCCTGTGCATTTTCTTTTGCTTTTACTTTTTTTTTTTGCACTTTGAATTTATTCACTTTTTTTATTTTTGCCTAGGATTGAATTTTTTTTTATGTAGTAAGGCTTGCACACCAGTTATTGGTTTAGGATATTGGAAGGCTTGGAGGTTATTTGCGGAGCTTTGATTTTGAATGGTTATTTGGCTAATGATGGTTTATGGATGATGGAGGGAGAAGGGAGTAACTCCTGATCTAAAGTATGTCCTTTTTTCATTTTTCTTTTTTTTCATCATTTGTTTTCAGATCTCTTTTTTTATTAATAATAGTCAAGATCATTAGGTGATTTAAGTTTCATCACTGATTTAGAAGCATAAATAAAATGATGGAAGGCCAATGAAAATAAAAATGCAATTATTTTATTAATTAGAAATAAATAGAACAAGGTTTATTAGAAATATAAAAAAACCTAAATGACATAGACTCGACAAGAAAGGAAATGAAGGATGTAGGGGAGGGACTCTCCGACTCAACCTAGAAAACAAGCATTAAATGACCATGCCCCGGCGTTATTTAGGCACTGCCCAAGGGGTTGCCACTATTACTGACTTTTGATGCAGACGGAATTGGTAATCTACCGTCTTCAACCATATCTTGTTGAGCATACTTCAAAGTCCAGCAGTGTGATGTCATATGCCCATTTCCTTGATGGTACTTACAAGTAGGCATTGGGATTCCATTTACTGGATCTTTTCTCGGGAGCAGGGTCCTGAGTAGGGCCAAGAGGTCGAAGTGCTCCTTTTGCTCGAAGCCTAGTAAATGCTTCGCTAGAGTCATGCCCAATGGAGTGAATGTTCTTTAAGGCCCTTGATAGCCTCTCTTTTTCAGTAGTTAGGGCATGATGTCGTTGCTTTTAGAGGTAGAAGGGTTGTTATTACTCTTCTTGAAAGAGTTGTTGTTGTTGGAATCCTTGTTCTTCTTGGCTTGTACCTCTTCTTCAATCAGCAGGCCTACCTTATAGAGCTTCGTAAAAGACTCTGTAGGTTACGGAACCCCGGTCGGACTTGATCCTCTTGAGATGGCCTATTAGTCATTTGTGCAGCTTTTTCTCTCCACCTGTTAAAGGAAGGTGACGAAATCTTCATTGGAATTCTGTTTAGTCAATTCCAACTCACGAAGGCCAATAGGAAGCTGAGTATTGTATATGTATTGTTTGTGGAACTCTTCCCTAATATAGTCCCAATCATTCAACTTGGTCTTATTCAGTGACCTGAACCACTTGGATGGATGTGCATCCAAGGACAAGGGAAATACATAAGCAAACAGGTCCTTGCTCATGCCTTTGAGAGCCATAGATATGGAGAAAGCTCTCAAATGATCATCTGGGTCTTCGACCCCCTTGAATTTGGGGAGGTCGCCCAATGCTATCTTTCTAGGGAGTTTTTCCCTCAGTTCAGGATCAATGATGTCATGTCCATGAGCTTGACCCTCGAGCGCAGGAATTGACTGGATCGATTGTTCGAGTTTTTCAAACCTCAATTCTGTCTCGGTCTTGATAGGAGGTGGTGGTGGCGGTGGAGTGTCATCCTGCTCTTCTTCCTCAGTTAGTTTCTCTCTCAGTGCCTGAATATCTTTTTCTTGTTCTGCAAGATGAGAGTTCATCAATTGAAGTTGGGCTATAATGTCACTGAGCTGTTCATTAGTGCCCCCCATCTCGGATGATGATTCAGATGATTAAGAAGTTTTGGAAGACGCTTATGAAAAGGTGAGAACTCGTTTGACGAGTCTAGGAGTAGGTTGACCTTGTATCCTCTCTGTCAAGCGTTCCCAAGTTATAATCTCACGACCCGTCCTGAACAGAAATCGAATGGACCTCGTAAATTTTAAGAAATGATGCTTTCAAAATGAGAAATGGAAATGAGGGATGGAGAAATAGAAATGGAGATGAGAGATGAGAAATGAAAATGAAAGTGGAAATGGAAATGGGAAATGAGTAGAAATGGCTATGATTATGGTTATGATCGCGATATGGGCCTAACTATATGCATATGCAGATATGGACTGGATTGGACTGGACTATGCAAGCAGACTAGATTAGACATTGCAAACAAACTAGACTCAAAAGAATTGCCTATGCTAGCTTTGCTAGGCTTAGAAAGGAATTGGTTTCGCCAGACTTGATGATTTGGGGTTCTATATATGTAAAGTAGGAATAGCTTCGGTAAATTCGGAGGGTGCTTTTATGGTCTTAAGGGTGACTAGCTTCGCTAGGTCCATGGGGTGTCATTATGGTCTTAAAGGGTGACTAGCTTCGCTAGGTCAATGGGTGCCGTTATGGTCTTATGGGTGACTAACTTCGCTAGGTCAAAGGATGTCGTTATGGTCTTGAAGGGTGGCTAGCTTCGCTTAATCAATGGGTGTCGTTATGGTCTTAAGGGTGACTAGCTTCGCTAGGTCAATGAGGTGCCGTTATGGTCTTAAGGGTGACTAGCTTCGCTAGGTCAATGGGTGTCGTTATGGTCTTAAGGATGACTAGCTTCAGTAGGTTAATGGGTGTCGTTATGGTCTTAAGAATGACTAGCTTCGCTAGGTCAAAGGGTGATGTTGTGGTCTTAAGGATGAATAGTTCGCTAGGTCAAAGGGTGCCGTTATGGTCTTAAGGATGACTAACTTCGCTAGGTCAAAGGGTGTCGTTATTGTCTTAAGGGTGACTAGCTTCGCTAGACCAATGGGTGTCGTTATGGCCTTAAAAGGATGCTAGCTTCACTAGACTTAATGGTTTGGACTTCGTCCTATACGGGTTTGGAAATGGACTAGATTAGACTTCGGAAATGAATTGGGCCTTATATGGACCTAATTTTGGACTTAGTCCTATATTGGTTTGAAGTTAGACTTGGAAATGCACATGGGCTTGATATTGGAAATGGACTAGGATTGGACTTAGAATGGAATGGACTGGGATTAGACTTAGACTGGGCTTGACATAGACTAGGGTTCATATAAAGATGTAAATGGGCCTAGATTTGACTTGAACTATACTTATATGGGCCTAAGATGGACTCTAATGCTAGCGGGCCTAATATGAATGCATGGACTCAAATTTAGAAGGACCTAATATGAATGCAAAATGGACTCTAATGCATATGGGCCTAGAAATAATGCAAAATGGACTCTAATGTATATGGGCCTAAAATGAATGCAAGTGGGTTGGATTGATTGGATTGTATTGAATGAAGGTATTTGGAATGAGCTTAGAATTTTTTAAATTGGTTTTTGAAAGGAACCCCTTGTTTTTATCTTTTATTAGGAAAAGATGATGGCTTAATTTTGAAAAAAAAAATTATTGAATAGGTGGTATGATGATGATTAGTAAATGTTTTCGAAAAAGGTAGAATAGAAAAGGGTATAGGATTTTCAAAAATATGTAAGTTTTTTTTTTTTTATTGAAATTAAATGAATATGGTAAGGTAGGATTGATAGGGAAGGTTAGTTGAACAAAGGGGAGAAGGTAGACATGCATGACAATTCTAACTCTACATTACCAATTTTTTTTTCCAGATGCACTTTTTTAGGACAAACTCGACCTTGCATAAAAAGACTGACCCTTTTTTTGATTAGGTGAGACCCCTAGAATGACCATGATTCTATGCGAATGCAGACAGACAAACATAAGACTAAACATAGGATCGACCACAACAACGACTAAATCGACAAAAAAGCATGCGATGCACGGAATGCGTGCCGCACGGCCAGCCGTCCGGCCGGGAGTGGTGCGCCGGGCGCAACTTAATGCGCTTGGCGCACTACTCCCCGACATGTTTTTCTAGGATTTAGGCGACGTTTTGGTCAATTGACGATCTTTTGTTTGTTATTTAGATGCGATTTTTAGGTACACCGCATAATAATAACAATTTGACAAGTTAATAACAGACAAAATTGCAATCACAGGCACATGTCATATAACATGGATGCAAAAGTTCCAACCTAAAGTCCAGTTCTATGTTTGAAACTATGGTCAGGTTTAGGTTAAGGCTGAAAAAGTCCATGGCTAAGAGATCGATCCCACACTTCGTACCCCTACTTGCAGAGGTGGCCACATGTAAGACACACTCCAGTTCTCAAGAGAACAATGCCATGGTTGGGTATGTTTGCTTGTAACTAAGATCCAACACTATCGCTAAGGAAGCTTTTTGGAAGAACAAATCATAACCCCCCCGGGTGACCTCACACATAAAACATGTGGTAATGAGGCAAGGTAGATTGTCCTTATGGTGGCTGAACAATAGCCATGCATATGCAAAACAGTATATTATTCTAAGGCATAAAAAGAGAATGAATCGTATTTTTAAAATTTCACCCACTCAATTAAAAAAATTATTTTTTCAAAACTCCTCCCCACTGGAGTCGCCAAATTGTAGCCGTGTTTTTATTTCGCCTCCGCGGTGTGAGCGCATATTTGATTTGACTACCCCGTTGTAAAGATTTTGTATTGAAAAATATTTTGAAGTCGCCAACAATTCTTTAAAGGAAGAATCATAAACCTAATTGGATATGGGAAACCGTAGGGACAAATTGTGGGACTTATCCAATGTAGATTTCCCCGTCCTGATTCCATAGATGGTAAAAAAGAACCAAAGATTGAGTTCGGGGGTAAGGGTACAACATAGTCGGGAACCATGTTGCCCATTGTTGGCCCATTGCTAGCCTCTACTAAATATCGATTCACAACAAATTTTATGCCAAAGAATAATCATATAATATTCTATACATCCTTAAAATATTTACTCTAGGCAGGTTCAGGAAACACATAAAAGACTAATTTTTAGTGATATGTTATTAGGCAATCAATTTACAGGGTACCTAACAGGTTGTCCATAATTATCTTATTAATATTAAAACAGTTGTTTAGGTCTTTGATTAGCAAAAATAACATGTGGGAGATAAAAGCAATAAATCAGGACAATCATATAATATGAATAGAACAATCAGGCAAGCATATAATAATACATAGATATGAATAATAATAATATGAATATGAAATAAAGGATAGAAAAGGGATTAGAATATACAGTAGAACGATTATTAATTAAGATCTACATCATGAAATAAATTGTTAGTAACTTCTAGGCAATAAATGTAATTGATTGTTCATTCATCCTCAGGAATTATACCTATGCGGCTTAGGTTGAAGAGCACAACGATCTTTAGGCGAATCAAGAACGTAGAATGATCATAAAGTGGAGAATAATTTGAGGTATTGAAAGTATTTGTGTTTAGTGATTCGAAGTGTATTTAAGAGATAATCGTAAGTTTTTGAATTCGTGAATCATAAATTTAAAAGCCTTCCGTGATTCAAGGAATCACATATATTTATAGGAAAAAGGAGTGTGCGTCTCACGCGGCACCCTACGCCTGGCGCAGGCCAACGTGTCAAGCGCATGTCCACGCGTCAGGCGCACATTGGTGTGTCTGACGCGGCCAGCCCAATCAAACTCGTACATGTGTATACGCGTATTTAAAAAGATAAAAAAGAAACTTGCTTCTCACGCAAGGTCTGCGCCAGGTGCAGGACTATGTGTGAGCCACAAGTCCACGTGTCAGGCGCTCATTCGCGAGCCTGACGTGGTCTGGCCAATTTGCTGGACGCACGTGGTGCGCTGAGCGCGGCCGGCGCATATTCCGGCATATTCCAAGATTTTTTTAAACGCGTGCTTTGAAGATACATTTCTATCCCTAAAATCCAGAGATTGAATTTTAAGGAATAAAAATATGATTTGTATTTAAAATAATAAATATTTAATTGGGCTCTTAAAACACTTTAAATGGACTTAAAATATTTTATGGGCTTAAAATAACTAATCATCATGAATAATTAATTGGGCTTTAGAATATCATTTCGAAACACAATTTTGGATTGGTTATTCGGATTGCTCTTCCGTTAGGTCGGGCCAACTAATACCGCGGTATGTTTCATATGGATCCTTAAATGGGGAGACACGATTATGTGTCTACAACTAGGAAGGTTATTTATCTCCTAATTCTAGTTGTTCTAAGGTTAGGAAATATGGAGTCTTATAAATAGGAGTTTATAGACTTATTGTTAGAGCGTGCGTTCACAACCAATTGTGTGAGAAACCCAATTGTGAAAGTGTCCAACTTGTGTGGTGTATTACTTAAGTGAGTAATATTGTGTGAGAGGAATTTATTCTTTCACATAGAACTTGTGTGTGCTTGTCATTATTGTTTGTTCTTGGATTTCGTACTTACAATATTTGACACTTATTCCAATGACACAAGGAAAAAGACTTATTTTAAACTTATCCCACCTATAAATTTCCCATCTTTATTCTACACTCTTATCCTGTTAATTACGGTCCCTCACGCCAAACGCCCCATATTAAGTTACATTAAGTAGACGTCAAACTTCTCGAGAATTGGCTTATATAATAAAGATTTTGGAATTTTTAACTTATACTTTGTTCTTTCTTCTGCTTTTTACCCCATGTCAGCGTTAGCATTTTGAACACTAGTCTTATATGCACATGTTGCTTGCAAAAGTAAATAGAAAAAATTGTATTATTACATCGAATCACGTGCATGTGTAGCGAAATCCATTGATTAGATAATATTTGCATTATATTTTAAATTAATTATTATGTGAGTAATGATAGTTTAGTCTTTTTACATAAACACCAAAATCTCAAGAGTTGGCTTATAGAATAAATATTGTTAATTGTTCCTTTAAAATTTTACTCATTGCACATTTGCACTTAGTTGCGGCTATAGGATTTTTATAAGTGTTCTTATATTTCTACTAAAAGTAAGTAGTTAGATATCTACAATTTGAGGGTAATCAAAAAAATTAAAACAAGTGACTTACAAGCTTTTTATTTTTTAATTGGGTAAATTTATTGATATAATATCAAGTTTAAATTTTTAATGTTCATCTTTAAAATCATTATGTTTACGGAATTATTATGTAGAGGTCAGTTAGATAGTATGATTGTTAATTGTTAGTTTTAGAAAAGTTTGTTTTAGTGCCATATGTAGATCGAAAGTATAACTAGCTTGTATATTGGAAAAAGAATTTCTTAACTTTATTCTACTTAAAGGGGTAGCGTCTCACTAGTTATGAACTTAACTTCTTTGATATTATTAGGCCCTGTTTGGCACTAGCGTTTGAGGTAGCGGTTAGCGGTTGGACAAGATTAAAACGCTACTTAAGAAAATTATGAGTGTTTGGTAAGGTAGTGGTTGAAGTAGCGAGTAGCAGTTGAAGTAGATTATGAGTAGCGGTTGTGGAACGTTACTACAAGTAACGTTTGAGATTTAGATGTAGCGGTCTAGCAAATAAACACTATATAATAGCATAAGGTAGAATTATTAACCAATGTTTTTTATTTCTTTTTCCTTTTACTGTTTATTTATTGTTTTATTTTATGGCAATTCAATGTTTATTTTATAATAGTAGAGATGTAATTTAAATATTTATTTTAAAGATAAGATATTTTACAAGTATTTTAGTTAAAATGTAGTAATATAAATTTTTCGAGGGTTAAATATTTTCTTAGATTTATACATTTCTTTGAGCACCTAAAAAGTCATATACTCCTTTTTGTGTAACTTCTTTGAAAAAATAAATCTTGAATTTAACTATCACTAGTGGAAAAAAACGGAAGGGTTGCGGTCAAAACAGCCCTAAGGGCTGCGTTTTTGGCCAGCAGCCCTTTCCGTAGCAGCCCTTCACTTTTAGTGAAGGGCTGCGATTTTAAACCGCAGCCCTTCACAATGAAGGGCTGCGGTTTTGGCCCAAAGGGCTGCGGTTTTGGGCCTAAACCGCAGCCCTTCCTTGTACAAAAGGGCTGCGGTTTTTGCTAAAGCCCGCAACCCTTCTCACCCAAAAAAAAAAAAAAAAAAAATTTTGTTTTTGCATTTTATAGTTCGAAATATATCCAAAAACAGTTACCGAGTATAAATTGTTTTTATTTGAGCATCACGAAATTATAAAGAACAGTACAAAATATAAATTCATGAAACGAAACCAACAAGATCTGGATAAAAATATCATCAATTACAACTCTAATCCATTCACTCTCATATTCTTCAAATCAAAACAAACAAATGAAAACATGAAACTGCAGATCTTCAACACTATTCTCAAAGTTCATAAACCAGATGCAGTAATTCTTCAAGTAATACACACAAAAAATCACATCAACCAACCATAAAACGACAAAAAAAAAACCAAAAAATACAAAAAAAAAAATCAGATCTAAGATACGACGAAGAAGAACGAACGAACGAACGCTAGCGGCTTATTAACAGTTTAAGCCGGCGAATTCCTTTCAATTTTTTTTTTAAAAAAAAAGCCCATAAAGGGCTGCGGTTTGCCCAAAAACCGCAGCCCTTTATTACTCATGTGGTCGCGGCTTCGTTTTTAACGCTTTATTTTTGGCGGTCCGCATTTAACCGCCCTTCCCTAAAAGGGCTGCGGTTTTTGGGCTAACCGCAGCCCTTCACTAATAAGGACTGCGTTTTTCAAAAAACGCAGCCCTTGCAGCGCAGCCCTTCCTTTTTTCTCTTCTAGTGTATTTAACGAATATATGAAATTATTGTAGTTCATTTCATATTAGAATATATGTCATTTATTGTCTTTTATAATTTCAACAGCTACATTTGCCAAACACTTCTAATTAAACAATTAATTTAATCGCTGATCGCTGACAGCTACTAGTAGACAGCTAGCCGCTACCCCCAACAGCTACAACTACTGCAACCGTTAACCGCTACTAGAACCGCTAGTTTTGCCAAACATGCCCTTAACCTTGAACTTATATGTCTGAATTGTGTGCCAAAAAGTAAAATATCTAAACTTATTTTTCATGAAATGAGAGAAATAAGGCGCGATAAATGAATATCAAAAAGGTGTGTCAAGGCACGCTGAACAAAATGTAAGGTAACTCGCTAGTCTGTTTTCGTTTTCCACCACTGTTGCCGCACATTAGTATAAACACACGTACCTATAAAGAGGATGGTGCATATGGATCAAAATGCACGTGAAAAAAATAAAACGCCCCCGCCTGTATGTAAAGGAGTAAAAGAAAATTAATGAACATCGAGTTTATTCTATTGAACATTTAATACAATCAAAAGAACATTTGTAATTTTCAATGATAAAAGCAGGGGGAAGCCAGTAATTACTTTTACGTCGGCTATCGAAGAATGGCCTATATAAGGACGGTGTAAATTATAAATTTTAATAATCAAGCTTTAATTTGATCAATAATTGCAATTTAATTACCTTGAAATGCGATCAACCTTAATGTTTATAAAGGAGAAAAAAAGGAGACGGTCGAAAAGAAGGAAGAAGAAGATGATGAGAAGGAAAAAAAGTTATGGAGTACTAAAAGACAGAGAGTGATTTTCATCCAAAAAAATAAAGAAAACGAAACATAAAAGAAAGAAACAGTGAGTAGAATTTATGTTGTCAAGAAGACTTGACATCTTAACCACTTGAACTTTCACCAAGTCATTAGCCAGTAAGCCAATATTTTCCTTTATGTCCATAAAGGCCTCATTTAATATATATAAAAATATTTGCGCGTGCCCAATTAAAAAAATGTGGGATGTGTAGACGTGTTTTTATTCGCTTACGCGGGATGAATTCGTATTTGGCTACCTCATTGTAAAGGTTTTGTTTCGAAAATGCTTTGAAATAGAAGACGTTAGTCGCTAACAAGTCTTTAAAGCAAGACTCATAAACCTAATTAGATATTGGAAAATCGTAGGGACAACTTAGGAACTTATCCAATGTAGACTTCCCTGTCATGACTTCATAGATGGTCATTGAACCAAATTTGAGATCGGGTGTGAGTGTACCAATAAGATCAGGACCATTGATGGCCTCTACAATTAATATCGACTCATTGTGTCACGATTTGTGCAATTAAGTAATCAAGTAATGTATTAATGCAATCTAAAAAGCAATCTATGTCGGTTCATTAAATAAATAAAAGACTGATTTTTGGTGACATGTGATAGCGATTTTAGACAAGCTTTAAAACCCTATTCTTGCAAGTATACAAGATCTAGTAGTAAGTGATAAATAATAGGGTATCGTATCCATAGGAAACAGTTGATTAAAGTTAAGTCTAATGTCTACTAATTTAGTCCTAAATATAGATATAATGGTTTGAGTGTAAACTAATTAAACTAATCTGAAATATAAAGTAACTAAATAAACTTGGCAATAAAAAAGTGAGTCGGATTAGAATGAGATTTAATAGCTTTATCAAGTATCCTAGACTACAAGCCAGGATGACTTAGAACAAAATAATATTGCGATTAATTAGGTGACATAACTTATCTAACTAAAGCATAAATTATTCAACTTTTCAACCACAATCATGAAATACCATTACATAAATTTGATAACAATATAAATCAATAATTAATTCTACAAGAACAATCATGAATCTATAATGCAAACAATAATCAACCAAATAATAACATCAATAGTCATTCAATCATAAACCATAATCAATTCTCAAACACAATTAAATTATCAATCCATACTAATAGGGTTTCATCTAAGCCCCAGAATAAGAGAATTAACTATTCATAAATTGGAGAAACATCATCTAAATATGAGAAACCAAGGCTGAAATCTGCTCGGCTCCTCTGTTCTCCGTACTGTTCTTCTCCCTTCGAACTGCGTCTCTGCCTTCCGTCCTCTCTGCTGTTGTGTGCTGCGTTGTTCTTATTATTGCTGTTATGTGGGTTTTAATCAAAGCCCACTCCTCTTTATGTCTCCTCCTGTGTGCATGTAATCTTCAGCCAAGGAATAAGGTTTTTCTCTTTTCTTTTTATTCTTTTATTTCCCTCCTTGCTTCCATTTGCTGCTTCACTTGCTGGTTACTTCGTGGGTTCATCTTGGAGCATTGGGCTTTAGCCCATTTTCTTCCATTTGACGTGAGTGATCATAAGGAGTAGGAATTTTTCGACTTCTTGCTACTTGATTTGGGTCAAATGGGTTTAACCCATTAATTTGCTAATGCCAATTTTCATTTCTTTAACTCCAACATTATAATGTACCCGTCGACATTGGATAAATTATTACTAGTATAGAATATAGCATAGGTCAAACTAATAAATAATCATATAAACTCAATTACTAGATAACCTATAAAAACGATTAAAAACCCACAACTTATAGTTTATTATAGTGATAAGAAGCTAGTAAGAGGGAATAAGAAGGTTATAATATACAATAATTCACACTTATCAACATGTTATTAAAGCAATTAAATTACTAGAATCCTAATCAGATTGTCCAATTATCTTATTAGGCGTTAGAATAGTTCTTTAGGTCTTGATTAACAATAATAAGCATGTGAGGTGATGAAAGCATTAAACATACAATCATTCACGTGAATATATAATCAATATAGAAAAGAAATAAAAAGAGAAGGGTAGAAATTAGAATATACAAGAACGCGTTAATTCCTTTGAGATCTACATTATGACAAGTAAATTGTTAGTAAAAAAAGAAATACAAGAAAATTAGAATAAAATTAGAATTGACCCTCAGGAATTATATCTTTGTCGCCTAGGTCTTGTATTGCGATCTGCAAGATGAGCAATCTTAAGATGAACAATCTTGAAGATTGAAATAGAAAATTCAGAATGGGTGGATGAGTTCTAATGTGTTTGATTATGTGTAGAGAGTGTTTAGGTAGTGTGAGATTTATTATGAAGTGTTGTAATCGTAGAGAAAAAGTATATGAAAACCGTGTCAAACTTTCAAAGAAATCTCAGCTATTTATAAGCAAAGGAATCCGAAAACGAAGCAAAGAGATAGAGAAACTATGTGCGCCTGATGCACAACTCGGGCGCTGGACGCACAGCCAGTGCGTCAGATGCACAGGCACACAGCCCGTGCGTCAGATGCACATCTTGTGCGCTAGACACATAGCCTATGCGTCTCGCGCACTGGCTGCGTCATACAGAATGTTTATCTTGTCGTTTTTTATCGTTTTAAGATTCTTTTTTATCCTTAGATGAAATTTATCCTTTGAAATCCGAAATCAACTATCTTTAGGAATAAAATCTGATTTTCAAAATATAGTTTAAAAATTAGTTGTCAGGAATAATAATTAAAATATTAAAAATACAATTAATTATCAGGAATAAGTAATTGGGCTTGGATTTAATAAATAAACTTTATATTTTCGAAACGCTTTTGGGCTTAGCTTTTGAGATTACTCTTCCTTTGGACCGAACCTATTAGGGCGACGGTATGTTTCATCATTGGGTACTCAATGAGGAGACACGATTTGTGTCTATAGGCCGGAAGGTGGGCTGCAGGGGATATAGCCCCCATGTGGCTTCGCCCATAGATAGGACTCAACTCTACCTTATTTAACTCAAACATATACTCAAGGAATTCTATAACATGGTTATAATGATTTACTCTTTAGGCTTCCTCTAACTCAAACTACATGAAAGAGCAAACATATAGAAATTGATTGCCATCGGACAGGAGATAAAGTTCTCGTCTTCTTGAAGGTCTTTTAAAAACTTTTATACCTTCCTACTCAAATAAACTGATGGTCTCTTTACCAAGATTATGCACTCTTCTCCTCTATACAATCACCTTTTGTCCAAGTTAGACTTGTTTGTTTTTCCATTCCAGCGTATTGAGGGGGAATGTTGGACAGACTTCTAAAAGCTATAGCAAGTCAAGTCCAAGTCTGATCTGAAGCTAAGTCTACTGTAGCTAATTCTACATAGCTAAGGATAGTTTATTAGAAATATTTCCAAATTAATTGGTGGATCAAGTTGTAACTCCATATATGTTTGAACTGATTTCATGCAGTTGATATGCAAAGTCAAATTTTTGCTTCATTTACTTTTTAAGATTTTGCATGGTATTAGCTGTTTTGCTCATTTAGTAAGCGGTAATAAATGATTCTAATGGTAATGAATTTATATATAGTTCTATAATCTCCATTATATAAGTCAAGGGGGAAGCTATGGTGTTCCCCCATAAAAAGACTTATATACCCCTAATTTGAAACATAAAAGAAAACCTATTCAAAATTTCTCATTCATTTCTTGATTTACAATTATGTATAATAAGGAAAGTTGTAAAAAGAGAGAACATAAAAATAAGTTTAAGATTACCATTAAAAGATTACTAGATTACTTACGATGATGAAACTAACATAACAAAGAAATTTTTCAACAATTGTAAAGCCAAAAATACAAAGTTTTCTTTTACCTTTCAATAACAATTACAAATAACATAAATTAAAAATTCACAAAATTACCAAGAAAAAAAGAAAATAACTCATCTTTTTATTTTTCGTTTTCATAATTGTCAAAGTCAAGATGTTATTCAAGCGAAATAATTAAACCTGATGAGAAAAAAATAAGCATAAACCAACTTCTTTTTATCTTCATTTTCAATCCTATGTCTTGTAAAAATAAATTGTAAGTACGAAGTACATGCTTTTTTCGCATTAATATTAATGTTTTTTACGATTCTAAATATCAATATTAATACTAATATGTTGTCTCACACATCGCGTGCATTGGAGGCTAGTATACTATAAGTAAAGTTCAATGTCAAAGGACCAACTAAATCAAATGGTTAAGCTGATGGTTCGAGTCCCAAGAATAATTTTATACTCTATCACGCCCCCTGAGTCCATTGGGCATGAAGTATGGATGCAGCATAAGTCTCCTTCATACCCGGCGCTAAATATTCCACTTAGGTTGGGGGGGTGGATGAGATATGAACCCGTGACCTTTATATCACACCAACTCTGATACTATGTCAAAGGACCAACTCGACCAAAAGCTTAATAGAGTATAAAACTATTCCTGGGACTCCAACCATCAACTTATTTGGTTGGAGTCCCACGAATAGTTTTATATTCTATCATTCAATGCTAATATAATGTTCATGATAAGACATTATTTATAAATTTGCATTAGCACTCAATATTACTTCTAGAAAAGGCAATGACTAATAATGAAAAAGAAATACATGAAAATCAGCAAACATTATCATAAGCATTGCATAATTAAATTGTCCTACAAACCATTTTAATGAATCAACCACCAACACCGTTTATAATGCCTAACAAGCAGGGGCGGATCTAGGATTTTGAATTTGAGGGCTCCTAACCAAACTAAACAAATAAACAATCATAATAACATATGAGAAGTTTAGTTTTAACACTAAAAAAAATGGTTAAAAGAGAAGAGAAATAGCAAGAAGTAATAAAAAGTAAAATAAACAAAAAAAAAGACATCAAACAAAAAAGAAGAAAAAAAAAACTTGGAATTGGTATGTAGGGGATTCGAACCCCGCGTCCCAGAGTTATTATGAACGATGAGTTAGTAAGTTTGCCACTGGACCAAAGGTGCAGTGCAATAACTTATGGCGCGGATGTTTATTTTATCTTCAAATTCTGCCGACGTTAAAACAAAAAAAGAAAATATGATTTTTTTGTTGGGGCCTGTGCTACCCAAGATCCTTAATAGGCCCGCCCCTGCTAACAAGTAATAAGAGGGTCTTTGAGAATTTTTCTATATGTGTGTGAGAGAGAGCGCGAGACACATTAGAGGTCTTTAACATTTAGCTGCCAATAAAGTTTAAGTTTCTCTTTTGGCTTTTCCTATGAGAATTGAGAAAACAGGTTATGAGATGCCAAAACTATATTTTCTATCTGGCAATTTATCTAGCTTTTCTTTGTTTACCATATGTTCAAACCTACCTTACAACAATAGCAATTAATCATTCTAACTTATCTGTACAATCTAAAATATTTGTGGATATAAACCAAGAAGAACATATCTCTCTTATTATGTCGGTCAAATTACTAATTAAGAAACCTAGAGCTATTATAAATGGAATGGGATTCAAGAAATTTCCGAATAGAAGTCAAAAAAAACATCAGATGTGGTGAAAAAGAGGTGAAGAAAAATAAAGATATTGAATTATATCATGCTTCATTTTAAAACTAAGAAAAAAATGAAGCCAACATTAGTGGTGTTTTTTGGTTTGATAATCAGCATTGGGCTGATAACAAATAACCAGGTTGCATGTGCAACTACTTTAATCCTTAATCCATGCCAGAAACCTAATCCTCCCTCATACTGTGCAGGTCCTAATGTCAAAATGGTTCCCATCAACCGCTATCGTCGTGGTTGCAGCAAATCCATGAGGTGTCAGAGATACTAGCTACATTACAATTTACAGCATTGAATAAAATATTATAAAAATATGAAAAAATGCAACTTTAATGTTCCAAAACATGTTGGCTATGTGCTTAAGGATGAGTACTTAATCCGAAATTGTAGCTATATCAATATTTTTTTGTAGCCATTGCACAAAATAAAATTTGCAATTATTATACATATCTAATATGCTATGGAGTTCTTTTTTAAATTAAATATTGACGATACAAATTTTCATTTCCTTTTTTTAGACGTTGTTTGAGGAGCCTTCAGTTGTACCTATAAATAATGTACGAAGTGCTAGAAAACACAATGTTCCTTCTCACCATATAAAAGATCACGGGTCTTGTGGTAGTCGTTACATGAATTCTTTAGAATGAACAAAATGTTCTCAAGGGCACCTAAAAGCTTGAAGTTAACTTAGAGAACAAAGAAAGGTAATCTCCCTAAAAAAAAAAGTTGATCTCAAATAATGAAATTTTTAGCCGGTGGGTGATATCTAGGGGTGATAATGAGCCTGAGAAGCTCGCGAGCAGCTTGGGCTCGGCTCGGTCAAAGCTCGGCTCGTTGAAGCTCGGCTCGAGCTCGGGCTCGGCTCGAGACTTAAACGAGCCGAGCCGAGCTAGGCAAAGCTCGGCTCGTAAAGCTCATGAACAACTCGATTATTATTTTATACTAAATAATATTTTATATTAAAAAAATATTTATATATATGAAAAATTATATTAAGTATTTCTTTTAAGATACTAACTAAAGTATATATTAGAAGAAAGATAAAAAAGAAAAGGTAAAATCAATTAAAAAGAAAAAAAGATAGAGAAGATCGAGCTCAAGCCTATAATCAAGCTCGAGCCACAATCGAGCTCACAAGCCGAGCTCGAGCCAAGCTCGGCGAGCTCACGAGCCGAGCCGAGCCCATGAAAAGTTAAACGAGCTCGAGCCGGGCCCAAAGCTATTCGGGCTCGGCTCGCTCGATAAGCACCCCTACTGATATCTAGCTATTTCTTCAGACAGGGAGAGAACGGAAGGAGAATGGGTGGGTATTGCCTAAAATGGGTGAACTAATATAAAACCAATTTAGTATTTTAAATAACCGATCGATTTCATCTACCTTAAATGATAGGGAAATTTCCTCAGGTACCCCTGAGGTTTGACGTAATTATCAAATTGCCCCTTACATTTGGGGAATTCCTCAGATACCCCTGAACTTTGCGTTTGGGCTCAAAATACCCTTATCATACACCGAAATTCAAGTGCATTAATTTCCTAAGATACCCTTGAAACCTAAACTTTGAACTTCAAAATTCAATAAGGGTATGTTGAGAATTAAGCCAAACCTCAAGGGTATCTCAGGAAATTTCCCTAAATGATAAAAGTTATTTGGCATGTCTCCAAGGCAAACAATAATTGGAAAAAAAGCATATCATACTAATAAAATGTCCTAAACAACAAATACAAGAAGAAAATTTGGTTACAACCATGAATATGATCGATCACCTTGGGCTAAGGGTGCTAATCGTCAAAGTCGATCATAAGTAAGCCTGCTGAACTCAAAAATCATATACTATACCCGACACATGCTCGTTAATTACTTACTAACCTCGATATACCCTTACTTGACTCGCGCTCTAAGGCTCATCTTACTCGACCTAAGATATGTTTATCCTAATCGTATTTTTATTTTTAGTTTAAGTTTTTCAGAAATTCTTGGGTGTAATTATTACAACATAACTTATGGTGTAACAACCCACAAAACGATCACTTCTCCTTTTCCTAAGTGTATATTTGTAATAAATGTAATTTTATATCTTATTATAAATAAATTTATGCCATATTACCAGTGTACCCTTGGACATCCACTATTATACTTATTTTAATGATGAGATTCTCTAATATTTTCCGCCCTGTACTGTACTAGGACTTAGGAGGATTTATCTCAATCACCAATCTTATAAAATCTACTCAATTGCGTGGGTAATGAACAAGTTAGCATTTGATTAATACTACAACCTCTACTATGTATTTTCCTGCTAAACTGTTCTCATACTTATGTACGACTTGAAGGAGTATTTCCTTAGACATCCTGGCAATTACTAAATATAAATAGGAATTATATTATGAAGATAATAAAGTTAATTATTTTAGTAATCGTATTTACTTGCTAGAGAATAAATATGATTAATAGGACAATATTGATTGGGCCTATAACTAAAATAGATTAATCCTATGAGGTCACAAATTGTAGCACAAGTTGGACAAAGCAATCCAAATCCATTTAGGATTAGGATTGGGCCGGTCCAAAGGGGAATAGGAGGAGAATTAGTTCTCCTAACTAGCCTATGACTCTTCTATTATATATAGGATATAATATTAGGGTTTAGGTGATCAATTCATTAATCAGTTTCTTTTCATAAGAGAGCAAAAGTGAAACCCTAAACTATTCTCCCTAACCGGCGCCTATACCATCAAAAAGCAAGAGATTTTCTTCTATTCTCGTTCTAGCGTACGTTGGTGTTCAACCTGGTGCTTGTGGACTCGATTAGAGGAGCATCATTTGGGGCTCTCGATCTTCAAAGTTTGCATACAACAGGGAAATCACGCTACAAAGGTTTGATATTTAATCCCTATTCAATGATTCATATGTTTGATTATGTTTGCGATCCTATGATAGATGTTAGGAAATTGTTTCCTGAAATTCCGCTATATGCATCTATATATTCCTACAGTGGTATCAGTTTTGCCTAATTCATAATATTCATATGATCATATAATTGTATGCAAAGTTATTATTTTTATTCAATTAAGGGAGGATTTATTTATGGCTTGAATTTGCATAATTGATATTTGATATTAATTGATTGGAAATTGTAAATAATTGATTTAATTGTGATTTATGCTCTAATAATATTATAAAGGTTCGAATTTTTTATATTATGGACGAAATAAATTATTTAATTCACTCCAAAATTTTCGGAATTTTATAAAATATTTGTTAGATTTAAAATTATTTAATGTTTAATTTAATTAATCATTGAAATAATTTGTTAACAATTAAAATATTTTATTTTTTACTTGTTAAATAAATCTAATGTTCATCACCCACATAGATCTTGAATATTATGATGGCTAAAAAAAATTTGATTATTTTTCCCACTACTTTTCGGATTTTTATCATATTATTTGTGAATTTTGGTTAAATTTTATGTTTAATTTGATTATTCATAAATTTTAAGGATAACAATTAAAATATTTGATTTTATTTGTTAAGATAATTCAGTAGATCACCCAAAAAGTTATTTTCGAATTTTTTGAAGTTAATTGTTAATTTTATGAATTTTTGGATATAATTGGAGTTTTTGCCCTAATTTTGAATTCTTGATAAGATTTATTTTTTAATATAGATTATACATTCAAATCTAATCTCAACAAACCTAAAAATTTGTTTAAGATTTGTTGATTGATTCAAAAAATTTTGCCACAAATTTCCGGATTTTTAAAACCTAATTGAATCCTAAATCTTTAAATTAATTGTTAATTAAAGATTTAATGGAAGTTTTGTAAATTGTTACAAAATTCAAAGACTTTGCCACCATGGCTGGGCGGCCCCACCTGCGCTGGTGGAGCCACAGTGGAGGTGCAACATTAGGTCGGCGGTAATAGGGGGAGTTCGCGGGCGGCCAAGGTGGTGGAAACCGCCACAAACAGAGCACGTTTGACGTGCGTGGCTGTTGGCGGGAATCCTGCCGGCGCTTGCTACTGGTTCTTCTTAAGCAGCGGCTTCGGGGGGGTGTGAGACGTGCGGGGCCGGCCGGCGATTGTCGCCGCTGCCGCGGCTTCTGTGTTGTGGTGTGTGTGGTGCAAGGTGCGTGATGTCAAGCTTCGGCCCTGGTGGTCGATTTGGTGAGTATGGTGGCTAGAGAAATTCAGCAGGTGACGTGGTCTTTGAGACCACAAGCAGCCAGCAGGCTGCGTTTTTTCTTTAATGAAAAAAAAAACAAATTCTTTGTAAAATCTTTTTTGTTAAAGTTTGGGCATAAATCACAACATTTCCAATAATGCACATTAATTTATTAATGATGATTAATGCCATATATGAATAAGTAATTGAATTAAAATAATAAAGTATCCTAAATAATTTCTAGGTTAAATTTGTTAAGTTTTATAATTATTATGGAAAGTTTTTCTTTGCTTATTAATTGTTAATAAGTAAATGATTTGTGTTTATTTTATTTTGATATTATAATTGCGTGGATGTTTAATGTAATATGTATGATATTATATTTTGCATGTTATAACTTGTATGGCCCAAATTAGGATAGTAAATACGATCTGCGAATCGTTATGTTTGAATGTAATTTAAATACGATCTGCGAATCGTTTGTATTTTTGTAAATTTAAATTTTCGTTATTTATTTGATTCAAATTATGTAATCAAGCATGAGTATCCAAGGAGTTTCAAGGATGGTGATCCATGGAGATTCAAGGGAGGATTCATGAAGATTAGTTATTTTCCTAAGTATAGGGGCCATACTAGATCATTTAGTTATTGCTTATATAATTTTCTTGCATTTATTTTGTTTAAATGCTTGCTTCTAAGGTTGTTTGTGGTTAATTGATTCATGTGTTCACTATTAATTGACCATATTAGTAAACTTAGGTCCCCAAAAGTAATATAGAGTTTAATTGCTTTTCCAAACAACACCTATAAAGCCTTAGATCATGAGTAATAGGTTCTGCCAAAGCAGGGTGTTGCTCATAGTTCCGGGGATAGTAGGGTAGGTTTTTGAAACTTACATGTTAATGTTTGGTTTAACTCAACAAAATCATCAAAAGACAAAGTTTTGGGTTTTGAAACTAAGAGATGGGAGTAAACAAGGAGTTGTTAACCTGTCTCCCAAAAATTATAATTAGTTATAATTAGTAAAGTGTTTACTTACCTCAACTACTATAAATTGAAGGCAGGGCCAAAGTCCGTTTGATTGTAGTGGGAGGGGATCTTGGTTATTTCTTTATTCAATAGGGGACTTTCATTTTAAATAAAGGGTAATAGTAATTAAAATTTGTTTAATTATTGCTTTCTTGATAAACGTTGATTGAATCTTGCTTTATTATTTGTTGTAGTAATTATGTCTAGTAACAACAATTTCAACACCAACAATTCTACTTGTAATTTGCACTCCGTCCTTTCGAAGGACAAATTGAATGCTGAACGTTTCATTGCAAGTGAAAGGGATATGGGAATCGTTACACCAAAACCAAAAGTTGTTGATGAGCACTATTGTTACACCTGTAACAAGGTTGGTCATTGGAAAAGTAGTTGCCCTAAGTATCTGAAGGATCAAAAGAAAGGAGTTTCTAGTTCAGATATGTATGTTATAGAAGTTAACTTAGCAACTTCTGCTTCTTGGGTATTTGATACCGCTTGTGGTTCGCACATTATTTGTAATATACAAGGCCTCAAAAGAAGTAGAACATTGGGAAAGGGGAGAAGTAGATCTTCACGTTGGCAATGGAGCACGAGTTCTTCGCATTGGCGGTGGGAGTATATAGTCTACTTTTACCTTCAGGATTAGTTTTAGAACTTAATAATTGTTATTATGTTCCCGCTATCACAAAGAACATTATTTCGATTCCCGTATTGGATTCCGAAGGTTATTCATTTACAATAAAGAACAATTGTTGTTCTGCGTATTTGAATGATATGTTCTATGTCTCCGCTAAGTTATCAAATGTTTATATGTGATAGACTTAGAAACCCACATCTATAACATAGACAACAAGAAACATAAAGCAAATGATTCAAACCCTACATACCTATGGCATTGTCGATTAGGCCACATAAGCTCAAAGCGCATTGAGAAACTTCATAAAGATGGAATTCTCAAATCATTTGATTTCGAATCATTTGATACTTGCGAGTTTTGCTTGATGGGGAAAATGACAAAGTCTCCTTTCATAGGTTCAAGTGAAAGGGCCAATGACCTTTTTAGCCCTCATACATACGGATGTGTGTGGACCTATGAGTACGTTGTCTAGGGGAGGGTACAGCTTACTTCATTACTTTTACCGATGATGTGAGCAGATTCGAGATATGTTTACCTCATGTGGCATAAGTCGGAATCCTTTGAAAAATTTAAGGAATTCCAGAATGAAGTACAAAACCAACTTGGGAAGAAAATTAATGCATTACGATCCGATCGTGGTGGTGAATATTTATCTCAAGAATTTGGTGATCATTTGAAGGATTGTGGAATAAATTTACAATGGACTCCACCAGGAACACCACGCTTAAATGGCGTTTCGAAAGAAGGAATCGAACTCTACTTGATATGGTTCGATCCATGATGAGTCTTGTTGATCTTCCTATTTCATTCCCGGAGATTTGCGCTTGAAACAGCGGCATTCACACTTAACAAAGCATCATCTAAAGTAGTGGAAAAGACACCATATGAAATGTGGACAGGAAACGTTCCAAAATTGTCTTTTCTAAGGATATGGAGTTGTGAAGCTTATGTAAAACGTTTACTTTCCGATAAGCTTTCACCCAAATTCGATAAATGTCTTTTTGTGGGTTATCCAAAAGAGACTAAGGGATACTACTTCTACAACCAAAGCGAAAACAAAGTGTTTGTTGCTCGTAATGGTGTCTTTCTGGAAAAAGGAGTTTATTTCCAGAAAAACAAGTGGGAGAAATGTATATCTCGAAGAAGTTCGAGATGAGCAACAAATGGATGAGGTTAACACCTCATCAGAGGCGGCCCGACATGAAAATGCTCAGGAGGTGGTGCATTCAATTCACGTACCTTCTACCGTCCCACTTGGAGATACTCCATGCGAAGTCACTCAACCTAGTGAGGTAGAAACTTCTTCTGTTGTTCCCCAACGTAGGTCTAGTAGGACTATCATTCCGTAAAAGAAATATATTGATTTCCTTTTGACTGAAAGTTCTGAAATAACGATTTTAGAATCAAAAGAACCTACTAGCTACAAAGATGCTTTGGATATTCAAGACTCCGAAAGATGGCTTGAGGCCATGAAATCTGAAATGGATTCCATGTCTGAAAATCAAGTATGGGACTTGGTTGATTTGCCTGATGGGGTAAAACCCATTGGATGCAAATGGATTTTCAAGTTGAAAACAGACAAAGATGGAAACATTAGTGTTTTCAAAGCAAGGTTGGTGACGAAAGGTTTCAAATAAATTCATGGCATTGACTATGATGAAACCTTCTCACCAGTAGCCATGCTGAAGTCCATTAGGATAATCCTTGCGATTGCTGCCTTTCATGACTATGAAATATGGCAGATGGATGTCAAAACCGCTTTCTTGAATGGGTTTTTGAAAGAGAATGTGTACATGACACAACCTCAAGGTTTTGAAGATCTAGAAAATCCAAGGAGGGTATACAAGCTTAAGAAGTCCATTTATGGACCAAAGCAAGCATCAAGGAGTTGGAACCTCGATTTGATGAGGCAATCAAGAAATTTGGCTTTCTCGAAATGAAGAGGAATCTTATGTATACAAGAAGTTAAGTGGGGAGTAGTATTACTTTTCTGGTCTTGTATGTGGATGACATACTTCTCATAGGAAATGATAAGACCATGCTTGAGTCACCAAGGAATGACTTAAAAATTGTTTCTCTATGAAAGACCTAGGAGAGGGCCGAGTACATATTGGGAATAAAGATCTATAGAGATAGGTCGAAAAGGCTTATTGGACTTAGTCATGAGACTTATATTGATAAGGTTCTTGCAAGTTTCAAGCTGGAAAACTCCAAGAGAGGTTTCATTCCCATGCAACATGGCATAACACTTGGTAAGACTCAGTGTCCTTCGAGTCCTGATGAGGTCAAGTGTATGAGTAATGTTCCCTATGCTTCTGCAGTAAGATCCATTATGTATGCCATGATATGCACTCGACCGGATGTTGCATATGCTTTGAGTATATGCAGCAGATACCAGTCAAATCCAGGAGATGCGCACTGGATTGCAGCGAAAAACATCCTTAAGTACTTGCGAAGGACTAAGGATAATTTTTTGGTTTATGGTGGAGATAGTGAGTTGGTTGTTACTGGATACACCGATGCAATGCAAGCTTCCAGAGTGACAAAGATGATTTCTGATCTCAATCTGGTTTCATATTTTGTCTCAATGGAGGAGTTATGAGCCGGAAAAACTCTAAGCGAGTACCATCGCGGATTCTACAACAGAGGCCGAGTATATTGTAACAACTGATGCAAAGAAAGGAAGATGTTTGGATCAAAAAGTTCATTGGTGAGCTTGGTGTAGTTCCTAGCATTGAGAATGGCATTGAGTTGTATTGTGACAACAATGGTGCCATTGCTAAGTCTAAGGAACCCAAATCGCATGAAAGCTGTAAACATGTGCTCAGGAAATTCCATCTCATTCGAGAAATCGTTGGTAGTGAGGATGTGAAAGTAAGCAAGGTTCATACTGAGGATAACGTAGCAGATCCTCTGACTAAACCGCTTGCTCAACCTAAGTATGAGTGTCATACTAGGTCTATGGGGCTTAAGCATATGGGAGAATGGCTTTAGGTTGTTTACTTCATGTTTACAATTGTAAAGACATTTATTATGCTTTGAATGTTTATTAATAAATTTTATTTATTTATTTAATTGTTTGGTTTAGTATTAAATAAAATGTCCAAATAATTTGTGTTTTCAAATAGGATTATCGAAAACGTTTTGATAATGGAACCCTATAAAGTGAACTGAAATCACAATTTATTTAAAGTCCCTAGTCTAAATCACTAAATTGGACATAAGTGATTTATTTAAAAGACTAGTATATAATTAATTGATAGCGCAGTTCCATGGGCTATGGAGATATAGAGATGTCTGATTATATGGATGTATAGTTGATACATTGAGACTTGACCTAATTAGATTCTAAAAGTAAAATCGGACTACTATATTTAGTGGATTCCTTAGACATGAGTATGTCTTAATAACCACAACATAATTAGTTTAACTTTCACATTGTTAAACGCCGCGCCGTAAAAGGAGGTTATAAAGGCAAAGTGATCATAAGAATTGAGTGGGAGTTATGGTCATACAAGAGTGGATAAGTCCTCCTATTAAATAGGAATGGTGTCTCGGGTATCTTAATGAGCGAGAACTGGAAAATTGCATGGCCATGCGGAATAGGATTAAAGAGTTAATCCTTATTTGAGCAAGCTCAACTTAGCGATCAAGGAACAAAATTTGCGAATAACATTGTGTTATCAAATTTGACATTAAGTGACTTAAGGAGTTTAACATTGCGCTCTTGTCTTCGACAAGTGGGAGATTGAAGGAGTATGTCCTTATACATCCCAAGCAATTACTAAATATAAATAGGAATTATATTATGAAGATAATAAAGTTAATTATTTTAGTAATCGTATTTACTTGCTAGAGAATAAATATGATTAATAGGACAATATTGATTGGGCCTATAACTAAAATAGATTAATCCTATGAGGTCACACATTGTAGCACAAGTTGGACAAAGCAATCCAAATCCATTTAGGATTAGGATTGGGCCGGTCCAAAGGGGAATAGGAGGAGAATTAGTTCTCCTAACTAGCCTATGACTCTTCTATTATATATAGGATATAATATTAAGGTTTAGGCGATCAATTCATTATTCGGTTTCTTTTCACAAGAGAGCGAAAGTGAAACCCTAAACTATTCTCCCTAACCGGCGCCTATACCATCAAAAAGCAAGAGATTTTCTTCTCTTCCGTTCTAGCGCACGTTGGTGTTCAACCGGTGCTTGTGGACTGATTAAAGAAGCAACACTTGGGCTCTTGGATCTTCAAAGTTTGCATACAACAGGGAAATCACGCTACAAAGGTTTGATATTTAATCCCTATTGAATGATTCATATGTTTGATTATGTTTGCGATCCTATGATAGATGTTAGGAGATTGTTTCCTGAAATTCCGCTATATGCATCTATATATTCCTACACGACTATGGACTTATATTAGATAATAAGTACTATCATTTTTAGTTAATTAATATTTCACTCAAAGTTTTGCATATAAGTAATGCAAATTATTATGACTGGTGGAGACAAGTTGACCAAATTTCTTCTTAAATCATATTACACGTACAAGGAATAGTATAGCTAAGTTCATGATGTGGCTCAACAAGCCAGATTTTCAGGGTTTATTTTAGATAGTACTAGTACTAGTAACTACTATGTAAATTTATTTATATTATGGTGCAACAAAGAAAAAAAGAGTGAAAAAGTGGTAAGAGTGAAAGAGTTCCCTCTAGGGTTTCCCTTAAGAGGGTTTTTTTGTTCCCTCCAAAGATTTCTCTTTGGGAGGGTTTTTTCCTAACCTCCATCGCCGCTTTTTCTCTTTTTTTGAAGGTCTTTCCTTCAATCTCTACCCTTCTTTCTCTTTCTCTTTCATCTCTTTTCTTCTTGGCCTCAGTTGTGAATCTTTGTAGGGGATTCCACTGGTGTTCTTACCGATGGTAAGCCCCAAAAACTCTTTTAATTGCTTCCAATAAGTATATCCCATCCTTAAGATGGTATTTATTCTAGTGTGTTCAATTTCTTTTTTTGTTCGTCTAATGAAGGAGGAAGATCTAATAATCTCTATTCTCTATAAGAATTTAGAAGACCACGAAAGTATTTTATTAAGAGCGAACTCACATATTGTATCGCTTCGATGAAGTTATTTATTAATGCTATTTTTAATCGAATCGCTATGTATCTAAATCTAAGATGTTATGTACTTGTTTTGGATTTTTCGATTTTTCGAAATTGATTAGAAGTGCCGTTTGGCTATCCCTTATGAATGAAATCATTTTCCTTCTTATCAAAAACAAAGATGAAAGAGTGGAGATGGACAACGTCAACTTAACTTTAATTAGAGACTTTTCTCGTTTATATTAATTATTATACGCAAAAGAAGATATTTCTTACTAGCATTTTCCTATGTTTGTCTACTAATTAATTAGTTGATGAGTTGATTACTCTCATCAGCAAGCAACTAGGCCGGCCGAGGGGGAGCAAATGAAAAGTTACTAGAGTAGTGCTAATCCAATCCGAAAAATCAATTTTATACCGACCAAGAATCGACCCCCTATCTTAAAAAGTGGAGAGTCGATCGCTCCATTGTTGACCCAAACCTAACCTAATATATCACCCGATAGTTACCTATAGAGTGCTTATGACATGATCACTCTTTACCGAGTATTTTATTGAATAAGATCATTTAGTAATTTATCATTTTCAACATCAAAATATATCAGCAAGTTAAAAAAAAAAATTAAGGTAAGAAGAAATTCATAACATTATTGTTCATACAAAGGTGAGAACATTTTAAAGATTTTACATTCCTATATCATTGATGCATTAACATAGAAGATCTAGAGTAATAAATTTAAAGCATATCAATTACAAGAGTAAGAAATTCAAAGCATATCAATTACAAGAGCAAGTATATTTCAAAGAACATAAACAACTAGCTAGTTTAGCAAACAATTAATGCAATCAACTACCTCATTAGTTCGTCAAAAAAAAAAAAATCCCTCATTAGTTATTATTAATAATACACATGCTACATGGTAAAAAAAAAAAACACTCAATCTCTATAATTCTTCGACTGAAAAAACCCTAGCGAAAACCGCAGCCATAGTAGGCTTGCTGGTGGTCGGCCTGAGCCTTCCTTGCTCACCATTGTTGCCGGCGAGCCTAGCCCATTAGGGCTTTACCTTCGTATCTGTTCCGGTATGGAATAAGTGGTAGGGAGTAAACCGGTATCTCCTTTGGTTGATAAGCCGATTTAATGTCCCGCAAGACGTAACACGTAAACTAACCTCGGGGTTGATTCGAGGAACGCCCCTCCGATGCCTAAGTCAAGAAAGGATAAAGACAAGATGTCTCGAGTAGAGTGTATTAGTATATGTGAACGTACTTTATGACTCAGATCATGGGGGTATTTATAGGAGCCGACAATGTCCTTAGCCAGGTAGGACTCTACTCCTATTGGTTGGATACATTTCTATCCTCTTCTGATACTTATCTTCAGGCCCATAAGCGCATTGGATAAGTAATGGATCAATCCAGGCCCATTTGGCAATGGCCCATATGACGGGTACCGATAAGGTAATCCCAGGCATGCATAATACACCGGCACACCGCTTAACACATACCCGGTAAAATAGGGTTTCTTGGACTGAGATGACCTTGACGGTCAATAACGATCTAACTAGACCGATAGGGAAGTTATATAGATCCCATACAACTAGCCCCCAAGCCGGTATGCCTGATACAGGGATATTCTGCTTGTTCATCATTGAGCCGTTATGGATGAAAATCGTGTTTTCTTCTCGAAGCCGTTTAGAAGTTTCCAGAGAGGGGGGTTAGTTAACAGAATGCGAAACGTCGCCTCGATCTTCGTGATGATTGGACAAGAATGTCAGTAGCTGCTCACAGCTGTTTCTGAGTTCAAGATACACGTGGCGTAATCGGGACGGGAAGACGAAACGTCGCTTGATCTAAGCCATGGAGCCCTCTACAAATAGCGCTTGGCCAAAGTCATTTTCACACTTTCATATCGCTTTCGCACTCTCAAGCGCCTATTCCCAAAGACTTTCTCCGAGTCTTAGCATCATCCGGTTACTCGCCTTTCGTCGTCACATTCCGAGCCGTGTGACCAAACTCTCTTACCTAAGTTATTTTCGGTGCCGGCTTTTGCTCTCTCTTTTCTTTCCAGGTATTTCACCGAACTTCTTCTTACTCAATTTCCGCCTTTAATCATGTCTTCTCATTCTGATTCACAAAATATTTATGAAAGTCCCCAATCTTTGACCGATAGCGACTTTAATTCTGATAGCAAATCCGCTAATCCCACCATATCCAATAACTCACCGGTAGTAAATCTTCCCAATGAACCTAGGAGTAAATCCGGGTCATGAATGTAGTACTTCCGGTAGGGCCCTTGAAGAGCCAACACCGCATACTTCTCCCCTCACCGCCATTAGGGCTTTTAGAGAGGTCGTAGGAGTGCCAGCATCCGGCCAATACGGTACCATCGCCGGGGATAGCGTAACGCTCATCTTTACTATTCCCCGTCTCGTAGCCGGCACCTCTAAGGGTCCCCTTAATGAACCCTCATCTCCCAAGGCCGGCAGAGATGTTAGGGGATAATGCACCCCACTCCATCTCGTCCCGGTAGCTATAGGGATGATGATGCCGGCTTGGAGGATGAAGCATCCTCTCGTTGCCTCGAAGACGCCGCTAGTGCCGTGCGCGACATGATGTCGACGAGGAGTCGGTATCCTTGGAAGCCGATTATGACGAAGAACCGCCGTAAATCATCCCGGAGGATGACGACGAAACGCTAGACGATCTATAAATGCCTCCCTACGAGGCCGACAGTCCGTCCTTCGTACAGATTGACAAAAGTTGGAGAAGGACGGCATTGAATAGTGACTTCTGCCGAAAGGGAGCCGAATACTTTGCCTTTCCCGATGAATACGGATTGGTGATGCCGTCCGAGGGATGTCGGGTGACAGATTGCCCCCCGGGGCATGTGGCGGTCTACACCCATATGCTAGATTTCGGGCTGAGGTTTCCTCTGGACCCTTTCATAGTGAAGATTTTCAAGGCCTGGAACATCTGCTTGTCCCAGTTGACGCCGCTTTCCTGGCGTAATTTGATCTCCTATGCCTGGACCGTCCGAAATAAAAGATTTCCAGAGACCTTGAACCTCTTCCGGAAACTGCATTGGATTAAAGAAGACGGTTCGCGAAGGGCAAGGGGGAAAGGCAAGAGGAAAAAGTCACAGCCGAAAGGGAACTTGGCCGGGGTGGATGGATGTCTATGTACACCGGGCCCAAAAAGCTAACGTGTACCCAAAATTAATGTCTCTAAAAAACCGGCAAACCCCCGCTTCTTCTGGGTTCGGGTGCCGGATAATTTTCCTTTGCGCCGGTATTGGACAAAACCTCGCCCAAGGATGGAACACCTCCCTGATAGGCGTTTGACACGCCGGGAGTTGGAGGCTTTCAATTTCTTTGAGGCTTCTTCAAAACCGGGTCCCAAAGGGGGGAAACCTGTTCCAGTGCCTCTCAATTGGCTTCCTCATGCCAATTACATTTTAGGCAACGTGCCTCTTTCTGCTTTAGGCTTTTGCCAATCCGAACCCACTGGTAATTAAGTATGATACCTGTAATTATTTTGCATATTGTCCTTGTGTTTATTGCTGACATGTTCTTGTTTTTCTGATTTCAGGCCGTGAGCACTTAATTCGGCAAGCTCTTCATCTCAACCAGAACTACATTCCGATATCCAACATGCCTCCAAAGCCTCTTAAGAAGTATACTTCTATTCCCCCAAGATTGGAGGCCGGGGTGGTAAGATCGGCCGAGGATCCTGGTCGTGGCGATGGTGGAGATGGCGGCCGTGTGGCGAGAAGGTGCCTCCATCGGGCCGGGAAGCAACCTCCAGCTATTCCTCGAAGAGGAAAGCGGAGGTTCAGGCTGATAAGGAGCCACGAAAGAGGGCTTCTCCCAAAGAAACCGCCAAAGTGACTACCGGCCCTGTTATCCAGGGGGGTGACAAGGAGTCCCAGGGGCGCGTGGCGGTGGTCGGGATCTCTTCCCTGCGGCCGAAGATTTACAAGCAGCAGACCCTGCCCAACATGATTCCGGAGCTCCGGAAGTTTGCTGATATGGGTAAGAGGGGGTTCATCGAGCATCCCGATGTGGACTTACCGAAAATTCTCCGTAAACGATGGACCCTGGCCACCAATCCGGGATGGCGAGCTATTCAAACCCAAGCTCAATGTTCCGGGACGATGAGTCTTTGTTGCTCGACCGCCCTCCGGAAGGCGGTAACCTGGGCTACCGGCTATTAAAAGGCTTTCAAATGAAATTTGACATGCCGGTGGAACAGGTCCACGCTGCTGCTGCTGTGCATGCACACAACTTAGCTGTGGTAAGTTATCTAGACACATCCTGATGCTTTTTATTGATGCTTTCGTTTCTCTAACATTTTATATATCCATTTCAGACTGCACACTCTGGGAAGGAGCTTTGTGACCTCTACCGATATTACCAGGCCGCCTACGTCGGCGAGGTAGATGGCCACAAAACTACCCGGGAGGCACTGGCCGCTAAGGTGGCCGAGCTCTCAGCTGCCGTCACTGAGCGGGATCAGCTGAAGAATGTGAAGGCCGACCTAGACAAGGCCCGGGGTGACTTGCATTCTGCCAACGTCCTCAACAAGGCTAACAGTGTTACTTTAAAGAACAAGGACGTTGAGCTGCAGAAACTAAGGGAGCAGCTTCAGGAGTCAAAGGCCCGGGAGGCTGACACCATCGGCGAATACCGGCGGTCTATTGACTTCGTCCACCGCTTAGCTAACCCGTACAATGGGGGTTGGGTTGCCGCTATGCGGTGCACCCGACATACCTTTCCGGATTTAGACTGGAGCAAAGTGGAAGAGGGTCATGGACGCCGGGAGTTCGAGATCCCGGTGGATAACGAAGAGCTTGGTCTTGGGGTGACGGAGGCTGATATAGCCAACGCCGACCCCCGTGCCGAATTTGAGGAGGAGGAGCCGGAGGCTGCCGAAGAACAAGCCAACCTGGGTGCCAAGAATGTTTCGACTGATGATGTCGTCATCATCCTTGACAGGAGCCCTGATGGTTCCAAGCCTGAAGCGGTTGCCGATGACGGCAAGGCTCCCTCTTCTGAAGCTGCTTAGCTGCGGTTCCCCCTTTCCATCATTTGTTCCCGGTCAGGCCGCGTGTGGTCGACCTATATTTTGAACTTCCTTTCTTCCTAGGTTAGACTAGGATGTAAATTTGATTTTGACATTAATGAAATTTATTTCACCAACACTTGTGTCGGTTACTTCAATTGTCTTGCTATCTACTTTTTCGTTCATTTTCATTACCCTACCGGCAGATCCCCATGGGTTCGTAGACTGGTAAAAAGTATTACTTTACTATTTTATTCCGGCAGAACCACTAGGGTCATTGACCGATTGCGAGGCAACATATTCTTCTACCGGCAGATCCACAAGGGTCGTTGGCCGACTGTTTATGCCCTAGGTTGGCAGATCCTCGAGGGTCATTGGCCATCCCCAAGTTTCCTGCTTGCTTGGTTTACCCCGGCGGCAGATCCACTAAGGTCTTTGACCGCGAGGAACCTTTATACTTTGACCTTTGACGACGGATCCACGTAGGTCAATGACCGTCAATGGACTTAACACCCCGCCGGCGCAGATCCACGTAGGTCGCTGATCGTCGGGGTTTCTATTATAAATTGCTTCATCATTTCTTAACGGCAGACCCACGGGGGTCATTGACCGCCAAGGGTTATAAGAATAACTTGTATACGTAATAATTCCATAGAACTTCTGTCTTATTGAAAATGAACAATCACTATTACAAGTAAAGCTTAAATTGGCAACAATATCGTATTATTCTTGCTATGTAATACCTACTAATGAAAAAATGCTTAAACGAAATACTTCTTGAGTGCGCTGGCATTCCAGCTGTTCTTGAGTTGCTTGCCCGACATGTCTTCCAGCCGGTAAGCACCTGGGACTATTTCTTCTTTCACAAGGTATGGTCCCTCCCAGTTGGCCGTCAGTTTTCCCTCAACATGAGCTTTCCCGGTGGCCGTTGTGCGCCTGAGCACTAGGTCGCCTTTTTCAATCGATCGGCTTCTTACTCTTTTATTGTAGGCCTTGCTTATCCGATCCTTATATGCCGCCGACTTGAGTTTTGCCGCGAGCCCGACTTCCCGGCAAGAGGTCAAGGTCCTCCCTGCAATTTGTCGTTCGGTTCTAGGTCGTAGTTCAGGATCCGCCAGTTTGGCAGTCCTACTTCGACCGATAACACCGCTTCGGCCCCGAATGCCAACCTGAACGGGGTCTCCCCTGTTGCTTCCTTTTCGGTGGTCCTGTTGGACCATAGTACCGCTGGAACCATGTCGGCCCAGGCACCCTTCAAATCATCTAACGTCTTCTTGAGGGCGTTGAGAATTTGTTTATTGGCGGCTTCGGCCTGACCATTACTTTGGGGGTGACACACGGATAAGTATGCAAACTTGATGCCGTATGGGTTCAAGAAGTTCTTTATCGGCCCGCATCAAACTAGACACCATGGTCCATGATTATTCCCATGGGAATTCCGAACCTTGTGATGAGGTTTTGTCAGATGCACTTTCAAATCTGATTAGCCGTTATCTTTGCAGTCGGTTCGGAGTAGTCAATTCCGACTATCAGGAACTTCCTTCCTCCAGATGCCGGTGCGAACGGTCCTATGATATCCCATCCCGCACTGAGCAAAAGGGATTGGATTCAGGATCGACCGCAAATCGTTTGCCGGCTGATGAATGACCGGTGCGAACCTCTAGCATTTGTCGCATTTCTTTACATACGCCTGTGCGTCCATCAACATTGTCGGCCAGTAGAAGCCGGCTCTTAGGGCCTTTAGTGCAAGCGTCTTTCCACCGATATGGTTTCCACATACCCCTTCGTGTATTTCTTCGATTTTTTCGTGGCCTCGTGGGCCGTTACACACCTCGGGAGTGGGAGTGAAAGACCTTTCCCTGTACGATTGGCCCCGGGAAAACACGGAACCGAATGGCCTCTCTTTTCAGCCTTTTTGCCGCCATCTTATCGGTGGGCAAACTTTCGGTCAACTTATACGCCAATATGTTGTCGTACCATTCCTTCTTCTGAGTGACTTCGTTCACCTCCATCTTGGCGGTCTCTATGCTCTTTTCCGGCAACATTTCCACCATGACGCTGCGTTTGAGATCTGTGGTGCTAGAGCTTGCAAGCTTTGATAGAGCATCAGCTGCCATATTCTCAGTTCGAGGAACCGGTACCACTTCGAAGCTCGGAATGCGACCGTTATCCGTTTTTACCTTTTGTAAGTACTTCCGCATTACGGCTCCCCGGCTTCATAGGTGCCCTCGATCCGGCTTGATATAAGCTGGGAATCTGTGGTCATTTGTATTTCTTTGGTCCGGATGCTATGCACAAACTAATTCCAGCTATTGCGGCTTCGTACTCCGCCTCGTTGTTGGACGCCTTAAACACGAAGCGGACGGCATATTCGAAATGTGTCCCCTTCTGGGGACGTCATGACCACCCCGGCCCGATCCTCGTTCCTGGGCCGCTGAGCCATCTACAGATATCTGCAAGATGCCGGCTGGTCCCTCAATTTCGTCGCTGGTGGTTTCAACAATGAAGTCGGCCAAAGCTTGTGCCTTGATGGCTGTTCGTGGCCGATACTCGATGTCAAACTCGGACAGTTCTACCGCCCACTTCAACAAACCTACCGGTTGTATCTAACTTGTGGAGGGCCTTTTCTAACGGGCCGATTTGTGAGCACTTGGATGGTATGTGAATCGAAGTATGGCCGAAGTTTTCTTGCCGCTATCAGTACGGTGTATGCCATCTTCTCCAGCAATTCGTATCTCTGCTCTGCCCCCCCCAAGACGTGGCTCACAAAGAAGATAGGATGTTGCTGCTTATCTTTTTCCACCAGCAGTACTGCGGCAACCGTTTTAGCCGACACCGAGACGTATAACTGCAACTTATCCCCCATCTCGGGTCGGGTAATAGTCGGTAATTGCTTGAAATGTTCTTTAACGGCCTCAAAGGACCTTCTCTGCTCATCCCGCCACTCAAACTTCTTGTTACCTCTCAGAACTTTGAAGAACGGTAGGGCCTTTTCAAACGACTTGGATACGAACCTTGTTAATGCAGCCATCTTGCCGGTCGACTTCCGGATGTCCCGGATACTCTTGGGTTCGAGCAGACTTTCGCTTATTACCCCGATCTTGTCGTGGTTAGCGTCTATTCCCCTCTCACTAACCATGAAGCCGAGGAACTTACCCGATCTTACCCCAAATACGCACTTCTTAAGGTTGAGCTTCATTTGGTACCTGCACAGAGTGGCGAAGGTTTCCTCGAGGTCCGTTATGTGGGCTTCCTCCGTCAAGCTTTTGACGATGCTATCGTCGACATAGACTTCGACATTCCGGCCTTTCTGATGTGCGAATATCTTGTCCACTAGCTTTTGGTAGGTAGCTCCTCCATTCTTCGTGCCGAATGGCATGGCCTTGTATGCGTACCCCCCGCGTCGCTTATGAATGCCGCCTTGATCCCGTCCGCCTCCGGAGGCCGATCTCGATGGTATCCACGGAAGGCATCCATGAAGCTTAGCAACAGCATGACCGCTAGTAGAGTCAACCAGTTGGTCGATCCTAGGCAATGGATAGCAACTTTTGGGCACGGCCTTGTTGAGATCGGTAAAGTCCACAAACATCCGCCAGAGCCATTGGCTTTCTTCACCATGACCACATTTGCCACCCACACCGGATACTCGCAGGCTCAATGAAGTCGGCCGCTAATAACTTGTCCACCTCTTCCTTGATGGTTGCGTTCTTCTCAAAGAGAGAAGTTCCGCTTCTTCTCGTTTCACCGCCTTACTTCCTCATTGACATTTAGCCGGTGTACCATAAACGCGGATCTATTCCCGACATTTCATCCGCCGAAAATGCGAAGACGTCGCATTAGCTTCGCAAAGAACCGATTAAGTTGACCTTGACATTGTCGGCCAAGTCGGCTCCAATTTTAACCGTCCTTTCCGGCCTCTCTAGCTCTCAGGGCCGACCTCCTCGGCCTCTCCTTCCGGGCTAGGTCTCGCAAATTTGTCGGCCTTCCCTCAAAATTCTCCATAGACAAGTCTTTGTTTGCTTTATTCTCCGCCCTTCGCCTTTTTCTCTTTGATGGTGGGGACTTTGGCGATCGCTATGATTAGAATTCTTAAGAGCCGTCCGATAAAGCAGCTCGGGCCGATTCTTGGTTCCCCTTCAGCCCTCTCCGCTTTCCGCCGTTTGACGTGTAGATCATCGTCGGGTGATAAGTTGACACTACGGCCCGAGCGTCATGGATCGTTGGTCGCCCTATAATGGCATTGTAGGCCGCCAGTACATCAACTATCGTGAACTCCACCAAGAGATCTCGAGAATGAGATCCTTCTCCCGCCTTAACCGGTAGCTTAATGGTGCCCTCGGAGACGACCGATGCTCCAAGAAAAACCGATACGGGTACGAGACCGGCTTGAGACATGATCTCTAACCCCATCTTCTCGAATGTAGGCATGAAGATAATATTGCGTAGCCGCCGCCATCTACCGTAATGCGATGGACCATCGCCGTTGAAATCGAAGAGATACTACCAAGGGATCATCATGAGGGTAGATAATCCCCTTGCGTCCTCACCGTGGAACGAGACGGAGGGCATGAGTGGCGCGCCGGCCACTTGCCGGTGTTGTGATAATTCACTTGGTGCCTCACCTCCTTAAGACCGGCTTTGGCACCGTGGATACTTCCGCCATGGACCGGGCCGCCCGAGATAACGTGTATCTCCGTCATTCTTTCTTTAACGAACTTTCTCTTACCGTCTTCTTCTTTAGGGGACCCTTCACGGCGATCCGTTCTCGGGTCTTCGATCCCGTCTCTCGGTCCTTACAATCTTCGGTAACACGACCGTGATCTTTGTGGAAGTCACACCACTTGGATTTGTCGCGGCCTTTATAATACATCTTCACGGGTCGCCGCCACTTGTCATCCCGTTTGTGCAACTCATATATCTCGGCCCTGGACATTGTTAGTGGAGTGTAATTGTGATAGCGGTCCGGCCAACCTTCTTGGTCCTTCTTGACCGAGTTGCTCTCCTCCCTTCTCCCGAGTTGCTCGGACTTCCGATCTCTCCGGTTTTTATCTTTCTCTTTCTCTTTGCCATCCCCTTCGGACCTCTTCGAGTTCGCCGCCTTATCGAACTCCTCTCCCTGATAAACTCATTAGCTTTTCCAAGGACTTCGGTCGACTAGTCAACTTCTTGCGCCTAGGTAACTTCTAAATGCAGTTCCCTCTTTCAAACCTTTCATCGCGCCAAATATCACGACCTCTTCGCAAGCTAGGAATGGTAATGGCTTCGAGTTGAAGCGACCAATGTAATCCCTTAGGCTCTCCTTCTCTCCTTGCTTGATAGACATTAGCTCGCCGGTAGTTTTCTCCCTTCGCTTATTACTAACGAAGTGTGTCACAAACATGGACGTGAGCCGCCGAAAATCAAAAATAGTTACCGGTGGTATGCTCTTATACCACGTTTGTGCCAAGCCCGATAGGGTTGAAGGGAACACCTTACACCACACCTAATCGTTGTCGGTGTACAAGAGTATGTGTCCTTCATATGCGAGAGATGTGGTCCTCGTGGGTCGGATTTCCCGTCATACTTGCAAGTCGGCATTTTAATCTTTTCCATAAGCTCCCGTAGTATGGCCGTGGAGAATGGAGAATTCGAAGTGATACCGGCGCTCTGCGTCGAGCAAACTCACTTTCTCTCCCGTACGGGATGACCGTTGGATCTCGTGTCTCGTGATCTTCTTCATCCTCTTCCCCATGGGTTCTCAGTGGGGAGTCTTTGAGTTCTCCCCCGATCCGGATTGTGCCGGCTTAGGTTACCCCGTCGGCCGCCTACGAAAGAACGCATCTTTCTCACTGGATCGTGTGGCTCGCTCAGGGAACGCTTACCAACATGACCGGTCGGTGGAGTTTGACTCGCCATGGCCCGGAAGACTTCGGGCAAAGACTTTGAAGCTATTCAGGGCTGAACATATGTTGCAAAGCTTCGAATATGTTACGTTGAGGGGTCTTAGTGGCCCTCTTTCCTTGTCAGCTGGTGGTTGGGAGGACCCAATCACCGGTTGAGGAGTGTTGAAACCAGGAGGTCCACCCCCCGCAATGGCATTGTTCTCGTCCGTTTTCGGCATCCCGAAGGTCTGCTTAGGATCCATGAGGCGAATAAGTAGGCTGGATCGATCGCGGCTTAAGACCAAAGTATAGTTCTCCCCTCCTTCTCGCGCTAATTGTTCGGGTATGGAATAAGTGGTAGGGAGTAAACTGGTATCTCCCCTGGTTGATAAGCCGATTTAATGTCCTGCAAGACGAACACGTAAACTAACCTCGGGGGGATCCGAGGAACGCCCTCCGATGCCTAAGTCAAGAAAGGATAAAGACGGGATGTCTCGAGTAGAGTGTATTAGTATATGTGAACGTACCTTATGACTCGATCATGGGGGTATTTATAAGAGCCTAGCAGTGTCCTTAGCCAGGTAGGACTCTACTCCTATTGGTTGGATACATTTCTATCCTCTTCTGATACTTATCTTCAGGCCCATAAGCGCATTGGATAAGTACTGGATCAATCCAGGCCCATTTGGCAATGGCCCATATGACGGGTACTGGTAAGGTGATCCCAAACAACCGGCATGCATAATACACCGGTACACCGCTTAACACATACCCGGTAAAATAGGGTTTCTTGGACTGAGATGACCTTGACAGTCAATAGCGATCTAACTAGACCGGGTAGGGAAGTTATATAGATCCCATGCAGTATCATTTGTAGTGCTCTCGATGTCGTCAGTCGGACTAACCATTCCTGGCTAAAAAGCAAGCAGAAGAGTAGTGGGTCGCGGCACCTTTCTTTGTTCGTTTTTTTCTACTTTTTCGCACCGGTTGTTTGTGAAGTCGTCGACTCGGCGCATTACATCAGAAAGAGGAATTACTCATAAGCTCATATCTCGCTTCACATCCTCGGGTAGCCTCTCTCCAAAGTTTCTCTAAACGCCGACGTTGATAACCATCTTGTCGGTAAAGGTAAAGTTTAGGGTTGAGGTTTGTTGTTTGGGGATAGGAAGTGCTAAATTCGAGGTTGTCGTATCTATTTTATAAAGGAATTATCTACCTTTTAGGGCTTGTGTTCGCTTCCTAAATGATAATCATTTAATTAGTTATAATTTAGTTTAGTTTAGTTCGGCTCGCTTCGGTTGTTTTATGCCGAATAGAACAGGCCCTTACCGGAGCTAACCTTGTCGCCACCGTCTTGAGGTTCGGATTCTCCCCATCTTGATGGTAAAGGTAAAGATTTGGTTAGGGTTTCGTTTTGGTATTATTAGGTCTTGGCGATTACTTGAATTTCTACCTCTGCGTTGTGTGGTTTAGTGGTGGGTAGGGGTTCTTACCTCCTCGCTTTAGCCGACTTGTCTCGTTATTAATGCTTGTTCTTACTGGTGGGTAGTGTTGCTCCGGTTTAGTGTCTTGTTAGTTATGTCATGTTTCCTCAATAAGGTAGTTGTAACAAGTGTTATTATGTGGTTTTGGAGTTTATGTCTAAGTTCTAATTATCTCATGTGGGATAGTTTAGTTTGGAAGCTAAGATTGATATTGTAAAATAGATGGAATTATTGGATTGGATCCTAGAGGCTTTGCGGATTGGTTCCATCTCCTCCTCCATTAAATGGAGTTTGGAGTCCGGAGGACATGTTCGGTTATTTGTTGGTTAGGAGGACCCAGCTTTTCTTTATTAGAATTCTTGAAGATTTTATTCCGGGTAGTATGTCTCCGAAAAGATAATTGAATGGAGGGGGTGTGGCTATTCATGGGTCGGGGTTGTCCGTATGTGTCTGAGATTAACTAGTGTTAATTCTCAATTTCGGTTAGCGATGACAATGGATTTAATCGCTTTCAAAATCTCTTATATGAACGTTGCTCCTCATTTTTTGGGGATTCATAGCGTGCTTATTAAGTCACTTCTCGTGACTCATGTAATTCCTTGTGAGTAATTCACAAGTCTGCTGCCTCCTGCTCGAATCATTACTACCTTTCTGTTTATATACTGCTCTTAAAGTTCTCAGGTTATCAAGTGTTCGTTCTCAATGCATATCATCCCAACTAGGGCTGAGCCTTCTTCAATGGAAGTACAACGGATGGTTTTGGCAAGTCTGGACGTTGCAAACCAAGTCATCTCAACAACCAACGGTCTAACGGAGAAGCGTATCCTACCCGCTTTTAATTTCTTGTAATTTGGTTTTAGTTTCTCCTCTAAGTATTGTGAGGGTCTCTAAATATCCAAGTGAAACACTGCCTCATTAGTTTCAGGTTGCCTTAATAGTTTCAACTGCGCTGTCATATTAGTTGCAGCTTCTTTTCAACTAGTGTCACCAAACACAGCCTTAGGCTTATATGACACATCAACTTCTTTTTCTAAACAAATTTCTCCATGAGCCCCTATTATGTATACTAATCTGACAATTTGGTCTAAAATAAAATGACAAAGCAAATAAATAGTTTTTGTTTATATTAATCTTGGGAAAGGAAATCCCATGAATCTTCAGCACATTCACCATATTGAGTTACTGAAATACCCATACCCTACATATATGCTTTGTTAAGTGACTGGAAAAACTATTTCTTGTTTGTGCTCAAGTGTTGGGCAATATTGGACCATGAGATATTTATGAGTTTTGATGATTGAGATTGGTCCAACGAACATGTAATCATGCATGAGAGAGGAAGAACATAGTTTATCCGGCTTTTGGGAAGTAAGAAGAGTCATTTTAATATTTCATCCTTAGCCACAGGAAGACCTCCTTCCCACATTTCCTAAGCAGTATATAAACAGACATATTTTGCCTTAGAAACATAATCAGTTCTTCCGAAAAAGAAATTTACACCAAACACGTAAAACCCAAACATAACACATTACGCGGTGACTTGAAGTTGCTTAATTTATCCGGTCCCACAACAAAATCAGAGCAAAAACAGAAATATGGGAGGAATGGTGCTAAAAGAGTTGGAGATGTGCGTAGATTTGGTTAGATTAGGGTTAGAATTTGTTGTGTTGTTTGCACAAGCTGTCAAGACTGTGGTGCAGCAAAGCTTAGATGCTAATGATAATAATCTCAATTATTATTATCAAGTTCCTTTCCCTTACCCTGGTCTCCTTCCTTAATCACTTACTAGTATTTTTGCACGCGATGCGTGCGCGAATATCGCGCTGATATTAACGTGTTTCTTTTGTTTTCAAAAAATATGAAAGTTACTTTCACTAAAAAAAACTCTGTAGCTTTTTTTTTTTTTAAATCCTGGTAGTTATATTAGAGTTTTTTTAAAAAAAAAGTTCATGACTTTTTTGCCCTCATAAGTTATCCCTGAAGAATAAAAACATAAAGCGTATTTTAGGAATCTCAAGTGCGCCAAAGCCCTCAAGCAGCTCCCATATATAATAGAGATATATATTCCCATAATAATATGTATATATGTTTTTTTTTTATGTATCTCTATATCATTGTATGTATATATGGAGTAGTATTATTATTTTGTACAAAAACAAAAGAACAAAGGAAAAGATCATATTCGTTTTTTTCATTCTATTTTATTCTTTTATATTTGGTTACAATATGTTTTATGTAAATGTAATGCATGTTCTTGTTGTAAGAAAGATGATAGACTTAATATACTTCTTATATTGTTGTTAAATATCCTTCAGTCCTCCTAATCTCTTAACTTCTCAGTTGGTCATTGTTCAGTTTTTGTTAGAATTGGGATCTACCTTGGATCGATATGGGGGTACAATAGGATCTGTAAAATCATCTAGCAAATAAAAGTGATAATAATGTCAAAATGCAATAATATCCATGTATTTCAAGTAAAAAAAAAATACTATAATATACCTTATTTTCGCATAAGGTCGATTTTTAAGAGTGATATTAAGTCTACGCGTAGTAAGAGGCCAAAATATTAGTTGAATTGATAAGTAACGTACAACGCATTTGAAACTAAGATTTGAGTTGTAATTGATAGTATTATCTGAATTTCATGGATTTTGTAATTTCTTAACAATAATTATCAAAATACTTTAGTTTATGCATGCGCATAATTAACTTATCATCTTATATTATCATTTCATGATGGATCGAATCATTAGACCGCATAATCTTATTAAGATTCTACCACTTTAAATAATTATTCAATTATTAGGATCTTAAGATATTTCTTATCATATTACCGTCTTACTCTTGTACTTTATCTATTGTGATTTGCTCCTAATACGAGTCAGAATTAATGAATAAATAATACATTATTGCTCATCTATAAATTAATATTAATTTTGGATTGTATAGCTGATTATATTATAAAATATCCCATTTTGGAGCATATTTCAAACACTATCCAATGGTATCAAAATTTATATATTTTAAATTATGTAGTAACAGCTATACTCTATTCATATAGTATAATACTTTTAGGTTGTTAATTAATTTATTCAAAATCAGATACTAAATTTTCGTTATCGGAAATTCTATATATGAATTTTTATCTCCATGAAACTCTTTATTTTAACTCATACTTCTAATTTGTGATATTGAAATTCTAGGCAGTGGTCCCCTTACTCCAAAAAAGTTCCTCATTCAGTTAATGTCTCAGGGAAATACCTAACTTGTTATGCGTCTTACATTCAGTGTTTTGCTAGACAATATTATTTTTGGCGTCTAATGTAAAGTAAGGAAAAGCTTAAATATAAAGTTGTCATCTTGATGACTGTATTTGTTAGAATATTTTCCTTTTTGTAGACACATCATTTTTGTACTAGCAAGAAAGAGAAATATCAAAATAGTACTTCCTCCGTCCCATAATATAGTTTCCATTTCATTTTGGGCACAAGAATTAAGTAAACAATGATTGTAAAGTACTTGCATAAGAAGTTGTTAAAAAGAATGGGAACATTAAACGGGTGGGCATGTGAAAAGAGAAGGGAGAGAGATAGAGTAAAAAGTGTTTTTTGTTATATCCAACCAATAAGATTGATGGATCATTAAATGGAATTGTGAAAACCCATGTGAAAAGAAGGAGATCAAGAGAGAGACAGAGAGTAAAAGTGATGTTCAAAAATGGAAACAAGGGAAATGGGAAGAACATTTTGGTACATCCAAAATAGAATATGGGAACCATATTTTGAAACGGAGGGACCGAGAAAGTTTATACTAGTGGTATCAAGCAAATAATAACGATTTAATTGGGTTGATTCCAATTGGGATGATCTTTTATGTGGAATGAAATTAATTATGTGGTTTGAGATGAAAATCGATAGATAGGCTCAAAATGCAACGTGATATATCAATTTTATGGGAAATGTGATACTCCTAAATCTATCCTAACAATTTCTATATGGCTAATGCTCAACTCACTCGATATTCATATTATCATCATATGAAACTCGTCATGCGTTTTAACTCTAAACTATTCGAGTTTATAGATTTACCACTAAGATATATTAACAATATTCGCTTTAATTTCTATTTTGAAAGCAGCCGACCGGTATCTATCGCATGTAGTCATAGGAAGCACTTTTACGACTCAATATTTTTATTCTGCTTTCGGTTACTAAACTCTAGTTTATGAATTTGATTTAATTAATTATCAACTAAAAAATACTTCCTCCGTTCTTTTTCTATTGCAACAATAGGATTTTTACACTATTTACTAACTACCATTTAACTATCTATTGTGATTTTTACATAAGGAAAAATATAGTCATGTGGGGTCTTGTTAGATTCGTGTCGAAATATACTTTCAAAATATCAAATTTGTATAATTTTTTACTAAAAACAGACTAAAGATATTAATAGTTGAAGTTGTGCATTGGCAAGCGTAAAAACTCCATTGTTGCAATAGAAAAAGAACGAATGAAGTATGATCCAGACTCGACAACCTTTTCTCTTAATAAAAAGCATACAAAACAACTTTTTTAATTCTAATAGCGAGTTTCCTTTCGTGAAATCCTAGTTGAGAATTCGAAGGTGTGCACGGAAGCACCTTCCTCTAGGTGCGCACAGTCTCCAATGAACATTTGCAGTTTTCCAATGAACATTTGCAGTTTTCCAATGAACATTTGTGGGGCCCATCTCAATTTCTCTTTCCTCAAATTTTTCACCCCATGTGCGTTGTAAACCAATAAACATCCAGATTATTCCAATGGACATTGTAGTATAATGAACACACGCTATTCTTGATTGAACATTTGCAATTTTGGAATGAACATTTGTGGGGCCCACCTCAATTTCTCTTTCCTCAACTTTTTCACCCCATGTGTGCTGTAAACCAATAAACATCCAATTTATTCCAATAGACATTGTAGTATAATAAACACACGCTATTTTTTATTGAACATTTGGAATTTTGGAATGAACATTCATAAAAAAAATTAGTGTAATAAACACATTGTTTCTGTTGAATGAACAATTGCAATTTTGGATTGAACATTTTCGACTACTTTCAAAATTTAGTATGTTTTCTAATTTTAAAAATTCAAAATTACCGTTGATTTTCAAAATTCAAATTTCAAAATATTTTTCAAATTTACTATTGTTCATTTCTCACTTCATTAACATATTGTTGATTCAAATGTTAGTTTGTTCATCCAAGTTCTTCAAAATGTTCTTTCAAATTACTTATATGTTCATTGTGATATATATTTATGTTGTCATTATTATTCTTTGTAATGTACAAATATGATTTTGCAATGAACAACATACTATCTATAATGAATAACCCAACTGAATAGTTATATAATTATCAAAAAAATAAGTAATTACAAAAGATGGTTAATTCAAAATGTAGTATGTACCCATATGTAGAAATATAACCAAAATAATACAATATATCTCATATGAACACCAAGGTCTTACAAAAGAACATATATTGCTAATTAAACACTATTGAGTTCATTAAGAAGATATTATTGCTTCTGAGCTTCCTTCCATTTCCGATTGATTTGATTTGTGAGATCTCGACACCATAATGTATCATTAGTTCGTTGTCCGAACTAGTCGAATTGAACCGATTCAAGAAAGGAAATAGCAAAAGAGTTAAAACAAAATTATTCAAGTTTATAATACAATGAACATAAGCTTTCAAACATACAATTAACATATTCTAATAATACAATGAACATACTCCCACACACAATATATATATGACCAAATATAATGAACATGTGACTAAAATGAACATGCTAGTAATACAATAAACATCAGCCTAAAAATGTGCACCTTGTATTTGTAAAGTACAATAAACATCACATAATCATACAAAGAACATTTGAACAAATATCACACATTTATAAATAAATATATGATAATCAACTCATCATTAATTCATATCATTTTATTGAATACTCCCTCCGGTCTTTATTAGTTTACCCCTTTCTTTTGCACAGAGTTTTAAGAGAAACAATGTTGTGGGACATAGAAAGAAAGAGAAACTATTATTTTATATTAAAGTTGAATGTATGTGTGATGGCAAGTTAGTGGTCCCATTCCAAAAATAGAAACCAAAGAAAGGGGTAAACTAAGAGCATGTACAATGGTTGGGTTGGTCTTTGTTAGTCTTTAAGTTTTTGTCATTCTCTCTCCTTCCCTCCTTCTTACACCTCACATCCCACTAAACTCCCACCAACTCATCTTTTTTTTCTCACAATGGTTTGGTTGGTCTTACTTGGTTTTTCTATTTCTCTCTCCTACTTTTACCATACCCCACCATATACTCTCTCTCCTACCCAATGTTCATTTTTATATGAAATAGATGATTTAAATTAATAAAGCTAATCAGTTTGCGTTAAATTAAATTACGTTAAATTAATTACGGTAAATTAAATTACGTTAAAACCTTATTAGCTTACGTTGAATTAAATTAGCGTTAATTTGAGATTATAGTAACTATGTATTAATTAGCTTACGTTAAATTAAATTATGTTAACTTGACATTATAAATTAAAAACAACGAACACATTACTGTTATTATAAATTGGCTTAGTATAAGTAATATTAGGCAGGAGAGAATAATTAGAAAAAAAAAATAGGTTGGGTAGAAGTGTGGTAAAATATATGAAATTTGGGCTCAATTTATAGATAAAAATATTTTATAGCCGTTATTGTAATTATTTTTTTAAAATTATAACCTAATTTTTTTTTATTAACATTACAAAATTTATTAACGTTAATAAATTACCGTTGAAACATCTTGGAACAAGTGGAAGAGTGGAAGAGTGGAAGAGTGGAAGAGTGTTGCAGCGAGAACAAAACCACACGTAGACCACTACCGGTTGCTTGTCAGTGGGCCTCTGACGCGCGTCAGGGCCACTGACAGCAAATGCTGCTTTGGGCCCAGCATTTGTGTTGAGTGCAGCGTTTCAGCTCTATCTTCCTTCTTTCTTTCGACCTTTTCCTCAATGCTCTGCGTTTCATTTGGGCCCAGCACTATTTTTTCACCAGTTTCTTTGCCACGCGTTTCATTGCCATTCGTCTTGTGCACTCCATCCTAGGTGCATATGGTCTGGAAATCCAGACCAACCAACCCAAAGGACCAAGTGCCCCAATAACAAAACTAAGTAAAGCTAGCTTTACTATTTGCTAGACCAAGTAAAAACTAGCCCATTGTACATGCTCTAATAAGGGACATCCCAAAAAGGAATACGGATAAACTAATAAAGACCGGAGGGAGTATATTACAAACACACAATGAACATATGACTGAAATGCAATAAACATCTGACCAACATGTGTTTTAGTGAACATATGCTAATAGGACAATGAACATACGCCATAATTCTTGTTATTAATGCAATTAATATGTGTCAAACACACAATGAACATATAAACAACTGTATCTAACATCTGAACAAACACATAATAAACATATGGGTAAATATAATAAACATATGACCAACACGAATTCAATGAATACATTATAATAATACAACGAACATATATTTACAGTACAATGAACATTACCTGAATTTTTTCTAGATGTTGAACTCGTTCATCTCCTTTGTTCATTGGGCTCTCTCCTTTGTTCATTCGGATATCAATTGCAAGGTTGTTTTCATTTTTTCACAAACCACTCTCAAGATTTTCACTAGAAAAGAGGGAAAAAATAAGAAATGAAAGTGCAAAATGTAAAAAATGTTCTATTTTCTTATCAAATACATAGATCTAATACCTTATGTTGTCGATTTCGCTTTGCAACTTGTTATGTTCATCTTCATGTACGAAAATTGTGCAAAAAAATGAAGAATTTGAAGAGTTTGATGAGAGAGGTTAGAGAGAAGTTAGAGAGATGTTGGAGGATTTGGGGAGAAGAGAGAGAAAGTCTCTGAAAATTTGTGTGGGAAAATGAAAGTAATGAATTCAAAAAATAGGTTTCATGTTTTTTCGTGTTCATTGGAGATCAACAGATGTTCTTTCCGTGCGTTTTTGGTTTAATGAACCCGTGTTTTATGCCTTGTGTTGCTGCATTTTGGATGGTGCGCACCATCCTCTACCTGCACTCGTGCGCACCATCGACCAACTGGAGAATGTCTCAATTAAGCGAGTGACTGAGACGGCCCATAACACTGCCATCAATTCGCTCCAAGGCCTCCAACAATGGAGGCAACATCACCATCTGCACCACCATTAGTTTGTTCCCATCCCCTTCTGCGACCATAAATTTTAGCAAATTCGTCACTGATAGGAAGCTCATGCCTCAAATCGAAGTCGCAATTGTTTAAAGTTTGGGTTTCGAGTGTGTTTGAAGAGATCGATAGTTATTGGAGCATAAGCCTAGATCGCCATTGTTGTCGATAAAGGAGGTGATTTCCAACTAATTCTATGAGTTCTGAGGCATCAGTTGAAGAGGGAGGAGAGGAGAGGAGATGAGAGAGAGAAAAAGGCATCACAAAATCTTTTCATCTTCATCAATTCACTACCTTCAGATTCCACCATTTTTGTCAAAGTCATGTACTCAAATTCATAATGAGAAATTAAAGATTGGATTGTTTTAAAATCCATAAAAGCAACAAACCCGTTTTCCAAAAAAATTTACTTTCTGAAGATAGGTGTGAAAGTTATTCGGATAAAAACCGAAATCCAATACAATCCAATCTAAACCAAATTAGTAATTCTAATTGGACTCAGAACTATGTTCGGATTGGATTCGGATAGGATTTTTTCAGATTGGCTTGAAATGAGGGTTATTGGATCCAAAACAACCGAATAGCAAATACGTCCTATATTGTATATTTGTATATGTGGCATTGGGCTAAAGTGTGTTCGATAAAATGTATAAGTTTGTATAAAATTATAAGTTATTATTACTGAATGTTTATGGGTGTATGAATTACTTCTATTATCGAACACTTTTTTTGGCGTTCATAAATTATTTCATCAAAAGAATAGAGTTCAAAATTTTAGATATATCGGATTGGATCCAATCTAGTGTCTACAAGTTCAGATAGGATTGGTTCGAACTCAAACTCTGATTAAATTAATTTGGATTGGAAAATTGAAATCCAAATTTTGTTGAGATTGGATTTGACTAAACCTAAACTCAAATTGTACACCGAACTTTCACCCCTATCTGAGGCAGCTCCATCTTTGAATGAGGAGGAAGAGAAGGGTGGCAGGTAAGGATGGCAATGGATCTTGGACCCGACTTGGATCCAAGATTCTTGATCCATTTTTTAGGATTTGGTTCCCAAAAATTTAGACCCAACGGATCTGAGCTAGATCTAAATCATGTGGTTAGAATTCGAATCCAGATCTAAGCTTAGGACCCCGGATCTGAGCGCAGGGTCTGAGGCGAATCTGAGCGTGTGACCCGAACCCGTAGCCGTAGATCTTTTTTTCTAATGACTTGTTTTTAATTTTTGAAATTAGATTATTTCAAACCTAATCTTCATTGTTCCCTCACTTCACATTCCCTCATCCCCCCCCCCCTTCTCTCTCTCTCTCTCCTCCATCTACCACGAGCACTGCACCTCTAGCCATCCATTCTCTCTCTCGTCATCTCTTCGGTCCCCTTCTCTCTCTGTCTCTCTTTCCTCCAATGTGCCACACCACCTTCCTTTCTCTCTATCTTGTCAGCTATTCACTCCCCTTCTCTCTCAATTTCTCCTCTAGTGTACCACACCACCACCCACTGCGTCGCACCCTACCACCACCAGGAACTCAAAGAACGTCCTAAATTCAGTGGGTTGGAGATAAACCCAAGTAACATTATATAATCCCAAAAACTTGCAATTTCTCGATTACCGAAAATGATGGAGAGAATATGTAAATCATTAATGAGGCAGATTATTTGTTTTTCACCTGAAAAGGTAGATTGTGTGGATCATTGGTTGCTTGAGTGAAAATTTTGAGGCCCAAAAGAGCAGATTGGCTTGTTGACGTTACTTTAGTTTATTGTTTTTTATTCCCTTATTATATGTACTCAAATTAATATTTACTCTATTGGAGATGTGAAAAAACAGTATTTTATCGCTTCGAAAATTACAATTCAAAAGTAGGCAAGATAGTATGAATTATTGACGAATCCGTTGGATCCATAATATTTGGATCTAGGTCCAATTCTAACCAAATTCAGTCTCTGCAAATGGATATGGATATGGGTTCGTAAGGATCTGATCCAGATTCATCCCCTTGCCATCCCTAATGGTGAGTGATCTAGTGGTATCAGGGGGGCTTGGTTACAGACAAGGTTGTGGATTGGTGGTAGAATGTGGGAGGAAGAGGGGGGATCGATAGAGGAGAGAAAAGGAGATATGGAGCGGGAGATGGATGAAGTAAGGGTTAAATGTATAAACTAATAATGTATCTCTACAAATTGATAAAATAGTTCTTATAAGCTGATAAAACTACCAAGAAATATGCATTATTATATTAAAAATATGCATAACTGATAAACAACGTGCATAAACTAATAAACATCATGCATAAACTGGTAGGGTTTGTGCATGAACTCATAGGGTTTAGTTCAATTAATTTTAAGTGGGCCCAACTACGGAAAATTGAAAATATGTTAAACGGATAAGAAATTTATATAAACGGATATGAAAACATGTTAAACTGATAAGAAATTTGTCCGAACAAAGTGCGAGTCATGTCTTCATCTTGTTTCAACATGCTTTAAATCGAGCCTCTTGTTTCTCATTACTGACAAAGCTCCTTACCTCTATTACTTTTGTTACCTTTTTTCCTCGCAAAGCAATGAACAAAGTAACAACATTACTACCTTCCCACCTCTTTAATTTGCTTGGCATGTTGATTCTTGCCTCATCTCTATATTATTAGCATGTATGTGATGTATCACTGTCAACTCCTTAAGAATTTCCCTGCTCCTCCGTTCTTTATGCCATTGTGGCCACTACTAGCCAACACTGCCGGCTAACTCGATGTGCATATTGTGTAAATGACAAGGAAACGTCGTATCACCTATTAAAGGAGTGCAAAATTACCAAGAAGTGTGGAAAGCCTCAAACCACGGTATACAGGTTTGTGAACTTTGCCGGGTCAAAGCCTTTGTGTACTACCTAATGAAACAAAAAGGAAAAGAGAGAGAGAGTTGCAAGCCTCCTAGCGGGAATTCGGTTGCATCGAAACAAAATCCTATTTCGAGGGTGTAAGTGTAACCCTAGTTGTATTCTCATGATTGGGAACGAATACACGAGTAGATGGAAGGCTACTCTTCAAAAGGTGGGAAAGGGAGGAGAAGGTGAAGATAGAGAGATGGGGGTTCAGGCGGAACTTCAATAGGATCACAGAAATTGGATGCAGAAAGGACAATTCGATTGTGCGTGGACAGAGCCTGCTTTGGGGTGTGTAGAGGCCTGGACAGGCTTCAAGGAAATAGTTCTTGCCACTCAGAATCTGGCTGCACTGGTGAGTAAAGATCAGGAATATTGCTTTTAAGTTTCAATCTTTTCAAGTGTAAGAAAGTAGGCAGGGACTTTGTTACGGGAGACTTTAGTCTACTCCTTGAGTTAGAAAACGGGATCTAATCTCATTCTTATATCACAGATGTCCAGAAGAACAAAAAAGTCTCTATGGGACTAGATGTTAAAGAATGTATATGAAGAGAGCAAGATTACAAACACCTCGCAAGTCCCTCATTAGTGACTGCAATAGCTAATTCGACCATGCTCAACTAACCTGGCAGAGCCTCCCAGCAATTTGTTACCCCTTGAGCTCTAAGTAGGCCTTCCTTACGAAATATTATGCTTGAGTAGTGATCAAAATGGAAGCGTACTCTGGAATAATGGATTAGTATGATCATCTGATACAAATTCTTCACAAATACAGAAGCTTGTCAAACAATTTTTTTCCCAGAAGCAGTCACTCAATAGATCAGAGCTTGTTTCCACCTTTAGCAAACACCCTCCATATAACCTCCTCCTCCCCCCCCCAAAAAAAAAAAAAAAAAAAAAAAAGTGAATTATATTATCTAAAAATATAGATATCTTTATCCCACGAAGCAGAAGGCAAAATTTTCTCCTCCCTCTAGTGAGGAGGCAGCGTAACCAGGCATCAAGTATCTTATTCATTGTTCAATGCTTTCACACAGACTAATGTCACATTGTCATCACTCATCAATAGTTTTCACAGTATTACATATCAATGAATTGAGCTTGACAGGGAAGACATGATTAGAAATCTAATGTATTAAACCTAGTGTCTACAATGTACATATCATCAGAACAGCTTCACAGCATTCCAGACAGCAGCTTTTCCCTTTGGCACACCGGAAAGTTTGAAAACATACCTTTCAACTGTCATAAGTTGGTAACATGGATCAATCAGCAAGGGCTTTGGTTCAGGTCCTTTTAGATTGTTACCAAACGCATCGTTGTCTCCCTCAAAATAACCATCAGCATCCAAACACACTGTGAACAAAAGAACCGGACATGATACAATGCCAGAGATATGAATCTAAAGAATAATGATATCAATACCTTTGACCTTCTGTTCACACAGAACTGGAATATTGCCGTTCAATCTGGAAGCACACAGAAAAATATAGTGCAGAGAGGAGATATCAGTGCTAGATTTTTGGAGGTCAAATGTTCGTGAAAATAACTAAGGAGAAATGGTATGAGTCACTAAAAAGGACTAGACACAAATCAAATGGGAGCATCTCAACTGACTCTTTAGTAGGAGAGTTCAGCTCAATATCTGCATCTGTTTCCGAAGCATGTGCGATTACTTCTTGAGAGAGACTATTTTCAGATCCATCATAGTACTTTGAACTTGCTTCTCGAGTAGGTAACCTGCTTTCCGGTGCCGTATACTTGTATTCAGTAGAAACTTGGATGAGTTTTTCAGGACATGGTGGCTGGCTCTTCGTCGTATCTCCCCCTTCCTCAGTAACACTTCCCTGTGCTGACAATTCTGGAGCTGAAAATGCAGATTCAGTGTCTCCCAATACTTCAGAAGAACTTGAGGATGGAACATGGACTTCAAAGTCACATGCACCCAGTGAGTTTTCCCCATAATCAGTTTTCGAGATGAAAGAGCTATTACAAGATTGTTTTGAGCAGAATGGTTGGTGGAATGCAAAGTTTTCTGATGAAAACTCATTAAAAGTATCTATCTCAGAACTCTCAAAAGAGCATTTAGATCTATGAAAATCAGCTTTTTTATCAGGGCCAAAGGAACCTCCTCTCCTCATATGTTGAATTTCCTCAAATGGTGAGAAGAAAGACCCAGAATGTGAATTCACTTTGCGCAATGGGGACTCTTCTTCAAACAGGCAATAGCCTTCATATTCATTGACAGCAGCCTGTAAAGATACAGCAGATTTCGAGTGTGATGAGCCAGATTTCGTATGTCTCCTAGACGACTTATATTTCTGTCCTTGTCTAAATGTGGGGGCCATTGTGTTCCACATTCCTTCTTCATAATCCTCTTTTTCATTTGACTTTGATAGCATGTTCAGATCTTTGCCATATCTCAATCTTTGTCTTGCAGATGGCATATCAGCAGTGCTTGCACGCCCCACTGACATTATTGGAAAGATGTATGTACTTAAAAACAGTTTGTGAAAAGTAAAATCCAACTCCATTTCAAGATAATCACCTAATATGGATCTCAGATTTAGACAAAGCCAAATCCAAAGAAGATCTCTGTTTTTTGGAGAACAATTAGTGAACTTGAAATCAAGAAAACCGATTATTATGAACTTGGTATTACACTTATCCATTCTATAAAAAAAAAATTGATCAATAGAATAACCTGCCATTTACACTTGGTTACCAATTGTAGCGAGTCAATTTCGCTTGTGGCCCAATTTAAGGTGTCATATAAAGGTTGGATTATTCTCAGTTGATGAAAACATTGGACTGTTTTAAGAAGGCTGGGCAATGGCGGGATTAATAAAATTAAATTTTCCAATAAAGAACTAATTACTTCAGAATCTTGTTGTAGAGCAGTATACACGCAAGCAATATAAAAGAAAATGGATCGGAGTTTTTGGTGTATCGCACAATTCTGTATAAGAAACTAGAACACTATATTCAGACAAGTCGTTTAGATGTTCACCTTTGAAAATGAAATGAAATTGAATTCTATTCATATAGAGGGATATAGGAAACACAAATCATATTTCTCGAGCAGTAATAATACCTGCGGATGAGTAAGATTCTCCACTGCGTCATGATCATTCAACAGAAAGGACAAAGCATACCATCAGCTATGATCAATCAAAAAAAATTGCATAGATAATCATGGGTAACAGTTCAGAAAAATGATCACAACTCCTACCTAAATGAGGTCAAGCTATTCCTTGTGTCGTCCAGTTTCTCAAGAGGAGAGAAGCGGTCTTGTTGACTATAGTTGCGCAGAAACGAAGAGTATCTATAAGACAAATCCAAGAAAAATAAATAAGCATACTTTAAGTATTAGGTAATCTCCTGAACACATTAATTTTACTTTCTAATAAACCAGATCAATGTACCATACTTGGGTTCATCAAATGATGGCAGACGGCAATCTCTATCTGTAGAAGTAAATGACGGAGCAGATGGATATGACAAACATGTAAGATTCTGATCATCAATAAACACTACTGAACCTGAGTCGGCTCCATCTATAGCAAGCTATAATCAACAGATACCTAAATTGTAAATACTATCAGGAATTTTCTCTGGCCACCTGCACAAGTTAACACGGTGGTCAATGAGTATATATTTACCAAAAGAAATTGAATACTTCAGACACAAAATACCTCGGCGGTGACTGTGAGAGACACCTTTCAAACTTATAATTTGATGAATCTTTTATCCAGTTAGAAGAGTTATTTGTAGCATCATATTCATCACAAGTCATTCCACATTTCTCATCAACCTGATAGTCGTTCGAACAGGAAGACCTACCTGTAAATGTACAAGGAGAAAGAGGCAAGTTTTAGGGAGTTCCCAATATAGGCTAGAGCTCATAAAGGCACAGCTTATGAAAGTAACCTGACAAAGGTTAACAAATATGTACAAGCAATTAAGCACAAGCAGAAAATAGTGTAAAGCCCTTCAGCCATTGTGCTGGCAATAAAATGAGAAAATGAGCCTCGCCAACAACCTTGTAGTGTTAAAAAAGGTATATATTCCTAAATGCACAATATCTAAAGAGATGGTATATTGAAAACCTGTACTGCAGAATGAAAATTCCAGTACTAGCATAGAAGACTATCTGAGATTTAAAGTTGCCTGATTTTAACCTCTAAATAAGTATAGTTGGTGTATGAAAGTCTAGTTTCCCTAAGCCAGTACCTCTTGCCTCTTAGCATGTCTAAACAGCTTCAACAAAGATACATAGAAGCAGTAGATTTCAATGTTTTAGTGAGAGTTCAACCTATACCATCCCAGATTTTATCAAGTCTATCTTCATCATAAAAAGAGCTCATCTCCCATTGCTTTCCGTCAAGTTGCATGCCATCTTTGAATGTTGATAAATCATGCTCTGTACTACTAGATGGATAAAGTACGTCTCCTGATAGGCGATTATGACGAGATGGTTTTTCATCATCCTGCATCAAGCATTCCTGCATGTACATTATAAGGATCTGACAACAGTAGCTTCAATGACCAAGCATGTAAAACCCACTTCACTAACTGCCACATAAAAAGTTAATTGTTCCTTATGGGACTCTCTGCTTGCCTCGAACATTGGTTTACAATAAAAATCCAATTCCAGAAGAAAAAACATTTAAATAATAGCTTAGAATTATCTAACTGGAAGACATATACCGTTTACCTCTTCTTGCAAAATCGTGTTTTTACCCAGATGAAATATAAATGTCCAGAAAAAGAAGGTGAGGTGCTGAGGCACATGCCTCTGCACAATCTAAAGCACTTCCATGTTTTCAGGCTATCAACTTGGGTATCAGATAAAGACATTTAAGAACTCCATGTGGCAAGCTGACTACAACCACAGACAACCATGAACTCCAAAATGTTTCAAGAGGATCAAGGAAAAGACTATATTGTGATCATGTGATGTTCTTACCACTTCCATTTCAACCTCATCCAGCATTGTATTGAAGCTTTTGCAAGAGTTGTAAGTTTTAGCAGCTCTTGTAAATGAGGACGGTTTTCCATTCAGTAGACTGTCACAAGACATAAAACAATATTCACTGATTGGCATTTCCAGTTAGCACTTAAGCAGCTCAACAATGATCAGCGTCCATCAAAATTAATCCAGAAATAGAGGCAAAGTCTGGTTCATATGCATAAGACTGGAAAGATAGATAATGTGATAACATATGCAGCTACATCATCTAAATGAATTCTCAGTTGCGGATGAGGAAGACAAGAGGAGTTGACTGGGAGCAGGAGCTAATTTCAGCTTTATATATGTAATGCAGCAAACTCAAACAAACCACAAACATCTCAACTAAAAGCACCATAATTTAAAAGTATAATAATACTCCCTTCAATGTAAAATACTTCACTTAGGTTACACACAATTAAAGAGTTAAAACTCACAAGTATTCTGCATTGGAACTTTAAGCTAACAAGTAACTGTTGATGTTATAAATGACTGATGATATGGAATAAGAAAACTAAGTAAGATGAAAAGGAGAGAGTTATAGCTATGAACTTCATGCTATCAACCAATACTTGACATGCTGACAAAGTGCAATATGCTGACATGCTATCCTCCATGAATTCTAGATAACACCAACTAAAGAAATTAAATAATTTCTATTCATTACCTTCCAGGATGCTGAGGCGACTGCAAAGGTGTTTTTGTCCCTACTCTACCTAAGCCTGAATAATTTAGGCAAACCTTTGAGAGCATGATACACAAACAACATGAAAGAAGTTAAAATAACGTATGTAGAACCAACAAATAACAAGGCTTCATACTCATACTATCGCCAAAGTTTTTCAATAATATTAATTTGTTGTGGCACTCATGCCTCATATTATATTAGGACAGACAAATACAAAAACCTTCAGAAGTGACTGTAACGTAAGATCCAAAATCTCAACTCCTTCAGAAGTGAATGTAGCAATAGACAAACTATTATATCAAACCAAAAGAGCATTATAGCACCTTCAATGGAAAATGCAACATGAGCTTCCCGTACTTGTTCTCCTTCTGAGGTACCAACTGCTCCATCATCGCCAATTATATCAAAGATGGACGGTTCTTAAAAACAATCAAGGGCAAGGTAGTCAGACATATGGAGGAGAAACAGACATGGAAGAAGATATATGAGAAAGAATGTCAATATTTAAAGACCCTAAGACTAAAGATTCAGAAGTAGTCCCACGGACGACACATAAGATAAGACATTCTACTCAACATATTCAACTGCTTACGAATTGAGGAAGCACTCTTTAAGTGGTCCGGCTCCATATTTTTTCTGTTTAAAGTATCTTCCCTAGTGCTGGAAGCATCAGAAGAATCAATTCAGCAAAACAGTGTTAAATTTGTCAGTCAGAAAGCATAGTATGGGCAATATCACACTAAATCACAAAACATAAGCAAATAAAAAATAAAAAAAAAGTGTCATGGTAGGATAAAAGATGTTATTATTTATAACATACAATAAGCAAGATGCAAAAATACCTGAAAACTTTCTCGACAATATTCTTACCAATGAACTACGGACCGTTTCGAGGACACTGTTCCCATTTGTTGTAATGATGGGACTCCTGGTTCAACATATTATATTTTACTTTTCAATGACTAAGAACTATTTATGGTTTTACAGGAAGTATGAGTACATACTTGTTCCAGAAGGCACAGTAAACTCTGTTGCAGTATGTTCATTGGTCATTATGATTGGACTACTAGTAGAGGTATGGTAGCTCGCTGAAAATGAATGGCTGCCCGACTTCCTCATGTGACCTTATAAAATGGAAATTCAGCGGGAAGGATAACGGGATGCTTTTAATAATGAAACATAATCTATGACATGACATGAAATCCGTTCAACTGGTAGATACATACTTGAGTCCACATCTTCAGCAGAGGTCCCACAAGTGGCTTTGTTGGTTGTACTTGAAAAACCGTCTACCAGAGTGTTAAGACAGATATTAGGAAAGAGCTCAACCCTGACTCAGTTGCTCATAAAAGAGTATAGCAGAGAAATATATACAAAATGCAACTGAAGAAGTCTACATTATCATGTCTTAATTACTCAGAATATGTAAAAAAAAATAACACAGATGACAGACCAAAACCAGTAGATGAATGGCTAAAAAGAGAGATTATGGGAGTGAGAAAGATGATTAGGGAAGAACAAGTGGTGATATATTGAATTGATGATTAAATCACCAATTACAACCTAGCGACTCTTTCGAGAGGAATGGCACTCTCCAAATGAAACTAACTGACTACTTTTCACCAATATTCAGCATGCCCCTTCCTAGCACTAATCTCTTCTATTTATAGAGCTAATAAACTTGCATTCTCTCAAAGCTAGCCTAATTATCATGTACTTCCTATATTACCCCTTGCCTATACCCAATTCATAACAGAATATTATATAACCAGATCACCAAACTTAAGCATGGTAAGAAAAATAATTTGAAACATATACCCACCACATGATCCAAACTCCCCCACTGGACAAAAAGGTCAGCAGAAGCAACGAAAGCTTACAAGAATTTGGTATGTGCCCAAGTGTCCAATACATAGGAGCTCAAATTTCTAAGTAGCGTTATTAAAGCTTGGTAAACATCACTAGTAGCAAAAAATATGCATAAAGTAGTAGATATTGCTCACCGATACCATGTAAGGGCTTGCATTCGTCTGCAACATTTGAAACGATGAGAAGACTCAAGATATCCAGCGACCGGTTTCCCTTTGGTTGATCACATGTGACTGAACCGTCAACATTATTCTCTGTACATGCAGCGTCTTGCTGCCACTGCTGTTGTTTTCTTTGATCAAAGTATTGCTTTTGCCTAGCAATTCATTACTATTCATTAGAACAATGATACGGTCGGCAAGTTTTAGCACTCATGTCTTAACTCTTGACTCAGCAACAAAGAAAATCTGAACATGATATGCAACCAGACTCGAAACCATTCCATCCTCAATATCACCATAAGAAACAAAACTCTCATTCTCCATTGGTTCAAGAGGTCAGAGACCAGCATAAATCCACTATGAAGACACCAAACAAAATTGTTTTAGAATCATAAAGCAGAACTTGCATCTAAGTTTATCCTATATTTATTGGATCATTGGATGCCAAGGCAAAATGTTCATCAAAGTAATTAATTTACATTGAACTTTCCATATGTGATATGTCCAAGGTTATGATTGAGCCTTCAACTTAATGCAACGGTTTCAAATAAAAAATCATAAAGCCTCGAGCAAGAAGTAGAGAGAACAACATCAGTGACATTAGAAACGGAAACAGAAGAAGAAGAGTTTGAGCTACCTCTTTTGCGTTGACTTCCTAGACTGTATTATAGCTCAGTCCATTCACCATATGACAAGAAACAATATGCAAGCACAAAGCACGATGTCAGATAAGATCATAAAAGTACATAGCCAGACATAGCCAAACCCTATGATGCCACATTTATTTTTTGGTGAATAAAGAAACCAGTTTAAGGCATATAATTAAAGATAGTTTTACAATCCAATAGGAACGCAACCATACAATAACTAGGGGTGAGGGGATGCCACATTGTTCTCAAGCAATTTCACACTTCTTAGAAGCATGAGTAGTAGTTTGTTTACGAGTTCTTTACGAAGCATGAGTCGAATACAAGACTAATTTCAGGTAAGCATGATAAGTCAGTGTGAGCAAGCAACTCAATAATTCAAACCAAGTGCACTTACAGTTGTAACCTTCCGTCTTGAACCTCCCATCCACTGCAACATTTCTGCCAATACCAAAAAATACACCAGTAAAAAATTACTTACGTTTAGTGAATAGATGAGCTTTAATGATTACCGAACAAAAAAACATCAATGATTTTGAAGGAGAAGATATCAAAAACTTTGCGCACAATCTCATACCATCAAGATTGTCGCAGAAACTGCGCGCGCTCAATCGCAGTTTCGAACCAGTAAATCAGAGCCAGAAAATTGCAGCAGATATATTTCTCCAGAATTGCTAGTATAACTCCCTCAGCAAAGAATTCGGCGTAAAATCTACCAAATTGAGCAAAATTGAGCAAAATCACAGACCAAAATCTTCCAGAAATTGCTGTAAAGTTTGTGGAAAACCGAGGAAATTCACAGCATAAAACAGTCGATGAAGATGATGCACCAAAAGTGAGCGAAAATCGGAAAATTAGGTCAAAAAGTTACCATTAAAGAATGTTAAATACAATCACCAATTCAACAATTCAAATCGTTGATTGCAAACGAATAAGAAGAAGAATTCTACTGAAATATTAAAAAAAAAAAAATTGTGGAAAAATGAAGGACTATATAATCGCGGAACTTATAGCGGAATTTTCGAACCAAGGAAGAAGATTAATTGCGAAAGAACGATTGAAAGATCTGCCAGAAAGGTGCTAATTTGCGAAATTTAACGCCGAAGAGTTAAGCTGGACTGCTGGAGAGCTTGGAGGGAACTAGGGAGCTCCAGTAGCGCTGTTAACCGTTTTCACATCTTTTAAAATTGGAAAACTAGTTTTTAGGCGTAGGATATGCCCCGGGCATTGTTGTTAAAATCCCAATTCAGATCTTACGATTCTACAATTCTATGATCCGGAAGGACTTTATCGATCCCGATCCTATATAGGATCTTAATTTTATAGAATCTTTCGATCCTACCCAACCAGAAAAAATCACATGGTAGGATCTTAATACGATCCTACGACTCTACGATCTGATCCTATCGTAAAAAAATCATAGAGTAATTTCACATATTATATTTCTCCTATCAGATTTTGGTTGCATGTTACTTCAGTCTTATAGTATTGAAAAACTATCACCATTTGCTAATGAAATAAGTCGTTATTAATATGTGTAAATTTTTAACATGAGGGTCTCACCATTTTCTAGCAAAATTATCTCTATTTTACCGAGTTGTAGGATCTTACGATCCTACGATCCGATCCCACCGATTCGATCCTACCAACCCTTACGATTCAAAGTAGGATCTCGATCCTGATAACATTGGCCCCGGGTAATTATAATTTTCATCTATTAATATTTTACTATTAAATTATAACGCTAAACATTACTTCATTTAGTGGCTAAGTGTTTAGGACTTTAGTATATAAGTTTGAAGTCATGGGATGATATCTCATAGCATGCATGTTCTAAACCTTAATATTCATTCTTAGGATTGCACATAAGAAGTTAAAATAAAATTGTTAAAACTGAAATTTAAGACCTAAAAAAACCTCTGTTTGCCGGAAATAATCTTAGGTCATTTACTTTTTGGGTTTTTCTACGTTATACCCTTGTGTTTCTTCGATTTCTACGATGTACCCTAACCTTTTTAAAATTTAATAAAGTGCCCCTAAAGTTAGCTTTTTTAATGCATAATTCTCCCATCGGTAACTATGTGTCATTAGTTTCATTTACTTGTTGTTATTTAGTGGAACAATTCTAACATATAATACTCCACGCAAGAGTAGTTAAATTTTGTATAAGTTGAATCAATGTCACTGGATTACAAAATTAAGTGAGATGAAATTAATGACGTTTGAATTTATGCGGGCATATTGTGCATTAAAAAAGCAAAGTTGGGGGCATTATGTGGAATTTCAAAAAGGTTGGAGTATAATGTAGAAACTGAAGAAACACAATGGTATAATATAGACAAACCCTTTCTTTTTTTTGTGATGGAGAGAGGGAAATTATATTTATTAACCTCAGGCCACTTTTACGTATCATTGAAGTCAAAAGATGCAATAATGAACAACCACATAAAACAATAAGCTTTTACTATTCTGCTTTAATTTAAATAGCGGAACTTTCCTCTTTTGTGCATTTATCGTTGTCCAGAAATATCTTGGTCAAACCCCTAAAAATGATCTAAGATTATTTCCCACAAACAAATTTTTTAAGGTCTTAACTCCTAAGTTGCCAACAAAAATATAAAATGTTGTTCTCGCAAAAAGTGACATACAAAAGGTTTGTTTCACAATGTTTTCTTTTCCTAACAATATGCATCTAAGTTATTCCCTTCACACAATTTTATATACGGCGGACTTATAATAATAATTTAGGATAAACTTAATATAACTCTTCTTTTCTAGTGTGTTGTTTTAGTTATCCAGGCAGTTTCTCCATGGAACCATTAAAGATTTCAGGTGGTTCTTCCATGGAACCACCAAAAATTTCAAGCGATTCTTCCATGGAACCACCCTAAGCAATTGGCAACAAGTTGGGAAATTTTGTGAAGATGGATAGTTATGGCTCGGTTAGGATTGACAAGTCCATAAGATTAAGGGTGAATGTGGATGTGAGAAAACCCCTTATTATGACTGTTAAAGTTAAGATGAGGGGAGGAATGGAAGAGTATTTTGATGTAAAGTACGAAAGACCTCCAGTATTTTGTTATTTTTGCGAAAAGCTTGAACATGGATTGAAAGATTTTTATGACTGTAGAGAGGATGATGAACCTAAATTGGCATATGGAGGATGGCTTAAAGTGTCACCATAGCGGAGGAGTATGATGGAAGAGGAGATGCAAGGGAGGGGGAAATTGATGTGCGCTAAACGGTTGTTTGTCACCAAACCTAAACAAGCTGAGGCAAGGGAGTTAGGAAAACAGATAGAAGAAGTACTTGAGAAACTAAATGCGTGTGGGTTGGAAGAGGGAACTAACATAGGGAGAGTACGTATACAACGATAGAGAAGAGTGGGGTGGGGACTGGGGATAAAGAAAACTGATGCTCACGCTTTGGAGGGGGAGAAGAGGGATGTTGATGCGAGAAATAGAGGGAGTGAAGAGCTGAGTAGTAGTCTTAGGACAACAAAGAAAGGGGTAGAAATAAGGGAGTAGCAACAAGTGCATTATGATGGGGAGGATATGGTCATGCATGACCAGCTAAAGCAACGAGGGTGGAAATGCATACAAAAACAAGAAGGTGGGGGAGGGGAAAGTGACAATAAGATGGCAGGAAGGAGGAGAAAAGAGAGAGAGAGGGAGGGGAAGAACTAAGAGAAGAACTGGCAGGGGAGGGTAAAAAGAAAAAAATGGATGGGAGAGCATTTCAGTAGAGAAGAAGAGTGCTCAAACAATTGTTGATGTGGCAGGCCCCACCCCATGGGCCCTTGGTGAACAATGAATAACATCCTAGTGTGGAACTGTCGTGGATTGGGAAGCATCCATGCAGTCATTGCGCTTAGGCGTGTTGTGATAAATGAGCATCCCATGTTAGTTTTCTTGCAAGAGATGAAGTTAAAGCAAGGCGAGATGGAGTGTGTTCGAAGGAAGATCAATTTTAAGGGAATGTTGGTAGTTGACTGTGAGGGGCAAGGAAGAGGGAGAAGGGGGTCTTGCGTTGCTGTGGAGGGAGGAGTGGTCGGTTGATATCCAAACTTTCTCTATCAATCATGTTAATGCTTTAGTTTTGGGTGGGGGATGGAAAAGTGGCGTTTTAGTGGTGTGTATGGATGGCCTGAAGAAGGTAATAAACACAAGACTGGTGAACTGATGAGAAGGCTCTATGATGTTGAACAAACTCCATGCTTGTGTGGAGGCGATTTTAATTTGATGTTGTGGTCTAATTGATGTTATGGTTTTATATAGAGTTTTTCCCCTTATATTTGAGCTAAAATGTGTATCAATGGTGCTCTTAGGAGCCATTTCACGCTAACTTTCTCCATCTAGTTGTGGTTTTCTGTTCTGTGTCTGATTGCAGGTTTTAGGGAGTTTTCTCTTTATTTTCTACTATTATTTGACCATTACACTGGACTGGAGAGGTTCCATGCGGAGTTTCAAAGTCCCGAGGATACTTTCCGGGATCCTTGAGCAAAAGAATTGAAGACTTGGCGTTTAGAACCAAGAAGGAAGAACCGGATGAGAGCCCAATCAATTCGGGCAGGACACACCTAATCGGGCGCTGGCAAGAGATAACCAGTTGTTGTTGCGGGCCCGATCGGGCGCTATCGCCCGTTCGTTAGTACGTTGAGTCGCCCGATCGGGCGGTTCGGCCCGATTTCATCGGGCGCGCTTGAGTAATGGTTTGGCCATAGTTTTAAGGTGCATTTAGGTTGCATTTTAGAGCATTTAGATTCATATTTAGGTTCATTATTGCATCATATTCTTAAGTTATGTTATTCTACTCCTATTCGGTATGTTTTCTTGTTTTTGATGAATTTCAGGTAATGAGAACGTATTTGGAGTATATTTAGCTGAGCTTGAGGATTAGGAGCACTTGGAAATAAGCTACGATGCATAAGGATAGTATGGATACGTCTTAGTACGAGTTTGAGCGAAAACGAAGCGGAAAATCATTAGAAGAAATGTGAAAAAGGTGTCATGTATACTCTTCTGATCATAACTTTTTATTTGCTTCTTAGAATCAAGAAATTCTTATTGGGTTGGAAACTAGACTTGAAGGGCTTTCCAACGATAGGTCACACGCCCCAAATGGACTTCTGGTTCGAGAGATACAGCCTTCGCAAGTTGACACAAAAATCGCTGTTTTCCCGCCCGGTTGACCGGGCGGTTTCGCCCGACCGGGCGAAATGAAATTTTCACAGGATGCAAGGCATGTTAGCCCGGTCAACCGGGAGAGAAAGGAGCCAAAATCGCTTGCGCGCCCGACCTGGCGGGCTCGCCCGGTTGACCGGGCGGATTTGCTGGTCTGTCGTAGTTCCTCAATCACCGTCGCCCGACCGGGCGGAATTCGCCCGGTCAACCGGGCGGTTTCTCGAGACGGGTTTATTTGCCTTTTTTAGCCGGTTTTGTAAAAACTATAAATAGGTCTTCTCTCTCTCCCTAGGGGAACTCTTTTTTCTGACGTTATATTTGGTATTCTTAGGTTTAGCTTTAGTTTCCTTCTTCCTTTTCTCTCTAGTTTTTCATGGCAAACCCTAGTTTTTATTTTCTTCATTAATTCATGCGTTTATAATTTTCATCTCTTTTCTTTCATTGATTTCTTTGATCATGCTTTTCTTTGTAGATTTAAATTTCTTTATTTATTTCATGATTGAGTAGTTTATATTCTAGGGTTTGGGAATCCATGTTCATATGCTATGATTCTTGATTGATATTTATTAATGGTTTGATTAGTTATTGATATCTCTAATTGATTAGTGTTTTTATTGTTAATCTTGCAATCTGATCAATTGTCTGATTAAATATTGCTAATATCGAGTCATAGATCGAGAGATAGTACTCTTTAGAGGCTTACCTACAATTAGCAAATCTGATTATGTTGAGCGACCGTACTAGCATATGTTGATTTGAGAGCGTTAAGGCCCGACCGTAGGATTAACATGTGCTCTAGATATCTGATTAATTGAATCATTGATGATATTTTGATAGATTATAGTTATGAACATGGTGAACCATTGCCTTAGATCCTTTTTAGCTTGATTTTCGTAGTTTGATTAGTTTAGAACTTTAATTCATTATTCTTGATCTTGTTTAGTTTCTCCATGCATTAGAAGCTACAGTAAAACAACCATCTCTCTGTGGATTCGACCCTACTTACCCTACTTACCCTACTACATTGTTAGAAGGTTTTGCAGGAATTATTTTTGACAGGTGTACGACAGCCTATCAGGCGTGTCGGCCCGATTGCATCGGACGAGGTCTATATTTGGAGCACAGCTGCTGCTTTAAGCCCGATTTGATCGGGCAGATGTGGCCCGATCGGACGAATGACCCGACGCGCGTTTTTTAATGATATTCGGGCTATTTCTCTAAGACTTTTCCTAGTTGTTTTAGGATGAGTATAAATAGCAAAATTAGAATATTACTATTCACCTTGGTTTTAGTCCTTATTTTATCATAGTTTCTCTCAAGAACCCTAGTTTTACTACCTTTCATTGTGGATTCAAGATCAAACCTTTGGATTTCTTGCAATTTCAATATAGTTCTTTAATTTGGTAATCTTCTTCCTTGTTTTCTCCACTATTGTTTGCTTTCTCTATTATTGATTGGATTAATTTCTTAGTTATTTGCAATAGTTCAAAGTATGAATTTTTACATGGAATTTGTTATTGTTTTCTCAAGCATGAGTGAGTAGTTTTATTTCTAGGATTGTGGGGATCTATGTATGCAATGAGGGATTGATAGATTAGTATAATTACCCTTTATTTCAATTGTTTCCTGTGATTGAATCGTTCATGCTAGATTTATGAATTAGGCCTGATTTATGTTTCTATTATCGCAATATTAAATCTGCTTCGAGAGGAGAGATTTTGTATTGGCTTTCAATTATCATTAGGCATAGTGATCCTTGACCATGCGAGAGCGGCTAGGTGATCTTTGAGGGAGGTAATGTTCGAGAGAAATTACATGTGCCCTAGATAAATTGACTTATTGGGTGGTTATTATTCGTCTCTGATTTCCCAAATTGTATGCATAGTGATCCATAGTCCTAGTTCTTTATTAATTGATTCTTACCTTCGTATTTAGTTCTGTCATTTGTTTAGTTTAGTCACACACCCATTTTTCAACTGATTTAGTTAGTATAATATTAGAATTCAGATACAATAGTATAACTTTCTCCCTGTGGATTCGATCCTGACTTCCCTGACTACTTGTTAGTGGACCTTAGGTTATTTTTGATAAGGTGATACGACTTTAGCCTGTCAAATTATGGCGCCGTTGCCGGGGAGACGGTTTATTTTTATTTTGTCTGAATTATAGTATTACACCAACCTCTACTCTGAAGAACACCTGTTCTTTGGAGCATCTCACGTTTGTTTTAGTGTTTTTGGTGTATGAGCGAGAAATTGAAATCCCCAAATCTCATTCCATTTGATCCGGAGATTGAAAAGACCGCTCGTAGACTCAGAAAGCAAACTAAGCAAGCAAAGTTGTCTGCAGGGACATCCCAAAAGACACCTGCTCCACCATCTTCACCACAACAAGAATCTTCCATCTCACCTATTACTGCTATAATGGGTGACGAAGCTAAACCAACCTTCAGAGATTATGCACACCCTTCTCCTGATAATGTACCCACTGGGGTCCGGATGCCTACCATTACTGCTACAAACGTTGAAATCAAGTCTCATGTTCTGAATATGGTTCAGAATAATCAGTTTGTCGGGTTACCATCTGAAGACCCAAATCAGCACCTGCATCGGTTTTTACAATGTTGTGCTACTCAAATTCAAGCTGGTGTGACTGCTGATGATATGAAACTCATCCTATTTGGTTTCTCTCTGCGCGACAAAGCTCTATTTTGGTATAATAAGCTGCCTTCCACCATCACCACCTGGGCAGAACTATCCAAAATCTTCCTCATCAAGTGGTATCCTTACCAAAAGACTGCAGATATGCGTCATGCCATAGTAACTTTCACCCAAGATCCTGGAGAGTCATTATATGAAGCTTGGGAGAGGTTCAAGGATCTGCAACGCCTTTGTCCTCATCATGGTTTAGACCAGTGGTATTTGTGTCAGATTTTCTACACTAGAGTTGATACAGATACAAGGAGGGTAATTGATGGAGCCTCCGGTGGGTTCTTCATGGATAAGGCCATTGATGAGGGGTATGAACTTCTGGAGAAACTCGCTTTTAATCAAGCATCTACCATTCGTTCCTCCATGAAAAGGGGGGGGAACATGATGTCGAGGCCATTTCTTTACTTGTCCGGGCAACTAGCCGCTCTAACCCGGAAGATTGATTCTTTGAAGCTAGGTAATGACTCCTCCCATATGAGTGTTAATGCGATGGCTAGTGCTTCTAATTATCTGCTGCCTATTTGTGATGCTTGTGGGATACCCGGGCACAACTCTCAAGAGTGTCCTCGCGCTCCTATCTTCTAATGTCGGGAGTAACCGTGAGGCGGTTAATGCTTTTCGATCACAACCTAGGGGCCGATTCAATCCATATTCTAACACTTACAACCCCGGTTAAGAAATCACCCCAACCTCTCATATCGGAGCAATAATGTGTTGAATCCTCAACCTCAACAACCATATGTCCCACAACATCGGGTTCAACAATATCAACCTCAACAACAAGCTCCTCCCGGTTTCCCGGAGAAATCAAGCTCCACAACCACCGCTCCTCCCCTCTTGACCCGGCCATGACAGAGTCAAGAATATGATGTTTCGGATGCGAAAGGTTTTAATGCCTTTCAAGCCGACACAAAAGCTTAGTTGAAAATTTTGGGTACGCATAACAAGATGTTGGAAACTCAACTAGCTCAGTTGGTTAGTTCTTCTGCTAGTAGGCCACCTGGGTCATTACCTTCACAACCCATGCAACCAAGAGATACGCGAATGCCATCACTCTTAGGAGTGGAACGCGGTATGATGGCCCGGAGATGCCTAAGGATGATCCGGTTGGAACCGACAAGAATGAAGGCAGTCACGACAATTCCACGGCTCCTAATGAGGCCAAGAATGCGAGAGAAGCGAGACAATGGCTGAAAAAGTTCCATCTACCACTCCTATGATCAAGGTACCGTTGCCCAATAGACTATTGAAGACTAAGCTTGATCATCAGCTCGGTAAGTTTTTGGAGATAGTGAAACATCTGCAGGTAACTGTCCCTTTTACTGAACTTATTACTCAAGTTCTGCATATGCTAAATTTTTGAAGGAAATTCGACTAGGAAAAGAGCCTTTAATGAAATTGAGACTGTAGCTTTCACCGAAGAATGTAGTGCTCTTTTTGCAAAACCGATCCCCACCTAAATTGAAAGACCCGGGAGTTTCTCTATCCCTTGTAACATTGGCACCATTTTTATCGATAAGGTTTTATGTGATTTGGGTGCTAGTGTTAGTGTCATGCCCCTTACTATTTGCAAAAAGCTTGACATGGGAGATTTAAATTGTACCAATATTACTCTTCAAATGGCTGACCGTTCTGTCAAATACCCCCTAGGTATCCTAGAGGGCGTCCCCGTGAGAGTAGGTAAATTTTTTATTCCCGTGGATTTTGTTGTGCTTGACATGGAAGAGGATACTCGGATCCCAATTATTTTAGGGAGACCATTCCTTCATACTCTTTGGAGCCGTCATAGATGTTAAGAATGGGAAATTAACTTTGACTATGGGAGATGACAAGGTGACCTTTAGTTTGACCAATGCCTTAAAAAGTCCCATGCTAGAGGAAGCTTTGTTATAGAATTGATGTCATTGATGTGCTAGTTAACGATGACATGCCTCAATCCCTTCTGCGGGATCCTCTGGAGGCTTTGCTTTGTTTTGCATCTTCTACAGGTGATGGTAATCCCTTGAGTGCGGCAGTGGATGACTGGGAAGCGGTTCTTACATGTGAAGAGCTTGACGGTATTACCACTCATGACAACGGTTAGTATATGATACTCAACCGGTAGAGGTAAAGAAACCTGAACTGAAACCCCTTCCCCCTTCTCTGCGCTATGCTTTTCTGGATGAATCTGAAAATTATCCTGTGATTGTTAGTGCTTCACTGACTGATGGTCAAATGTCTCAACTTTTGTCTGTTTTGAGAAAACATAAACAAGCCATTGGATATAATATTGATGATTTGAAAGGCATAAGCCCTGACTTCTGCATGCATAGAATTCACTTAGAGGATGATCATCGTCCTAGTATACAAGGCCAACGTCGTTTGAACCCCAATATGCAGGAAGTGGTTAAGAAAGAGGTTATGAAATTGCTTGATCTTTGGAATCATCTACCCCATTCTTGACTCTAAGTGGGTGAGTCCAGTTCAAGTGGTTCCTAAAAAGGGAGGTACTACTGTTGTCAAAAATGAAAAAAATGAATTAATTGCTACAAGAGTAGTAACTGGTTGGCGTATGTGCATTGACTAGAGGAAATTAAATGTTGCCACCAAGAAAGATCACTTTCCCCTCCCCTTCATTGACCAAATGTTGGAAAGGCTAGCTTGTCACTCTAATTTTTGTTATCTAGATGGGTATTCAGGTTTCTTCCAAATCCCTATCCACCCAGATAACCAGGAGAAGACCACCTTTACCTGCCCTTATGGTACCTTTGCCTATCGAAGGATGCCATTTGGATTATGCAATGCCCCCGCCACCTTCCAACGTTGTATGATGGCCATCTTTTCTGAGTTCATTGAGTCCATTATGGAAGTGTTAATGGATGACTTTAGCGTGTATGGAAATGATTTTGATGCATGTTTGCTAAATCTGGCTAAAGTTTTGAAAAGGTGTGAAGATGTCAATCTTGTACTGAACTGGGAGAAGTGCCACTTCATGGTTACCGAAGGAGTGGTACTTGGTCATATTATCTCCGAACATGGCATCCAGGTGGATAAAGCAAAAATTCAAGTGATTGAGCAATTACCCCCTCCTGTGAATGTAAAAGGGGTGCGAGGCTTCCTTGGTCATGCGGGGTTTTATCGCCGCTTCATCAAGGATTTCTCTAAAATTGCTAAACCACTTACTCAGTTGCTCCTCAAGGATGCCCCGTTCTGTTTGCGATAACCTGTCTTGTATCTTTCAACAGGATCAAGCAAGCTTTGATTACTTGCTCCTATCATTCGATCTCCGGATTGGAACCTTCCATTCGAGATTATGTGTGATGCTAGCGACTATCTTTGTGGGCGCCGTGCTTGGTCGAGAAAGGACAACATCCTCCATGCGATATACTACGCTAGTAAGACACTAGATGAAGCTCAAGTTAACTATGCCACCACTGAGAAAGAGCTTGTAGCTGTGGTCTATGCACTGGACAAGTTCATGACTTATTTGCTGGGGTCTAAGGTCATTGTTTATACCGACCATGCTGCATTGAAGTACCTCATAGCCAAAAAGGAGGCCAAGCCTAGACTCATTCGGTGGATTTTGCTTTGCTCCAAGAATTCGATTTAGAGATCGAGATAAAAAGGGAGCGAGAATATGTAGTGGCTAATCACCCGTCCGTTGCGGTATGAAGATATGGAAGAAGGTCTACCCATTGATGATTCATTTCCGATGATAAGCTCCCGGCGGTCACTTCGTCACCCCGTGGTATGCCGACTTCGCCAACTTCGTGTGAGTGGACAGACTCCCCGGGGCCGAGTTACCGACGAGAGGAAGAAATTCCTCCATGAGGCTAAAAAGTATTTTTGGGACGACCCTCTCTGTACAAGCTTTGCGACGACACCATCTATAGGCGATGTATTCCAGAATGGGAGGTGCATGACATTCTGATGCACTCCCACTCCCTGCCATGTGGAGGCCATGCTGGGCCCTCCAAAACCGTTGCTAAGGTACTACAATCTGGTTTTTACTGGCCTACTTTATTTCATGATGCTAGTACCTTTGTTAAGTCCTGTGATGCATGCCAACGAACGGGAAATATTTCCCGTAGACATGAGATGCCCCAAACCCCCATTTTGGAAGTTGAATTATTTGATGTATGGGGTATTGATTTTATGGGCCCCTTTCCCTCTTCATCGGGCAATAATTTCATACTTGTTGTTGTTGATTATGTGTCTAAGTGGGTAGAAGCCCTTGCATCACCAACTAACGACTCCAAAGTCGTTATGAAAATGTTTAAAAAGATTATCTTTCCAAGGTTTGGGGTACCAAGGGTTGTCATAAGTGATGGTGGCTCTCATTTTCACATACGCACTTTCGAGGCTCTGCTTAAGAAGTATGGTGTCTACCATAGGACTGGCCTAGCTTATCACCCTCAGACAAGTGGGCAGGTAGAAGTGTCTAAACTTGAGATAAAGACTATCTTAGAGAAGGTGGTAGCTAAATCTAGGAAGGATTGGAGTGACAAATTAGATGACACCTTATGGGCTTACAGAACTGCTTTCAAGACCCCTATTGACACCACCCCTTACAGGTTAGTTTATGGGAAAGCATGTCACTTACCTGTTGAGCTAGAGTACAAGGCTTTTTGGGCTGTTAAGGAGCTGAACCTTGATGCTAAGTTAGCAGGAGAGAACGCCTTTTGCAGATTAATGAACTTGATGAACTCCGGCTGAATGCTTATGATAGTTCGCGTCTCTACAAAGAGCGCACTAAGAGATGGCATGATAAGAAAATTTTGAGTTGAGAGTTCTCAATTGGTGACAAGGTCGTATTGTACAACTCTAGATTAAAACTTTCCCCTGGTAAGTTGAAGTCTAGGTGGTCTGGTCCATTTTCTGTCACTAATGTTAACAAGTTTGGTTCTATTGAGGTGATAAATGCAACAGGTGAAAAATTCAAGGTTAATGGCCAACGCTTAAAGCTGTATCATACAGGAGCTCTTGCTGGATCTGTGGAGGAATTATACCTCCAACCCCCTTCCCCTTCTGTTTGAGGGATGAGGCGCTGTGGTCGTGCGGGACCCTTATAAACCAGCGCTACTCGGGAGGCAACCCGATTTTCCCTTTCCTTCTCTTCTTTTTTCATTTTGTTTTTAGTTTTTTCTAGTTTCGTAGTTTTGGTAAGAGAGTAAGAGGGTACTAATCACCATCTTGAGGCTATTTGTGTGCAGGAATTTTTCGCATAATAGCTTGGTCCGTTTTCCCATTGAAAAGATCGCAAAAATTATGAGAAAACAGTGTTTAGGCGTCCGCCCGATCGGGCCCGTAAAGAAATTAGGACAAGAACAAAAAAAAAAAAAGCGCCCGATTGTATCGGGCCATTTCGCCCGATCGGGCAGTCTTCCGTCAACGAAAAACAAAGCGCCCGATCGGGCCCGTGACAAGTATTTTGCGCCCCGAAGGAAGAAATCCGCCTGATGACATCGGGCTGAACTCGCCCGATCGGGCCGTCTGCCGCGGGCTCATTAAATCGGCATTTCCGCTCCCTTTTCTCATTCATCTCCCAATCTCTTTCTCTCTCTCCTTCAAGCCCTAACCCCCAAATTCTCACCTTCTTCCCCAAATTCTCCCTCCACCATTAGAGACCTTCATCCAAGCTACTTCTATCTTCACAAAATCACTCCTCTCATCTTCCCCTACCAATTCCCCACTCCATCCTCTTCATTTTTCTTTCACTCCATCTCTCCCATCCATCCTCTTCCACCTTCCTTCCACCATTAAAGTGAGTGAAAAGCTTTCCTCCATCATCCTCCATTAGAGTGAGTGTGAAATCCTCTACATTTTCCAAGCAACATGACTTCGAGGAGGCGTCGCGGATCCGGCACCGGGACTCAACCACCACCACCACCGGTCCCCCGGGACGAGACTTTTCCGGATGTCATCTTTTCGTCGCCAGAGCAGCGTGAAAGGTTTCAGCGCCTAAAAGGGCGCGAGGTGAGTCCTACCCACTTTCTTGATATTGAATATTTGAATAAATTGGGTATTGCCTATGAATTCAAGGATTTCATGAAAATAATAGGGATGGAATCATTTTTTTCAGTGCATGTTAATACATATCCTGTACTTGTGTATGAATTTTATAGTAGTCTTAAGGTTACCAAACCCCGAACTGGACCTGTCTCATATGTATCCTTTAGACTGCTAAATCAGGATTTCCACCTCTCCCTACCGGAATTTGCACGGATTCTTCGAGTCCAATGTGGTGGGGAGATTGGGCACCCCCCTAACTACCACCATCGTAGCACCTACTTTGCCATCACCGGTAATGGAAATGACTTCACCCTACAACATTGCAAGGGCAAATACATCCACCAACCCATCTTTAAAATTTGGGTTCGATTTATGTCTCAGACACTATTTGGGAGGGTGGAAGGACAATTAATTAGGGGGGATGAACTGTACTTAATTGGAAGCTACATGCTTAAAGGGACGCCTGACCATTTTCAATACAACATCCCTCACCATGTTGCGCTCCAGATGGAGCGTATTGCTACCACTTACCCCAAGAGGAGAGCGGACGGTACCTTGACCTCTCGTGCCATTGTAAATGGGGGGTTAGTGACTCTTTTTGCTAGGAAAATCCCCGGTTTTGACGAGTCTCGCTACCAGCCAGCCATAGGACCCACCCTCATGGATTATGCTTTCTTCGATCGTCTCCATTGGTTAGAGAGGGTTGGGGATAAATATCAGTGGCGCATCAACGGGAGGCGCTCTATTGAGCTACCTAGTCCCTTAGCAAAATCGGACACAGGCGGCCCATTACCACCTTCCCATTCTTTGGTTCGACTTTCCCACCCCGGTGCCTCGAGATACCCCAGCGCACCTTTCACCGCCGCCTCCCTCATTCTGATGATATTGCCTCTACTTCTGATGCTCCCCCTCCCCCATATTCTGCTGCTCCTCCTCCCTCTGTTGATTTTCAGGAAATGATGAGCATGCTCCAGCGGATGGAGTCTGGTATCACTGCCAACTCTACCGCCATCCAGAGCATCGGTCAGCAGGTTGATGCCAACTCTGCAGTTCTCCAGAGCCTTAGCCAGCGTGTTGATACATTGGCCAATGATCAACACCTAGCTATGTACCCTATGTACGATGACTACTGCAGACTGCATAAAATTGCAGAAACAAATGCTCACCCATCCTGGTACACATGGAACCCGAGTTACAGCCAGCCGGGGTCCTGTAGTAGGGGTGGCGAAGGTGAGGATGATGATGATGGTGATGACCTTTCCATGGATGACTGATATCCATGCGTTCCCTTTCCCTTGTTGCAATGAGGCCATTGCCAAGTTCAGCTTGGGGGAGGACTTCTGTAAGTATTAGTATTGTTTTTCTTTTTGTTTTTACTGCTTTTTAGGTTAGTTAAGTTAGTTTAATTGCTTTGAAAAAATGAAAAATCACAAAAAAAATGAAATATTGCTGGAAAAAAAACACAAAGATACGAGTTGTATACGAGCAGATTGATTGATTCCCTGTGCCCCGAACTTTGTTTTGAAAAACGATTTAACTCTTTATACTGGATAGTTGGGCATTTGTGATTGGGATGTTGTGATGTGATCTCTGATTGCCTTGATCTTGAGTGAATTTTGATGATAAAGTACCTATTTTAACTGCATGCTTGAATTGGTTAGATTGTGAGGATTCATTCTAGCCCTCAGATTTATGTCTATATCCGGTCTATTCTTGTGTGTTAGTTCCTCGTAGCATTCTTATCTTGGTTTTGGCATTGTACTCGTTGATTTCTGGTGACTTTAGACATGTGATGTGATAGAGGCGTTCAATTGTTTAATTTTTAAGCCTCAGAGTTGTTTAATGAATCATTTTTCCCCCTAGCCCCGCTGAGCCTAATGACTTCTTTTTGGATCTATATTAAGCCGCATTACACGCCTTGAGCCTTTACAATGACTATTGTCCCAAGCCTAGCTTGGGGGAGCATTTGTTAAGTTAATATTATATTGTGTGGTTGATCCCGTAGGGTGGTTGGAAAATAATGATATGTTGGTACAAAGAAAAGAAAGAAAAAGAAAAAATAAAGTGAAAAATAATAGTGAAAAATCTGGAAAAAAAACTCAAAATTTCTATGATCTTCACTCATTAACTTTCAAAAGTGTTGGAAATTATGATGAAAGAGACAATTATTGGTTGGTTCGTGAAATTTCAGAGTTGGTTATTATCTTGGTCATGTTGTTGATGCCATGGGAGTTGTTTCGATCACACTTAGTCATACTAGTGTTTTTTGCTCCCCTTTCTTGGCTTTTCCACCACATTCCCTGAATAATTTCCGTACCTTTACCCGATCCCCATTACAACCCTGAGAAAGACCTTTTGAGCACGTGTTTGATTGTTTATTGGAATAATACTGAGTCAATATGCCAAAGTTGAAGATTAAGTTTGTTATTTGAGTCGACCTGATTAGGATGAGCGATATTATACCTTTCTAAACACATGAGAGTGTGAGTGGGAAGGGCTATTATGGTTGGGTTGGTGAGCGATTGGGCACACATTTTGCCTGCCACAAAATTGAGAGGAATGACACCTCGGTGAGCACCTTTTCAAGATTTTCATGATATGTAGGGCAGCTGCATTTGATGGTTTGCTTAAGTGATTGGTAGTCAGGTGATTAGAGCAACTGAACTTGAATTTTGCTTGCTTGAACGATTTTGAGTTGGAAATAATTGAGTTTAAAATTTCCTATCTGAGGGGTGAAGCAATCATATTCTTATTCATGTTGTGCTTTGCTTGGGGACAAGCAAAGGTTTAGCTTGGGGGAGTTTGATGTTATGGTTTTATATAGAGTTTTTCCTCTTATATTTGAGCTAAAATGTGTATCAATGGTGCTCTTAGGAGCCATTTCACGCTAACTTTCTCCATCTAGTTGTGGTTTTCTGTTCTGTGTCAGATTGCAGATTTTAGGGAGTTTTCTCTTTATTTTCTACTATTATTTGACCATTACACTGGACTGGAGAGGTTCTATGCGGAGTTTCAAAGTCTTGAGGATACTTTCCGGGATCCTTGAGCAAAGAAGAATTGAAGACTTGGCGTTTAGAACCAAGAAGGAAGAACCGGATCAGAGCCCGATCAATTCGGGCAGGTCACACCCGATCGGCCGCTGGCAATAGATAACCAGTTGTTGTTGCGGGACCGATCGGGCGCTATCGCCCGTTCGTTAGTACGTTGAGTCGCCCGATCGGGCTGTTCGGACCGATTTCATCGGGCGCGCTTGAGTAATGGTTTTGCCATATGCTGAGAACTGGTGGTCGGCCCGATTGCATCGGGCGAGGTCTATTTTTGGAGCCCAGCTGCTGCTTTGAGCTCGATTTGATCGGGCAGATGTGGCCCGATCGGGCGAATGACCCGACGCGCGTTTTTTAATGATTTTCGGGCTATTTCTCGAAGACTTTTCCTAGTTGTTTTAGGATGAGTATAAATAGCAAAATCAGAATATTACTATTCATCTTGGTTTTAGTCCTTATTTTATCATAGTTTCTCTCAAGAACCCTAGTTTTACTACTTTTCATTGTGGATTCAAGATCAAACCTTTGGATTTCTTGCAATTTCAATATAGTTCTTTAATTTGGTAATCTTCTTCCTTGTTTTCTCCACTATTGTTTGCTTTCTCTATTATTGATTAGATTAATTTCTTAGTTATTTGCAATAGTTCAAAGTATGAATTTTTACATGGAATTTGTTATTGTTTTCTCAAGCATGAGTGAGTAGTTTTATTTCTAGGATTGTGGGGATCTATGTATACAATGAGGGATTGATAGATTAGTATAATTACCCTTTATTTCAATTGTTTTCTGTGATTGAATCGTTCATGCTAGATTTATGAATTAGGCCTGATTTATATTCTATTATCGCAATATTGAATCTGCTTCGAGAGGAGAGATTTCGTATAGGCTTTCAATCATTAGGCATAGTGATCCTTGACCATGCGAGAGCGGCTAGGTGATCTTTGAGGGAGGTAATGTTCGAGAGAAATTACATGTGCCCTAGATAAATTGACTTATTGGGTGGTTATTATTCGTCTCTGATTTCCCAAATTGTATGCATAGTGATCCATATTCCTAGTTCTTTATTAATTGATTCTTACCTTCGTATTTAGTTCTATCATTTGCTTAGTTTAGTCACACACCCATTTTTCAACTGATTTAGTTAGTATAATATTAGAATTCAGATACAATAGTATAACTTTCTCCCTGTGGATTCGATCCTGACTTCCCTGACTACTTGTTAGTGGACCTTAGGTTATTTTTGATAAGGTGATACGACTTTAGCCTGTCACTAATGAAAAGCAAGGAGGGAGTGACTTTAGGTATGAGGATGCTGCGATTTTACAAAATGTTGTTGATTTTTGCCATCTTGAAGACTTGTATTTTGTTGGGCATCCCTTCACTTGGACGAATAACCAAGGGGGTGAGAAAAATCTTCAAGAATGCCTTGATAGATTTTTTGCTAATCAAGAGTGGAAGGACATATTTCGTGGCTCCTTTGTGACACATTTGGAGAAGAGAAAATCTGATCATTTGCCACTGCTTCTTAGTCTTCGCACCAGCTTGAGCACACCTATGAAGCGGTAAGCTTGAAATTTACAAGAAAAAATCTTCTCATCAGTTTGAAGAAATGTGGACTAAAGAAGAGGCTTGTGAGGAGATCATTAGAGACGCATGGTGTAAGGGTGAAGATGCAAAAGGTAACTTGGCTAGAACCACGATGAAATTACGTGAGTGGAGCAAAAAAACAATTTGGCGATTTTGCCAAAGAAAAGCGTGGGTGGCAAGAGCAGATGCGCAAGCTATAGAAGGGGAGCAAACTGCGGATGTTATTGAACAAATAAGGATGATTGATTGCGTATGGATGAACTTGAAAGTAGAGAAGAGATGTATTGGAGGCAAAGGAGTAGACAGGATTGGCATAAGCATGGCGATAGAAATACAAATTTTTTCATGCTAAAGCTAAACAAAGAAGAACCCGAAATACCATTGCCAAAATTCAAGATGCAGGGGGGGATTGAATACGTGGAGGAGCCCGAGAATGCTGAAGTGTTCACTCAACATTTCGAGTCACTCTTTTGTGCAAATGAAGACATTGACATGGACCCTGTGCTCGAAAAAATTCAAGCAAAGGTGCCTGCTAGCTTGCAACACATGTTGGAGGCCACGTACACCAGAGAAGAAGTCCAGAAAGCATTACAACAAATGCATCCCATAAAAGCCCCCAGGCCTGATGGTATGTGTGCTCTTTTCTACCAAAAGTTTTGGAGTATTGTTGGCATGGATTTGGAAGGAAAAATTTTAGATGTGCTGAACAATGGTGGGGATGTTAGGTCTCTAAATCAGACTCATATTGCTTTGATTCCTAAAAAGAAAATTTGTGAGTCTCCTATTGATTTTAGACGTATTAGTCTTTGTAATGTCTTGTACAAACTGGTGTCAAAAGTCCTTGCTACTAGATTAAAAAGAGTCCTTCCTGTTATTATTCATGATTCTCGAAGTGGTTTTGTACCGGAAATATTGATAACTGACAACATTCTAGGTGCATATGAATGTTTTCATTATTTGAGAAAGAAGAAAAAAGGGAAGGAGGGGTATATGGGGCTCAAACTTGACATGAGCAAAGCTTATGATGGAGTAGAATGGACTTTTTTGGAGCAAATGATGATAAAATTGGGGTTTCCTTCGAGTTATGTGGGTCTTATTCTTGAATGTATGAAGACAACATCCTTTTCTATCCTTGTTAATGGCCAAGCGTCTCAAAATTTCACTCCTTCTCGGGGCCTTGGACAAGGGGATCCATTCTCACCTTTTCTCTTTATCATTTGTGCGGAGGGATTATCTTCTTTATTGCGTGATGCTGAAGCAAACAAAAAATCCATGGCTTGAAAATTGGGAAGAAGGTGGATGCTATTTCTCACCTTTTCTTTGCATATGATAGCTTATTGTTTACAAGACCAAATGAAGAGGAGGTAGAGAAGATTTTAGACATTCTTGCCATCTATGAGGCCGCTTCAGGTCAAAAATTGAACATGGAAAAATTGGAAGTTTCTTTCAGCCGAAACATTGAACAAGAAAAGCTAGACATTCTTCAGATGAAGTTAACATTTAAGGCAGTGGAAGAACATGAAAAGTATCTAGGACTTCCAACTTATGCTGGGAGTTCCAAGAAACGAGTTTTTCAATGTATTCAAGAAAGGATCCTGAAAAAGCTTAAAGGGCGAAAAGAAGGTTTTTTATCACAAGCAGGGAGAGAAGTTTTTAATCAAGGCAATTGATCAAGCTATCCCAACTTATGCAATGCACTATTTCAATATTCTGGTGAGCATTTTGAATGAGATGGAAAAAGTGTGTCGAAGCTTCTTTTGGGGACAGAAAAAAGAGGAGAAGAAGATGGCTCAGGTGGCATGGGAAAAAGTGTATGGATCAAAGAAAGAGGGCGGGTTGGGGATGCACCTAGTGGTCTTTAACAAGGCTATGTTAGCCAAACATGCATGGCGTGTGATTAAATATCCAAACTCTTTGATGCAAAGGTTTTGAAGAACAAGTACTTCCCCAACACAGCCTTTATGGAAGCAAAGGTTAGCCCTATGCTAGCTTATACTTTCATCCCGAAGCTTGCTCGAGAATAAGGAAAGTGGAGGGGAATGGGGAAAGCATTGACATATGGCCTGATCCTTGGGTGCCTACATTACCTAAGTTTCGGGTTCTTCCAGGAGAGAGAAGTAGTCATGCTCCTAGAGCTGTTAAGGAATTGATAGTACGTACATGGCGCATGGGATAAAGGGGAGCTGATGAAATGGTTCTCGGTTTGGGAATGTGATGAAATCCTTAGAATACCAATACCGTTCCATCAACGTGAAGACAAATGGTGTTGGCATTACTCAAAAAATGGGGAATTCTCTGTCCAAAGTGCGTACTATATGGAGCTTTCAAGGAGAAGATGCGAGCAAGCCTCGACATCAAATGATGATATTAAGCAGATATGGTGGAAACTATGGCAAGCGCAAGCTCCTACCAAAATCCGCCATTTTGGATGGAAACCCCTTCTCCAAGGCCTTCCTATGCGTGAAAACCTGTTTAGAAGAGGTTGTGATGTTGATAGGATTTGTCCTATATGTGGGGCTGAAAATGAGACGGTGTGTCATGCGTTGGTTTTGTACCCTAAATCACAGCTTGTGTGGAAAGCTTCCCCATTGAGGCTTGAAGTTCATGAAGTGCCAAGTGGTTCTTTAATGGATTGGGTGCAGCTCTTGGCTCACAAGAACAAGGAAGATGCATGGTGGGATTTATTTTGGAGCCTATTGTGGGGAATATGGCTGAAAAGAAACGCTTAGGCCTTTGAAGGTCGAAAAGTGGAAGCAGTGGAAGTGGTGAAGAAAGCAACAGGAATTGTGGGGGAGTTCTATGCTGCGAACGAAAACCTCAAGCTGGAACCTCACATGGCTAGAGGAGAATCAAAATGTAGGATTATATAAGTACTCTAAGCGAAATTTCATGAATCAAATTCATAAGCACTTAAAACAGGATCTCATGCATATACATTCAAGGATCACATAATAGTTAGGAATTTACCTTTGAAGCGTGAATTCCACAAAGCTTGAATAACCCGGATTAAGAACCTCAATTGTGATTCCTCTACTTGGTCCACCAACCCGGATCAACTCTCCACCAATGCTAGTTGGAAGGAAGAAATTCTTCTTCTACTTTAATGGAGTTTTTGTGACTTTAGGAAAGAATATGAGAGAGAAGAATAATGAAAGATATCTTGTATATTTCCTTATTGCCTAACCAAATATATAAATACATTTAGGTTAGAAGGAGAATCACTTCTCCTCTCCCTTCCTCTTGGCCGGCCACCCTAGGACCCCTTACGGGCTCTAGGTTTCTTTTGTTGATCCAAGTATTTTGTGTGACCTAATAGGATCCATTATATTGGGCTTTGGGTTTATAATTTCCTAACCCAAAGTTCTATAGCATTCTCTAGCAAGACGTATAGACGACCCAATAGAACGAATTTATTATCTCTATAATACGATCCATAATATAATTAGTAATTGCATTTAAGCCGAGGACATAAATCCTTCAATCTCCCACTTGTCCGAGACGAGTGTGCAATGTTTGAATTTCCTCAAGTCTCTTAATGTCTTAATTTGATAGTATGATCATATTTATATATCATCCATACTAGTTTTACAAATTAATCCTTGAAATCCGAGTTCGAATTGACAAGCAAATGATCATCGAATGATCCATTTGAGCACGGCCATGCATTTTTCAATTTTCGCTCTTCAAGGGGCCAAGACACCTATCTTATCTCATATAGGAGGACCTTTTCAATCTTATGGTAATCAATACTCCCACTCAATTTATTGCACAACCTGAATGCTGCCTTTATAGTCCCCTTTTACGGCATGACGTTTGACAGTATCAAAGTTATACCAATCATTGGGCTAAGTAATGTTCCACTCATGTCTAAGGAATCTACTAATATAATTTTGAAGTTATAAAACTTCTAAGCAGGTCTAGTTCGACTATGTATCAACTATACATATCCATATGATTGATTAAACATCTTTATGTTTCCATAGCCCATGAAACTGCGCTATCAATCTTATATGCTAATCCTTTTAACAAGTTTATGTCCAGTTTAATGACTTAGATTAGGAACTTTAATATTCTATGAATTCTGTTCACTTATGGTGTTTCATTTATCAAATCACATATTTGACAAAACCATAGAATTCAAGATATATTTTGAACATTTTATTTAATACCAAACCAATAATTAAATAAGATAAAATTTATAAACATAAATAGCAAAACCATGTCTTTACATTGTAATAAGTTTCTCTAAACCTAGTACAATCTAAAGCCACTCTAACATTTGGTTCAAGCCTATAGCCCTAGCGTGACACTCATGCTTGGGTTGAGGTAGTGGTTTAGTGAGCGGATCAGCCACATTCTCATCCGTGTGAACTTTGCAGATCCTGACATCCTTCCTGTCAACAATCTCCCTAATGAGGTGATACTTCCTCATTACATGTTTGGATTTGTTATGTGATCTCGGTTCTTTTGCTTGCGCAATAGCACCATTGTTATCACAGAACAACTCAATCCCTTCCAGAGCACTAGGTATGATATCCAGCTCTGTCAATAATTTCTTGATCCAAACTGCTTCTTTAGCTGCTTCAACCGCTGCTAAATATTCTGATTCTGTCGTAGAGTCTGCTACAGTGCTTTGCTTTGAGCTCTTCCAGCTCACTGCTCCTCCATTTAGACAAAAGACATACCCTGACTGAGAGCGGTAATCATCTCTGTCGGTTTGGAAGCTTGCATCCGTGTAACCTTCAACAACCAACTCACTTTGTCCCCCATAAACTAAGAACATGCCTTTAGTTCTTCTCAAGTACTTCGAGGATGCTCTTAGTTGCGAGTCCAGTGTGCTTCTCCTGGATTTGCTTGGAACCCGCTACACATGCTCAAGGCATATGCAACATCCCGGTCGAGTACTTATCATGGCATACATGATAGATCCTATAGCCGAAGCATAAGGAATGCTACTCATTCACTTTAACTCATCGGCCTCGCCGGGCACCGATTCTCGCTAAGCGATATGCCATGTGACATGGGAACGAAACCTCTCTTCGAGTTTTTCATGTTGAACCTTGTAAGAACCTTATCAATATAAGTTTCTCGACTTAGTCCAATCATCCTTCGAGACCTATCTCTATGGATTTTGATTCCCAATATGTACTCGCCTTCTCCCGGGTCCTTCATAGAGAAACAACTTTTTAACCATTCCTCTTGGACTCAAGCATTGGTATGTCATTTCCCATGAGTAGTATGTCATCTACATACAATACCAAGAAGACTAAGTCTGCTCCCACTAAACTTCTTGTAGACACAAGATTCTTCTTCGCTTTTGATGAAATCAAATTTCTTGATTGCTTCATCAAATCGAAGATTCCAACTCCGAGATGCCTACTTCAATCCATAAATGGATCTCTCGAAGCTTGCAAACCCTTTTAGGATTTTCCGGATCCTCAAAACCCTCGAGGTTGTGTCATGTACACATCCTCATTCAAGAACCCATTCAAGAATACAGTTTTGACATCCATCCGCCAAATTTCATAATCATAAAATGCAAGCAATCGCTAAAAGTATCCGAATTGATTTAAGCATTGCTACTTGGAGAAAAGGTCTCATCATAGTCTATACCATGAATTTGTCTCGAATCCTTTTGCAACCAGTCTTGCTTTATATACATAGACATTCCCATCTTTGTCTGTTTTCAACTTGAACACCCACTTGCATCCAATGGGGTTAACCCCATTAGGCAAGTCGACCAGGGTCCAAACTTTATTCTCAGACATGGAGTCTAACTCGGATTTCATGGCCTCAAGCCATTTCTCGTAGTCCGGGCTCGTCAAAGCTTGTTTGTAGGTAGTAGGCTCCGAATTCTCCAAAATCATAATTTCGAGTTTTCGCTAACAGGAAATCAACCAACCTCTTGTTTGGAATCCTTTCTCTACTAGATCTACGCGGGGCCCGAGCATCAAGAGAAGTGTTCTCTTCAACTCCTTGAAGATCTTCACTTGATTCAAGTGGGACGGTAGGAGGTTCATGCGTTGAATACATCATCTCGCCGAACTAGACTTTCGTCTTGTCGGGCCGTCTCTGACATGGTGTGAACTACGTCTATTTGTTGCTCATTTCGAATTTCTTCGAGAATTATTTTACTCCCACTTGTCTTTCTAGAAACAAATTCCTTTTCAAGAAAGACACCATCACGAGCAACAAACACTTTGTTCTCTTGACGGTTATAGAAGTAATAACCCCTTGTCTCTTTTGGGTATCCCACAAAGAGACATTTATCTGACTTGGGTGCAAGCTTGTCTGATAGTAACCGCTTTACATAGACCTCACATCCCCGCATCTTAAGAAAAGACAAGTTTGGAGGTTTTCCATTCCATAACTCATATGGAGTCTTTTCTACAACCTTTCGACGGGCTCCTATTTAGTGTGTGTGCAGCAGTTTCGAGAGCGTATCCCCAAAAACAAATCGGAAGATCGGCAAGACTCATCATTGATCGAACCATATCTAGCAAGGTTTGGTTCCTCCTTTCAGATACACCATTCAACTGTGGTGTTCCTGGTGGAGTTAATTGTGAAAGAATTCCACAACCCTTTAGATGATCATCAAATTCTTGGCTCAAATATTCACCACCACGATCGGATCGTAGTGCTTTTATTGTTTTACCAAGTTGATTCTATACTTCATTTTGGAGCTCTTTGAATCTATCAAAAGATTCCGACTTATGTTTCATTAAGTATATATATCCATATCTACTCAAATCATCAGTGAAGGTAATGAAGTAGTTAAACCCTCCCCTTGCCTTTGTGCTCATAGGACCACACACATCCGTATGTATGAGTCCTAAAAGATCGTTGGCCCTTTCACCTTTTCCAAAAATGGTGATTTTGTCATCTTCCCCATTAAGCATGATTCACATACATCAAATGATTCAAAATCAAATGATGGAATTATACCATCCTTTTGTAACTTGTGAATACGCTTTTGGTTTATATGACCCATTCGACAATGCCAAATGTAGGTTAGGTTGGAATCATTTGATTTTTGTTTTTTGCTATCTATGTTATAGATTTGTAACGACCTATCAAGCACGTATAAGCCATTTATCAATTTAGCATTGGCATAGAACATATTATTGTAAGAAATGGAACAACACTTGTTCTTTATTTCAAAACAAAACCCTTCGTAATCCAAAACCGAAACAGAAATTATGTTCTTAGTTATTGAAGGAACGAAATAACAATTATTTAGTTCTAAAATAAGCCCGGATGGCAAGTGTAGACTATAGCTTCCTATGGCAAGTTCAAAGAACTCGTGCTCCATTTCCAACGCGTAGCTCTACCTCGCCTTTTGCTAGCTTCCTACTTCTTTTTAGTCCCTGCACATCATTAACTATGTGAGAACCACAGCCGGTATCAAATACCCATAAAGAAGTAGAAGTCAAATTGATTTCTATAACATATATACCTGAAGTGGAAGCCCCAGACTTCTTTTCTTCCAAGTATACCGGCGTTCCTCTTCCAAAGGTCCTATCTTGTGACAAAGGAAGCACTTGCTTTCCGCAACGACCTTTGGCTTGGCGGTTGACTTAGGTTTTTCAGCAACAACGGCAACTTGCTTACCTTTGTCCTTCTTTCTTGCCCATTTCTTCTTAAAACCCTTCCCCTTTTGAACCATCAAAACCTCTTTCTTTGGTTCAACCTTAGGGATGTTCCTTTCAGCGTTGACCAACAATCCATGCAACTCTTGCAAAGTCTTTTCATACTCATTCATATTGTAGGTCATTCTGAACTGATTGAAACTGTCAGGTAATGAGTGGAGAATAATGTCAGTAGCCAACTCAACCCTATAAGGGAATCCAAGTCGTTCCATGTTTTCGAAAAGACCCATCATTGCGAAAACATGGGGGCCAACAGCTTGACCCGGCTTCATATGACATTCAAGTATCTCCCTATTAGTCTCATACCGCTCAACTCGGGCTTGTGTTTGGAACATAGCCCGCAGCTCTTGCATGATGGTATAAGCATCCTTGGTTTCGAACCTCCTTTGGAGGTCCGGCTCCATGGCTGCTATCATTAAGCAAGTGATCGGTACAGACCTATCATTGGCCTGCTTAGCACGACGTTTGTCTGCTTCAGTCGACTCATCAATAATCACAGGAAGTGGGGTTTCTAAGACATCCTCTCGACCCTCAGACCTCAAAACAAGTCTTAAGGTCCTTTCCCAATTAAGGAAATTTTCACCATTCAGTCTGTCCTTTTCCAGAAAAGGACGAATGTTGAAACCGGAGTTGTTGTTGTTGTTATTAGACATAGTATCTACAGATAGAAAAATAAAGCAAAGTTCAATTTTTATGTTTATAAAGTAACCTAAAACATGCAAAGGTTTCTAGGTTGATCACCTATATAATTTTAATGTCCCATTTGAATAAGTGTTTTACAAGATCCTATCAACATGCAACACTAAGCAGACGGAGGCCTTATCTTTAATGTTACATTATCAAGGTAAGTAAACTCTTTTACTAATTATAACAAATTATAACTCTTGTTTAGATGGATAAACATCGCATGCTTAACTATCTCTTGCTTCAAAATTCAAAACGCTTTTGATAATTTTGTTAAGGACAACCAAACTAAGTTGTAAAATTCGCAATTTTACCTTATATTCCCAAATTTAATGATAACACCCTGCGGAGGCATGACCTATTACTGTTAATTAAGGGTTTGATAAGTACTTTATGTTTGGAAAAGCAACCTTAATATTTACGGGACCTAAGTTTATTATGTTGTTATGAATTAGTGAACTCTAGCGCATCAACAACCAACATACAATAAACTTATTAGCATTTTAAAGAATAATAAAATGCGAAAATAAAATGATCTAGTATGGCCCCTAATCCTAAGAACTAAGCATCAATGGCTCATTCTTGGACTCTTCATGGATCTCCATCCATCTTATCCATGGGCCTTCTCTTGATGGACTTCGTCTTTGGATTACATAAGTATCAAAATAATTTAAATAATAACTAAATTAAATAAATTACAAAAATCCTTAACGATACGCGATCGTATTTAAAATTACAAGAATACATCACGATGCGCAGATCGTATTTTCTAACTTAATTTGGGCCATACTAGTCATACATAGCAATTATATCAAAATATATAAAAGCCACATCATAATATCACATATTATACTTGCCATCAATCAAAATATCAAATATTCTTAATTATAGCAAGTTGATAAAATATTTAAGTAATTCCTAACCACCTAAAGATTCTATCCTATAATACTTTCCTACTAATTTTAATTAGATTAAAGAATCAAATTATGGATTTTAATTTATGACCCAGTCAAAATTAACATAATTAACATAATTGAAGTTTACTTAACTTTCTCAAAATCTGTTTTTAAAATTTCCAAAATAAAAAACTGCATATTGCCCCAAAATCTCGACAGATTACATTCACGTTTTCTAAAAAAAAAAAAATTTATTAAAACTCTTGGAACAACCGAACAAAACAGCAGCACAAGGCTGCGAAAACCACACCAGCCCAGAGACTTCCGGCCACCTTTTCAGGCGACCTCACCGACAACTCGCCGGTCTTTCGCGGGCCGACGTCGGACGCCGGAGTTAATCCTGCGGCGGCGAGCAGCGCACTGCTCTGCACGTCAAACGTGTGTCGCGCGTGGCTGCTGCCACCACCCCTTCGCTGACTCGACTGCTCACCGGCAGTCTTGATTCACCCTCCCCCGCGCGGCGGAGACCACCGGAGCGACCACACCACCCGTGGTCAGCTCCTCTTCCTCCTCCTCCAATTTTTATTTTCTTTTCGTATTATTTTATTTGAAGGAAATTAAAATTACAATCTTTTGTAAAATTAATTTAGTGATCTTGATTAAATTAAACAATAACTCTTTTATGCCTAATTCAGAAAATTAAAATCTCTATTTTAATAAATTTTCAGGTTATTCATATAAATTATTCACTAATTCATATAAAACACTTTTCATATGAATTTATTTTCATACATAAACAACTTTAAACATGAAAATTAGATTAATAACATGAATTTACTATTCGAAATTTAGAGATCTAAAATCAGATTTTTAAATTTCAAAAAAATAGGGTTTATAGGGTGAATTTTTCGGCCATTAATATTTGAGAAAGCAAGTTATTAAATCTCCATTTAATCAATTTCAATTAATTATTCAATCCATAATTCAATTCCTCCCCTTAATCAAATTAAAATTAATCATACATGACCAAAAATCTATATGCAAGAGGCTAAAACTGATACCACTGTAGGATTATATAAGTACTCTAAGCGGAATTTCATGAATCAAATTCATAAGCACTTAAAACAGGATCTCATGCATATACATTCAAGGATCACATAATAGTTAGGAATTTACCTTTGAAGCGTGAATTCCACAAAGCTTGAATAACCCGGATTAAGAACCTCAATTGTGATTCCTCTACTTGGTCCACCAACCCGGATCAACTCTCCACCAATGCTAGTTGGAAGGAAGAAATTCTTCTTCTACTTTAATGGAGTTTTTGTGACTTTAGGAAAGAATATGAGAGAGAAGAATAATGAAAGATATCTTGTATATTTCCTTATTGCCTAACCAAATATATAAATACATTTAGGTTAGAAGGAGAATCACTTCTCCTCTCCCTTCCTCTTGGCCGGCCACCCTAGGGCCCCTTACGGGCTCTAGGTTTCTTTTGTTGATCCAAGTATTTTGTGTGACCTAATAGGATCCATTATATTGGGCTTTGGGTTTATAATTTCCTAACCCAAAGTTCTATAGCATTCTCTAGCAAGACGTATAGACGACCCAATAGAACGAATTTATTATCTCTATAATACGATCCATAATATAATTAGTAATTGCATTTAAGTCGAGGACATAAATCCTTCACAAAAACGTGGCAAGCACCTGGAGAAGGAAGCTTCAAGATTAACTCGGATGCGGTGCTTTTTGAGGATGGTAAGGTAGGCTATAATGGGATAATGAGGGACAATGTGGGTGATGTTATGGTGGCAACGTGCTGGCTGATGTAAGGTGGTTTGGCGGTGGATGAAGCGTGGAAGCAGTTGTCGCAAGACATGCAGTGAAGATAGCCATTGAAGCTGGCCTCCAATCTCTTGTGCTTGAAAGTGATAGCTTGAAACTTATTAATCATCTCAAAAAAGGGTTGAAGGAAAACACTAGCTTTGGTAATATTTTGACAGACATTTTAGACCTTGGTTGTTTTTGTAGTAGTTTTTCTTTTAATCATGTTTGTAGAGAAGGTAACAATGTTGCTCACCTTAGTAGGGAGTTTAGTGAGATGAGGGTGTGGATTGAAGAGGTTCCCCTAAAGGCCTCGGGGCTTGTAATGTCTGATTTGGCTATTATGAATGAATGAGCTATATTTTCCCGTCAAAAAAAAAAAGAAGAGAAGTGAAAGGAAAGGAAGATAAAGGAAAAAAAAACCTTAACTTCCCATGTTTGGTTTAAATTTTCTTTTTCCTCCCAAATTACCCCACTTTCAGGAGTAAAGGAAGGTGAAAATTTATTAATGAGTCTTTCCTTCCAATTCCTTTCATTTAAATTTATTTTTTGAACCAAACATTGAAAACTAACAACTTTCCTTCCACTTTCTTTCTTTCCCTTTCAAATCCTTTCTACCAAACAAGTTGTAAGAGAATAGGATGAATATATTGATTAACTAGAAAACAATGTAAATAAATTGAGAAAAGTTCCACTAAGAATTATAATAGTGTACAGGGCCAAAAAAATCACTTAAGAGGAGATATAGAAATTACCGCCATTTTTTAGTAAGTGATAATTACATTTAATTAGAGTAAATGTTAATTGCACTGCTTTTAGTTAGATGTAATTAGTAAATGTTAAATAGTGATTTTCTCAAAAACAAAATGTTAATTAGTGATGTTAAAAAATAGTTTACTTAGTTTTAACTAGATTTTAAAGAGGTGGTGGTAGAGTTTCGGTGTCTTATTGGTGGTGGCGTCGCTGCCTCGTTGGTGATGGCAGCAAAGTTGGTGGTTGGATTGCGGTGGTGGTGCGGTAGGCTCCCATTTAGTGGGGTGGTGGTAGAAGTGTGGAGAGGAAAAGAGTAAAGAGTTGATGAGCGGTAAGCTTGAAATTTACAAGAAAAAAATATGTAGTTAGTCTTGAGTGGACCTGGTCCACACTAATATTATTGTGGACCAAAGCCACCTATATGACGTTACCCTAATATCATATAGTAACCTTTTAAAATATTAAGTTACACCAATCTATTATTATCTAACACAGTGACAGTTTTTTTTTGATACAGTCACCCTTTCTTACATTAGTTTACCATGACGAAATTTTTACTTTATGACATAGTAACCTTTTTTGTCACATAGTCACCCTTTACAATTTATATCTACTTTTGTTTACCAAAGATGTCTTAGCCTAGTGGTTAAGATTAAGGTATTGTGAATAATAGGTCACAGGTTTGAATCCCCCCCTCTTTGTACTTTGTACTGCCTTTTATGGCTCCAATGGATAAAAATAAATATCTACTTTTCTTTTATATTTATTTTTTATATAGTGACCCTTTTTTCATTTATAAGTTTATTTTACAAAAATACGAGCGGTTGAAACATAGAAGGTAAATAGCATCACAATTCACAGGGCAAATAAATCAATTAACAACCACCAACCATCAAAATATTAAAGAACTAGTTTTGAATCCCGTGCGTTGCATGGGTTGTTGTTTATTTTATTTTATTTTTTCAAATTTTTACTAACAGTGTTGATTTTTTTTATTGTTGTGAAATGAGATTTTTCAACACCATTGTATTTATATACTTCCTCCATTCTTTTTCTATTGTAACAATTACCACTTTTGGTAGTTTCAGTTATTGAAACCATTCCACTTTTGGTAAAAAAAGTAATATAGTTGACAACATTGCCTTTACTTTATGTTAATAAAACCATCATTAATTACTCAAATTGTCTCATAAAGTTGCGTTTACTTTATTAAGGATTTATCTATCCCCTACTCTAGTTAACCCTTCTATGCTAAACTACCCATTTTCTTTTATTTTCTTAAAAACCATGCCAAAATCCATTGTTGCAGTATAAAAAGACAGAGAAAGTATTTGTCATTATACTTTAATTTCTAGATTTGTTATTGTGATATATAAATTTTATATTTTTAATGTTCAATTAAATATTGTAGCTAAGTCTACTATTAAATACTCCCTCCGTTTCGTTTTAATCTACTCACTTCACTTTGGGGAGAAGCCAAGGAGGAAGTACAAAAGTATGAGAGAAACCGAAAAGTGTGAGAGAGAAACTAAAAAGTGTATTAAAATATTAAAAAGTTAATGACATGGGTGGAAAAAGAGGAGAAAGTAGATGTGACATGTTACCAAGAATAGAAAAAGCAACGAGTGTGTAGATTAAAAAGAAACAATTAAAAAGGAAAGTGAGTTGATTAAAAAGAAACGGAGGGAGTAGTATCCCAATAATTGGTATGACTAACAATAGCTAACACGCTTTTAACCCGAAAAATACCCGAACGATACTTTAAGAAAGTAGAGGGTAATAATATAATAGATGCGGGACGAAAAGAATAGAGAAAAAATATGAGTGCCAGCCCATAACTTCAATTTTTAATATAGTACATAAACACTAACGCATATAGAATAGAAGATGGGAAAGCCAAAAAGAAGATCATAATGATGGTATCATGAATAAAATAAATAGAATATAAAACTAATCTTTATTAATAATCGAAAATATTATTTAAGACAAAAAAAAAATCTCTTCATCAATCATGACCATATCAAGACTTATCAAATTTACCCCTTTTTTATGATCTGCGACCTCAAATAGTCTAAAAAATCGAACCTTGATTTCCCAATTAGTTTTAGTAGAATTATGTTTATTGAGAAAAGAATAAGATCTGACATATAGATATATGAAAAAGTAAAACATAAATAATTATGTATACAACAAATATTCTAGGAATAAAATAATTAGTCAATTGCATAATACCTCTGTAATGTCATTCACAAACTTTCATTTGATTCTTCATGTAAGAATGACATTTCATATTTAGGTGGAGCTCTTTATAATATTCTAAGGTTGTTTTTAAAATCATACTCTAATTTTTTCATCTTCCAAAACTCTAATATATATATGTAACTTTATTTGATATAGATTTTAATTTTTGTTGTAACAACAAAGTTTGCTTAATAAATTTGGTTGCAATACTAAATTGCATTGGTTTAGTTGAGTAAGGCTGGTGTTTGAATCCTCTAAAGTTCTAAAAGAACTCTACAATGTAGAGTTTGAGTAATATCAATCATTGAATAAAAAATTAATGCCTCATATATTATCTTTCTAAAACCCCCTCTATTTTTTCTCATCAAAATCCACCCCTTTATTTCCCCCCTTCCACCAATATGAGCCTTTGATTTTAAAATGTATGGTTCATATACAACTCTACCTTGTAGAATTTGATTAAAACTCTAGAGGATCCGGACTTGTAAGGCTGAGGTTTTGAAAGATAATATATATGTTTACTCCTGTAAATTGGACCAATGATAAAATGTTATAATCACATATAGTACACTATAGTTATAGCTATTATTATATTTATCTAAAACAAAGACTAAATAATGCCTTACCATTCATCTAGTTAAATATATTTTCATGAGTTGTAAAACTATATTGTAAATAGATCTTATTTTGAAGCATATTTCAAGCACTCTCAAATGGTAAAAAATCATAATGTTTTGAATTAGGTAGCAAAAGTTATATTCAATTTACATAATACAATAATTTTGGTTGTTTATTCAAAACGAAACTCTAATTCCTCGTTATGCAAAACCCCTTTTATGTATTTAAATATGTGTAGAACTCTATTTTTTAAAATATTTAAACTAAAAATTAGTGACACGGCAATCCTATGTGGCGATTTCTATTTCATAAGTTGTAGAACTATATTGTGAATGGATCTTATTTCGAAGCATATTTCGAGCACTATCCAATGGAACAAAAATTATAATATTATGAATTACGTAGCAAAAGTTATACACATTTTACACAATATAATAGTTTAGGTTGCTCATTCAAAATCAAACTGTAATTTTAGCTTATCTATAACTCCTTATGTGTATTTAAATCTATGTAGAACTCTATTTTTTTTTTTAAAGAAAAAAATAAAATTTGATGACATGGCAATCCTACGTGGCGCGCTCTATGGCCTCGAAATCTTGAGGAGCTCCATATGCTCCCGAAAAGTTCCTCCTTTATATATATACTAGTATTGGGACCCAGACAAATGCCCGGGCTTTTTCGTGAAGAAGAGGTAGGGTTTTTTTAATATTTACAACCTTATTTTTGGCCATTATTTTTGTCTGACATAGAACAACTAAAATTTATATTATGATTTTGTCATTATCTTTGACGTTGGTTTCTAATTTATATGTCATGAAGAAACTCACTTTTTCGTGAAGAAGAGGTAGAGTTTTAAAATATTTTCACCTTTATTTTTGGCCTATATTTTTGTCTGACATAGAACAACTAAAAGTTATAATATGATTTTGTCATTATCTATGACGTTGGTTTATAATTTATATGTCATGAAAAAAACTCATTATATCATTCAGAAACATACTATATCATGCAGAAATTACACCATTTCTAAACAATCCACTATACTATTTATACAATTACTATAGCATGCAGAAACTCACTATATGATTCAGACATTCACTCTATCATGCATAGACCACATATTTTTATATGTTAAAGCACATGTCACGATATACTGCACAACCTACATCTTCCTGCATGTCAAAACACTAAAAATAAAACCTCCACTATATTGCATATTATTTCACTATATGTTTTCCGTTAATAAAATCTAGTATATTGTATAGAACTTCACTATATCTGTATAAAACTCACTTCACTATATGAATTTAATATGAATTTCCAGCATTAGTGTGCAGCAGGTTCATTTAAGTATTTTAAACTTTTAATAATGGTAGATGCGAGATGCTTACATGCTTTCTATTTTATTGTGTTTGCTTTAGTACAGAGGTTTGACATCTAATTGAAGATAAGAACTTGGTAAATGGAAATAGATGTACTTTTCTTTCTCTCTCTTAAGTCTTTGTTTCTATTAAACCTCAAAATTGGTCTTCAAAACCCTAATTCTAATTGAATCTCTTATAACAACCCTAATTCTAATTGGATCCCTAATTCCAATTGCAGTAGGTTACTTTAATACTTTAACCCTAATTCTAATTGCATCGCTAATTCCAATTGCAGTAGGTTACTTTAATACGTTAGTGTAGTATAGTCAATAGCTCCTTTTATATGTTACTTTAATATAAAATTTTAAATATATTATAAATGGATCTTATTTTAAAGTACTATTTAAACACTTTCCAATGGTACGAAAATTATAATTTTACAAACTATATATTAAAAGTAATAATCAATTTACTATATTTAAGTTGTTCATTGTGAATCCAACTCTATTTATTCTTATGCTAAACTCTATTTGTATTTTAATCAATTAATATGACATGGCACTAATGAGCGCGACAAATGGCGTCCAATGAGGATGCCAAATGTCGCGACCACCCATAATTCTAATTGAATCCCTTATTTTCAATTGCAGTAGGTTATTTTAATACTTAACCCTAATTCTAATTGAACCGCTAATTCTAATTGCAGTAGGTTACTTTAATACGTTAGTATAGTCAATATTTCCTTTTATATGTTACTTTAATAGAATTTTTTCCGTCAATAATGCTAAACTACAAATTATTTCCTAGTTTACGCCACACTCAAAATTAATTCCGTAGGTACCGTCCACATCAGCATAGACGCGTAGAGATTTTTTTTTTTTACTTTCATCCTACAAAACCGCTATTTCAAGTAGCGGTTTTCATTTTCTAGAAACCGCTACTGAACATAGCGGTTTATCAAGTAAAACCGCTACTTGAAGTAGCGGTTTTGGGAGAAAGCAAAAGCATAAACACAATTCAAACTTCAAAGTTCCAGAGCATAAACCGCTAATGTGAATAGCGGTTTGTCCTAATTTTTTTTTTAAAATATATATTTCTCTCTGGCAATTTGATCCAACAAAAAATTCCCAAATTCAGATAAAGTAGAATCAGATACAAATTCAAATCAAGTAAGATTCCCAAAATTCCTAAGGAAAAAGTAAAAAATGGATACAGTGAAGGAGAGAAGCAAATCAAATCAATTACAACAAAAATGGGTTTTTTTCTACCTCTCCCTATGGGTCTACTAAGCTTTCACTCAGTAATGAGATGGGCCAGTCTAGTGCTAAGCTCCATGATTTAGGAGGTTCCCACAAGGTTTTAATGGACCGGATGACGTAAAAGGGACAAGGAGGTGTGGAAGAGGCATATTTTACAGTGATTCCAATCTAAGCCCGGTGAGTGTGTTAACATGGACATTGATAAGCCTATTGGCTCACTGGGTTACGACTCGGGGCTAGTAACCATGGGCTCATTAAATAAAACAAGAACTGGGAAAATAAAAATCAAGAAATCCAGTGAGCAAGTTCAGAATGAACGAGCTCGCAGATCCGTAAATTTGGGCAAAAAGAAACTGGGTTGGATTGGAAACTTTTGGGCAAAACTCAAAATCACTGATGACAGGAAGAAATATGATGTTAACATGACAATGGGGGGAAAGCTAGTAACCATAGAGGAAGATACGGAAGATGGGGATAGTGTTAGCACAAGTTCGGAGGATTCGGACTTTCTGAAGGGTTTGGTGGCTGGCCCAATTCAGCCCCCAATGGAAATATGAGAGCCGGTGCTTGGAATTGTCGGGGTCTTAAATCTACTGACACCCCGACATTTCCGTTTCTCAAGTGGTTAGTTAGTAGTCAAGCTTTAGATTTTCTGTTTATGTCTGAAACTAAAAATTCAGTCAAGGAGCTAGAACCTATTATTTCTAGTTTAGGTTTTAAAAGTTGGGGTGGGTATGACGCAGATTGATCTCTCCCGGAGGTCTAATTTTGTCTTGGGCTAGTTCTTTAGAGGTATCCATCCTATTTGTCTCTTCTAATTATGTTTGCTGCAATGTAATAGATGAATGCAATGTAGCTTTTTACGTGGTGTGTGCGTATGGTGCCCCGGTTCTGGAAGATCGTTTAGATGTTTGGAACACGTTAAGAGTCTTCCTTTGGTCTCACCCGGGAAAACATTTCGTTTTTGGAGACTTTAACCAAGTGGAAACTGAGAATCAAAAATTAGGAGGAAATTCCACTATCAGAGGAGCTACAGACTTTAGTAACTGGGGAATGGATTGTGCTCTCATGAACCTGCCGTTCCATGGAGTACAATTCACATGGACAAACAATAGACAAGGTAGCCAAAACATTTATGAGAGACTTGACAGAGCCTACTGTAATGATGCTTGGAGAAACTCTTTTCCGGATGCTTGTGTGATTAATTTCCCTATCTTCATTTCGGATCATGGTCCGATCATCTTGGACTGCAATCCTACAAAAGAGAAAAAGAAAAGACCTTATAGGATAGAAGCTTGGTGCTTGGATTTTGAGGAAATTGAGTTTGAAATTAAAAAATCTTGGAAGACTAAGATAAATGGTTCTTCTTTGTTCAGAGTACAAAGGAAACTTCAGCTAGTAAGCAAAAATGCAAGGATTGGTGCCTCAGTTTCAAAGGTATCAATAAAATTCACTGGGACAAAATTAACCTTGAGCTCACATAGGGTCAAGACTGTCCGGAAAACCCGAGAAAAATTCTTCAGGAAGGGGAAAACAGGAAGAAAATTAGAGCTGCTACAGATATTAAACTGGAATATTGGAAATAGAGAGCTCGAACAAAATGGGATGAATTAGGGGATTAACCAACAAGTTTCTTCTACAAATGCATGAAATCAAGGCAAGGAAGAAATGAAATACGTGCTATCAAAAACAAAGAGGGGGATTGGATCTCAAACTCAAAAGACATAAAGGAAGCTTTTGTTTCCTATTCCTCTGATCTGTTTTCAAATGAACAACAACGAAATTGTTCAGCAGAGGAGATTAAGGATTGGATCGTGGCCATGAGCCGCATCTCTGATACACAAGCTGCACACCTTATGGAACCATTATCCCAGGAAGAAATAAAAGAAGCAATGTTTAGCATGAAGCCTATTAAATCACCGGGGCCCGATGGTATCCCTCCATTCTTTCTTCAAAAACAATGGAATGTGGTGGGAGAAGATATTGGTCAAGCTGCAAAAAACTTTTTGAATAGAGGGCATATGCTAAGGGAGACAAATCATACTTTCATTGCATTAATCCCCACACTGGACAAACCAGAACAGGTCAGTCAATTTAAACCTATCAGTCTTTGCAATTCCTCTTACAAAGTAATCTCTAAATGCCTAGTGCGAAGGTTACAGTCGTTGATGCATTCTTTAGTCAGTCAAAACCAGCATGCCTTTGTTCCAGGTCGGTCAATTAATGATAATTGTATCATAGCACATGAAATGCTCAGCTACATAAAAAAGAGTAGAAAAGGATCTAACTACTCAATGATCCTAAATCTTGATCTCAATAAGGCTTATGACAGAGTGAGCTGGAACTTTGTAGAAGAAGTCCTAAAAGCCATAGGAATGCCAGAATTATGGATTCATCTAATTATGGAATGTGTTACTTCTGTTACCTACTCAATCATTGTTAATGGTGAACATGTGGGTTGATTAAACCAAAAGCGGGGTTGAGACAAGGGGACCCCCATTCACCATACCTCTTTATTTTGTGTATGGAAGTCCTCTCAAAGAAAATGTTACAACAACAGGATCAGGGGCTCATTAGAGGGCTAAAGCTGAATCGCAAAGCTCTAGAACTTTCTCATCTATTCTTTGCTGATGATGCGCTTTTCTTTATGAAAGGAACTATGGGCAATACAGGAAATTTGAAGACAACTTTGGAAAGCTTCTGTAGTTTCTCAGGTGAAATGATAAATATTTAGAAATCATACACAATTTTCAGCAAAAACACTCCAAAGAAATTCATCAGACTCCTGAATAAGGGCTTCAAAGTGGTCAACAAGGAGATATTAGGGAAATATCTAGGGTGCCCGATGGATGTAACGGGTCACTCCCTTAATACATTCCAAGACTTACCAACAAAGATAGTAGCTACAATTTCAGCGTGGCAGTTCTCTTCCTTGAACCAAACAGGTAAATTGTTACTCATTAATAGCATCCTTATTGCTTATGCTTCACACATTATGTCTATTTACTTGATCCCAAAACAGGTTCTCAACAAAGCCACTTCTGCCATATTAAAATTTTGGTGGGGAACAAAAATTGAGAAGAAGCCTATCTATTGGACGAAAAGAAGTCTCCTTGAAAATCACAAAATGATGGTGGGTTAGGGTTGAGGAATTTAGTGGCTCTTAACAAAGCTACTCTTTTCAAACAAGCATGGAGAATCCAAAACAACCAGTCACTTCTTGTGAGCAAAATTTTTAGAGCAAAATATTCGGATTCGTGGTTCGAAAAAAGCATGCGAGGAAAAATTCCGCAAAACAGCACTTGGGGTGGTCGAAGTATTATGAAGAGTGTGGGTGATTTGACTACTGGAATAGGGAAGAGAATTGGGAATGGGAAAACAACAAGTATCTTAGACTCAATTTGGGCTGGTGGGGGAAAATTGCAATTCAAGTAAAGGGTCAACTGTTCTCAAGACCTAAAACCAGAGTGGGTTAGTGACCTAATTTCGGACAACAATAGCTGGAATGAGCATCTGCTACATGAGTGGTTTGATAAGGAGGACATCAAGACCATTAAGACAGTTCATATCCCTTCAATAGAAACTGAGGATGAGTTTAATTGGGAGGAAACAACACATGGTCACTACTTGACCAAATCTGGTTATTGGTTGTATACCAACCTTCAAAATCCAAGCAATGGTCCTTCTAAATTCTGGAAGAAATTCTGGAGTCAAAACTTCTGGCCAAAATGGAAAATCTTCTATTGGAAGCTAGCTAATGGTGCACTAGCCACCGGAGTAAACCTTAGGAAAAGGAAAATCCTAAGCGAGAGCCCTTGCCCACTATGTGGGAATAAAGAGGAATCGGATATTTATTCAAGAATTGCGAAATAACCGTAAGAATATGGAAGAGATCAACCCTTGAAATCAATTCAGAAAATCCCAAAAATATCACTATAGCTGCATGGTCAAGAAACTGGTTGTGGTACTTAATGCAAGAGGATGGAAGTCAAGATTCAAGAGTTTTTGATTTCATCAGAACTCTTTGGAGCATCTGGTTGCTAAGAAACAAAATAGTCTTCAATCCTAAGTATAGCATGAAGCCCAGTGAAGTATATAGCATTTTCAATCATTGGAAATCTCGATGGTTGAAGTATGCGAAAAAACTAGAGATTGGCATACAAACTAAGTCTGGTCAAGAAACAGAGATGAACAAAACGAACTGTCAATGGAGCAAGAATTGGAGAGAGATCAGTGAGCATGCAACTCTAATCGTTGATGGAGCTTGGAAACAGAACAAGGATAGCAAGGAAGATCCGGGAGTGGCAGCCTATGGTTGGGTTCTACTTGATAATAGCAGGGAAATAGCAAAAGGAAGCCAAATAATATATGCAAATTCAGCAAATCAATCGGAAGCCTATGCTCTCCTCTTCGGCATTAAGGAATGTAGAAACCGCCAAATCAAAGTCTTAGAAATCTGGACAGATTCGAAGCAACTGGTTGAGGGCATTCGGGAAAACAAGAATACTCCTCCTTCTAACCGAAATATTCTTAGAGATATTCTATATATAGCAACGAGCTTTGAGTCTATTAGAGTCACTAAAGTTGGTAGAGAGAAAGTAGAAAAGGCCCATTACCTAGCTACTCGAGCTAGGAAGATGGGCGTTAGTTTGTAATTCGTTTCTTTGTCCTTTCTTTATTTCTATCTATCCTACTGTCAAAAAAAAAAATACAAAGAATTTACGAAGTTGGGGATTAAATACTAGAATTAAGAAAACAATTTTGAAACCACAATATGAAATTCAATTCATAATAATAATTACATCACCCGAATTTATAATATATCTTTCAATTAAACAACAATATGCACAAATTCATGCCATACCTATACAAAGAATCAAGATTCTATGGAGAATTGGTAGGTGGAGGGAAAAAACGAAGGGAAAAAGAATAGGGTGAGAAAGAAGAATGAATAACAAAGAATCATGGTTAACAAATTTGTTCTACATGTGCTTGAAGATTAGGAAAAACCTACAACTACTTACTGTAATTATTTGCAGAATAACTGTAGGAATTTAGATGCTTAATGCGGAAAACGAGTATCACATACTCAAACATCTAACACCAAGATCTTTGCATAAATTAACATGAATCAACTAAGAGTGTAGAGTATACCTCTTGATGCGTGAATTCCACTTCCACTTCGAGCCTTCTAGTGGAGATCCTTTAGAACGTCAACTGCCGTTCCTCTAGTGTTGGTCCACGAACAACCCTTAGATCACCACGTATGCTAGTACGGAAGAGTGTAGAATCCTCTTGCTTTTGAGGTGTATGATGGCCAAATGAATGGGAGAGAGGAGAGCAAAAGAAAATCAGATTTTCTCTCACCAAAAGTGATGTACATACATCTCCTTTGTAACCCCCATATGATTATATAGGGTGGTTACAAAGAGATGATTCATGAGGCTTTATTTTGCCTCATAATGTCATACATTATGAGCCTAATAAACTCATGAGTTACAACTCTTCCATCAATCATAAAAACCGCCCAACCCATTTCACAAATGGATTTGGGTAATATCCAAGGGTTGTCACATTGTGTGACCTCATAGGACCCAATACATATTAGTAGTTGGCCTAAATATACTAGCCCAACCAACCGCAATTAGCTTCTAGCAAAACGTTGCGGTCACCTAATATTATTGAATATATTATCTTTATAATTTGTCCATATACATTTAGTTTGTTACACTTGATCGAGGACAAAATCCTTCAATCTCCCACTTGTCTAAGAACAAGTGTGTAACCTTCAAATTCCTTAAGTCGCTTAATGTCTAACTTGATGACATGGTAACATCGTATGTAAACCATACCAATATTCAAGTTGTTTCTTGAAATCCGAGTTCGAATCGTCGAAACAAATGATTAACTCCTTAATCCATTTGAGCACGGCCATGCATTTTCAGTTCTCGCTCTTCAAGAGGCCAAGACACCAATCCTAATTCTTAGGAGGACTTTATCCAGTCTTGTATAACCAAAACTCCCACTCAATTCGTAGCAGTTCCGATCACTGGTTTTATAGCCTCCTTTTACGGCACGACGTTTTGCGTTGTCAAAAAACATACTAATCCTTAAGTAAGAATAGTGTCATACTCATGTCTAAGGAATCCACTAAATATATTAATGAGATTCTCATAAACCTTTTAGAGAACTCCCACTAGGTCCGCCCAACGTGTATCAACTATACACGCCTATGCAAATAACTAGACATCTCGATGTCCCCATAGCCCATGAAACTGCGCTATCAATCAACTTGCAATCTAGTCCATCAAACATAATCATTTACGTTCATTTTTAATGATTCGAACTAGGGACAAAGGTAAATTATAACTCCTGTTCACTGGATAGGGTTTCATTCGTCAAATCACATATTTGACAATCCTATCAAACGTTATAAAATACTTTGAACGTTTTATTTAATACTAAACCAAGATTAAATAAGAACATAACCTTTTATTGATAAACATAACCAAACATATCACAAGAATAACTATAAATGTGAACTAATTAAAGTAAATAGTACACAATCAAAGCCACTCTCCTACATGCTTAAGACCTATAGCCCTAGTATGACTCTCATGCTTAGGCCGAGGCAATGGTTTAGTCAAAGGATCGGCGACATTGCTATCCGTATGAACTTTGCTAACTATTACATCTTTTCTCTCAACGATTTCTCGAATGAGATGAAACTTCCTAAGTACATGTTTACACCTTTGATGTGATCTTGGTTCCTTAGACGAGCTATGGCACCATTATTATCACAATGTAAAACAATACCATCTCCAACACTAGGCACTACTCCTAGCTCCGAGAATGAACTTCTTCATCCAAACGGCTTCCTTTCTTTGCATCTGCCGCAGCAATGTACTCGCCTTCGTTGTAGAATCGGCGACGATTACTTTGCTTTGAACTTTTCCAGCTCACTTGCCCCTCCATTTAGACAAAAGATGAAACCAGATTGGGATCGGAAATCATCTTTGTCGGTTTGGAAGCTCGCATCCGTGTAACCCTCAACAATTAATTCACTTTCACCTCCATACACTAAGAAATTATCCTTAGTCCTTCGTAAGTACTTTAGGATATTCTTAGGCGCACTCCAGTGTGCGTCACCTGGATTTGATTGGAATCGCTACACATGCTCAAGGCATATGAAACATCCGGGCGAGTACAAATCATGGAGTACATAATGGACCCTATAGGCGACGCATAAGGAACATTACTCATTCGCTTAATCTCATCAAGTCCGGAAGGACACCGAGTCTTGCTAAGCGAAACACCATGTTGCATGGGTAAAAAACCTCTTTTAGAGTTTTCTATATTGAACTTAGTAACGATCTTATCTATATAAGTTCTTTGGCTAAGTCCAATCATCCTCTTAGACCTATCCCTATAGATCTTGATCCCCAAAATGTACTCGGCGTTTCCAAGGTCTTTCATAGAAAAACAACTCTTCAACCATTCCTTGACCGACTCGAAGCATGGGAATGTCGTTTCCTATGAGAAGTATGTCATCTACATATAAGACCAAGAAAACTATGTTACTCCCACTTTCCTTCTTGTAAACACAAGACTCTTCTCCGTTTTTGAGAAAACCAAACGGTTTGATTGCCTCATCAAAACGAAGATTCCAACTCCGGGATGCTTGCTTCAATCCATAAATGGACTTTTGAAGCTTACATACCCTCCTAGGATATTCCGGATCCATAAAACCTTCCTACTGTGTCATATACACATCCTCTTTCAAGAACCCATTCAAGAAAGCGGTTTTGACATCCATCTCGCCAAATCTCATAATCATAGAAGGCAAAATCGCTAGGAGTATCCGAATGGATTTAAGCATTGCTACTGGTGAAAAGGTTTCGTCATAGTCTATACCATGAACTTGCTTGAACCCTTTTGCAACCAATCTTGCTTTGTAAACCTGAACGTTACCATCCTTGTCTGTTTTCACTTTGAAAACCCATTTGCAACCAATAGGTGTAACCCCATCGGGCAAATCCATCAAGTCCCATACTTGATTTTCGGACATAGATGCCATTTCGGACCTCATGGCTTCAAGCCATTTTTCGGAGTCTTCACTCATCAAAGCTTGCTTGTAGGTAGTAGGTTCCTCAAATTCTAAGATCATTATCTCGAACTTTCGGTTAACAAGAAATCAACAAACTTCTTGTTTGGTATTCTTGATCTACTAGTCCTACGAGGGGCTGCAACAGGAGAAATTTTCTTCTCAACAATTTGAGAATTTTCGCACGAATTAGATTCGAGTGGGACAGTAGGAGGTTCGTGTACAGGATGCACATCCTCCAACACTTGGTCAGTTATGGGAGAAGATTCCTCTAAAGGAGGAATTACTTCAAGCTCCACAGTGGCACTTGTGCTTCGACTCTAACATAGGTTGAACTATGTCCATTTGTTGCTTTTCTCGAACCTCTTCGAGAAATATATTACTCCCACTTGCCTTTTTGGAAATAAAATCCTTTTCCAAAAAGACACCACGACGAGCAACAAACACTTTGCCCTCGGTCGATGGTAGAAGTAATAGCCCTTGGTCTCTTTGGGATAACCCACAAAAAAAAACACTTATCTGATTTAGGGGCGAGTTTATCTGAAAGTAAACGTTTTACATAAACCTCACAACCCCAAATCCGTAGAAAAGACAAACTTGGAGTTTTTCCACTCCACATCTCATATGGTGTTTTTTCTACTGCCTTTGATGGAGTTCTATTAAGTGTGAAAGTAGCAGTTTCGAGAGCATATCCCCAAAAAGAGATGGGAAGATCGAGCAAAACTCATCATAGACCGAACCATATCAAGTAGAGTTCGGTTCCTCCTTTCGGATACACCATTCAACCGAGGTGTTCCGGGCGGAGTGAGTTGGGAAAGAATTCCACAACTCTTCAAGTGATCACTAAACTCTTGGCTCAAGTATTCACCACCACGATCGGATCGTAGTGCTTTAATTGTTTTGCCAAGCTGGTTTTGGACTTCATTCTGGAATTCTTTGAATTTTTCAAACGATTCCGACTTATGCTTCATTAAATAGACATATCCATATCTACTTAAATCATCGGTAAAAGTAATGAAGTACCCAAACCCTCCCCTAGCTTTTGTGCTCATTGGTCCACACACATCAGTATGTATTAGACCCAATAGATCACTGGCCCTTTCACCCTTTCCAGTAAAAGGTGACTTTGTCATTTTACCCATTAAACATGATTCACATACATCAAATGGCTCAAAGTCAAAAGATGTTAGAAGTCCATCTTTATGTAACTTCGAAATGCGTTTCGCGTTTATATGTCATAAACGACAATGCCATAAGTAAGTAGGATTAGTATCACTTGATCTATGTTTTTTGCTGTCTATGTTAAGGACATCTTTGTCTAAGTCTAGGAAATATAGACCACTAGACCTTTTAGCAATGGCATAAAACATTGAATTCAAATAAACGGAGAAACAACCTTTCTCAATTGTAAATGAAAACCCTTCATTATCCAAAACTGGAATAGAAATAATGTTTTTGGTAATAGCGGGAACATAATAACAGTTATTAAGCTCTAATATTAAACTAGAAGGCAAAGGTAGACTATAAGTCCCAACCGCAACGGCCGCAACCCTTGCACCATTTCCAACGCGCAGTTCTACCTCCCCTTTAGCCAAGGTTCTACTCCTTCTTAGTCCCCGCACATTCGAAGTAATGTGAGAAACACAACCGGTATCAAATACCCAAGAAGTAGATGTTGCTAAATTAATGTCAATGACATAGATACCCGAAGAAGAAGCCCCGAGACTTCTTATCATTCGATACTTCGGGCGATTACGCCTCCAATGGCCAATTTGACCACAATGGAAGCACTTGGCATTTGCGGCCACCTTTGGCTTTGCCTTTGCCCGTGGCTTATCGCGATCTTAGCGGCAACTTGCTTGCCCTTGTCTTGCTTTTTCTTGCCGGCCCATTCTTTCTTAAAACCCTTTCCCTTTTGAACCATAAGAACTTCCTTCTTAGGTGCAACGAGAGATGTTTTGCTCGGCGGTTATGAGCATCCCATGTAACTCGGCAAGGGTTTTCGACACCCCATTCATATTGAAGTTCAACCTAAAGTGGTTGAAGCCTTCATGAAGTGAGTGTAGTATGATGTCAGTAGCCAACTCTTGGCTATAAGGAAAACCCAACCTCTCCATTGTCTCGAAATAACCAATCATTTCAAAGACATGAGTGGCGACTGGCTTGCCTTCGACAAACGCACACTCAAGAATAGCCTTGGGAGTTTCATACCTCTCTATCCGGAGCTTCTTCTTGAAACATGGTTTTCACTGTCGGATAATATCGCGAGCATCCAAGCTTGCAAACCTCTTTTGCGAGGCTTGGTTCCATAGCCGCGAGCATAAGGCAAGTAACAATTACCGACCTTTCTGCAATGGCCTTATGGGCCGCCTTCTCGGCTTCAGTAGAGGTGGTCGTTAAAACCGGGATCGGGGTTTCAAGAACATCCTCTCGACCTTCGGATCTAAGAACAATTCTCATATTCCTTTCCCAATCAAGGAAGTTGTTCCCGTTCAACTTATCCTTTTCAAGGATTGAACGTAAGTTAAAAGGTGAATTATTGTTGTTACCAGACATGATATCTACATAGAAGATGCAATTGTAATGAGTATGTTTATCATAATAGCTTTTAACAAATTTTAAACACTTTAAAATAAAAGCTATGCACTTGACCAATTTTAAATGTGTCCCTTTTGAATCAAGTGATTCTAAGATCCTATCAAACGTGATTTATAAGTGGACTTTGGCCTCAACTTAAAACCAAATTTTAAAAGGTAAGTAACTCTTTTACTAATTACAACAATTGTAATTCTTAGTTGATGGGTGATTGCTAAGGTGATGAAAGTTCCCAGGTAAGGAAGTTACCCACAACGTTGGGGAAAGCCTTCCTAATCCTAGACAGAACTTGTCACCCAAACACAAAAACCCAACCCTTTTCTTCAAAATCCAAAACCGTTTTGATGATTTTGTTGGGCCAAACCAAACTAAACATGCAAATTTCGGAAATTTACTCTACTTAGCCCAAGATTGGAAGTAACACTCTGCTTTGGCAGAACCTATTACTAACGATCAAGATTTTAGTAGATGTTTATTTGGAAAAGCAATTACCCAATATTAGCTTTAGGGACCTAAGTAAATTATTATGTGATTTAATTACTAGTGAACTCATTGCAAAAATAAATCACATGCATAATAAAACTTAGAAAGCATTCAAAAGCAATATTTAAATGCATAAAATAAAATGTGATCCTAGTATGGCCCCTAACCCTAAAGACTACTCTTTAAGGCCTCCATCCTTGAACCACCTTGGATCTACATCCTTGTGCTCCATGGAAATGAAAAACATTGGATCTCCATCCTTGAATCACTTCAACTTGAATAATTTTGAAAATTTAAACTAATATTACAAAAATACCAACGATGCATAGATCGTATTTAGATTACAAAAATACATTAACGATGCGCAGATCGTATTTTCTATCCAAGTTTGGGCCATACTAGTCACCGCATGCAATTATAATACCATATATATAAAACATGCATTTTAATCAACTATTAAAATAAATTATTATGCTTCAACAACTTTAAAACATAATAACATCAACCAAATTTAATCTCATATTAAATTAAATGGTTAGTACCTCTAGACAAATTCAATCATATTAGAATTTATCTCTCAAGAGCATTATAATATTAATCTAACAAATTTAATCAACTATTAAATTTAAAGGAAACATACATAAGCACTCTAAGGTACCACATATATTTTAATCATATTAAAACATAAAAGCATTGCATGACATTTAATCACAAACACTAGCATGTAAGAATTAATCAACTCATTAAAACTAACATCCTAACATAAAATTAAATGTCACACAATGAAACTCCCATCATAATTTTAATTCATTTAAGTATTAACATAGGATACCATGCATAATAACTCATTAATATGCATTAAGGGATAAACGGATCTTAAAGTTTTATCCGTTGAAGGAGAGACGAGCCGAAGAGGCAGACCACCTCTCGCGACTCGCGAGACAGGTCGCGACTCGCGATTTTAGTCGCGACTCGCGAGAAGCTCACTGCTTCCACTTTTCGATTTCAATTCAAGCAATTTTAATCAAAATACGTATGATTTTCTTTATACAGTAAAACACTTTTATGCATAACTAAATCATACTTGGCCTCTCATATTCAAGAATTCATGCCATGAAATTATACATAATCAAATTAAGCATAAAAAACTTCAAAGCATGCAAATCATGAATCATACATATATATATATATACATCATATTCTAATTAACAACTTAACTAAAACATTAAATAATATAACAATTATATATGTATCGAAAATGTATAAACAACTTTTATACTCCCACTAGATTAAAATCCAATTTTAATCATGCAAACAATATCCTCATGCTAATACCCTCCCCTAAAGGAATTAAAATAAAGGAAAACATGCATCAACATGATCACATTAATCTATGCAATAGGCTCTGATACCACTGCAGGAATTTAGATGCTTAATGCGGAAAACGAGTATCACATACTCAAACATCTAACACCAAGATCTTTGCATAAATTAACATGAATCAACTAAGAGTGTAGAGTATACCTCTTGATGCGTGAATTCCACTTCCACTTCGAGCCTTCTAGTGGAGATCCTTTAGAACGTCAATTGCCGTTCCTCTAGTGTTGGTCCACGAACAACCCTTAGATCACCACGTATGCTAGTACGGAAGAGTGTAGAATCCTCTTGCTTTTGAGGTGTATGATGGCCAAATGAATGGGAGAGAGGAGAGCAAAAGAAAATCAGATTTTCTCTCACCAAAAGTGATGTACATACATCTCCTTTGTAACCCCCATATGATTATATAGGGTGGTTACAAAGAGATGATTCATGAGGCTTTATTTTGCCTCATAATGTCATACATTATGAGCCTAATAAACTCATGAGTTACAACTCTTCCATCAATCATAAAAACCGCCCAACCCATTTCACAAATGGATTTGGGTAATATCCAAGGGTTGTCACATTGTGTGACCTCATAGGACCCAATACATATTAGTAGTTGGCCTAAATATACTAGCCCAACCAACCGCAATTAGCTTCTAGCAAAACGTTGCGGTCACCTAATATTATTGAATATATTATCTTTATAATTTGTCCATATACATTTAGTTTGTTACACTTGATCGAGGACAAAATCCTTCAATAACAACAATATCAACAAACTTCTACCTTTTCTTCTCAAATCCAAACAATCATCCATAAATTTCTTGCTATAAGGGAGCACGATAAAGAAATTGATTATGAATGCATGCCCATTTTCAAGCAAAAATCATCAAGGAGATATCACAAGGAGGAAGATGAGATGAGCAGATTTGTGTTTTTTTTGGAGGAGATGATATCCATAGATGAGGGGTTGTGGGGGGTTTTGGGGGGGGGGTTTGCGTGAGAGAGAGAATAAGTTGTCTTTCTTTGGAAGATGAGGATTACAGTAATTATTTGTTTTTCTTTGGATATGAAATACTGCTTGCGTGAGATGATTTTATTTGATATGAATCGCTATTTGGGGTAGCGGTCAAACATTAAAAACATCGCTACCTCAGGTAGCGGTTCATTTAGTCATACACCGCTATTTTAACTAGCGGTTTAGTTTAAGCAAAATAATAGTCCTACGTGAACGGTATGGTGGGAATTATTTCACACTTTGACGCAAAATCGGAAATAAAAACTTACTTTAGCAATATCTAGGGAAAAAATATTCTACTTTAATATAAAATTTTAAATATAGTATAAATAGATATTATTTTAAAGTACTTTTTAAACACTTTCTAATGGTACAAAAATTATAATTTTAGTAACTATATATTAAAAGTTATAATCAATTTAGTATATTTTAGTTTTTTATTGTAAACCCAACCCTATTTATTCTTATCCTAAACTCTATTTGTATTTTTAATCAATTTATAACTCTATTTATATTCAAAAAAAAATATGACATGGACACTTAATGAGCGGGACAAATGGCGTCCAATGAGAACGCCAAATGTCGCGACCTCGTGATCTGGCTTTTATACTCTGCTTTATATATTAGTTATATTATATGATATGATATGATATTGATTAAGAATTATTCGTCTACCATTTAATTTAATCGAATTAACGATATGAATACAGAATAAGTAGTACATAACTAGCTATTAGAAATCGTTTTTTTCTTGTTTCCCTTCCACAACTCCAACCCAATAATGATTCTTTTTTTTTTTTTTAAAGACCAACCCAATAATGATAATGACAATAACAGAGTTTCCAGTGCCAGAATTATTATACCAAAGGATGACTAAGATCAATTACTATTAAAGGGATATCGCTACTACTTGAAAAATTACAGCCATTCCCCAAGAAAATGTGCCTGTAACTGATGCAAGGACCAAAACTTGATAAAGAGAGATCTTAGAGAAGAATGGTAGCAAAACATGGGAAGTTATTGTGATGCACACTATGATCATCCAAAGGCAGCGTTGTCAGTCAACTGAATTGCATATGGGCACCCAAATCACTTCCCAAAAATGAAGTTAACAAATGCTCCTACTAAATAGTTATTCACCATGTAAGGGGGTGCGCCGAATTCTTGGTGTGCTTCCTACCCAACTCACCAATCCTCAAGAAAGAGTGACACTCGGATACTTGCATTTACCGTGACCTGAAAGGACAACAGAAGTTTAGAGAGATGAGTTCTAACAAATGACAGTAAAATTCAGTATTCTGAAGTCAGCAATATTTGTGTGTTTCAGCCTGATGTTTGTCAGTCAATGCCCTGATTTACTTCTTAGCTAGCTATGTTAATCGGACTCAAGAACTCGTCCCAGATAGGGATACGTGTCCAAGTGTCTGACATGGCTATTTTATGAAAACTTCCCATGTTTTTAACCTGAAATGAAGTGTCGAAGTATCCATACCCATGTGGAAATATCAAGGATATAACACGGGTATTTAAGGTGAAATAAAGAGTAAAGTAAAGAGTAACCTAGATTCCGTGTAAATCTATCATGTCATGTATGTCAAAGTTAGTTGAAAAATTACAGAACAACAAACATTTAGAAAGATTGAGTACTAAAAAGATCAAGCAAAGTACTCACTGGGATCCTTGGTGGTCTGCGCAGCAAGCCCATTGAAGAAACAAGTAGCACCTTGACTTTTAAATTGTGCCCAATATGAACTGAATGCATAGTTAGCATGGGAAATTAATGATATTGGGTTGTAACACATGCCCTTGGGCTGGATAGCAGCACAAGTCCCATTTCCTTGACCACAAGCGTATGTTACTGCATCTCCTAGGGCAGTCATGTTTGCACCCTTGGCCTTGGCCACCACACACCATATTTTCCCCTTGTATGGTTCATTGTTCTTCGGTTTTGGCAAAGCCGGATAAGATGATATATCGGTCTCACCCGTCAAATCAATTGGATAAACATTTGTCTCGGTTGGGTAAAATAGCCCCCAATGCCGTTCAGTACCTTGACCACCCTTTTGGTTTTCATTAAACAAAGCAAATATGAAGGTGGGTAAAACAACACCGGGCCTAGCAGGTGTTCCAACCAAGGGCTTAGCATTCAACCTCTGAACCAAGTTTCTATTATAAGTAGCAGCATTGTAAACATTAGCTCCAATCTGGTCGATATCACCACCATTAGGCCAACCTGTTTCAGCAATCCAGATTCTAATATCTGGGTACCCAAGCTTCTTCATTGCAAAGTGGACAGAATCAAGCATTTGATCAAGCAAATTGGTATATGTTAACTTACTGACAGGGTCTTTGTAGGTCACACCACCTTTAAACAATGCATAGTCTAGGCTAATTGATTGATAATTTTGTGACCAAGCAAAGTAAGGATAACAGTCTATAAAGAAAAATGACTTTGTGTTGTTGAGAAACTGCAACAATGGTCTCATAACAGAAACAGCAATATCAGACCTAAAAGTACCATTCGAGGGTGGAAATGACGATTCAAGGACATCCATCGCCATAGTTGTTCCCACTTTGACTTTACGGATGCCATGAATCTTAAGGGCATATTGGAGTTTTCGCATAGCCGGGACTAGATCATGCCAAGTCTTTTTATCAGCCTCACCCATTAAACTAAGGATCTCATTTCCAACAAGGAGATATCTAATCAAGGTATGAGGATAATAAGCCACTAAATTCTTATGAACCCACTCATTGGCCATTGTTTGGTTGGTTGAAATGTTGGAAATGATCTCATTTGGGACCATAATAGACACTTGAATGTTTGTGCCATTGAGGGCTTTGAGGATTTCTGGGTCCGGGTTATACAGTTTGACCCGCCCGGCTTTGAGGCTTTTGATGAGTTCAACTGATTTTGATGGTTTGGGTAAGTTGTTGCCCAGTGTACCATAGTTCACACCAACCTTTGGTGAAAATGCTGCAGCACCTGAAATCAAAACAAAATTGGTTTTTATTGAAGCTTACAATTGAATGAGATACCTGATTAATATTTAATAGCACTAGACAATTGCAAATTAAAATCATCTTCATTCATTTATCAATAGATCTTGTAACCCTTTTCCATTATTGGAAGATTTTTCTGGTATGAATTTTCCTCTTATTTTTCTATTAAATCTTTCTTTTTTCTTTTTATATCTTTAGAACACAGGATCAAAGATAATGCTCAGAAGCCAGAATAAATAAATAAAGCTTTACATTTCTGAATCATAATATTTCCATGGAAGCAAATAAACAAACACAATACAAAGCCCAAGAAAAGCTAATCTTCAAGCTTAAAAAAAATTATTAGAAATAAAGATGACAAAAACTCATATGATCCATTCCTACCAAAGCAGAAATACATACATTATACAAGAAAAGTTGAAATCTTGGAGACAAACAAAATGAGGATAAAAATCTTAAAGATCTAATTGACCATTTTGGCTCATTTTCTACTGAAACAAATATAGAAACACATTATAAGAAAAATCCATGTCTTTAAGATCTTTAAAATTGAATTAAAAAAACTGCAGAAAAATCCAAAACATAGCAAAAAATCAAATGTGATCTCAGATCAATAAAATGCCAACAACACTACCAACAAAAGACAAACAAAACCTCACTTGCAAAAAACTTATACTACCACAAACATAGAAACAATATATACTTCAAACATTATTCCAAAGAATTTCATGTTTAAATCAAAATATAACAAAGAGTGCTTACTTGAAAGAAAAACAAGGAAAAAAATGAGGCAGAGATTAAAAATCCTCATTGTTTTGGCCTCAGCAAGCTAAGCTAAGCTACTGTACTACAAGCTCAACACAGGAAGAAAGCAATTTGGTGAGAGAGAAAGTGTGGAAAGTGAAGGAGTTGCAACAACTAGAAAAATGGGACCTATTAATAAAGAAAAAAGAAGCAGCCTTTTTGTTTGTTTTCTTTATGACGTGAAAAGAGGGGCAAAATTAATCTGATTAGGGGTTCATAAATCTGCAGATTCTGAGTTTAATGCCAGTACTCGCTCCCGTGCGGCTACTGTTTTGAAGCTTGTTGAAGAATCAAAGTTGGACGGATGTCGTCAAAAGTGCAAGGCACTTCAAAATTACATCGCGTGTTTGGTAAATGACTTTTAGTTGAGTTTTTTCATAGAATAATTGATTTAAATAATATAATTTTTTCACTAATTAATCTCTATTATATAAGTCAAGGGGTGAGCAATGGTGTCCCCTTAAATTTACATATTCACCCCTCCACAACATGAATATTACAATCCAACTAAACCATCCAACACTAAATCAAAAACCATTACACGCATAAACTTGCCAAAAAAAAATTCAATCAAATCTCTATTAAACCCAATCAATTCATATAATGGACAATCACATAAACTTGCCAATAAAAAAGATTCAATCAAATTAATTTTACATCCAATCAACTAAAAAAATTCATAATCAAGAACTTACCAAAAATTAATACCACAGACAGTAAAAAAAAACACGACATTCTCATTACAGAGCAACTCATATTCAAACTAAAAAAAATTCCATAAAATGTTTTTAAACTACAAAATTAATTACAAACACAAACTTCAAAAAAAGTCAATATTTTTCATTACTTGGATACGCAATTTCGTCACTTATACTTACTTATTAAAGGGCTTTTAAATACTACTCGTAAGTATTTAAATCTTGCTTACTCACCAAATGGATGTGAACTTAGATACGTACTTTCATAATTTCATTTTTGATTCTTTTATTACCGAGTTTCCCAAAATGTCGCCTCACGCATAGCGTGCATAAATAGCTAATAGTAATAAACCAACTTCTTAATTAATCCTGAATAATGTAAACTTTATATCCTGAATAATGAGTCAAATTGACTTAAAAACGTCTAAAACATTAGTAATTCTTTACCATAGAAGACTAGGGTATGTTCTTTTCGGCATAAAATAATTGAATTGAATTTAACTTAATTGAACTAAACTGAACTGAACTGATTGCAACTGAAATGAACTGAACTGAATTATATTATAACTAATAGTAATGATAATAATTTAGGAGCTGAACTGAATTGAACTGAACTGAACAGAACTGATTGTGACTGAACTGAACTGAACTGAAAATAAGCTGAGGAGAACAGGCCCTAGAAAGGGCATGGAGGCAAGGCAAGGGAAAAATGGACGAGCTGGAAATGTGGCTTACCAAACACACTGATTATCAACACGTCAAAGCCTATTAAAAGCAAATCCCCCCCCTCAAAGGTTGCATTATTCAAGAATAATTGAAAGGTTGACTTATTAAAAATTAATCGATGAGAGATTGTATTACTATAATCAATTAATCCTTTTTTTCATTCGTTTTTAACTTTTGGCTTTTTCATGTGGTTTAAATTCAAAATAAAATGTTTAGCGATTGATTTTTTTGTAGTTAAAGGGCCATCGCATTTGATTTTTCAGTTAGCTTTTTAGCTTTTGCGTCGCATTCCTTTTTTATTAAACATTAAAACATGACTAATCGTACCAAACATTTTATAAATAGTTATTTTTTTTAACAAGGAATTTTTAAAATATTTTATGGCTCAAGGTGTTTGATGTTTCACAACCGTCAAAAAGCCAATATAAATCACCAATAGCCTACCAAAAAAAAAATCACCAATAGAAACAACTAGTAAAACCAACCAAGAAAAATAGTTATATAAATGCAAACACCCCCACCATCTTAATTTTGGGGTTCATTTGCTAGCACACTAGGGAGAAGAAGTTAAGAGAGGTTTAAAATTATACTTCTTACATATTATATTTCTTGTATTATGTGGATTGCGCACGCAATTTAAGAAATAATTTTTTAAGGTTAACGAAAATTTAATAAGAACAACTTAAATACGGATCAGTGTACTAGCTTCATATGTATATGATGTGTGTGTCAACATTTATTAATTATTTGGTTGAACAAGGGCGCCAGTAACGTATCCTATGAATTTGTGTATCTCAACTTCATTCCTTCCTTGGAAGTTGAAAAAACAACTTGAGATGCATCAACTAAACAAGTGTTCTCATTCACATTTCAAAAACCTACGTTACTTATTTTTATAAGATCATATCAGAAAGATTCAAACCCGACCAAACCTTTACCTTGTTGTTTTCTTATTACCAATATAAAGTATGTAATTATGTGTGACTTACAATTAACAGATAAGCCTAATCCAAATGGCTAGAATCAAACTTACACCAAGCCTCAAGGAGATATATGTTTAGGGATATAGATAAGGAGACGGGAACATAAAAAGTCTTGCATCTGCTTAGAAGTTAGAACGATGGAAATGGAGATAGAAATAAGTAAAGGGATGAGAAAGGGGGGTGAATATAGGTATTTTACCTTTGAGGAAATAAAATGAGGAAAATATTCTACTTCATAAGAATATCCTAGGAAAGTTGTCATTAACCCTGACTTGCTCCAAGTAATATGGAGTCCACCAGACATCAACCAAGTCAAGTGGAACGTTGATGCATCGGTAAGCAATTATAACTTATGCTCCGCCATCGGAGGTGTTTTGCACAACCATGCATGAAGGAATCTTTATGTGCTTATTCTCTTCCCCGATCCCGTACATGGAAATTAATTGTGCGGAAGTTTTGGCTATACATCGCGCAATTTCAATTTCCTTAACCACCGAGACCATGAAAAATCGACAAATAATTCTAGAATCGGACTCATCAAATGTCGTCCTATGGTGTAATAGTGATAGTGGTGGCCCATGGAACATGAATTTCCATCTCAATTTCATAAGGAATGCGTGTAAGAGGGGCATGAATATCACAATCATTCACAAGCGAAGAAATGCAAACTTTGTGGCAGATTCATTGGCAAAACAAGGCCTTCATCGTCAATCGAAATTCATAGCATGGCTCTAATCCAACATCCAATTAGTTCCTTGTATCCATGTCTGATGTTTTCTTTGGAGGGTAGATTGAGTCTGCAGTCACTAAGATGTAATAGTCATGAATCTTCCCTGCCCCTCTAGTGTTTCTATGTTCCTTTTATTTATTTCTTTTGTTTGTTAAGTAGCAGTTTCCTTTCCTTTATTGCAAACTGAACTAATGTAGTTACTTGTAGGGAGTTTTTTTTAGATGGCTTCCTCAACCCAAGGTGTGTTTTGCACTATGAAAGTTTCCTTCTTAATTGAAGGAATACCTCGTCTTGAGTAGAGGCTATCTTACTCCTGAAATTATTGTTAATGAAAGGAAGCTCGAAATTATCAAAAAAAAAAAAACCCTGACTTGTCCAAAGGGAAAACAATAGTCTTATTATCCACCAATAACTTATCCTTCTTCCACTTTCTTATACCAAAAATTCATAAATTACCTCGCGTATCAAACGCTCTCATAATTTTATTATCTACAACGTAGATTCTACGCTTACACCAAGCAAGACTCCAACAAGCTACTAGCATTACTAAGTAGTACTTGGTCTAGTGGTAAGGAGAGCACCCTTCCAAACTTAAGGTTGGGGGTTCAATCCCCACTAGAGGCACTTTGAGGGTAGGGATTCCCCTTACCCTTCCCCTTATTCTCCGAGTCTCACCATTAAGCACACAGCCAGGTCGGGACCACTTCTTCTTAAAAAAAAAAAAAAAAAGCTAAAGCTACTAGCATTCGAGAGCGTTTTAGGGATCGGAAGACTTAGGGGCCGAGACTAGAGGAGACCTCTAGTGGACGACCAAGTCTAAGTCAACTAATTAGTACAAGTTTACAACTAGTACTCCAGCACGACTTGGATGAGAATATGACATTATTGGTGAGAATTTGAGCTTATAATCAACCAATCAAGTCTTCCATTTCTGAGATGAAAATATTGAAAAGGGATAATGTGGGTCCAAATGACATAATTAAACTGAATTAAGTAACTTGCAACAGATTTAAAGATGGGAATCAAGAAGAAAAGGCTAAAAGGCAAAAGTTTAAAGCTTGATGTAAGACATACTTTTGTGACCAAATACTTTAGCACAAAAAGGACACTAGCGTAATCTTTTGCTAAATCTATAACGGGTGGAAACATCTAATGCTCTGCTCGCTCAATGTTCATAACGGCTACAACCTACAAAATACAGCTGTTGAAGTTACACAGCTCAATATCATTTTCCTCTTCGTGAGTTGTACCAAATTTCTCGAGTGAGACATATGGTTGACGCTGATTTATTTTAATAGGTAATGTAGTAATAATTTTTAGGAAAAATTGATAACAGAGGTCTCAACTTTGGGTGATAATTTTTAAAAGGTATGAACTGTTGATTAACCCGTGTAGTCCCAACTTTAGGGCTTAACTTTGCTTAGCCTGATTTAAATTTTTTTTTTTTATTAATACTAAAAAAAAAATTAGGGGCCTACACGGGTTAATCAATAGTTGGACCTCCTTTTAAAAATTATCACCCAAAGTTGAGACCTTTATTGTCAATTTTTCCTAATTTTTAATACTTGTTTGTTCTTTCTTAATTTCTTTAATGAACTCGCTTTAAGTCTTTAAGTAATAATTTCTTTAATTAACATCTAATCATCAGGGAGGAAGTTAGGATGAGGTTGCAGTAAAACAAGGAAAAAATAATTAAGGTTATAATGTTACATGAAGATCACTATGAACACAGCAATTGTTTATTATTGTTGTTTGTTTGTTTTTGCTTCTCCCCTATATATTTAAAGGTTATTATTTTCTATATGATTTGAAAGTACTTTTCCAGGATGTACAATTGTAGAAGCGGACTATTATTATTTGTTTGGTGTTCGTCGTTTAATATAAATCTCAAATATGAAGTGAGTTTCATTTCTAAAAATAATTACTTCCTCTTTTCCTTAAAATTTGCAACATATTCCTTATGTTATTATTTAAGCACACAAGTCGTGTTTCACTCTCTCGTCCTCTTTGGTTTATGTTCAATAAAAATGTTGTAACCTTTAAGAAATGGATCGGAGGAAATATAACTCATGATTATGAATTTTAATTAAATTGAAAAATGTTTCTATTAACGTACTATCTTCATTGTGTCAGTATAATTTTAATCTTGAATTCGAGTAAGCATTTATCTAGATTTTTTGGAACAAAATCATTAATAGTTTAACTTTCTTCTTGAATGTAAATCTCATATGGATTCAACTTATGAAAAAAAATTCATTGCCAATGAAAAAAATGAAATTAAATCTTTTTGTGTAACACTCCGACAATTCTCTCTTTTCTAAAATACCTTTTTAATGTAAAACATAGAGAATTATCAAAGTATTATCGCCCGTGTGAAAACGTATTGGCTTATTCATAATTTTGCAGCGGAAAACAATAATAATAAACTTTATAAATAAACTTAGTCAACAATAAAGTCAACTCCAAAACCAACCAACAACCAAAGTTAACCTTAAAACCAAATTAAACCAACTATAAAATGTATAATTAGTCAACAACCAAAGTACAAAATATAAACTACACAAGCTCTCTAAAATCCCGATCCCAATGATGCACCATCTTCGAACCTGTTAGATGGACTATGCACTATTGATAAGACAAAGCCATGATCAACATACACAACAAAAGCACGTAATCAGCAAAGCTGAGTACTACATACTATACAAGTAAACAATCATAACATGATACTAATAAATAATAGGCAAGAATAAATAATAACATAATAACTTGCAGATAACTTTTACTGAACTAAACTTAAACAACATTCTTATTACTTTAAACGGAATAGTCAATGGATCGAGTTGTCTCATCTAAAACAGTCTTCCCCTAGGAAGACGAAATACGGGCGCGACTCCGTATTCCAAAATGACCTACGATATCGATGAACATTTTAATAAAATAGGAACGATGATCAACTCGAAACCCAAAAAAAGCCACGGGCAACCACCATATACTCCAACTCCTAATTGTCTATACTTCAGACGTGCACCAGTCTAAAACTATTGCTATCCAGTTTCACTTTACATGATTTACCGGTTATTACTTGTTATGACTCACAAGCAACACAAATAATAACATCATCAAACAATCACAATTCTCTTTTTATCTTAGGATTAGGTAAGTGATCACACAACCTAACAATCCAAGATTACTTTCAAATTTAATCCAAACTTTCTTATTTGTTGAACCTAGCCAACAACCAAATTACCTTTCATAGGTAGAAAATATCAACTTACCAAATAAGGCCCTCGGTCCTTATAAAGCAGTGAATTACTAAAAGGGAACAATGATCAATCATGATTCGATACTAATAAATATATTAATTCCCCCATGCGAATTAATAACAATAAAGTTCCCAACCAACATGCTTGCATCAATCTTCCATACAAACATGATATATAAATCTCATAATATAATCTCATAATCCACATGTTTACACCACAGCATAAAACATGCAAAATCCAACATAATAAATATCACATATGAACTCAACATAGTTCATATACATGATACTACATAATTTCCTTCCTTAAATCATGATACTATCTCAATCAACACATATGTATGTATGTACCTTGTGTAAACAAACTGATAGGCCACTTTAACGATCTTAAAAGTCGCCTAGAGCGAAATCTCCGCCTAAAACAACCAATATAAATTTATAATCAATACTCAAATAATTTCCAGCAACTTTAAAATACTTTAAATCCCCTTGAAAAATATTTAAAGTTTGTTTTTAACATTAAAACTTCAAGTACTAATACTTCCTAGCATAGTACTACTATACTAGTCATTAAAATCCATAAAACTCCATTAATAACAACCTTTCTAAAATTCCAGCAACTTATAAATTATTAAAACTCCCTTTAAACATACTTAAACATGCTTAAATTCATAATTTAAATCAATTTCATAGTTTATAACATGCTACTATGATTTTCCAATCTCTTAAACCCTAAAAATCCATGGTTTGGATAATTAAAACTCAATCTAAATATAATAATGAAATCTAAATTTTATTCTTTCAATACATAATTTATATAATCAAAGATTCACCATTAAAACAGTAAATTAAAGCCCCTAATCATAATTAGTACTAAAACAAAACATAAAAACATACTCTTTAATCAAAACTTGAGGAGGAAGAAAAGAACCAAGCCAACACAAGAAAGAGAACAAAAAGGAAAGGCACGGGCAGCACTTAGGGCAGCGGCGGCAGCAGCAGGTCGGCGGTGGTGGTGATTGTGGAGTTGTGGTGTTTTTTGGTGAAGAAGAAAGTGTTTCTTGAAAAAGAAGAAAGGAAGAAGGAGAAGGAAAAACGTGAAGAAGGAGAAAGGGGGCACCGCCGGTTTTTGTGTGTGAGGGAGGAGAGATAAAGTTTTTGTGTGGGTAAAATATTTGGGGTTTATTGGGCATTTATAGTATCCCCTTTGTGGGCTTAGGAAAAAGGTAATTGGACTTCAAATATAATTGGGTGATGAATATGAATGATGATTGAACTCCTAACATCACTAGGATTAGTATTTGGGTTCCTCAAACCCATTTAAACTCCTTTTTTAAATCCAAATAGGTATTTCAAACATTTCAAGTGCGTTCAAAGCATGACTTTAATAAATATTTGACTTGAATAAATTATTAAAACAATTCTTTTGACTTTCAAATAGTCAACCTTTGAAATATGAAATCATTAAAATGCTAATATATATTAAAATATAAATAACTATATATTAAAATATATTTATAAAATTCATGAAAATACGGGGGATTACACTTTGTCTCTTCCATTTTAAGAATATCTAAAAGTCTTCTCATTCTCAAGGCACTACTATTATGGGTAGTACCTAAAGTAGAGTCATTCTTCATCAAGGTATCCTCCTAGCCATTCAAGAGAAGATTCAAAATCTACATGAAGGAGACAATACTTGCTCGTTGGTAATGTTGTTCAAGGTACTTGGTCCCCCCTGGCAAATTAATAGTAGCACATATCATACAAGACATCAAAGGACTGTTCCGATCCTTCAACAGTTGGAGTATCAGACATATCTACATATAGGCAAACAAAGCAATATATAGGATAGCTAATGTGGGTCATTTAGTTGATTCTTGTTTCCATATAAATACTTGTAGTAATTTTGCCTTACACACTATTATTGTAAACAATACGTCAGGAGTTTCTCTTGTACGGAGGGTCTCTTAATCTTATTTCTTCTTAACTTTATAAAAAAGTAGGGGAGTTCTACACAAAAAATGTATAAAACGGTGGCATTTTGATAATTAAGGGAAAAGTTGGGCAGAACAATGACCAATTGGTAAATAAAGGAAGTTGGTTGATTGCAAAAAGTTGAGGAACGACATCAATCCTTAAGAAAGTTAGTGGTATGATCAAGAAAAAAGGTAGTACATTTATACATAAAAAATATATATTTAACTAAGAAAGTAGTATATTGAGCCTAAATTGCACTACTTAGAGCATGACCATTCATGATCTAAAAAAAAATGTCATCCCCCTCCTCTCTCATCAACTTTCTCTCTCATCTTACAAATTTTGATTATGACTCGTGACCCATTTTGACAAATGCACCCTACTATTACTCATGACTAGAAAAAAGAAAATCATCTCAAAATAAAGACTCGAGTATATAAAATTTGAAGAGAAAATAAATTATTTCAAAAGTGTCAAAATATAACAAAATGGATCTCTATTTATAGATCTCAAAAAATTATGACTATTGGTGATTTTTTATATTTTATTTTACTTTGTATTTTCTAAGATATTTAATTATGAATTATATATTATACATGTGAACCCAACCTAAACTTTTTCTTTTTCTTAATCCATGACTTAGATCATGGGATGATCTAAATGACATTTTGTCATGGAATGACCCAAATTAGTTCATAAAAAATCATGAGTTGAAGAATATAATGACACAATCCATGATCTAAAAAGATATGAGTGGTCATGCTCTTAGTTGTATACTGCCTTTTATATATAACATAGTATTACTTTTTTGCCATAGATATATTGCTTTGTTGTTGTTGTTGAGTATACCACTTTTTTTAACATAAACTTACAATGTTAATTAACCATAACTTATTTTTTTATGCATTTTTTCTAATTATCATTTTCTCTTTATTTACTAAATTACCACCGTTCTTTACAAATTTGTACATAACATTTCTGAATTAGGCAACCCTTCTACCATCAACCCATTTTCTTCTCACATTCAACCCCTTGTTCAATATTATCTTGTTCTTTTTCTTGAGGTTAGGGTTTATTTTGTTGAGAGTAACAAAAGCGGATAATTTTACAATGGTTACAATAAAATTGTAGCTATAATAACTTGTCTAATCAAGACTGTTCATTTTTTTTATCTCAGATTTATACTATTCATTTAATTAACTTTATAATTAAATTAAAACTAAAACTAACAGTTATAGATTAATATATTCACAATTAATTGTTTAACTTGTTTTCGGCAAAATTTTTAAATATTTTAAAGTTCAACGAAATTTATGGACCAGATGAGTTACTAAAAATATAGGGTTGAGATTATGTAATTACAATTACTACAATTTTGTAACAACCACTCAAAAAGCTTCCAAGTTCCAACAAAGACAAGGTAAATAATTTTGCTAAATAAAGCCCAAACCGAAAGTAACACAAAGCCAATTCACTATCCAACCGACAGCCCAAAACAAAATTGATTTTCCATCAAAGATCCACACTCGACAGTCGACACAATACTGTCCATAGTCCAATCCAGTTGAATCCGATGCGATCCAAATTCGAAAAAAGAACATATACACCACCATTCCAACCTCCCAAGTCCCAACCCCATTTCCCCAACCTCCACAACAATGACAACAACCACCATCCTCCGCCGCAGTCTCACCACCACGCTCCGCCCAATCTTCTCTCTCCGCCACTTCTCCACTCCTCCCCCCACATCCACACCCTCACTTCCCCAAATCCCAAACCCCCTCCGAACACCAATTTCAAACATGGGTTCACTTCCTCAAACCCGGCTTCACCCCCTCAGACGTCAACCACGCACTAACCTCTCTAACCGACGCCGACTTAGCCTACGACATCTTCCGTTGGACCGCCCACCAACGCGGCTACACCCACGACTCCTCCACTTACCTAACCATGATCCACCTCGCCGTCTCCAACCGCCGCCACCGCCACGCCCAAACCCTCCTCGAAGAAGTCCTTGCTGGTGCCTGCGCCGTTAGTCTCCCTCTTTACAACACACTCATTAAATTCTGTTGTTCTCACCGTTGTTTGTTTAACCGTGCTTTTGATGTCTATAAGAAGATGTTGAAAGAACAAACCCTTGATTGTAAACCTGATTTAGATACTTATTCTATGCTTTTTAATGTGTTGCTTAAGAAATTTAGTAAGATTAATGTTAGTTATGTTTACTTGAATGCTGTGAGGTCTTTGAGTAAGCAGATGAAGGCGCTTGGGGTGGTGCCGGATACTTATGTGTTGAATATGATTATTAAGGCGTATGGGAAGTGTTTGCAGGTTGATGAGGCGGTACGGGTGTTTCGTGAGATGGGGTTGTATGGGTACGAGCCGAATGCGTTTAGTTTTAGTTATTTGGTTAAGGGGTGTTGTGAGAAGGGGAGGGTGTGGCAGGGGTTTGGGTTTTTTAAGGAGATGAGGGAGAAAGGTTTGGTGCCTACGAGTAGTGCGTATATGGTTTTGGTATGTAGTTTGGCGTTGGAGAGGAAGTTTGAGGATGCGGTTGGGGTTTTGCGTGATATGTTGGGGTATTCGTTGAAGCCGGATTTGTTGACGTATAGGACTTTGTTCGAGGAAATGTGTAGGGATGGGAAGGGTGTTGATGCGTTAGAGCTTCTTGAGGAGTTTAGGAAGACGGATGTTTCCATGGGGGAGAAGACTTATAACACGTTGTTGGATAGCTTGCATTTTGTGGATAGGTAGTAGTAGAGGATGGTGTTGCTGTTGATTTGTGTTTAACAAACTCAATTTCAGTAATTATAAGCTTGGAGTTGATGGAACACAATGCTGGTTCATCTAAGCACCGTATACAGGACAAGGGAAACAATGATTATGATTGGCCGAATGCTGGTGTTTAGATGGGTAGAAGGCTGATATGCCTGGAAGTCAGTCTGGAAAGTTGAGTCTTATGCCCAAATAATTCAGCAACAAAATGCCTAAGGTTCTATGCCTTCTTGGAGTTGAGAAATTGGACTCATACAGGAAGCTTCAGGAGCTCTCTTTGGCTCGTTTTCTGACTATTATTAAGGTAATTGAAGTAAATTAGAAAATGCATGCCGCATGAATCGCTCAAAAGCTTTGTAGGTGCAAATGGAAGGCCCTCTTATGTTGGAGGATCAGATTTTGGACAAGCATGAAGCCGTTTAGGTAACATCGACGTAGCATCACGATTGGAAAGATATGTATATGTAATTAGCTCAGTCAAGTCCTCTTTACTAGCTTGTTATTTTTATCAATGGATGGAAAAGATAAGTGCTTCAAGCTTCTTGGATTCTTAGTGTGAATATTACATTGTGTAGTGTAAGTTTTTTTTTTTTGTTTTTTTTTTTCCGCTGTAGTGCAGTTACATTGATACATCAATACTATATTCGAGCTTGGAATTTGCTAAAATTAGTTTTTTACTTGGTACATTATTTCCTAGAGGATTTTTCTTGTATGTTAAAGTCAGAATATCTAAGCTGCTGTTTGGTTTGAATCCTTTCTGTCCATGGTTTTGATCTTTTGGAGTTGGGCTATTCACCTAATAGTTCTATCGAATAAAAGCGTTCATTGACCTTGCTGTCAATGTACACTTCTCTGATACAGATTAGTTAGCTATTTAAAGTTTTTCTTGGTATTAACATATATTGATATCCAAGTGACAGAATATCCCTTATATTGTTTGATTTAATACTTTGTTTCTGAGGATACATGACAGTAAAAATATGAACAGGATTTCTTGTATTATTCTGGATTTTTGAAGTTGGGATTTAAAAAACATCGGTATTTGTTCAAATTTGTTCATATGCCTTGTACAAGGAATGCGTTGTATGAAGCTGAGTACTCCATAATACATTAGGAAGTCTTTAGGGCTCCGTTTGGTTGGGTGTAAAACATTTTCAGTGTAAAATGATTTTCATAGAAAACAATTTACAATGGAAAACACAATTCCTAAATTAGTTATCCGTTGTTTGGTTCCATGTAAGAAAAATGATGAAAAGAAAGGAAAATGAAAAAGAAAGTAAGGAGGTAGGGAGAGGAGTGTAAAGGAGAGATAAGAAAAATGAAGGAAAATAGTTTTCCCTTCATTTTGAAGGGAAAATGGTTTTCCATCATTGGAAGAGCAATTTTAATACTTAGGGAAAATGGTTTTACACTCCTTGCAAACCAAACAATGTAAAATTGAAAATAGAGGAAAACAGTTTTCGGGAAAACGTTTTACGCCCTACCAAACGGAGCCTAGATTAAAGCTTAGAGAGATCTTTTCTTTCTTTTTAGAAGATAATCTACATGTATCTAATTGCACCATTGTCTTAATGGAAAGAACTGGTAATGTCAATAGACCTTAAAAGTCTCCTCTAAAACTTGGTTCCTGATGGTACGCTAGTGGCTGCATGAATGTTCTCCTCTCTTGGTTTCCTCCATGTTTTCGTCCTGTTTGCAAACTCTCAGTTTCAAAGCACTCCCTGCATATTCATGTCATAATACTGAATCAGTATAGTCCATGCATTAATCTTATAATTATCTGTGAACTTCTAGTTCTATTATTACTTGTGATCCTGTCAAAGTAATATTGCCACATTGTCATTCAGCCACTCGTCATTTCTCTGGGCTTCAATCAGTTTTTTGTTCGAGTCTTTTGACAAACTAGGTGCTTGTTCATCATTGTTGCGAGTTAAAACAAATTCACGATAAGAAACTGGAAACCAGATAAAGTAGTTTTTATTTTTGTTGTATGAATAGGCTAGGTTTGGGTAATTTTAAATTCATTCTGGTGCAAATAGCCAAATATCATAGGAAACCTTAAATATTTCAGAACCAAAAAGTGAATAGTTGGTCGTTATATCAAACATGCCGTTTATTATTACTAGCTAGTTCTCATATTCAGGAAGTTAATCACCTAGATACAAAATTTTGCTATTGAAACCAAAAGATGTAAACTCAAAATCATAACCAACATCTTTAAGGAAATTGTAGCCTGTTCCTTTCTTTCCCCCCAATTTTTTCGTTTTATAAGGTATGAATTTAATTTGAGTATTGTTAGAGGACTTCTCCTGTTGTTTTTTTTTTTTTTTTTTTTTTTTTGGTGAAAGAAAAAGAGGTATATCCCTTAAAACCATGAATAAAATAGATTCATTTCTCACCAACTGATCTTCCAAGTAGCAATGCAACCTCTCTCAATCCCTCCCAATTCCGAGCCACCGTTACTATACATTATATCGTATGAGTTGTTTCTCATCATCGACCTTCGATATTGTTAAAGCTTTCACCCATAGCAGGTGTAGTAGGAGCAGTAGAATGGTAATTTCTGCTATTATAATCCATACCACTACTACTATAACCACTCATAGTCATGGTCTCACCAGCTCGCCATCTTTGAAGAGCCTGAGGAAGATTCATGTTGACATCAATCCCAACCCTATCAGTGGCACCGTCCATCTCTGCAGGCCTCCATTGCTCCACTAAAGGTGATAGAATATTAACCGCGTGGCCCATGTCAGGACGCTGGTGTGGCTCCCTAGCTGTGCAGTGCCCTGAGAGCTCAGCCACCTTGCAAATGCTTTCGAAGATTTCTTCTTTGTCTGTTTCAAGGTTAGGGTCTATGCTCTTTCTTATGCTTTCCTTGGTGATGAGGACGCGTCTGAACCACGTTACTAATTGTGCTTGTTCTTCTGGTAAGCTTTCGTCCAAGGCTTTTCTGCCGGTAATTAGCTCCATCAAAATTACTCCAAATGCAAATACATCAACTTTTGTGGTCACTCTTCCGGTGGCTGCATTCAAAAATTAGAATGACTTAGGAAAGGAAATCATATGCATATGCAGAAAACTCTATATAATCACTATTCATACGACACATTGAAAAACATTTGAAAGAATATTGAATGGAGAAAATGATAGTCCAGGGGATCAAATAACCCATAAATAAAATGTTTTTTCATTTTTACTTCTTATTTCATTAATGGTTGGAGCCAAAAGATTAATTGTGTTAAATTCACCCCTTAAGAAATCAAATGAAACCTATAATAATAATAATTTTTCCCGTAAGAAATCAAATTAAACAATTGTTGGGAAGCAAACTTACATGACAAGGATTAAGCAACTAGTTTATTATGTTCTCGGAAATACGATGTTACGTCTTATATAATAAAAAGTCACTTGCCTTGTTCATGACCTTTTCAGAGTGAACACGGTGTTCCGTGAACACAAAGAATTTGCAGTAATTAAGAAATAGTAATAGCTAGCATATACTCCCTTCGCTTTTTTCTATTTGCTACTTTGTTGTTATGGGAAATGAACCACTAACTTTGACCGATTATTTTGATTATTTTATAAGTAAAAATATAGTCATGTGTGGTCTTGTTTGATTCGTCTCGATATGTAGATTCATAATATCAAATTTTATAATTTTTACTTAAACGAAATAAGAGATATTAAAAGTTAAAAACGTCTTGAAAACCGCGCAACAGCAATGTAGCAAAAAAGAAAAGAAAAAAAGAAGAGGGAGTATTAATTAAAAAATGGAAGCATCATGATCTTGGAAAACTAGCATAATCAAAACAGAACATAAACTCATCAGACTCATCAGACTCATCAGAACACGGAAACGAAAATTGAATAACCATCACCATCAACGAGAGTAATTGATGGCCTTCAAATTCTAAATAAAGAAAGATGAGGTATAAACGTTAATGGTACCTGCATACTCCGGTGCAAGATAGCCAAAAGTTCCTGCTAAACGAGTTTCCAACGAGTATTTTCCTTGATCAGATGCACTCTTCACTAATCCAAAGTCTGAAACTTTGCCTCTCATATTATCTCCAAGAAGTACATTTGATGGTTTCAAATCCCTATGAATAAAGCTTTGTTGAGCCAAGCTATGAAGGTATTCAACACCTCTAGCAACATCCAATGCGATCACAAGCCTTTGCTTCCACGTAAGAGGCGATCTACCCATCTCATCATACTCAAAAAGATGTTGTCCTAGTGTTCCTTGGGGCATATACTCATAAATCACAATTCTCTCATTCCCATTAATACAATATCCAAGAAGTGCCACCAAATGTCTATGTCTTACTTTAGAAAGAACCTCGATTTCTGCCTCAAACTCACTCTTTCCTTTGGTGCCCTGGAGGTTCGATTCCATCCTTTTAACCGCGATTTCAGTCCCATCTTGAAGAACTCCCTTGTAAACGACTCCAAACCCTCCTCGACCAAGAATGTTCTTTTCACTGAAATTATTGGTTACCTCGCGAAGGACTTCAATTGGAATCGTGTTATTACCATTGTTAAGCATACTATTGCTTTGCTCCATTGGACTTCCTTGCGGATATTGACTAATTGGGTTCTTCTTAAAATCTTCAACCTTATTCTTCCCCCTGTAGAAAGGATTATTCTTTCCTGATCCATACACCTTAGCAATCAACCACTTCTTAAAACGCGGGTACAAGAGAAATCCTGCAGCTGCTAGTAAAAGTATAGCACCAATAACAATCCCTGCGATCTCATAGGGAGAAAGACGGGAATGAGATGAACGCGAATGATTGTCAGGAGAGTTAGTCATACCAGGGGGTGATTTCAAGGAGTTAGAAGTATCAACATTGGTCCCTAGAAAAGGGTTCCCATTACTTATCACTTCCACAGATTGAGCAAAACTAGGAACCTTCCTCGTTAGGTTGTTATTAGAAATATCAAACTTCGCAAAGATCTTAAGGCCGGATAAAACATCTGGTATCTTTCCTACAAGGTCATTATCATTCAAAATTATGGAAGTTAGTGAAGTCAGATTAGCAAAAGACGGTGAAATGAAGCCGCCCCAATTTTGCTTAGCAAAGTTAACCACGATAATCTTCCCACTAGAATCACAAGTTACATGAGCCCAATTCTTACAAGCATCATTTCCTTTCCATGAGTCGGCTAACTCGCTAGGGTAACCCAATGAACCAACAATATCAAGCAATGCGATTACTTGGGGATCACAAGGACCAGGTGTAGTTTTACAAAAACTATTAGTAAACCCCAATGAAACTTGAACACCATTCCCAAAAGACGGCATTGGTCCTTGAAGCTTATTGTTACGCAAAGAAATATTCACTAACTTTGGCAAATTACTCAAAGAAGGTGGAATTACACCACTTAAATGGTTATCCCCGAGCCGCGAGATCAAACAATGAAGTGCACTTAGATAGATCGGGGATCGGACCAACGAAATCGTTGTCTTGAACCCAAACTTGAGCTAGATTAGGCATCTTTCCAAGCACATCAAGGACACCAAAGAGTCCTTGTTTTTGGTTATTGATCCACAGGTTCCGAATGCTAGACCCTGCAAAGGAGGCGAGGCAAGAAACCCGGTGATGTTATTGTAGGACAATCTTAAGTCTTGTAAGCTAGGCAAAGACCCGAAAATGTCCGGGATAGGTCCAACGACGGATGCGTTAGCGGCGCGAAAAGATTGGAGAGAGGATGACTCGATAGCCCCTTAGGGATGCTCCAACTATCCAAGGGGTTATCGTAATGTCTGAAAGATTGAAGATTTGGAAGGCCAACAAGGAAGTTGGAAGGAATATTGGAGAAGGAGTTTCCATCAAGGAAAACCTCTTGCAAATTGGACATGTTGGCGAGGGCGGGATGGTGCCGGAGAGAGGTGGTTATTTTGGAGAGAGATAGATTAAAGGTTAGATAGTTGGGTGATTTCTGAGGGTAAGGTGCCTGAAATGGACTTAGAGGCGAGGTTTATTGAGGTGACTTGTCCTGAAGAACCGCAGCTAATGCCTTGCCATTTGCAAGGGTTGTTTCCGGACCAGTTAGGAGGAGGAGGGTTGAAAGAGCGAGAGAGCTTCATCATTATGGTTGCGTCGTCGGCGGTGGTGGTTGAGAGGGTGGAGAGAAAGAGGAGGAAGATGACGACGACAATGGTGGTGGTGGTGGTGGTGATGGTGATGGTGATGGTAGGGTGTTTGTCATCATCTTCTTCCATGGCTCTCTCTCTCCAAGAGAGAGAGAAAGAGAGGAGAGAGAAAGGAGGGGAGTTTGTGATGGGAGCTTAATTTGAGGGGTTGGGAATGATTTGTTTCATAAAAGAGGGATGTCTGGTTGTTGTTTAAATGGAGCTTAATTAGAAATCATGCATGCATGCAGTGGAATTCATGTACTACTACAACTAGATAAAAACCCACGAATTTTAAGTTGTAGTATTATTTGACTTGATCTATTTGATCCAAAATCTATGGAGTTTGGTTGAAAATGTTATCTGTATTAGTTGTATAAGATTATTTTGAATCTTCCCCTATATATAGAGACAAAGTGACCACTTAACCAACAATGAGTGATTTTAGTAATTTTTTGCAACATGAGATATTAAACCAATTCAAAAAGTTTACTAATAATATAGAATAGTTAACTAATAGATAATTTATTATATGTATAGAAACTAATAACAGAAAAAACAAGATAGGGTAGGGGAAAGGTGTTAACTAAATATAATAAAAGCAATTAGCTAATAATTAGAGTTAGTTAACTAATGAATAACTTTATTATTTATCTGGAAATTTTTGGAAAATATAAGTCAATCCTCAAATAATTGTATTGTATACTATTTTGGTCAATTTATAAAACATGTCCCATTACCTTAAATAAAAAATTTGTCCCTTCCAACTCATCCAATCGATGTAAATATGTAATGTGAGTCCTTCCACTAATATCCCTCTCTTATAATCTCGCTATGTAGTTATTGTAGACATGGACAACTCTCACAATCTTCGTGACATGGTTCGCTAATTAAGAAGTTGTGCACGTGGCTACTAATCCATATGCATCTGCCACGTAGCTTCTAGAATCATGTTTTAGATAATTATATAGATCTTCTCAGCAAAATATGTTGTACATATAAAAAATCGATTTTTTTCAAAGTTCCCCTTACAAATTAATAATTTATTTATTATGAATAAAAATTAGCAAAAGTTAAGATAATTATGGACTATTTTTTTAATAGATATCTTCAATTTACACCAAAGGAAGGTCTCGATATTTAATCACTTTTTTCTTATCTGACCCTTTCACATTTCTTTTCCTTGGAGGAGGTGAAGAATGGAAGAGGGTTAGGTGATGATGAGGATGTGAAGAAGTGAAGATCGGAAGAGAGTTAGGTGATGATGAGAAGGAGGTGAAGGGAGGAGAAGAGAATTAGGTGGCAACGTGATAAGATGACGATGTGAGTTGCGAGATTCACATGAGGACGTTTTTTTCCTTTCTTCTTGGTTCTGTCTTTCTTTACTTTTTTTAACCTGTTTCAAGATATTTCCTTCTACTTGGATATAAGCGCATGGGCAATGAATGAAATGACGATGGGAGTTGTGAGATTCACATGAGGACATTTTTTTCCTTTCTTCTTGGTTCTGTCTTTCTTTACTTCTTTTTTTCCTGTTTCAAGATATTTTCTTTTGACTTGGATATAAGAGCATGGGTAATGGAGACGACATCCTCTTCTTCTAATATATCTCTCTCCTTTTCTCCTTTGGACATCTCATTTTCTCTTTCCTGCACCTCATTTTCCACTAACTCCTCTTCCTTTTAACATCCACATATATTTTTCTACAACAAAGAAGATCCTCTTTCACATCTTGTTTCCTACTTTACATATACCCCACAATATATTATCTACTTCATTTTGATACTTATAATTTTAATTGTATGTTTCATATATATCATTAATCCGTGTGGAATTAAAATTAATGATATCTTTAACTATTAAAGGTTACATAAATTTGTAATCCGTAAAAAAAAATTAACACAAATAATGAAAAAACCTAAAATGGGATTGATGAACATTAAAATAACACACGATGTACGGTACATTAATATTTAAATAATTAAAATACATAAAATTAATGTAAGCAATACATTATCATTAAACATAATAACACCAACAAATGTTGGCATACATATTAATTACATTTAATGTCGAACCCTAAACTTGTTTCATATATATGTAATTAACCATATCGTTCTTTAGAGACATGCAATGGGAAACATTATATTGGAAAATTTTGGGAAGTAGGGGGTTCATTTTAGTTTGAAGAAGAGCAATGAGGATTTTGCGGTGTTACTTGAACATAATTTTGCCTCAATTGATTGTTAAAAAATTGCAATGCCATCTGAAATTGAGATTGTTGAGAATGCTTGGATCAAACTGAATATTATGTGGATCATGGTGGGAGTTTGGATTATTTCCGTAATTTGAATTATTGTCATCCATAATTATCGAACTTTTACAGAGGGCAATCAAAAACTTAAAGTTACTAGCAAGTAGGATTGCTCTATCTCTCTCTAGAAGCTTCCCCCCAACAATGTTCACTCTGAAAAACTAAATTCACCAGGGGCTCACCGGTGGCCACATACAATCTGGTCGCCGGTGAGTCACTATTATTCAAGCTCCGATCTTATTTGTTTCCGTTCTCCCTATTTCTTTCTCGATTTGAAGGTGTGAGATCCCAAATTTTCTTCTTCCTAAGGTAGTCATAGTTCCATTTTCCGGGTCGAATCGTGGGGAGATCTTTCCCTACCTGCTCCATTCTTCGTTTCTTCGTACCTGTAAGTTTAAGGGATTATTCCCTTTTCTCTCTCTAAGTGTTAGTTTTTGGCATGCTTTGTTGTTAGTCTTTTAGCAGGTTGTTTCTATTGTTGCTTTTGCTGCTAAGTGGGTCTCTTGTCTAACTACCTAGTGTTTTAACCTCTAAGTATGGTTGGAATTGAAGTCTTGGGGGATTCTTGTAAGGTTTCTTCTATCATCCTGCTTCATTTGTATGAGTTAGATGAAGAAGACAAGGATGTGGAAGAGTTGTTTGTAAAATTCTTCAATCCAGGAGAAGTAATTCCATTTGTGTCTTCTCTTAAAGAAGATGGAAATTATCCGTTTAAGCAAAAAGATTTTAGTAATGCATATGCTAAGTATGAGAAAGCCATTAAGTCTTTGTGTGTTGCGGTTTCGGCAGTTTGTGAGTTGAGGACTTTGATTCGTGTGACGAAAACCCGCTTTTAAGAGAATTGACTGTTTTCCTTCATTTGAATCTTGTAGTATGTGCATTAAAATTAAACAAATTGAACATTGCTATTGAGGTTTGTATGAAGAATATGAAGGCATTTTTTAGAAGAGTGTTAGCATTAAAGAAATCTGGGCAATTAGAAAAGGCTGACGAGGATTTTTTGAAAGCTAGGGAGTTATAGCCAAATAAAAAGGAAATAATCAAAGAAATTGCAAGTTTGGAGCAAGCTGTAGATCAAATCATGGGTCAAGCTGTAGATGTTGAAGGAGATACTATCCCTAAGGTTCAGGATTGTGGGAATCCATAATCTCAAGCTCAAGGTGATTTCGAGGCTTCAAAATCAAATCAACGATTGCAGGAGGTTTTGATTGGTCATGAGAAGGCCGAGTATAAGAGGAAGACTCCAGTAAAGGAAGTTGGTGATTCTACTTCTCCGTTTGGCCTTGGTTCTAGCTTACCCCCTCTTAAAGTCCCCCATAAAATTGCCTCCCAAAAGGATGTTATTGTTAATGGGGATGTAAAGGAAAGTGAGCTTTCTATCCCCATTTTAAAAGAAAGTGGTGCTCCAATTCCTAGAAGTGTACCAGTAAAAGGTGACTATATGATGGTTGACACTATGAAAAGGCCTCAGTCATGCTAGAATGGAAAGGTTGTGTTCACTAACAAAAGAAAGTCGTCCATGCGTTTGTGTGTTTGTCGTGCAGATGCAAACAAGTTAAGAGAAGGGAAATAAGTTATGCTCTTTCAGCCTCACTCATTGTCAATTTTGAAGGTCTGAACCTTCACTCCAAAACCAGCTATCTTAACAAAGGCACCCCTTAATCACGCAGCAGAGGAAGCACATGTCTTTGAGAATGCTTTCCTTGAGAGAGAAAGGCCATCAGATGTTAATATCCATTTCTCATATTCAAAGATAAAGGTGAATGAAGGAGAAAAATCAATTGACATAAAAGTTGTTCCTGCTGATTTATTGGAAAACGATCAGGATAGTGAAGATCTATCTAAGGAAATAGGTAAGAAGGAAGAAGCTCAGATCCAAGACAGGGCAGAAAAGGTAAAGAGAAGGAGAATTAGCCAAGCAGATAGCAGATGCAGAATGGATGGATAATTGATAGGACTAGTGGATGCTTAAGGAAGAATCCATGTTGGCATACCGAATCGAAGAACTGCTGATCGACCCACCCCTAGTTCGAGAATTAGGAGAAGGAGAAGGAAGCCTGCCCATTTCTTGCTCTACGTTGGCTCAAAGAGGAAGTGTGGTTCCTCCCCCTCATCAAATTTCGCCTACCATGCGAGGAAGAAATTTGTTAGCTTTAATGCCTTTTGTTCTTATTGTAATGTCTTCCGTTGTCAATGTCGTTGTGTTTCGAGTCTTGTAACCCACGAAATGGCCTTAGGCTAAGAGTAGTGGGGTTTGCATGTGTTGCTTTGTGTTTGTTCTTGTTGCCAAAGAAAATTCAGAGGGTAATCAATGAGTAGCAATAAAATTTTGAGAAAAATTGGAAATAATTATACAAATTATTATAAAATAAGTGAAGAAAGAGAGAAATGTGTGTCAAACTATGACAAATTTGGACTCTATTTACTGAGAAAACTAAAGGATGTCCATTGGTATATTTATATTAATAAAATATTGAACATAAATCAATTTTAATAGCCGTTGTTAAGTTATTGTTGTTAGTGTCAGGAAACAAATAAAAATTGCTTCCCAAACCATTAAATTCACGGGCCCATTCCATATAAAACATCGAATTTTGTTTTTTCCGGCACAATCAAAATGTAGCTTTTTTTAGGAGAGAGAGAGCCAAAGCTCACTAGTAGAATTTTTGCTTATTGCTGCGATGGTATTGCTGCGTTTTTACCCGTACGCAGCAATAAACCACGAAAAAAAAGGAAAAATCGGAATTAAACATATTGCTGTGGTTCTGGCTGGAAACCGCAGCAATATGTGGCAACGGGAAATTTTTCAAAATTTGTTGACTAGTTTATCCAGATCTATTGCTGCGGTTCCCACCTAAAACCGCAGCAATAGATTAAAATATTATTATTTTAATAATATTTTAATCTATTGTTGCGGTTTCTTCTAGAAACCGCAGCAATAGGGTCATTAGGGATTTTTTTTAAGTTAAGGCTTGGCCGCCGTTTCATTTCACACACTCTCTCTCACACACATTATCACGCTCATCAGTTCATATCCTCACTCTTTCTCTCTCACTCCTTCCATCCTCTCTCGTTTTCGCTGCTGTTGCTTGGAGATTCATCCCTCCATAACTCCTCTTTATCCTCCTCGAATTAAGTGCATCAATTCACATTACTCCTCTCGTTTTCCCTGCATCTCTCATTTTCGCTCATCAGTTCATCTCCTTAACTCCTCTCATTCCTCGAGATTCATCTTCGAATAATCGAGCGTTCTACTCGAGCGTTCTAGGGGTTGCCTTCGTCGTCGTCGCCGAGCTTGCCTTCGCCGTAGATCGGGGTTCGAAGGAGAGAGAAGAGGAGGTGCGCGCGTCCGTCAGTACTCATTGCTGGTTTAGATCTTCTTTGATTAGATCTTCACTACTTCACTGTTACATTCGGTAAATATCAAATTCGCGCTTCATCAATATTCTTCTTTTTCAGTGGATTAATTTCTGAGATTTGCTTTCTTCTGTTCTTCGATTTAGGGTTTCGTTTTTTTTAACCGTTTTTTATTTTCGAAATGTCAGATCTGATTGCCGGCATCGAGAACTCGTTCTAGTCATGTTATTTTTATTTTTCTTTTTATTTTTTTATTTTTTCATTGCTTTCTTAAGTTATATAACTTAGATATGATGATGTGATATGGTGAGATTATAATTATTGTATTTTTCTCTGAAATATGAATATTAAGATTAATTTTTCATTTTGATGGATTATTTCCAGTTTATATGGTTCTACCAGTTTACAGATGTGTAAGAATATGGTTCTATATAATATATGAGTGTAATGATGTAAGTTTGTGTTTTAGTCAAGTGTTTTTTTGGCACTCTCTCATTGTATATGAATATCGAAATAAATTATTTTTTTTGAGCTGTAGTACCTATTGCTGCGGTTTTTACCCAAAACCGCAGCAATAGGCTTTAATTTTTTTAATAAAAAATAAACCTATTGCTTGCGGTTTTGGCTAGAAACCGCAAGAATAGCTTGGCCTATTGCTTGCGGTCAAAATCCGCGAAGCAATACGTTAATTACCTATTCTTTGCGCCTTAAATTGTCAGCTTTGGCCAAAACCGGCCGCAATAGGCCACTTAATGACCGCAGCAATAAGCAATTATTCTACTAGTGCCTTGTGAAGTGCAGCATTTTGGGTCAACTCCTATCATCCTCTTTGCACGCGGGCCGAGATACTCCATCCTCTACAGATTAAGGAATTCGCTGCATCCTCTTGCAAAGAGGATCCTCTTTCCATCTTCAGCAATGGAGATGACCTCGTCTTTGAGGAGGGAGAGAGAGAGAGAAAGAGCGCGTTAAGAGGAGGACAATTCCTCTCCATTTCCTATGCTCTAATGGGGGGTTCAAAGAGAGAAAAATAAGAAAAGGAAAAGAGAGAGATGCCTAAAATTGGCGAAAGCAGTAGTAGAAATTAGGACAAGGGGGAAAAGGGTAAAGAAAAAGCATGTGAACATGATTAGTCAACGCCGAATTTTTTAGTCTACTCTCACATTCCGGCCACCAATATCTTTTAACAATAAAAATGTTTTGTAAGGTACTTCCTTTGTTCTTTTTCTATTGCAACAATTGAGTTTTCACATTTACTAATTCGATCAAAACTTTAACTATATATTAATATCTTTAATTACTTTTTAGTCAAAACTATAAAAATTTGATATTTTGAAAGTATATATCGAGATGAATCTAACAAGACCCACATGACAACATTTTTCTTATGTATAAATCACAATAGATAGTGAAAGGGTGGTAGATGAATAATGTAAAAATCCAATTGTTGCAATAGACAAAGAACGGAGGAAGGAATTTTTTGCCATTTTTTTTTTTATAAAGTAGTTTTTCCATAACATAAAAAGTCGTTTTTATCAATTAGTTTATGGCAGATTCTTTGTAAAAAAAAACGTACACTTTAACTATTTACTCTTAATAGGCATGTCCAAACCTAATCGGACAATAACTTGAGTTCAATATACTTGTCCAAAGACATGTTCACGTTCTAAAATCACATTCATCAACCTAAGCTTGGCTTTGTGGAAAGGACAGAACCTTCCGATCGGGGGTTCATTCCCCACTAGCTAGGGGTACTTTGAGAGAGGGGATCTCCTTACCATCTCCTTCGGCTCACAAAATGTCTAGTCCTCTAACTCGAGTTAAATTGACATGTGAGTGGTTTCGACCCATTAAGACCCATCATCTTGACTCTTGAGGAATGATAAACCAATATTGAATATGGTTTGGCTATCAAATATCCAGGGTAAAATGGTAACTTTACCTGTCATTTTTCAAAACCCAAAAAATGGAGCACGTGAAGATCTGCAAGTGAGAGTGTGAGAGTTCCCTGTCAGTCATTTTTAATTACACGAAACCAAAAAAGTGAAAAGGTTACTCTCTCTCTCTTTGAATTGTGTCCCCCAAAAATCCTCGAACGTCGAAACCAAACGGCATATTTCAAAGAAATGGAAGCTGGTAAGAAAGAAAAAAAAAAATCGGGATGAATAGTACACTTCTGTCTAAACTGAACCGGAGACCGGCGTGGTGTCTTCTTCAACGACACCTAATGAAATATTTTTTTCTAAAGCTGATACAAAAATTCAGGATGGACTAATAATTTGTATTGCATTATAGAAATTGAGTTATGGAGGAACAAAGCTTCAACGAAAGAAGACTTTCCGTCTCCGAGTAAGCCCTTGTTTGGTATGTGATTTTTAGGACCTGGAAACGGATTCACTTAAGTGAATCCATTTGAAGCTGTTTGGTATGAAGCTTGAGTAATTGAATCCGTTTCCATAGGGTAAATGTTACATCTCATTTGTTACCGTTCATATATGTGAGCTCCTCAATCTCCTCAATCTCCAACGCTCTTTGAAGATGAAATGATTTTGACAGAACAAAGCCATGCATTCAACAAATTTAAAGCCCCAAATAAACAGAACTAAAAACTTGAAGAACAACGCATCCCCATAAGATGTAATTGTTGAAGAAAGTAGAAAAAATTGAAGAAAACATAGATAATTTGATAATTATTTTGAGTTAATTACAGTTGAAAATTGATTTGAAGAGGGTTTTCTTGGGTGAGAGGAAAGAGAAAAAGGTGTTGGTGGTGTGGAGTTTCTCCAACTTCTGCGCTTGAATCTGAAGATATTGATTTTTGCTTTACCAAAGAAGATGAAGCAATGGAGGTTGTGAGGTAATTAATTAAAGCGGCAAAAGGGTTAAGTAGTTCGTTGTCTTTGTTTTAAAATAACGGTTTCCATTACATTTCTAAACCAAACAAATTATGCAAGTAACACTAATGGTTTTCATTCCACTCTCTTATCCCTTTCCATTCCCTTTCCATTCTACAAACTATACCAAATAAGGGCTTAAAAGTTAAATCGACATGTTCTAAATTTGACAGACATTAATTGCATGGCTGAAGTTCTAGGAGTTGAAGAGGAGTTTAAAGGGAGCTGAAGAAACGGTATTGGGGGGGTTAATTTTGGGTAATTTATATTGGAGTAACTTGCTAGATACTAAAGTCAAATAGTTTTTTTTTAAGGCAAATAGTCTATTAAATAGAAGTATATATACTCATTAGGAAATCTCACAAGTATTAAATGGACATATATATGATATTTTATAACAAAAACAACACTTTATGAGACAAAAACAGGGGTTTCAATATACTCAACTAACATTGCTAGATACTAAATATTAGATTAACAAGACTTTGAGTTACTTTTTATGTGGTTGAATTATATCTATACTAATATATTAAAAGGTGTTCCTAAACAATGAACGGTGTCACGTGGCGCTGCCCCTAAAGACATTTTACTCCATGTAATTGACGCGCTCGTTGTAAACACGTCAAAGATACCTAAACTACCCAATATAGGGCAAGTAAAGGGTCGAATCCACAAGGACTAAGGGAAGCACCAATAAGTATCGATTTATGATAAGCTAAGCAAAGTCTATGTTTTTGAAGATTTATAGATGAAAAGACAATAAGAAAAATGACTTTGGGAAGGGGTATCCACCAATCAACTCATTCACAAAAACCAAGCAATCACAATGAGAATCAACCATGGGGATCAATTGTGGGGAATTGTTCATCCATTGGTACTCTAACCACTCTCTCGAGCTAGCTAGATTGGCCTAGTCTCTTACCGAAGACCTATTCTCATGGCTAAGGCATTCAACCAAGCATATCCATAAACATGATGAACTTAAACAAGCAAACTAAGTCCTCTAGGCTAAGTAGTCCCTATTCTCATGGTCCTTCAAGCCTAATAATCGATTTGAGGCAACCCCTTAACTTCATCTCTCGATCTTTCACTAAGGGTACCTAAATTATGCTCCTATGATGGTCAATCACACAAACATTCATGAAAAATGCCAAATCAATTAACCAAAATTATCCCAAGTCAAAACCCAATGTTGGATTTAGAGGTTCATGAACTCATTAATGGCTTCAAACCCTTCTCAAAGAAATAGCTACTCACAAATAATGATAAATTATAAACTAAAAGATATTAACAACTATTAACATGAACTAAAACAATAATCTAGGATGAACAAGTAAATAGAGTGAAAATGACATGAAAATAAGAAAATAAAGCAATAAAATATGAGGCAGAGTAAGAAATTCTCATTAAAGTTGCAAGGAGCCTCAAAATCTTCAAGTTTCCTTCTTAGATTCTTCAAATTCCAAGCTTTCAACAAGTTTATCTCACTTCTCTCTCTAGAAATGAAATTTTCTCTCTCCTAGGGTTCTAAGAATTTCAAATATCCCTTTATTAAAATATAATGTAAACTAGCTTCCACTAAAATGAGAGGAGTTTGCCTTATATAGTCCTAAAATAAACTAGGCATAATTATAAATTAACCCCCATTCAAAAAGAGGATTTAAAATGAAAAATTTCCGGAAAAGCCCATCGACCCGGGCGGATGGAGTGACCCGGGCGGGTCGGGCCATCAGAACTGAAATCAGTTTCGTCAGTTCATTTTCAAACGGCCATATCTCACTCGTTTTTCATCGGAATTGAGCTTATGACCACTCGTTGGAAAGATATTGAGCCAAGATTTCATCTCCAACTTGAACAGCTCAAAAATATTTTGTGTTCTGAAAGTTATGGTCAATTGAAGTTGACCCTTGTGTGCAAACCCTTCCAAAACTTCTTACATTTGCCCCCGGAACTCGGTTATGCTTCCTTGATGCTTCCTTGACCTTCCTCTTTGATATTAATATTTGGGGTTATGCAAGTGTCCTCCAAGCATGCTCCTAAGTTCTGAAACGAAATAATTGCCCAAAGAAAGTGCATACAAGAAGGAAAATTGCACAAATTAAGAAAATAGCTAACAAACTAGCCTAAACTAACTCAAAAACAACTATAATACCAACTAAAAACTATCAAAAAGTACAACAATAAACAAGACATCAGAATCCACATATATAATTAAAAAAATTAGAAATTGCATAGTACCCCCTCTGTTTTTTTTATCATTCTCACTTTCCTGTGCGCGTCTTCCAATGCACCTCTTTGAACTTAAATATCTTTCATTATATATTAGTAAAAATTATAACGATTGAATATTAGTAATGTACTAGACGAATCAAACAAGACCCCACATGACTATATTTTTTTCTTATAAATTGAAAACAATTGAGAAGATTATATCTAAATATAAATAGTGCCAAGATTCTAAGTGAGAAAGATAAAAAAACAGAGGGAGTACAGGGTTTGATCTCGTGACTTCAAGTTTATGTGTTAAAGTCTTAACCACTAGACCAAGTGATGTTTGATGTTATCATTTTAAAGTATAATATTAATATTGTATCTATGCGCGCAAACCCACTTCAAAATGTATTCGCGCAAAATTAAAAAAGGCAAAAAACAGGGCTGCGGTTAGTCAAAAGCCGTAGCCCTTCATTTACGAATGGTTGCGACTTTTGAATAACCACAACCCTTCACTAACCGCAACCCTTCACTAATAAGGGCTGCGTTTTTCAAAAAACGCAGCCCTTGCAGCGCAGCCCTTCCTTTTTTCTCCTCTAGTGATAGTCATGAAGAGTAGACAAAATCTACTTGTCACAATAGACGAGCTTTGATTAACAAACGAAGAGCGTTTGTAGAATATAATATTTGAATATAATCGTCATGAAGAGTAGACAAAATCTACTTGTTACAATAGACGAGCTTTGATTAACAAACAAAGAGCATTTGTAGAATATAATACTTGAATATAATAGTCATGAAAATCATTTGTAGAATATAAAAATTGAAAACAATAGTCATGATGAGTAGAAAAAAGCATTCGTTACAATAGACGAGCTTTGATTAACAAACAAAGAACAGTATAATATAATAAATGAAAACAATAGTCATGAAAATTACATACAGGAACAGTGGTTATATGTGCAATTATTGTACATATAGTGGTTGCAATTCAAGTAGATTTTTTTTTTTGAATTACACAAAGTAAACATATTATGTAAATGTAATGGTTTCAATTACACATACCGCGGTTTGTTCCAGAACCACGGTGGTTATAATTAATCTATAAGACTTTCTTTTACACAGACGGTGGTTTCCCTTGATCATTACCACACCACATGAATTTAATGTGACGTGGGGAGTTAAAAAATTGTATAGGATCACACCTTGTGCACGATATATGATACGAAAACAATAAAATAGTTATTACTAACCTTCGTATGAGAAATAACGGTCATCTAGTAACATGATGCACGTACAAACCAACTATTGAAATAGTCGATGCTAACCTTATACGGATAAGTCATCGTTGACGATGTACATTGTTACCACTCAAATAGTTGTTACTCACCTTTATAACACGATTATTAGTCATTATGATCAATATTATAACTCTTCATAAGATAATTAGTCATTATGATCAATGTTATAACTCTTCATAGGAGAATTAGTCATTATGATCAACGTTATTACTATTGAAAGTCGTTATACTAACCTTCGTAAGATATGTATTCATTATGATAGGTCGTTATAGTAACCTTCATAGTCTATTATGATAGGTTGTTGGGATAATCATATGAGAATTAATCGTTGCTTTTGAATATTGTTTGGATATGTACGAGTTCACGATTATTGTTCTTACTATTCGAATAGTTGTTACTACATTGAATATTGTTTACATAAATAGTACCACTGCGTACACAGATAGTGGTTTTTGTTTACATAGCACTATTAGAATGTGTCATACTATTACAATATTACAATACTTATGCACTAATACAGACAATAGTGGTGTGTACAATTGAACACACCGAGGGATTTGACAAACAGACTTTATGTTTACATGTATCACTAGGGGAAAAAAAAGGAAGGGCTGCGCAAGAAGGGTTGCGTTTTATTAAAAACGCAGCCCTTCTTGTATGAAGGGCTGCGGTTTCCAAGGAAACCGCAACCCTTTTTGTGAAGGGCTGCGGTTAGCCTTAAAACCGCAGCCCTTCATGCGTATGAAGGGCTGCGGTTTTAAGGCTAACCTGACCCTTCACAAAAAGGGTTGCGCTTATGCTAGAAACCGCAGCCCTTCATACACGAAGGGCTGCGTTTTCTTGGATAAGCGCAACCCTTCCTATCCCGCCCATTTCAACGTGAGTTTTGCGCGCAACACACAGTAGCACTCACTCGCAAATTTTCCCCCGCACACTCGGCTCACCCCTCTCCCTCACACTCGGCGCACACTCACTCCTCTCCCTCACACTAACTCGCACCGCCCTAACGGCCATCACCGGAGCACCGACACATCGCCGGAGCGCCGTCTCATCGCCCGGTGCTCGAGCTTCTTCTTCTCTCGGCGTTGCTCGAGCTCCTTCTTCTTCTCTTCTCTCGGCGCGCCTTGACGCCACCACCACCACCACTACTTGCATTGTCGATAACTCCCCTCTCACTCTCTCTCCTCTTTGTTTTATTTAATTTCTCTTCTATTTTGTGTTGTAAAAACCGATTGTAGGGGGGTGGGGGAGGGCTTGTGGAGGGTGGGTAGGGGGTGGGGGTGCTAGGCGAGGGATGGGGATGGCTGGGGAGGCCGGGCATAGGGTGGGGGAGGGCGAGGGGATCTTTGGAAAGGGGGTGGGGGAGGGCTGGGGAGGCTGGGCATGGGGTGGGGGGGAGGGCGGGGGACTTTGGAAAGGGGGTGGGGGATGGCTGTGGAGGGTGGGCATGGGGTGGGGGAGGGCTAGGGAGGGCTGGGCATGGGGTGGGGGAGGGCGGGGGGATCTTTGGAAAGGGGGTGGGGGAGGGTGGGGAGGCTAGGCATGAGGTGGGGGAGAGGGCGGGGGATCTTTGGACGGGGGTGAGGGAGGGTGGATAGGAGTGGGTGAGGCATTGTTGTGAAGGCATTGTTGTAAGTTGTAACACATGTTTGGTATCACTACTATCTTTCATTTTTTTTTTGTTTTATAATGTAACTATGTAGATTTTTAGGCTTCGGAAACGAAAATTAAAGGTCATTTTACGCCTACATGGCAATGGAATGCTCTCCACATTTGTAACACTTCTCACTAGCTCCGCCGCTACCAGTTGATGGGAATTCCATTGCCATGTGACCTGATTCTCGGGTCATTTTAGGCCTAATTTAGCCTTTTCGCTTCCGAATCGTACTTATCGAGTCATTTAACCCTAAATTCTTTGTGAACATGATTATATGAGGTATAATGTAACTATTGTGTAGAGTTTTAGGCTTCCATTTGTTCTTGGTTGAATTTCGAAAACGAAAATTAAAGGTCATTTTACGCCTACATGGCAATGAGGGATTGCAGTGGGGGGCAGTAGTGGCGGTGGTGGTGGGGGTGTTGTAAATGTGGAGAGTCAGGTCACATGGCAATCGAAAGCCCATCTGGTGCTCTCCGCATTTATAACACTTCCAACTCCGCCGCTACCAGCTGATGGGCGTTCCATTGCCATGTGACCTGATTCAATTCTCGGGTCATTTTAGGCCTATTTTAGCCTTTTCGCTTCCAAATCGTACTTATCGAGTCATTTAACCCCAAATTCTTTGTGAACATGATTATATGAGGTATAATGTAACTATTGTGTAGAGTTTTAGGCTTGCATTTGTTCTTGGTTGAATTTCGGAAACGAAAATTGAAGGTCATTTTACGCCTACATGGCAATGAGGGATTGTAGTGGGGGGCAGTAGTGGCGGTGGTGGTGGGGGTGTTGTAAATGTGGAGAGTCAGGTCACATGGCAATCAAAAGCCCATCTGGTGCTCTCCACATTTATAACACTTCTAACTCCGCCGCTACCAGCTGATGAGCATTCCATTGCAATGTGACCTGATTCTCGGGTCATTTTAGGCCTATTTTAGCCTTTTCGCTTCCAAATCGTACTTATCGAGTCATTTAACCCCAAATTCTTTTTGAACATGATTATATGAGATATAATGTACCTATTGTGTAGATTTTTAGGCTTGCATTTGTTCTTGGTTGCATTTCGGGAACGAAAAGGTCATTTTAGGCCAAATTTTGCCTTTTCGGGTCCAATTCGTACTTATCGAGTCATTTAACGCAAAATTCTTTTTGAACATGATTATATGAGGTATAATGTAACTATTGTGTAGATTTTTAGGTTTGCAATTGTTGTAGGTTGAATTTTGGGAACGAAAAGGGCATTTTTGGCCTATTTTAGCCTTTTCGCTTCCAAATCGTACTTATCGAGTCATTTAACCCCAAATTCTTTTTGAACATGATTATATGAGATATAATGTACCTATTGTGTAGATTTTTAGGCTTGCATTTGTTCTTGGTTGCATTTCGGGAACGAAAAGGTCATTTTAGGCCAAATTTTGCCTTTTCGGGTCCAATTCGTACTTATCGAGTCATTTAACGTCAAATTCTTTTTGAACATGATTATATGAGGTATAATGTAACTATTGTGTAGATTTTTAGGTTTGCAATTGTTGTAGGTTGAATTTTGGGAACGAAAAGGGCATTTTTGGCCTATTTTAGCCTTTTTGCTTCCAAATCGTACTTATCGAGTCATTTAACCCCAAATTCTTTTTGAACATGATTATATGAGATATAATGTACCTATTGTGTAGATTTTTAGGCTTGCATTTGTTCTTGGTTGCATTTCGGGAACGAAAAGGTCATTTTAGGCCAAATTTTGCCTTTTCGGGTCCAATTCGAGGCTTCACCGAAAACATCATCTGCACCATCCAAATTACCATTTCAAATATGGAAAACTATCAAACCTGAAGAGTGGGAAGCATTTGTTGCCAAGAAAACAACCCCACAAGCTATTGTAAGAATATTTTATTAAGACTTAACAAACTTAGATCCAGTATTATTGTATAGCACCGTACGTAGATAACCTTTGTTTATAATTGTGTGTTTTAGGCAAGTCGTGAGAAAAGTAGTTCGAGTGCAAAAGCTAGGAAGTATTATCATCATTTGGGTGCTCATTCGTACAATGAGGCGAGAGAGAAGTGGATGTTCAGCCATTACCCCACAATAGGGTCGACAATGGCAACGGGGAGTGGCTCAATGACGACAGGTTGCACGGCCTCGGCAACCGAGATAGAGTCCTCGATTGGTGGTGTTCGATGCATGGAGTTGATGCAAAGGGAAACGAGTCTTGCCCGACCCCGAACACAACAGAGATAGCCAACGCCATTGTAAGTACAGATTATATGGTTATATAAGGTATATATAATATAACTTTTGCGCTCACAAGCATTTCTCTCTTATACTTATGTAGATTGGCTTGAAGGAAAAAGAGGCAACTGGTGAGTTCACTCCTAAAGGACACATTGATGCATTGCACGAAACTTTAGGACCAGACCACAGTGGACGCGTGAGGGGCGTAGGAGGTGTCCGCCTCGGTTTGAGAAATGTATATGGTGATCAATACACTACAGCGACAAAATCAAGTGTAAGTAGTGTGAATTCGGCAGTGTCAGTAGATGTGGAGGCTATGAAAGCTGCAATTCGGGAGGAGCTAAGGGAGGAGATGACCCATAACTTCAACGCCATTTTGGAGCAAATGGGTTTACCGACTTTTGCTGCATTCAAGAAGGGTAGTGATACTACACCTAGCCGGCTGATCCACCTGTAGGACCCGAGTTGAAGGTAATCACTTAATCCCTTTGCTTTGTTAAACAACTATTGTTACGTTCTTAAATGCATGAAATTCTTACTATATATATGTTGTTTCATAGACTAACTATAAGTAGAGTTTTTTTTACAGGAAGAGACACCATGTGAACTATTAGCTCGAGGAGATGGTTATGATAGTTTCATCCTCGTAGCTCATGGCCATGCACAACCCCCTAGTGACCGAGTACGATTGCATAACCAGTTAGTGGATCATAATCACTATCACCCTCAATGAAATTGTGTCGGGTTTCAAGAAGAATTACCTCTTCCGCCGCCGAAGCCGAAGTTGGTCTACAGATTACTAAATGATGCCCTTGGCGATTATGTTCGTGGCCGCGTGCATTGGTGCGGTTTTCGGATGAGGTACAATGATTAACATTCATATATATATATGCGTGTTTTCTTTTATAGTTCCTATGATAGTCGGTAATATCTTTACTTTTAACTAAATACTAGGTTTGGGGGAAGGCCGACTCACATGCCGGGAAGGGAAAGAAGGCATGTTCACCTTATAAGAAAGCAAGTTTACGTGATGAAGGTGAACGAAATGTGGTGACGGGAAATGTTTCTAAGGCAAAAAATCCACTTATTATCGATCCGGAGGTGGTGCGGAGCCTTACTACGCCATGCTTTTGGTTACATGAGTGCGCTAGCGATTTACCCGATGAAAACGCAATTGAGGTTGCTTTGGGGGAGCAACAATTCCACTACCTTGAGGACTCATCGACATTCATTTCGAAGGTTGATATTAAAGAATTCTTATGTGGGGTAGAGTTGAATGTTTCCATGATACAAACATTCATGAGGTAATACATAAGTATATAAATTAAATATACATATACATATATATGCCTTAAGTAGTTTTCAAATCCATAATAAGTAATTGTTGGTTTACTTTTAATATAATCAATATAATTTCTCAGGTTATTGTACAATGAATTGCTTGCAACATCTAGTGCAATGTTTGGTTGGTTATGTCCAAACATAATACGAGATGACAATTGCTTACAAAACAAAGCCGAAGTGAAAGAGTATCTCGACATGAGTTTCAAAGCATCATCTCGTTTTGGATATCATCGAGATCATTCTTGTTCCTTATATTGAAAAGTATGCTTGTTAAACTCGCTTTACTTTTATTATTCGATACTTAAATTGACCTATTAATTGTTCTACGATTAATAATAACTATATTTTCTTGTTGTAGGGCTCATTGGACACTGCTTGCGATATGTTTGTCACGTAATGAAGTTTACCACTTTGATTCTTTGCGTCGACAACCACCACAGACCTTACTAATCAAATCATTGTTAAATAGGTAGCCTAATCGAAACTCAATATATGCGCACTTATTAATATTACACATTATTCATCATCTTTAAATATATAAACAGTTAGTACATCTAATCTTATAATAATGTTGTTGATGTAGTGTGATGAAGCATATTAGTGCAACAGGACTTCGAGCACCAAAAGCTCCTCGTTTGGATATCGATCGATGTAACATGACTAATTTATTTGTCCTTATATAGAAACACTTTTAGCCACATACTACACATCTAATTAACATGAATGTCATTGGATGCATCCTTTGGTGAACATTTAGTGTCCGCAACAAGAAGATGGACTTGCATGTGGCTATTACGTGCTGAGGTACATGTTCGATATCGTCAACCAGTGCACTAACGCCGATGATCTTCAAAAGGTATGTAACTTATTAGTATATGTTAGTTTAGATTAGATCGATTGGTAATAGGTATTAATTGGTTTAGAAACCAAAGTAGCACATGCATATATTTGGGAACGAAAATGTCAATTCTAGGTCTATCTTTGCCTTTTACGCTTCCAAATCGTATTTATCGAGTCATTTAACCCCAAATTCATTTTTAACATGATAATATGAGGCATAATGTAACTATTGTGTAGATTTTTAGGTTTGCAATTGTTGTAGGTTGAATTTTGGGAACGAAAAGGGCATTTTAGGCCTATTTTTGCCTTTTCGTCTAATTCGTACTCATCGCTTCATTTAACTCCATTTTCTTTTTCAATATGATAATATAAGGTATAATATAACTAGTGTGTAGAGTTTTAGGCTTGCATTTGTTTTTGATTGAATTTCGGGAAGGTATATGTCATTTTTAGAACTACTAACTACGGTACGTAAATGATTGAATTCTTATATTATGTGTTTATTCCTTGGTTGTTTTGCAAGGTTTATATAAATAACACACCACGTTTGAGGGCCTTCACCACAGACGAATTACATGAAGTTCGGGATAAGTTGGCGTCCCACATTTGCGATGATTGCTTATGATACATCTACTAGTTTGTATTAATTCTATGTACATTTTTCACATTATTAAATATATACATATTTAAAGTTAATTATTATATTACGTTCAAAAACTTGTCATATATTATTATTGCAATTTGATCGGTTTTTTTTTGTGTCGAAGGGAGGTTTTGGGTGGGGGTGGGGTGGGGGCCGCCATGGTGGGCTGTTGGGTCGGGCTATGGGGCGGTTGTGTCTTTGGGGTGTGGTGGCAACAATGGGTGGTGGAGGTGGCGAGAGGGTGGGCTAGGGTGGGGGTGCGGGGGAGTGAAGGGGGTGGGGTGGGGTGGGGGCGGGGCAGGGGGCGGGCGGGGGGGAGTGCGGGGGGTGGGCGGGTGTGGGGGTCAGAGGGTGGGGGTCAAGGGTGGGAGTGCGGGGGGTGGGCGGGGGGGGGGGTGAGGGGGGCGGGGGGTGGGGGGTCTTTGGGGTGGGTAGGTGGTGGGGGGTGCTTTGGGACTAGCGGGGGTGGGGTGTGCTAGGGGCGGGGGTGGGCGAGGGGTGGGGGGCTTTGGGGGTGGGCAGGGGGTGGGGTGTGGCGGGGCGGGGGGGTGGGCGGGGGTGGGGGTGAGGGGCGGGGGGAGGAGGGTCTTTGGGGTGGGCGGGGGGTGTGGTGTGCGGGGCGCGGGGGTGGGCGGGGGTGGGGGGTCTTTGGGGCGCGGGGGTGGGCGGGGGTGGAGGGTGCAATTTATTTTTTTAAAAAAAAATTGAATGTGAAGGGTTGCGGTTTTAAGCCTAAAACCGCACCCCCTTCACATAGAGAAGGGATGCGGTTTAAGCCGAAAACGCAACCCTTCAAGCTTATAAGGGCTGCGTTTTTGGCCTAAACCGCGGCCCTTCGTTGTGAAGGGTCACGGTTAAATACCGCATCCCTTCTTATCTATTGAAGGGTCAGCTATGGAAAGGTGGTCATGGCCAAAAACGCAGCCCTTAGGGTGTTTTGACCGCAGCCCTTCCTTGTTTTTCCACTAGTGTATAGTTCTTTTTATTACGTGGATAGTGGTTTTGTAGCTTCAATTTGTTAATAACGAATATATATACCAACCCCCTACGAGTGTTCCACGGATTTGACAAACAGACTTTATGTTTACATGTATAGTTCTTTTTATTACGTGGATAGTGGTTCTTGTTATTGTTATTATTATTGTTTTTTTTTTTGACGGGATTGTTATTATTATTTTTATTATTATTGTTATAATAATAATAATAATTATTATTATTAATATAATTATTTAATAATAATAATATAAATAATAATAATAATAATAATAATAATAACAATAATAATAATAATAATAATAATAATAATAATAACAATAATAATACTAATAATAATAATAATAATAATAATAATAATAATAATAATAATAATAATAATAATAATAATAATAATAATAATAATAATAAGTATTGATAATATTATGTTAATACTTATTGATTATTATCGATTATTATTATTTTGAAAAATTAAATATACAATTCAGTTTAGTTTATCTCATTTCAGTTAATTTCAGTTCAGTTCAGTAAATTTCAATTCAATTCAGTTAATTTTCGTTAATTTAATTTCAGTTAATTTAATTTCAATTCAGCCAAAATAAGTTCAAAAGAATAGGGCCATAGTCTCAAATCAAAGTTGACCCATTTAATTGATAAAAAAACAAGTTACGTTCTCATGGTGTCATCCTCTAAGTTATTGTTATCGTATTCTTGTGGGTGCTGAAAGGAGAGACGAGAAAGAAAAATGAGGATGTGAACACAAGATGATAAAACATTATCTTAGGCCCTGTTCTTTTGGACTTATTTTCAGTTTTGTTCAGCAAAAATAAATTCAATTCAGCCAAAATAAGTTCAGTTCAGTTAAAATAAGTTCAGTTCAGTTCAGCAAAAATAAGTTAAGTTCAGTTCAGTCTTGTCTAATGTTGTTATTATTATTTTTGTCTTCAATACTACTATTAATATTGTTACTATTATTAATATTATAATTACAATAACGATGAATTTGTATTTTTAATTTTCCTATTTTTTTTATTTTGTTGATTTTCATTATTTTTTATTATTATTATTATTATTATTATTATTATTATTATTATTATTATTATTATTATTATTATTATTATTATTATAACGATGAATTTGTATTTTTAATTTTTATTTTTTATTTTTTATTTTGTTGATTTTCATTATTTTTTATTATTGTTTTATTATTATTATTATTATTATTATTATTATTATTATTATTATTATTATTTTTATCATTATTATTATTATTATTTATTATATATTATATATTATTTATTATTATAAAATAATAATAATAAGTATTGATAATATTAAGTTAATATTTATTGATTAATATAATAATAAGTATTGATAATATTATGTTAATACAGTTCAATTCAGCAAAGATAAGTTCAGTTCAGCCAAAATAAGTTCAGTTCAGTTCAGCGCAGTTCAGCCAAAACAAGTTCAGTTCAGCAAAAATAAGTTCAGTTCAGTTCAGTTCACTTCAGCAGAATAAGTTCAAAAGAACGTGGCCTAATATAGAAAGGATATTTGTCATCCTAAGATTATTAAGAGTAATTGATAATAAAATAGTGTAGAGTGGGAAAAATGCTCTCAAAAACTTTTATTTACAAAATTTTCATTTTTAAAAAAATATTTGATTGATCTTTTGACAAGTTTACCCCTTACGTAATGTACTGTAGTAGTGGTTTTCTTTTTAAATTCATTTAAGAAAGAAGAAGCTATGAGCACTTTTACAGATTCACTTTGAGGTCAATTACTCCATATTTCTTAATCATTCTGTAATTGGATTACTTTTTTTACTTGATCAGATGCTTCCAATTAAAATTAAGAATTTTTAAAGCGTAAAGATGGAAGACAAAGTCAGTAAGTTACTGACACCCCTTTATTCCTTAATCCTTCCTCAGTTTCAGACCTGCACTAACTTTTCACTTTTTCTTTGCGGAAATTACCGTTTTGCCTTGGATATTGGATAGCCAAACCAATATCCAATATTGGTTTATCATTTCTCCATCATCTTAGCTCCCTACAAAAATTTCAAAATCACATTCATAATCTAATTCAACGTAAGCTCATATGTTCACCATGCTACAAGCAGCTGAAGGAGTAGTTTAGCGGGATAAAGCGGGAAGGGGGATCTGACGAGATTGGAACTGAGAGTAAAGTATAGAATGGAGACAGCAAAACATATTCTTGAGTTGAGTGAAAAGGAGTTAGAGAGCGTTTCACGAGTCATTGTTAACCCACACAAGTGTCATGTTGAATCGAGTTTCTATGAGATTTTTGCCATCAGGGGAATCCGAGTTGACCGAGTCCAACCCGGATTGATCTCCTGTACTTTCAAGGTCCCTCCTCGCCTTACTGTAAGACCATACTATTTTCATTCTCTTTGTCAAACAAAAACAAAAGTCAACTTGTTAGTTTTCTTGATTTCTACTGCCATTGAACTGAGAGAAATTAGCCAAAGTATTTTAACTTTGGCTAATTATCAACAAAAAAAAAAGTATTTTAACTTTGATCTTGATTTGCAATAAAGTCCCAGTCTAACGTTTCCTTTTAAAAGAAAAAAAAAAAACTGAGAGAAATTAGAACACTGCAACATCTCATAAATCAGACAAACTTAAATTATTTCAGAATACATTCTCTTTCAGTGAAAATATTGAAATGATAAACTTTGTTTGTGGGGGGATTTTAAGTTTTTGATCTACTCCAGTCTCCATGTTGAGTTTGTGGGTGCATTCATTTCAGACACATTATTTCACATTTTGAGGTTAGATTAAATATGCTAAAATAGTGGATTATGACATTTGAGTGGTTAAATTGGAACTATCATTTTGAGTTGTAATGAATAATGATGAGGGGACATGTGGGTTTTTCAGAAACAATTTGTTAGATTTGCTGATAGCGGAAACCATAAAGGGATATATTTTGTGGTATAATTGTGCATTTGTGCTCCCTGTGTCTCAATTAATAGTCTTTGTATTCATTTTGAATGTCCCAAAATGTTCTTTTTGTTTTCTTATTTTTCTATTTTAAAATGGATACTTTATTCTTGTTTATTTTTTGCTCATTTTTACATGGAAAGTTGAATCCACATGATCTACATTTTATATTTGTCATCATTTTTACATGAAAAGTTGCAGCCACATTTAATATTTGTACTTTTCAATGCAAATACTTATCTTTGCTAGTAGTATAAACATTTAAAGCAAATGATAAGTTCCTCAATTCTTGTGCGAAAATGAGAAACAAAGACTATAAATTGGGAGGGGAGATAAAAATTGTAGTGGATCATCACTGGTGAGATTTTGTTGTGGTGCTTATGATTAGACGATGATAGTGTTGGTGTCTTCTCCTCTGAAACCAAAGCGAATAAATTTCGAGCCGATTCTGTTTCCATGTGGTGGTGGCGAATGGTGCCATGCTGCCAGCTAGCTTGGATCTTGGTGATACTGTATTACTGTGCGTATGATTCAGTATGTATACCAATGTTTGAGGCTGAAAGCTGCGCTAAGATATCGTTGTATGAGTATAAGAATATACTCGTTTTAATATAAAGTATACGTAGTGTTCTTTTAACTTATTTTGGTTAACCTAATTTATTTTATTTTGGCCGAACCGACATGTTGAAAGCTTATTTTTACTTATTTCTGCCGAACTAAACTTATTTTTACTTAGTTTTCTTTGAGCGAACTTATTTTGGCCGAACCGAACTTATTTTCTTTGAACCGAATCGTATTAACATAATATTATCAATACTTATTATTATAATAATCAATAAATATTAACATAATATTATCAATACTTATTATTATTATTTTATTTTTTTATAATAATAAATAATAAATAATAAATAATAAATAATAAAAATAATAAATAATAATAAATAATAATAATAATAACAAATAACAAATAATAAATAATAATAAATAATAATATAATAAATAATAAATAATATAAAAAATAATAAATAAAAAATAATAATAAATAATATTAATAATAAATAAATAATAAATAATAATAATAATAAATAATAGTAATAAATAATAATAAATAATAAATAATAATAATAATAAATAATAAATCATAAAAAATAATATTAATAATAATAAATAAAAAATAATAATAATAATAAAAAAATAAAGAATAATAAAAAATAAAAAATAAAAAATAAAAAATAAAAAATAAAAAATAAAAAATAAAAAATAATAATAAAAAATAAATAATACTCCTTCTGTATTTTTTTATCTTTCCTACTTTGACTTTGCACGTTTGCCAATGCACTTATTCAACCTTAAATATCTTTCATTACATGTTAGTAAAAATTATAATGATTGAATATTAATAAACTACTCATTGAGACGAATCAAACAAGATCTCATATGACTATATTTTTTTCTTATATATTGAGAAGAATTTAAAAGATTCTCTCTAATTGTGAATAGTGTCAAGATTCTAAGTGAGAAAGATAAAAAAATACAGAGGGAGTAATAAATATAAATAATAAATAAAAAATAATAAATAATAATAAATAATAAATAAATAATAATAAATAATAAATAAATAATAATAAATAATAAATAATAAATAATAAATAATAAATAATAAATAAATAATAATAATAATAATAATAATAATAATAATAATAATAATAATAAATAATAAATAATAATAATAATAATAATAAATAATAGATAATAAATATAAATAATAATAATAATAAATAATAATAATAATAAATAATAATAATAATAATAATAATAAATAATAGATAATAAATATAAATAATAATAATAATAAATAATAATAATAATAATAAATAATAATAATAATAAATGATAAATAATAAATAATAAAATAATAAAATAATAATAATAATAATAATAATAATAATAATAATAAATAATAAATAATTAATAATAATAATAATAAATAAATAAATAAATAAATAATAATAATAAATAATTAGAATAATAATAATAATAAATAATTAATAATAAATAATAAATAAAAAAATAAAAAATACAAATTCATCGTTATTTTAGTTATAATATTAATAATAATAATAACAATAGTAATAGTAATATTGAAAACAAAAATAATAATTACAACATTAGACCAGACTAAACTTATTTTTGCTGAACTGAACTTATTTTGGCTGAACTGAACTTATTTTTGCTGAACTGAACTTATTTTGGCTGAACTGAACTTATTTTTGTTGAACTGGACTTATTTTTACTTATCTTTGCTGAACTGAACTTATTTTTACTTATTTTTGCTGAACTGAACTTATTTTTGCTGAACTGAACTTATTTTACTTATTTTTGCTGAAAATAAGTCCAAAAGAACAGGGCCTATGTTTTACTTTCTGCTGAAACTTCTTACTTGTAAGTTTGACTATATGTATGTCGAAAGTATATATAGATGCACTGGTCTATGAGAAGAAAGTCATTATTCAATTGTGAATAGGTGGGAAATATTTGTGAGTTACTATTTTGAGACAAATGGAGTACATTTTTCAAGCAATCATATTTTTGAATAGAATGGTTCATTTCTCTGACTTTATATCATGACCAGATCAATTAATGATGTTTGAGGCAACGGCAATAGGATGAGCATGAAGGCTGTGATTGGCTGCATTAGGCCATAAGCTAAGAAATATCGAAATTAGCATACGAATCAAGATTGGTATATCTAGGTGATAATATGTATGATCATGTAGATTAGGTGTGTTTGCTTTTTCTAAGTTATGATTGCTTGTGCTTTTGCAGAGTAAAATTGCAAAAGATGAGAATTCAAAGTGTTCCAATTTCAGTCAATATTTTGGGACAACCATGAAACGTATACACTTTTTTTCTTGATCCATCCATCTTCCAATTTAACTTTGGGGCAGATCAAAAAACACTCGTCTAGCATGGCTTATTACGTTAATTTACGCTTGTCTTGCAGCTGAACTATGTTAAGTAATTACTGGATTTTATAGATTTCCTTCATGTTCTATGCTTAGATATCCTTTCTTTCCATAGATGTCAACTCTTATTCAGTATATATGAACAACTTATCGCAGGATCGAACAGGAAACCTGGCTGTTGGTGCAATTGCCAATCTCGTTGACATACTTGGTAGTGCTTTGACTTACGAAGTTGGAAAACCTGTGAATGTGACTGTCGACCTGTCCATCTTATATTTGTCAAATGCAAAGCTTGATGTGAGTAAGCACTGGTTTATATGATATGCATGCTTCATTTGATGAGTTTAAGTGTGAATATATGCATCCGAAAAGATATCTAGAGCTTTTGTAATTAAGATGATCTTGGAGGGAAATGAAATGTCTAATACGGGAAAGTTGATATTTTGGCCGGAAATTCATAATGTGGTCTTAAGTTGCCAACTTATATATTATAATTCGTCGTTTCCTCCAAAAAAAATTAATTGGTCCTTTCCTGCAAAAAACCTCTTTATTATATCTTATCTGACAAAAAACCCTTTTTTTCTAATCCACATTAGCATGTTCCTCGAGCTCTAATAGTTCAGATGATTTGTCAGCTTATATTTAACCAAGTATCTCTCTCTTTTAATGTATGTACATCTGAATATATTTGGTCTATATATTGGTAGGATGAGCTGGAAGTTACAGCAAGACTGGTAGGGAAGATTGGAGCTGTTTCTGGAACTTCTGTTATCATCAAGAAGAAGGCTTCTGGAGAAATTGTTGCTGAAGGACGAAATTCGATGTTTAGCAGACTTAAGAGTAAAATCTGATTATTCTGATATACCATCATTTTTGGTTCTTGCTCCTGAGACCATTCTTTTAATTCTAGATGCACAATCATAACTGCTGTGGAGCGCAAACATGTCATTGATATGTGTAAATAAGGAGTCACAACTTACAATTTATTCATGATTCAGAATCAAATAAAATATGGTTTTTGCATGTAGATGGTTCTTGAAAGCTTTTGTTTACTGAATAAAGCTTGGACAAGGAGGTCCTCGTGGGAGCCCAATGGTTGGTGCTCGCACCTCCCAACCGCGAGGTCGGGTGTTCGACTCTCATCACTCCCCAATTTGGGGAGTTTGTATAAATGTTTGCTTGTGGGTATAAATAGGGGTGCTTATCGAGCGAGCCGAGCCCGAATAGTATTGGGCTCAGCTCGAGCTCGTTTAACTTTTCATGGGCTCGGCTCCGCTCGTAAGCTCGCCGAGCTTGGGGGAGCCGAGCTCTGCTCGAGCTCGTGATTTGAATTTGCGGCTCGAGCTCGGCTCGTGAGCTCGTTTAGGCTCGGCTCTTGAACTCGTTTTGGCTCGGATCGTGAGCTCGAATAGGCTTAGGCTCGGCTCGTGAGCTCGATTGTGGCTCGAGCTCCATTATGGGCTTGAGCTCGATATTCTCTATCTTTTTTTCTTTTTAATTGCTTTTACTTTTTCTTTTTATCTTTCTTCTAATATATATTTTAGTTAGTATCTTAAAAGAAATACTTAATATAATTTTTAATATATATAAATACTTTTTTAATATAAAATATTCTTTTAGTATAAAATAATAATCGAGCTGTTCACGAGCTTTACGAGCCGAGCTTTGCCTAGCTCGGCTCGGCTCGTTTAAGTCTCGAACCGAGCCCGAGCTCGAGCCGAGCTTCAACGAGCCGAGCTTTGACTGAGCTTTGACCGAGCCGAGCCCGAGCTGTTCGCGAGCTTGTCAGGCTCATTATCACCCCTAGGTATAAATCCCCTCTTACCCAGCCAATGAGCTGGTGTGCCCTGCAGGCTAGTAGCCTAACAGGGGTTGGTCTTCTGACTAATTATCTTTCCTGAACAAAAAAAAATAAAGCTTGGACAAAAACACAAATGTTGTTCTATCAAAAAAAGAAAAAGAAAAGAAATGAACTCTCTAATGGTCATGATTTTTTTCTTTAAACATTTGCAAATTTTTCATATCAAGTATGTAACTATAAGTAGGGCACGAGCTTGAGAGGTAATGATTAATGAACACTCAACTTGTTGCTTGTCCAAGGATGGATTTGGACTTTATGGAAAGTTCTGCTGCACCTAGTGGTGTCAAAACAGGTTCTGGGTATACCCACCTGCGAACCAGGTCAGACCCGAACAGGTCAGGATTCTGACAGTCAGTGCCCCAGGTCGTGATTGGTCAAGTTTTGTTCATTTGGGTCGAACACATTTGAATCATGGGATTGTCGGGTGCCGGACAAGTCTGAGCGTTCCATTTACAAGTCGATCCATTCCCGGGTATGATCACCTGTGGACATTTCTTTAGCCAGGTTTGCGCAAGTCGTATTTGGGTTTCATGTACGCTTGGGTAGAGTCAATTATACTCGGGTTGAATCACTAATGACCTTAGTTTGATCATTGTAAAGCATCGGGTCCATTCGCTATTGGAAGTCAATTCAACTTCGGTTAAATCCTGGTCGGATCATTTTAATTTTGTTATGGAATTTGTAAGCGAATCATATTACTAAAAGTATTAAGATCGACATCTATATACATATGTATGTGTGCGATAAATATATGGATGATAACGAAAAACTAATAAAAACACTATATTGCTTACCGTGATGTTTAGTGTATTCTCTTAGTCAACTCTTATTTCGACTAATCAACTGCGTAAAACCACTCTAATAAGTAAAGGAGTAGAACAACTCTTCATATGTTATAATATTATACTACATTTGTACTTTTTTAGTTGCACCATTTGCTCTTGTGGCACTATTCATAAACCAACTTTGTTATATTATCTCGCATCATTATATAAGAAAAAACATAGTCAAGTGGGGTCTTGTTAGATTCATCTCAATGCGAGGATTCCAAATATCAAATTTTTATAATTTTTACTTACACCCAATAAGAGATATTAACGTTCAAAAAAGCGTCTCGGCAAATGTGAAAAAGCAAATGGTGCAACTAAAAAAAATACAGAGGTAGTGTAAATAACCAACGATAATAATAACGAGTAGACGATCAGTTCTAAGGTTTATATAAATGATTTATTATTATAAGCATTATGATTGATATATAAGTTTGTAAATAGCTATGATGATAATGAGAATACTAATAATAATAAACATAAAGCGATGATGATAATAATAATAATAATACAAATAATAACAGTAATAGTAATAATGCTAACAATAGCAATAGTAATACAAATAAAACAAGAATACTAACAATAACAATAAAAATACAAATACTAACAGTAATAGTAGCAACAATGCTAATAATCACTAGTGGAAAAATAAGGAAGGGATGCGTCTTTGGCCAGCAGCCTTTTCCATAGCAGCCCTTCAATAGAAAAGAAGGGCTGCGGTCTTTAACCGCAGCCCTTCACAACGAAGGGCTGCGGTTCAGGCCAAAAACGTAGCCCTTCTAAGCTTGAAGGGCTGCGTTTTTGGCTTAAACCGCAACCCTTCTTTAAATGAAGGGCTTTGGTTTTAAGCCTAAACCGCAGCCCTTCAAATTCAATTTTTTTTAAAAAAATTAATAAACCGACAACCCCACCCCCCGCCCACCCCGCACCCCCACCCACACACCGCCCACCCACACCCGCCCCCCCCCACCCCCACCCCCGCCGCCCCCGCACCCCACCCCCGCTGGCCCCCACACTACAAGAAAGGTCGTATTTAACGACGGCTAAAAGCCGTCGGTAATATAAGAAAAACCGTCGGTAACACATCACCGACCGCTAAGCCGTCGTTAAACGGCAGTCGGTGCACAGGTGGTCGCTGAATTTGGAATCAACGACCGCTAAGCCGTCGGTAAATAATTTAACGACGGTTTACTTGTAATCAGCGACCGTTCCAAAAAACCGACGGCGGCACCAAAACCAACGACTGTTTTAAACAATAGTTAAATCAACGACGGTTTGGAACCGTCGTTGATGTACCGACCGTTGAAAACCGTCGGTAATTCCCCAACGGTTATAAACAGTCGTTGTATGGGCCACATCAACGTCTGTTATAAACCGTCGCTATTATGTAAAAGCAGTCGTTGAAGTGGAAGTCCTTGGGTGCATAGTATACCTTACAACGACTGCCTAGCCGTCGTTGATTTAATGTTTAGCCGTCGTTGTTTTTTTGAAATAATATTATTTAGAATATTTTTGTTGTTACCAATAATTAAACCTGTACCAGCACAGCTGCATGCTTGTGGACCACTCTAAAGTTGTTCCTCCATCGCATTCAACTACAAAAATATGCAATTTTGATATATATTACAATTTGCATTGATACTTGTAATTTGCATTGATACTTGTATAATTACATGAAATAGATTACAATTATGTACACAAAATAGATCCCGATGTCGGGAAATAAAGTAGAAGTCTGTGTTTACAAAAAATATATATCGACAAAGCTGGTAACTAATAAGCTAGATGCCGATAAATATAGACACTAAATGTCTATATTTAGACAAACTACCTAGATTAAATATATGTACGCAAAATAGATCCCGGTGTCGAGAAATAAAGTAGAAGTCGGGTTCCAAAAAAAATAACCCGACACATCTAGAAACAAAGCGAGATGCCGATAAATATTGACACTAAATGCATAAAAGTTAGTTACCTAGTTCACGAAACCAAAAACACTACACCTGTCAAGGGTGTACGTGTAGCAGCACTACCGCCACCACCAAACCCCCGGGTCATCGTCCGTGCGATGTGGAGGGGGCTCGGGTTGCAACCTCGAGGACATGTGGCCGAAACTAGACATGTTCCTCATCATTTCCTCAACAATGGCCGGACTTGACGCTTCCACCCGTGCTGCGACCATTGCCTCCACCTCTTCCATCCGCGCAGCGACCTTTACCTCCACCTGCGCCTCAATCTGAGATAAAATGGACGGCTCATATGGTTGTGAAGAGCCGCTATCTCCTCGCACTGATGAAGAGTTGTAGTACAAATGATCTCCCGACCCAACCCCCCGAACTTTTCCTCGGTTCCTCCCCCAACCTGTCTCCCAATACAACAGATCGTGGTTCTGGCCGTGACCCCCGAGTGGTACAATGATCCACTTCTTCTTGTACGTCTCCCGCATTTGGTTAAATATACTCATATTCAAGTAAAATAAAGTGGGTAAAATGGCCTATATTAGCCTACATTTGGTTCTAACTTTCCTACTTTGTGTATTTTCAATCAAAACAACTTATAAATACATTAAACTAACTACATATATGATGTTTGAGGTGGTTATAACTTAAACTAGCATCAAACTACTCGTATTCATTCAATTTCAAGTAAAAAGGCCTAAAATGGCCTATATTAGGCTACATTTGGTTCTAACTTTCCTACTTTGTGTATTTTCAATCAAAACAACTTATAAATACATTAAACTAACTACATATATGATGTTTGAGGTGGTTATAACTTAAACTAGCATCAAAGTACTCGTGTTCATTCAATTTCAAGTAAAAAGGCCTAAAATGGCCTATATTAGGCTACATTTGGTTCTAACTTTCCTACTTTGTGTATTTTCAATCAAAACAACTTATAAATACATTAAACTAACTACATATATGATGTTTGAGGTGGTTATAACTTAAACTAGCATCAAAGTACTCGTATTCATTCAATTTCAAGTAAAAAGGCCTAAAATGGCCTATATTAGGCTACATTTGGTTCTAACTTTCCTACTTTGTGTATTTTCAATCAAAACAACTTATAAATACATTAAACTAACTACATATATGATGTTTGAGGTGGTTATAACTTAAACTAGCATCAAACTACTCGTATTCATTCAATTTCAAGTAAAAAGGCCTAAAATGGCCTATATTAGGCTACATTTGGTTCTAACTTTCCTACTTTGTGTATTTTCAATCAAAACAACTTATAAATACATTAACTAACTACATATATGATGTTTGAGGTGGTTATAACTTAAACTAGCATCAAAGTACTCGTATTCATTCAATTTCAAGTAAAAAGGCCTAAAATGGCCTATATTAGGCTACATTTGGTTCTAACTTTCCTACTTTGTGTATTTTCAATCAAAACAACTTATAAATACATTAAACTAACTACATATATGATGTTTGAGGTGGTTATAACTTAAACTAGCATCAAAGTACTCGTATTCATTCAATTTCAAGTAAAAAGGCCTAAAATGGCCTATATTAGGCTACATTTGGTTCTAACTTTCCTACTTTGTGTATTTTCAATCAAAACAACTTATAAATACATTAAACTAACTACATATATAATGTTTGAGCTGGTTATAACTTAAACTAGCATCAAACTACTCGTATTCATTCAATTTCAAGTAAAAAGGCCTAAAATGGCCTATATTAGGCTACATTTGGTTCTAACTTTCCTACTTTGAGTATTTTCAATCAAAACAACTTATAAATACATTAAACTAACTACATATATGATGTTTGAGGTGATTATAACTTAAACTAGCATCAAAGTACTCATATTCATTCAATTTCAAGTAAAAAGGCCTAAAATGGCCTATATTAGGCTACATTTGGTTCTAACTTTCCTACTTTGTGTATTTTCAATAAAAACAACTTATAAATACATTAAACTAACTACATATATGATTTTTGAGGTGGTTATAACTTAAACTAGCATCAAAGTACTCGTATTCATTCAATTTCAAGTAAAAAGGCCTAAAATGGCCTATATTAGCCTACATTTGGTTCTAACTTTCCTACTTTGTGTATTTTCAATCAAAACAACTTATAAATACATTAAAATAACTACATATATGATGTTTGAGGTGGTTATAACTTAAACTAGCATCAAAGTACTTGTATTCATTCAATTTCAAGTAAAAAGGCCTAAAATGGCCTATATTGGGCTACATTTGGTTCTAACTTTCCTACTTTGTGTATTTTCAATCAAAACAACTTATAAATACATTAAACTAACTACATATATGATGTTTGAGGTGATTATAACTTAAACTAGCATCAAAGTACTCGTATTCATTCAATTTCAAGTAAAAAGGCCTAAAATGGCCTATATTAGCCTACATTTGGTTTTAACTTTCCTACTTTGTGTATTTTCAATCAAAACAACTTATAAATACATTAAACTAACTACATATATGATGTTTGAGGTGGTTATAACTTAAACTAGCATCAAAGTACTCGTATTCATTCAATTTCAAGTAAAAAGGCCTAAAATGGCCAATATTAGGCTACATTTGGTTCTAACTTTCCTACTTTGTGTATTTTCAATCAAAACAACTTATAAATACATTAAACTAACTACAGATATGATGTTTGAGGTGGTTATAACTTAAACTAGCATCAAAGTACTCGTATTCATTCAATTTCAAGTAAAAAGGCCTAAAATGGCCTATATTAGCCTACATTTGGTTCTAACTTTCCTACTTTGTGTATTTTCAATCAAAAAAACTTTTAAATACATTAAACTAACTACATATATGATGTTTGAGGTGGCTATAACTTAAACTAGCATCAAAGTACTCGTATTCATTCAATTTTAAGTAAAAAGGCCTAAAATGGCCTATATTAGCCTACATTTGGTTCTAACTTTCCTACTTTGTGTATTTTCAATCAAAACAACTTATAAATACATTGAACTAACTACATATATGATGTTTGGAGGTGGTTATAACTTAAACTAGCATCAAAGTACTCGTATTCATTCAATTTCAAGTAAAAAGGCCTAAAATGGCCTATATTAGCCTACATTTGGTTCTAACTTTCCTACTTTGTGTATTTTCAATCAAAACAACTTATAAATACATTAAACTAACTACATATATGATGTTTGAGGTGGTTATAACTTAAACTAGCATCAAAGTACTCGTATTCATTCAATTTCAAGTAAAAAGGCCTAAAATGGCCTATATTAGCCTACATTTGGTTCTAACTTTCCTACTTTGTGTATTTTCAATCAAAACAACTTATAAATACATTAAAATAACTACATATATGATGTTTGAGGTGGTTATAACTTAAACTAGCATCAAAGTACTCGTATTCATTCAATTTCAAGTAAAAAGGCCTAAAATGGCCTATATTAGCCTACATTTGGTTCTAACTTTCCTACTTTGTGTATTTTCAATCAAAACAACTTATAAATACATTGAACTAACTACATATATGATGTTTGAGGTGGTTATAACTTAAACTAGCATCAAAGTACTCGTATTCATTCAATTTCAAGTAAAAAGGCCTAAAATGGCCTATATTAGCCTACATTTGGTTCTAACTTTCCTACTTTGTGTATTTTCAATCAAAACAACTTATAAATACATTAAACTAACTACATATATGATGTTTGAGGTGGTTATCACTTAAACTAGCATCAAAGTACTCGTATTCATTCAATTTCAAGTAAAAAGGCCTAAAATGGCCTATATTAGCCTACATTTGGTTCTAACTTTCCTACTTTGTGTATTTTCAATCAAAACAACTTATAAATACATCAAACTAACTACATATATGATGTTTGAGGTGGTTATAACTCAAACTAGCATCAAAGTACTCGTATTCATTCAATTTCAAGTAAAAAGGCCTAAAATGGCCTATATTAGCCTACATTTGGTTTTAACTTTCCTACTTTGTGTATTTTCAATCAAAACAACTTATAAATACATTAAACTAACTACATATATGATGTTTGAGGTGGTTATAACTTAAACTAGCATCAAAGTACTCGTATTCATTCAATTTCAAGTAAAAAGGCCTAAAATGGCCTATATTAGGCTACATTTGGTTCTAACTTTCCTACTTTGTGTATTTTCAATCAAAACAACTTATAAATACATTAAACTAACTACATATATGATTTTTGAGGTGGTTATAACTTAAACTAGCATCAAATTACTCGTATTCATTCAATTTCAAGTAAAAAGGCCTAAAATGGCCTATATTAGCCTACATTTGGTTCTAACTTTCCTACTTTGTGTATTTTCAATTAAAACAACTTATAAATACATTAAACTAACTACAGATATGATGTTTGAGGTGGTTATAACTTAAACTAGCATCAAAGTACTCGTATTCATTCAATTTCAAGTAAAAAGGCCTAAAATGGCCTATATTAGCCTACATTTGGTTCTAACTTTCCTACTTTGTGTATTTTCAATCAAAGCAACTTATAAATACATTAAACTAACTACATATATAATGTTTGAGGTGATTATAACTTAAACTAGCATCACAGTACTCGTATTCATTCAATTTCAAGTAAAAAGGCCTAAAATGGCCTATATTAGCCTACATTTGGTTTTAACTTTCCTACTTTGTGTATTTTCAATCAAAACAACTTATAAATACATTAAACTAACTACATATATGATGTTTGAGGTGGTTATAACTTAAACTAGCATCAAATTACTCGTATTCATTCAATTTCAAGTAAAAAGGCCAAAAATGGCCTATATTAGGCTACATTTGGTTCTAACTTTCCTACTTTGTGTATTTTCAATCAAAACAACTTATAAATACATTAAACTAACTACGTATATGATGTTTGAGGTGGTTATAACTTAAACTAGCATCAAAGTACTCGTATTCATTCAATTTCAAGTAAAAAGGCCTAAAATGGCCTATATTAGCCTACATTTGGTTCTAACTTTCCTACTTTGTGTATTTTCAATCAAAACAACTTATAAATACATTAAGCTAACTACATATATGATGTTTGATGTGGTTATAACTTAAACTAGCATCAAACTACTCGTATTCATTCAATTTCAAGTAAAAAGGCCAAAAATGGCCTATATTAGGCTACATTTTGGTTCTAACTTTCCTACTTTGTGTATTTTCAATCAAAACAACTTATAAATACATTAAACTAACTACATATATGATTTTTGAGGTGGTTATAACTTAAACTAGCATCAAAGTACTCGTATTCATTCAATTTCAAGTAAAAAGGCCTAAAATGGCCTATATTAGCCTACATTTGGTTCTAACTTTTCTACTTTGTGTATGTTCAATCAAAACAACTTATAAATACATTAAACTAACTACATATATGATGTTTAAGGTGGTTATAACTTAAACTAGCATCAAACTACTCGTATTCATTCAATTTCAAGTAAAAAGGCCTAAAATGGCCAATATTAGGCTACATTTGGTTCTAACTTTCCTACTTTGTGTATTTTCAATCAAAACAACTTATAAATACATTAAACTAACTACATATATAATTTTTGAGGTGGTTATAACTTAAACTAGCATCAAAGTACTCGTATTCATTCAATTTCAAGTAAAAAGGCCTAAAATGGCCTATATTAGCCTACATTTGGTTCTAACTTTCCTACTTTGCGTATTTTCAATCAAAACAACTTATAAATACATTAAACTAACTACATATATGATGTTTGAGGTGGTTATAACTCAAACTAGCATCAAAGTACCTCGTATTCATTCAATTTCAAGTAAAAAGGCCTAAAATGGCCTATATTAGCCTACATTTGGTTTTAACTTTCCTACTTTGTGTATTTTCAATCAAAACAACTTATAAATACATTAAACTAACTACATATATGATGTTTGAGGTGGTTATAACTCAAACTAGCATCAAAGTACTCGTATTCATTCAATTTCAAGTAAAAAGGCCTAAAATGGCCTATATTAGCCTACATTTGGTTCTAACTTTCCTACTTTGTGTATTTTCAATCAAAACAACTTATAAATACATTAAACTAACTACATATATGATGTTTGAGGTGGTTATAACTTAAACTAGCATCAAAGTACTCGTGTTCATTCAATTTCAAGTAAAAAGGCCTAAAATGGCCTATATTAGTCTACATTTGGTTCTAACTTTCCTACTTTGTGTATTTTCAATCAAAACAACTTATAAATACATTAAACTAACTACATATATAATGTTTGAGGTGGTTATAACTTAAACTAGCATCAAAGTACTCGTATTCATTCAATTTCAAGTAAAAAGGCCTAAAATGGCCTATATTAGCCTACATTTGGTTCTAACTTTCCTACTTTGTGTATTTTCAATCAAAACAACTTATAAATACATTAAAATAACTACATATATGATGTTTGAGGTGGTTATAACTTAAACTAGCATCAAAGTACTCGTATTCATTCAATTTCAAGTAAAAAGGCCTAAAATGGCCTATATTAGCCTACATTGGTTCTAACTTTCCTACTTTCTGTATTTTCAATCAAAAACAACTTATAAATACATTGAACTAACTACATATATGATGCTCGAGGTGGCTATAACTTAAACTAGCATCAAAGTACTCGTATTCATTCAATTTCAAGTAAAAAGGCCTAAAATGGCCTATATTAGCCTACATTTGGTTCTAACTTTCCTACTTTGTGTATTTTCAATCAAACAACTTATAAATACATTAAACTAACTACATATATGATGTTTGAGGTGGTTATCACTTTAAACTAGCATCAAAGTACCCGTATTCATTCAATTTCAAGTAAAAGGCCTAAAATGGCCTATATTAGCCTACATTTGGTTCTAACTTTCCTACTTTGTGTATTTTCAATCAAAACAACTTATAAATACATCAAACTAACTACATATATGATGTTTGAGGTGGTTATAACTCAAACTAGCATCAAAGTACTCGTATTCATTCAATTTCGAAGGGCAATGTCGGAAAATGGCCTAGTATTAGCCTACATTTGGTTTTAACTTTCCTACTTTGTGTATTTTCAATCAAAACAACTTATAAATACATTAAACTAACTACATATATGATAAGCCTGAGGTGGTTATAACTTAAACTAGCATCAAAGTACGTATTCATTCAATTTCAAGTAAAAAGGCCTGGTGGCCTATATTAGGCTACATTTGGTTCTAACTTTCCTACTTTGTGTATTTTCAATCAAAAACAACTTATAAATACATTAAACTAACTACATATATGATTTTCGAGGTGGTTATAACTTAAACTAGCATCAAATTACTCAGATTCATTCAATTTCAAGTAAAAGGCCTAAAATGGCCTATATTAGCCTACATTTGCCCTCTAACTTTCCTACTTTGTGTATTTTCAATTAAAACAACTAATAAATACATTAAACTAACTACGTATATGATGTTTGAGGTGGTTAAGTAACTTAAACTAGCATCAAAGTACTCGTATTCATTCAATTTCAAGTAAAAAGGCCTAAAATGGCCTATATTAGCCTACATTTGGTTCTAACTTTCCTACTTTGTGTATTTTCAATCAAAGCAACTTATAAATACATTAAACCAATCCACATATATAATAAGCCTGAGGTGATTATAACTTAAACTAGCATCACAAGCACTTCGTATTCATTCAATTTCAAGTAAAAAGGCCTAAAACCTACTCTATATTAGCCTACATCGGCTTTTAACTTTCCTACTTACTGTATTTTCAATCAAAACAACTTATAAATACATTAAACTAACTACATATATGATGTTTGAGGTGGTTATAACTTAAACTAGCATCAAATTACTCGTATTCATTCAATTTCAAGTAAAAAGGCCAAAAAATGGCCTATATTAGGCTACATTTGGTTCTAACTTTCCTACTTACAGATTTTCAATCAAAACAACTTATAAATACATTAAACCAACTACGTATACGATGTTTGAGTATTATAACTTAAACCAGCATCAAAGTACTAGCATTCATTCAATTTCAAGTAAAAAGGCCTAAATGGCCTATATTAGCCTACATTTGGTTCAACCTTTCCTACTTTGTGTATTTTCAATCAAAACAACTTATAAATACATTAAGCTAACTACATATATGATGTTTGATGTGGTTATAACTTAAACTAGCATCAAACTACTCGTATTCATTCAATTTCATGTAAAGGCCTAAAATGGCCTATATTAGGCTACATTTTGGTTCTAACTCTCTCACTTTGTGTATTTTCAATCAAAACAACTAATAAATACATTAAACTAACTACATATAGATTTTGAGGTGGTTATAACTTAAACTAAAGGATCAAAGATTTCGTATTCATTCAATTTCAAGTAAAAAGGCCTAAAATGGCTCATATTAGCCTACATTTGGTTCTAACTTTTCTACTTTGTGTATGTTCAATCAAAACAACTTATAAATACATTAAACTAACTACATATATGATGTTTAAGGTGGTTATAACTTAAATCCAAGGATCAAACTACTCGTATTCATTCAATTTCCCGCAAAAGGCCTAAAATGGCCAATATTAGGCTACATTTGGTTCTAACTTTCCTACTTTGTGTATTTTCAATCAAAACAACTTATAAATACATTAAACTAACTACATATATAATTTTTGAGGTAAGGTGGGAACTTAAACTAGCATCAAAGTATCACGTATTCATTCAATTTCAAGCAAAAAGGCCTAAAATGGCCTATATTAGCCTACATTTGGTTCTAACTTTCCTACTTTGCGTATTTTCAATCAAAACAACTTATAAATACATTAAACTAACTACATATATGATGTTTGAGGTGGTTATAACTCAAACTAGCATCAAAGTACTCGTATTCATTCAATTTCAAGTAAAAAGGCCTAAAATGGCCTATATTAGCCTACATTTGGTTTTAACTTTCCTACTTTGTGTATTTTCAATCAAAACAACTTATAAATACATTAAACTAACTACATATATGATGTTTGGAGGTGGTTATAACTCAAACTAGCATCAAAGTACTCGTATTCATTCAATTTCAAGTAAAAAGGCCTAAAATGGCCTATATTAGCCTACATTTGGTTCTAACTTTCCTACTTTGTGTATTTTCAATCAAAACAACTTATAAATACATTAAACTAACTACATATATGATGTTTGAGGTGGTTATAACTTAAACTAGCATCAAAGTACTCGTGTTCATTCAATTTCAAGTAAAAGGCCTAAAATGGCCTATATTAGTCTACATTTGTTCTAACTTTCCTACTTTGTGTATTTTCAATCAAAACAACTTATAAATACATTAAACTAACTAGCAAAAGATGTTTGAGGTGGTTATAACTCAAACTAGCATCAAAGTACTCGTGATTCATTCAATTTCAAGTAAAAAGCGCCTAAAATGGCCTATATTAGCCTACATTTGGTTTTAACTTTCCTACTTTCGTATTTTCAATCAAAACAACTTATAAATA